>OX621250.1:24392500-25642500 GCA_951640165.1 Pseudoips prasinana | reverse complement strand
GATACTTGGGGCGTGATCTACATTCGACATCGAAGCCAAAAATATAGTTGGTGTGTCTGTTTGTCTGTATGTATGTCCGGGATAAACTCAAAAAGTACAGCATGGATTAACTTCAAATTTTGCATGAATATTACTTAGAGGTCGAGTCAACATATAGGCTACATATTATCACGCTATCACCTACGGGGGAGGAACTATGATAATTTATAAAATTTAACGCGGGTAAAACCGCGGGGCACAGCTAGTTATAGATAAACTAGCTATGCCCCGCGGTTTCACCCGCGTTAAAGTAGTTTTGGCGTAAAAGCGTAACAAGCGTATATCCATACAACTATAGTCACAAACTTTCGCATTTATAATATTAGTAGGATGTGCACCTCTAACGGTTTTGGCAGTGCAGTTTTTCCTACTTACTTGACACTTATCGTCATATTTTAGACAATTCACACAATATCTGTATAAATTGTAGGCTATGTGTTATTCTGAAGAGTAACAAACATCCATCCATACTTACAAACTTTCGCGTTTATAATATTAGTAGGAGTATTGCTGTCATTCAATTTCCTAAGCACTGAACGTCCAATACAAGCGAGCTCATTACGGGTGCCTAAGACTGCGCCGCACCGACAAGATCGATGCGTCTTACCGTCCGAATGACCTAGTTAGCAGAGCTAGCTTTACCTACCTGAAATGTTATATCCGGACCGGTTGGTCGCCTTAAAATAATATAAGATGATCTATTTTCAATTTATAGCTCTATAATCCATCTTAAACAAAGGGAACAGGGTCCAGAAACGATGATACATACATACATAGACTCACGCCTGTTCCCCAGAGGGGTAGGCAGAGACAACGGATTTCCATTTGTCACGATCTTTGCACACGTCTTTTGCCTCGATTACTGTCATTATATTCTTCATACATGCTCGCCGGTTTAGGGTACTTCTGACCTGCCCTTTCTTGAGAACGTCTCCGATTTGGTCAGAGAATGTTCGACGAGGTCTTCCCCTTCCGGTTGTTCCATTCACACAGGCCAGGTATACTTCTTTGGTCAATCTTCTTTCATTCATCCTCTCTAAATGGCCAAACCATCTCAGCATTCCTTTTTCAATCTTTGTGACTACATCTTCTTTCACACCACAACGCTCTCTTACATCAGTATTTCGAATTCTGTCTCTCAAAGTCACGATCTCCGAGAAGTATGATCCACACATACTTCTCAGAGCTCTCATTTCCACTGCATTTATTTTACTTTGATTCTTTTTCAGAAACGATGATCTTGTACGAAATATAATATCCTGGGACATCCTTGCAGTATGGATGGTAAATGCTTGCCTTTAACGGCGCAGACCGTGGGCACGATTCCACCCAGGACAAATATCTGTGTGCATGAACATGTTTGTTTGTCCTGAGTCTGGGTGTAATTATCTGTACGTATTTACAAAAGCAAACCAGAGTTTAACCAAGCTTTGCTCAGTTTGGGATCAGATGGCTTTGTTTGAATAATGTCCCAGGATATTATTATTATTATTTGAAACGAACGCAAATAAATATGTTAAAAAAATAATCCACCCAATCAGTATTAAGATTACCCGGCCGCGGACATTGCTCGTCAACCCAAATGTCGATACTCCCACGCACACAGACACTCGTATAAAACATAAAGAGAGAGAGAGAAAGACATGGGTGGGCATAACACTTTTTCCTGCCGCGTTAAGGATACTTCTTCCAAAAATGCCAATTCTATATATCATCATCATCATATCAGCCGAAAGACAAAGCCTCGCCCAAAGATCTCCACAATTGCCGGTCTTGCGCTATCCGCATCCAGCGATTTCCAGCGACCACAAGATCATCGGTCCATCTTGTAGGGGGCCTGCCCACGCTGCGTCTTCCGATTCGTGGTCGCCACTCGAGAACCTTTCTGCCCCAGCGGCCGTCGGCTCTACGAGCTATGTGCCCTGCCCACTGCCACTTCAGCTTGGCAATTCTTATATCATATTCTATATAAACAATACAAAAAAACAATGACATCTTAAACCCACTTTGGTATATATACGCAGCACGGTGAGGCAACAGTCGTTAAGCCATGTCAGAGGCCTACTGAGCGGCTTGAACAATCTGACACTAGGGTAACCACTGCCCATACTATAACTAAGTAAAGAAAATACAAAAACTAGGTCAGGAATGAAAGAATTACGAAGAAAATTAGAAATAAACAAACTAAAAAAAAATGTGATCTGTCACGGGACGCCTGGCAGATGAGAAACATCGACATTATTTTGTAAAAGTAATATGCAGAAAAGAACATAGGTATTGTGATAGGAACTAAATATGTCATATTGATAAAATAAAAACTCGATTGCGCATGGCGACGCGTCACCACACCGTACATACTACTATCGTATAGCGTGGCGACGCGTCGCCACGGCATGCGTCGCCACGCCAGAAATCTGTTTTACGTGCGGCTATAGATGTTTCACATCAAAAAAAACATGTGCTATTATAAAAGCTACAAATATATTCATTCGTTGTGGTCATTCGTGGCTAAATGGTTCTATTTCTACATTATGTTACATTTATCAAGTTCAATGCAGCGCTCATTTTTAACTAACAACATAATAATAATATCATGGGATATTATTTACACACGGCCGTCTGATCCCAAACTAAGCAGAGCTTGTACACACGGCTGCATATCAAGCTATACATTTTCAATATAAGCTGACCTCTCATTGTATGGAAATCCTATACAACTCGAGATTAGCTTATACTGGAAATGTATAGCTTTATAAATAAATAAAAATAAAAAGGTTTTTATTCACGTAGACTTTAAAAAAGCGCTTGTAAATAGTCAGAACCTATTCGTAGTAATATATAATTAGCTTATAATTATTTCTAGGTACATATAGATATTTAGATATACGGATTGTAGGAAATCATTTACAATAAGATTTATTTTATAACAGTAACGATATTTAACTAACTTAAATTAAGTTATTGTCAAGGATCATGTGTAGGTTTAATTATCAAAATTTTAAATTTTAGCTATATTTTTACTACATATTGTCGAATGGTTCTGTTTATATATTAAATGTTATCATTATGGCGGATCTTGTGTTTATATGTAGCCGTGTGTACCATGGAATCCAGATAACTGATATACCTACTACATATTCTACTTTTCTTTTGTAAACACACACTTATATAGATAATTACACCAAGACTCAGGACAAACAGACTTGTTCATGCACACAAATACCTGTCATGTGTGGAAATCGAACACACGACCTCCTCCGGTGTGAAAAGCAAGCATTTGCCAACCACGCCAACAGGCCCATCAAATAATACATACATTGCTACATAAGAATTTAATTGATATTTTAAAATGAAATCGTTTTTAAATATTGGAAAAATCTCATTAAAATCTGATTAATCGACAATATTGGAAGCACGAAGAAAACTCTCCGCCACCCACTCAGTCGATTTAATAATGAACTTAATAACGGATAATTGTGCTCGCTTTAATTGAGCACATTTGTAGACAAAAGTTCAATATAACGCCTTTATACAGTTCAATTTATGCCATAAACCTTTGTCATATGACGTAAGATCGAGCAGCAAAGAAATGTTACTTATCACTTTTATCCATCGATGTATTCAAAATTACAAAAATATTCAATATCCTGGGATTTAAAACGGTTTATTGCATTCATATTAATTAAACTTCGTAAATGAGTATGAAAATAAAGTGAATTGTATTTTTAATTATTCGCTCAGTGACTTCCTTTTGCGGTTTTACTTGAGAGGAAATCTAATTAATTGTCAGTTTATATACGTAGGTTAAGGTCGTAAACATAATTATGTAAAAGCTTTAAAACATTAACTATCCTAGATACTAATACATATCGAAATAGCAGCCATTCTTAATGGTGACTTACGGTTAGTTTGATCCCCACCCAGTACAAATCTTTGTACGACGAGCACTATTGTTTTGTTCTGTGTCTGGGTGTACGGTTAGTTTGATCCCCACCCAGTACAAATCTTTGTACGACGAGCACTATTGTTTTGTTCTGTGTCTGGGTGTACGGTTAGTTTGATCCCCATCCAGTACAAATCTTTGTACGACGAGCACTATTGTTTTGTTCTGTGTCTGGGTGTACGGTTAGTTTGATCCCCACCCAGTACAAATCTTTGTACGACGAGCACTATTGTTTTGTTCTGTGTCTGGGTGTAATCCTACTAATATTATAAACGCGAAAGTTTGTAAGTATGGATGGATGTTTGTTACTCTTTAACGTAAAAACTGCTAAATAGATTTTAATGAAACTTTACAATAATATAGCTTATACATCAGAATAACACATAGGCTACAATTTATAAAGATATTGTGTGAATTATCTAAAATATGACGATAAGTGTTAAGTAAGTAGGAAACAATCTACCATCTGCAAGCTATTCCGGCGTGCACTGCCAAAACCACTAGAGGTACACATCCTACTAATATTATAAATGCGAAAGTTTGTGAGTATAGATGTATGTATGTATGTATGTTACTCTTTTACGTCAAAACTACTGTATCACCCGTGTTACAGTAGTTTTGACGTAAAAGAGTGAAACCGCGGAGCGCAGCTTGTGTGGAATAAGACACGTAAACGTTCTACTAACGGCAAAGTGTTAGGTAATATATGTAATTCCTTCCATATAATATTGCCTTATTGTTATAAGATAGAAAGATAAACTTTTTATTGTATACCTAAAGACACAATACAAAGCGACAACATACAAATTATAATAGTACAATTGGCGGCTTCATCTCAAAGAGTATCCGGGGAAATATAGAAATTGTAAAAATAATCAAACAATAAATCCTTGCCAAGCAGTGGACCTTTTTTGGCTGATATGATGGTAAAGATGATGAGATATGGTCAGCAATGGAAGCTTTATAAACATTAGCCATCTTATGTATAAAATCATTGCGACATAGACTAGTTTGTAAGTAGAATGACATTTGTGTGAATGGGGTGATATACTTAAATAATATTTTAAAGCGAAACATTTGTTTCATCGCTTCAAAAATTTTACTTCTATCTATCGCATGTCACAATATGGCGGCGTCCTTTGCTCGCATCAGCTGACCGTGTTGCATTTACATTCTCACTCATTTGTGCAAGTGCTCCAGGGTATCTTTGTTTTTATCAGTGTATTGATATAAATGTTGTTGTTCACTTGATTGTGATCGAAAACCATAGAGTTAGTGAGTCAAATAAACCGGTCGATAAGGGAATCTTTTACTTGCCAAGCGCCTATTTACAAACCCCAATAACAATTTTGGTCTGACTCAGAATTAGAATTCTCTTATGGCGTTAAAATACGAGACAAAGTCTCACTTACATCGGGTTTTCATAAAAACACACAATGTTTTTTGTTTTTGGCTATCAATTATAAAAGACATCGGTAAATCCCGGCATGTGATTGACAAAAGTTTATTACTATTTAAAAAAGAAATTATAATATTTATAATCCCTCCATGCCTTTCATTTCCTTGTACAACATGGGAAAATGATTTCAATTCTTAAAAGTAAATAATGATATTCCGGCATTCGTGTTTTTTAAACTGTCTTTTAAGGTCTGGCTGCTTCGGTCTTTTGAGCCATTGGGGAAATATTTATTTTTCCAGTCGTGAAGTTATTATTACATTGTCATTGGCACAGGCGTTATGATTTCACTGTATTAAAATATGTATTATTTGCGAACATAATATTATCCTCAATAGCCATAATATAAATCAATAGTATGTGTGGTATGTTGATTTATAAATCAATGAAAGAATCTTCTTCATAGTAATTGGGAACACTGCTTTTATCTGTCATATTGAAATGATTGTATTTTGGGCTTGCTTGACTCGCATCGTGAATGTTTTCTTGTGGCTTGTGTATTTACGACGATCTTTGGCTTTGTTTCTGGATTATGTTTTCGCCTTCCCAACTGACCCCGGTTTTCTTGGACTTTGGATCTATGCATCACGGTTTACCTCTGCTATTCGCACCTCGGGACTACTGATTATGTCCTAAGCAACTATGGCCGCGGTTATTTTTTAGATGTGTGTGAACTTACCAAAACATCTCTATTAACCTGTTTTACTTATTATATTTAGAAAGTAGTATAATCTACAAATCTTTGTATTAAAATAATTTCAATATTGGTTCCGTGCTAGCATTCAATATTGAAATCATGTTCACCTTAGACGCCTTATATTACATAACTCCCATGTATTACATAAAAAATAAATATACAGGGCGATATAATATTAGTACCTCTTCAAAATGCATATTGTTTTATTTATGTCCATTCCAGGCCATGTTTGTATGGGCTGGTTGCCGATCTCCTTTCTGTTACGAGTGAAACAAAAGCATTACTTAAGTTAAACAATAATCAAATAGAGTGCGTTGGTTATTTAATTAGTGTCTATTTTGTAAGATTTTCTTTTATAAGAAAGAGGGTAAATATCGCGCCATATCAAAAATAGCCAAAATGAAGCCTCCAATTAAGTTACGCCGTTGCCAAATGGTAGCGTTTTCGTTTAAATGGTTCGCTAATTACATTTATCTGATTTGTCTATAGGCGGTGTGTTCATCCACAAATAATGTGGTCCCAAATTCGAATTCCGAGTCAAACCAAAAGTAATATTGGGGTTTGTTATTAGGCGATTGGGAAGTAAAAGGGCCATCATTTTCTCTCTACCACGACTCCATATCTTACTCGATGAAACTTACCGTTTATTTAGTATAGACATTTTAAATTCACTAGAGTTTCCGCTAGGGGCGGTGCAAGTTAGTCTAGTTACTGGAAAAATACTCCAGATATCATTGAGGAAGCAAACTACATGAACTTGTGGTATCCATGCTGATCGTGTACCTGTGTTTACGCATTAAACTGCTGCATTAAAATATGTCCTTTAATGAGATTTACCGTCATAGCTAAAATTCGGTCAGGGTTACTATTAAGTATTAATTGCTTTGAGGTAAATTAATAAATTAAGTGGTTCGCTGTGTGGTGACGGCAAGAATATGATCGCACATTAACCTACCTATAAATTTACCTGATATTCTCGAAATCGTCCCGAGGGAATACCTACCAGAGAACGGGTGGCAACGTTTTTCTGTGAACCATGACTGGGATCACCAACCCATTTGCCAAGCGTAGCGATTATGGCATACCCTGGGGAGATATGCTATAATCGCATTCAATATTCTTTGGAGAAGCTTTTGTCCAGCAGTGGATGTAATTTGCCTGATATAATACATAAGTTAATAGTCAAAAGAGCGATATTAGTTTCACAGATATGTAGTTAATAAAATGTCTATATTTACCTCTAACTAATACTATTCAAACTTATTCAATGACAGTCCACGTTATCTGCGCCTGGTTTGTTAGTGCTAAGTGAGAATTGAGATACTCTGGCTGACATTTCTGTATATTTCTATACATTAGTATTGAGACAGTACATATACAAAAAATACACGTAGAGCACGACACGTTTGAATATTGTACGTCACAATTTCTGATAGATTTAACACCGCGATGTACACTGCCTTTTTCGGCATTTCGAAAAATACGGCAACCTATTTTCGTTTGGCAGGCAACCGGCAAAAAGCTACATGCTTTTTTTCCGAATGACGAAAAAAATTCCAATCGAAATTTGCGTCGTGCGTTGAATATTGGATTTGCCAATTAAATAGGTAGTTTTCTGTCTTGTTTATTTCACAGGTCAACAAGTTGGTGGATTTCTAACGTTTACTGTTAGCCTAGGAGGCGTGCACTTCTTCACCGGTCTAATTTTGCCTACATCATTCATACCTTACCAGCGTAGCTAGCATGCCAATGAATACTCATATATGTATATCTACAGTGTTTGATCAACACCCATGTTCAGAGCTATAGACGCATGTGTTTTTTTTTAAAGACTACGCCCGCATTAGGGAATCTATTCCCTGTGTCGCGGGGTACTTTACACACATATAATAGACGGACGCAAATTACATCCAGATATAGAAGAACTATTATATGGGTCACAGAAATAGTTGTCAGGGACTCGAACCTGTGACACGAAGCGGCGTGGCAACCGTCTTAGCCGATGTGCCACACTTAAACATTGTAGAGGGCCTCTACAAGATGTAGCGACGATCTTTTGAGGGTCGTTTTGAATCGAATGACATTTGTTCAACAGTAGAAGTCAGCTAAGAGCAGTCTTTGTCTCCGTGCAAAGCAGGTAGATACTGCATTCCTTCAAAGCAATCATATTTCTGATTATTTATGAGTCAAGCGGCTCATCTTCTGTCTTTGATGTCTCTCCTATTGTAGATATAATAGTATATTCTAGGACATTATTTACACGTGGCCATCTGATCTCGAACTAAGCAGAGCTTGTACTATGGAAACCAGATAACTGATACACTACTTTTCTTTTGTAAATATATAAATAACACCCTGACTTAGGACAAACAGACATGTACACAAATATCTGTCCTGGGTGGGAATCGAAACCACGACCTCCGGCCTGAAAAACAAGCATTTGCAAACCACACCAACAGACTTGGCAATGGTTGGAAAATGGATATTTTAATTCACAGACAGTTTCAAATTCTCATTGAATTCTAATACCTTCCACGAATGCCTTTAATATAATTTATCTGCTTAGTTGCTAGGTAACTGTGCCTGCCGTAGGGAGGTACTGTATATATGACTTCCTAAGAGGAGTGGTGTGCCTCGTAGCTTTTATCAAAAAGCACTATTATATACGCGTGTTATGCTACAATGTCCTAGAGTATGAAATCAGTCTCCTTACGACCTTATTAATCGATTCAAAATAGGTACATCTTTTTGTTTTTTGTGATCATATTCCTCAGTTGTATGTAATTTAAACTTTAAAGTGTTTTTACATTATATATGGATACAAAGCAATATGCTGCAGTATAATGTTTTTAATCTTCTCATCGGAGTATGACAAAGATGGAATAGAGCCCGTATGTTTTTTTTTATAGAACGCCCGCACTAGGGATTGTAATTCCTGTGTACTTTACAAACATATAATAGACGGGCACAAATTACATCCAGACTCCTAACAACTATTTATGGGTCACACAAATAGTTGTCCGGCGCGGGACTCGAATCCGCGACACGAAGCGGCGAGATGACCGTCTTAGCCACACGTGCAGCGTACATATGTAATTGTGTACTGTAATATATCCCGCACAGATAGCAGGTCTCCATTGAGACTGAATTACAAACGATAGATTTATAATGAAAATTCGAAATCCGACTAAGTTTTTATTAAAAAAAGTAGTAATGATAAATTCATAGAAGGCACGGACATGAAAACAATTTAAGTAACAGAAATGGCTTTGAAATTATATTCCAAGTTCTGAATGGATTCCAGGAAAATAATTACTGAACGCTGTGAGCTAAGCTCACTTCATTATGTTATATCGCAAAGTTTATAAACTGTACGTGTATTTGTACTCTGGATAAAACACGGTCCGGAAAAGAGATGAAACTCAATTTAGCTCTTATTTAAAATCTGCAGTGGAGAGTTTATTTATTGGGAAATGTGGTATAGTATGGTATATTTCATTGGTATGATAATACAAAATTAGTTATACACAGTTGGTATTTGTAACGAAATCTAGTGCATTTTTTCCATTAATGTGTTGTAGGTATTATTTTAAATCGCTAACGTACAGACGCCAGCACATCAACCTGTCAAATTTCCCCAATCTGTCAAATTTCCCCAATTTATAGTGAACCTTATGCTTCTGTACAATCTAAAGCTGTGTAGCAAATAAAACTACGAACCAAGTAACCCGCCTCAGAGGCCATCCCCGTTGGCTCGATCCTTGGCTCAGGGTGTTTTATAATAAGGCTATACTTTAAAGGAAGTTATTGCAACTGTTATGAGAAGAAGATGCGGGCTAATCTTCCAATTAAGGATCAGGGAGTGAATTTTATTGATACGCTTACGAAGAATCATGGAGTACGATTGTGATATTAAAGGAAAGTCATCAAAATATCCTATGGCATTCATAGATTTTTTTATTCAAGTATTGTGACAGGTGTTTTAAATAACATCATAATATACAAAAACTATATTATTTCTGAAAATAATTGTTATACATCACAAATACAAATGTTTTAACATGACTTAGTACCCTGTACTTAAAACGATAAAATAGGAAAGGAATCGTTCTGATGTAGTCTCAGGGGATAAACCAGGGACAATAAAATTGGGCTCTATTTTCTTTTATATTTCCTCTAAAGATATTACAGTTGCGAGGAAAACTCGATATACTCGTATTGAACGTACAAATAAAATCTCCTTAATGTTCCGGATGTTATCTTTTGTAAACAGATAGACAGATACAGTTGGAAATATTGGAACGGACATTTTTAGGCTGTCAATCCTATAGGGACAAAATGATGGCGCCTACATTAGGTGTCATGCAGTAGGTGCCATCATTTTGTCTCTTAAGTTTGATAGAAGAGTAGAGAGCGCAAGAGTACTATGTGTGTTGTATGCGTCATAGCCATGTCATACAATACAATACAATACAATACTCTTTATTGTACACCAATTAAATAACAAAATAGAACATGAATAGTAGTATGATAATGTACAAAGGGCGGTCTTATCGCTAGCTGCGATTTCTTACAGACACACAGTCATAGTCACAGTCATCACTTGCCGACTTGGTAGCATAATACGAAACGGTAATAAGTTGGCAAATTTAGTTGAATTAAATATCAAATAAACTTACTCGGCAAAAAGTTAACGTCACTCGCAAATTAATTTCCAATAATTTCGATGACATTCTGTGTGTAGAATACTCAGGTATTACGTAGAGTAAATCTCCATTGTCGGTATTCGGTTGTTCCTTGTAAAGTAATTTAGTAACCAAAGGGGAAGGCTTAGTGTATCTGATAAACCACTTTATAGTCTACATTTCCTAATCCCATCCATCTTAATTTCGACCTTGCTCTATTTTACGTAACCCAAATAATATGTATACTGTTAGCTACGCTGTCGCTAATATGCATTTCGTTGTAAACTGATTAAATGAAGCTCATTTAAGCCATTTACCAACGAAAAAAAGTTGAGGATTTGCACCATATTTTAATGGAATGTCAACGGAACCAAACCCAAAGAGACAGCATTATAAAATGTCTTCATGTTAATCAATTAGATTTAGGCTACTTCCACACTATTGTATCGGCACCCATACACGTGAAGCCAAAATGTTGTATGAGTTGTATAATTTACGTACTTAGTATTATTGTATCATGCTAAAAGTGTTAATATGTTTTTTTTTTTTTTTTTTTTTTTATCAAAAATGCATTAATTTGCTACACTTAGTTGTTAGAATGCGTGGGTCTCTTCTTTTAAGTTATGTGTAACTTGTATTAGAAATGTTATGTTAGATGTAAGTTGGTTTGTGGTATGATGGAACTGGCGTGACAGTTGTCAAAAGTTCCGAAATAAAATAAAGAAAACTTGAGAGGTGTCAAGGGACTCCCGGATAGAACGAAGTTATTTCTTATTATTTATTATGTACAAAAAAACCATATATACTCAACAAAAATAATCGTCGCGACACCACACTGTTGAATGCGAAATAGAAATGAAAATATCTGGCTTGCTTTCTATAAGAGAGAGAGAGAGAGAGAGAGACAGACAGAGAAACATGCGCACGCCGCATAGCTGCAAAAAGTGTCGTGACAACTTTTCGTAAGAATTTTTTCCGTCTAGCCCCCTTTCACAACGCGCGTTCACAACTTCGTTCCAATAAATAAAATCCAACGAAAAAACAAGAATGTAAATTTAAATAGTCTCATTAAACAGTTAAATGTCACTATATATCTCTTTGCTGTGTGGTGACGGCATAGAATATCATCACCCCATCATCATATCATCATACCATTGGGGCGTAGATATCGACTGAGGGAATATTGTACCAGAGAACAGGCAGCAGCGTTTTTCTGTGAACTATGACCATCGAACTGCGATCGCCAACCCATCTGCCAAGTTTTGCGATTATGGCATATCCCTCCAAATGAACATCACAATATTTAGCAATTGGCGGCCTTATCATTAATAGCGATCTCTTCCAGGTAACCTATGATACTTACCTTTCACGCCGCAGTTCAACCAGGACAGATATTTGTGTGCATGAACATGTCTGTTTGTCCGGAGTCTGGATGTAATCTATACATATAATAAAATCGTAGGAAAGTCAAAACTGTACATTGAATATTTTTTTAAAAGGATACTTGGAGCGTGATCTACAATCTATATCGAAGCCAAAAATATAGTTTTCAGAATTTTTGTCTGTATGTCTGTTTGTCTGTATGTATGTCCGGGCTAAACTCAAAAAGTACCGCATGGATTTACTTCAAATTTTGCATGAATATTACTAAGAGGTCGGGTCAACATATAGGCTTCATATTATCACGCTATCACCTACGGGGGAGGAGCTGTGATAATTTATAAAGTTTAACGAGGGTAAAACCGCGGGTCACAGCTAGTTATCTATATACGTACGTATTTACAAATGAAAAGTAGTATATGTAGTATATCAGTTATCTGGTTTCTATAGTACAAGCTCTACTTAGTTTGGGATCAGATTATTATAATTGGTGCGCGTATTATAGCAGTAGTTCTTTGGCAGTTTTAAGTACCTATGTTCTGTTATTTTCATACGAACTATACTAGAGAGATAGGTTATCATCATATCAGCCGAAAGACGTCAAAGATCTCCACAATTGCCGGTCTTTAAATTATAATTAAATTAAATAATCTATTTGTACCTAGAATAAAAATATATAGTTAATTTGTGATAAAACAATTAATATTCAAACTATTAACAACCGCTTTTTAAAGTCTATGTGAATAAAAAAAACAATATCGTAACAACAAATTTGACAGCTATTCGTATAAATAAAAAAAAAATTGGTTATGCTACGTCGTATTGCGATTGGCTTTAGTATTGGTTTTGAATTGCAAAGAGTGTACGGCGTAGTCAAGTGTTATAACCACAGGTTCTGTTACAACGATTTGACGTATTGAATGACAAAATGTGATGACTGATGGTGATCGCTGGCGAAGGCCACGTTCGTAATGCCATACAAGTACAAGGAAATCACACAGACAATACACAATAATATATAATGACGAGCCTGTTGGCGTGGTTGGCAAATGCTTGCTTTTTACGCCGGAAGTCGTGGGTTCGATTCCCACCCAGGACAGATATTTGTGGGCATGAACATATCTGTTAGTCCTGAGTCTGGGTGTAAGTATGTATTTACAAAAGATAAGTAGTATATCAGTTATCTGATTTCCATAGTACAAGCTCTGCTTAGTTTGGGATCAGATTATCATGCGTGAATAGTGTCCGAAGACATTATATACCCACCATCCTAAATAAAAATCTGATGTGAATAAGATATTATAAAAAAAAAACAAAAGAAAAACGTAATATACACATATAGCATAATAGTTAACCATTCCCGACGCCAACTCGTATACGATAAAAATAATAATAATGTGCTGGGACATTATTCATACACGGTAATCTAATCCAGGATAAACAGACATGTTCATGCACACAAATATCTGCCCTGATGGGAATCGAACCTACGACACACGCCAAACGGCCCGAGGGACTTGAAACCGGTAGATATTTTAGTCATTAATACTATAACATATACTCATAATAGTATGTTGTTTATGTGTACTAAGCAAGTAAGCATCCACCATGATCCTTAGTTTACAATTATATCCGTGATTGATGATAAAAAATACACCAAGCGTAAAGCACTTTCTATTCCATATCTAAGGCGCTTCTCTACAATCTCAGCGCCAGCATTGTTAGGGTTCGATTTCCATACGGAACAAAATCTTTGTGACCTATATATAATGACGACAACGGCTACTGGGGTAGAAAAGTTTACCAGTGGCTACCATAAACCTGAAGACGCGGCTTTGACAGGCCTGTTGACGTGGTTGGTTGCTTGCTTTTCACGCCGGAGGTCGTGGGTTCGATTCCCACCCAGGACAGATATTTGTGTGCATGAACATGTCTGTTTGTCCTGAGTCTGGGTGTAATTATCTATTTCATAATATAATATAATAAAAAACTTGTGTGTTATGTACACGCGTTAGAGGTTATACTTCTTAATATACAACTTGAACATAGTTATCAATTTTCATACCACCTAGAACTAACGTCATGCTGTTATTTTTACGATGCGCGCGCATCGTAAAAATTCACTCTCATACCACCTAGAACTAACTTCATGCTGTTAATTTTTTTGGTGTCGGTGTGCGCGCGCGCATCGTAAAAATTCACTCTCATCATTTTTCTCCATCGCGCCAAAAGAAGTATAACTTCAATAAATTTTTATTCAAGAAATAATGTGTACAAAATTATATCTACTTACTTAAAAAATAATTAATACTAAGCTATAGACAATTTGTGCATGTACTAGGTTAAACCTGTACCACAGGCGTTCTAACGGCTTAAAAGGTATACTTATTCTTTATTAAAAATTTAAACAATATTTATTTATACCTACAAATTCAAAAACCTAAGATATAATGTTAAAAAAATTAACTTATTTTAGAATACTAAATAATCCCTCAGTCTCATCATAGCTCAATTTTTGTAAAAAATTGCTGACTATTTTTTTACAAATTGTATAGTTAAGGTTATATATAGATAGTGACTAAAGTGATTTAAGTATGTATTTACAGAAGAAAAGTAGTATATGTAGTAATAACAGTTATCTGGATTCTATAGTACAAGCTCTGCTTAGTTTGGGATCAGATGGTCGTGTGTAAATAATGTCCCAGGATATTATATTATATTATCTCTTACAAGATGAACTGATGATCGCGCGAGGGTCGCTGGCGGGATGCGGGTAGGGTAAGACCGGTAATTGGAGATCTTTGGGTGAGGCCTATGTCCAGCAGTGGACGTCTTTCAGCTGACATTATGATGATATTTACAAGGTTATTCTGAGTATAAGCGTGCTTTGTGTAACAGAAGTTCCTATATGTAAAGTCCTCCGCGATAAATGGAAATATATCTAGTGCGAGCGTTGTTTGTTATTAAAGGAAAACCTTGTTAGATCGTGGGTTCAATATAATGTCCTCCTAGCCGAATTTCGGCCACAGCGGCCAGTCTCAACAGAGATTAGCGGCCTGTCTCAACATCTGCGCGGGACATATTATAGTGCTCAAGTGTGTGCGCAAACACAGGAGCACTTTCTATTCCATCACTCTTATTATCCGATGGGACGGCTAGCGACACGACCGGTAAGAGGTCAGGTACAAGAACGACGACTGTACGTGCTCGCCGATGCACGGGGGTATAATACCGCCAACTCCCAGACTTCGGGCTGATGCTGAGAAATTTTTCTTTTTCCCAAAATCACTTTTGGCCTGACACAGGATTTGTACCCAGGACCTCGTTCTCTGCGGGTGAACACGCTACCGCTAGACCAACGAGGCAGTCAATTGTAATCGTGGGTTTATTAGTCTATTGGAGCTGGTAGTAATAAGCGCCCAGTGGTGTATTGATGATTCAACGTTATCATAATAAAAAAGTAATTAATAACTAGTTTGCAGGTACATCATTAAGGCCATTTATTCCATTGAGTATTGAACTACTGTGGGCTCAATACTCAATAGGAGTTGTCATTAATAAAAAAAATTAATGAAATTGTTTTATTGAAAATAAACATTTTCATTTCATTTCATTGCGTCATGGGGTACTTTACAAAGAATTTCCACATTCTACCGAGTTACAAAACAACATCTTCCGAATAATAATAAATTGTAAAGATATGGAAAAGTATTGTTCGTAATTACCATTATAGTCATGATATGCAAACCGATTTGTTATATTTGTATATGTTGTAATTTATTCGTAGTATTATTATAATGCGATGCATATATTATTATATTTACTTAATTTCAATCTTACCTAATTTTATAACTTTTTAATTAGTAATATTTTATTAGTAAGTTAAATATATAAAATTTAAAATATAAGGGTAAGAATTGAAACACAACAATTCTTACCTTAATATTTTAATTTTATATCTTTCACTTACAATTTAATTTTAATTTTATTCGTAAATTTATTTGTTGTGATAATTTTTAATTTTATTTTAAATAAATGTAATTTAAAATACGCTAATTTTTAAATATACTTCGCATGTGGTGTTAACCTGTAATTGGTTGCTATACAAGAAAATATATTCTGTTAGTTAAGATATACCAAACTCAATCTTAATATGTAGGCAAATGTTGGTTGACCTAATCAACAAAAAAAAAAAAAATTCTGACACAAAGCATTCCGAGACTCAGAACAACTAGCACACAAATAGTCTTTTGCGGGAAATGAACCCGTGACAGGAAGTGGCGAGGCGATCGTCTTACTACTAAACATCGTAACGAATTGGCGATGGTAATTATGTTAATTGAATCGTTTTTAGAATATCGTTCAAAATTCGTCATATTATTATCTCATTGCTAACAGCTGTAGTATAGTAGGTACTTCTTCGACAAGGTCACAATTTGCACATTGTTATCAGTCGGTAAGACAGGTAATTCGGGTGCCAGTTGCGCTAGATTGGAATGGGAAGTGTTGTGTACAGTTCTTTAGTGTCCCGTACCCAAAGGGTAAAACGGGACCCTTGCACTAAGACTTCGCTGTCTGTCTGTCTATCCGTCTGTCACCAGGCTGTATCTCATGAACCGTGATAGTTGGACAGTTAAATTTTTCACAAATGATGTATTTGTGTTGCAGCTATAACAACAAATACTTAAAAAACAAAAGAAAATAAATATTTAAGGAGGCTCCCATACAGCAAACGCGAATTTTTTTGCTCATTTTTATAGATAATGGTACGGAACCCTTCGTGCGCGACTCCGACTCGCACTTGGCCAGTTTTTTATAATTAACTATGCGTCACAGCCTACGAAAGTACCTGTCTGGAGCTCTGTCCACCTTTAGTCTGGGTATTATCTTATAAAACTTTTGTAGTTTTTGCAATATTTAAAGTATTTTAAGTATAGTATGTGTAAAAACTATTTAAAATAAAAGATATATGGAAATAACACCTGCGTTTTAATTAAATTGTGACATTATCGATAATAATATGTGGAATTCATAAAATATACTTTTCCTTACTACTCTACGAGGAGTTTATTTTTTTGTCTCTCAATAGATTAGACACGTTTCGTCTATTAAATGCTGTTGGTTCTATGTTCGTTCACTTAAAAAAGATAACTATACCCATACTTATAATGTATTAAGATAGAAATATCGTAGTCTAGTTCGAGATGTGTTTGCAATTCTTTATAGTCTTTTTCGATGTTCATTCCGTTTTCTATTGATAGAGCAGACACGCTGTCACAGCTTGCGTCAGCTGGGGCTATCCTCGTTCAAAGGAAGTTGTACACAATTAACTGGTAACCCAAACATAAAGTATGTTGCCACATCTTTTTGCCCGATACATGCTGCTATTTATCAGATTTTTTAATTTATTTAAACGTTGTTATTCAAACAATATTTTATATTAGAACGAATAAGATAAGAAGACAATTCTGACATTGACATTGATCTCAAATTTAGTTAAGTCGGATGACATGAATTTTCGTCATGCAAAACTGCCAATATAATATATTCCATATATTATATTGGCAGTACATATAATATATATATATATATAAATATATATATATATGTATATAATTTATTCCATCACTCGACTAGTAACGGAGTCACGTCATTGTTTGTGAAAATAGAAATCACATACAATTACTAAAAATCAACTTCTATATTTGTAGATTTTGAGAACTAAGTATTATTTACCAAATTCACATTTTTGGTACAATATGTACTTACATCAAACCAATGTACAAAGATTGCTATAATCGTTTTTAATCTCCATAATATGCTATTTAATATCTTAATATACTCAAATACAATTTAGTATAGTTATCACATTTTGATAATATGATAATTTCCTTTTATCGCGTGTTTCAAGAACGTACTGTTAATGTATGTTTTGTTTTACAATCTTAATTTGATCTTGATTAAAAACTTTACATTTATTATTTGCATTAATGTAAGTATATATAAATTTATATCCTGCGATGGGACATTATTCACACACGGCCATCTGATCCAAAACTAAGCAGAGCTTGTACTATGGAAACCAGATAACTGATATATTTGTATACTGCAATATATGTATTCCATACAAGAATTACGAACATCATCAGCCTGATATCTAGTTTTTTTTTATTCAGTTTTGCTCTGGCTTCTTCGGCCTTATGAGCCTTCCGTAAAATATATTATTATTTCATTTATTTTCGTCATGTCAAGTAAAGTCCGTCACAGTCAAGTCATACGTAGTCCTTGTCGTACCCCAGTAAAGCAGTGGAGACTTTACTAGAGGCTTATATGGAGTTTTAGATTCAACACAGAAAATCGCAATTCACGGCAATATGGCACTTTCCTCCACTTGTGTACGTTGTCCATGATGTGATTATGTCTAAAAATCCACCATATTTACACATAAAAACTTGAATTTACATCAGTTTTTGAAAATGAAACAATGCCCTGATGCGTCTTTTTCCGCGTTAGCGCCAAAACTCCCTGATATCTAGGTTTCTATAATGTTGCCATTTGCGAGGGCTTTGCTTGCCGATGTCACCGCGCTTTGCTTGCCGATGTCACCGCGCATTGCTTGCCGATGTCACCGCGCTTTGCTTGCCGATGTCACCGCGCTTTGCTTGCCGATGTCACCGCGCTTTGCTTGCCGATGTCACCGCGCTTGGCAAGCGTAGCATGTTAGAGACCGCGGTTAGGAGTATAGTTCACAATTAGTGGCGCTGCTAACCGACTACCTGACTAAAAAGGCGACTAAGGAATACACCTTAATCGCCTTAACACGGGATGGAATGTGGTGGCCCTGTTATTCGTTCTAGGCCGGAAAAGAATTGCGATCTCTCACCACCCAGTAATTATAACACCTTCAATCCCCAGTTCAATGGATTCTCGTACATATAATATTTAAGGTTGTCTGGAAGAAATTGCAGCAGCAATAGACCGCCGATATGTTATTTATTTAATTATTAAAACCGGCCAAGTCTGAGTCGGACTAGCGCACGAAGGATTCCGTACCAGTATCCATATAAAAAGGTAACAAAAACACGTTTGTTGCATGGAGCCCGTCAAATATTTATTTTATTAGATTTTTGTTATAGCGGCAAAAAAATACATTATCTATGAAAATTTCACCCGTCTAACTATCAATGTTCATTAGTATCTTACTCGCCTAGTAACAGACGGACAGACAGACAGCGGGGTCTTAGTAATAGGGTACGAAATCCTAATTATCTATACATATAATAAAATCGTAGAAAAGTCAAAACTGTACATTGAATATTTTTTTAAAAGGATACTTGGCGCGTGATATACAATCAATATCGAAGCCAAAAATATAGTTTTTAGAATTTTCGTCTGTGTGTCTGTATGTATGTCCGGGCTAAACTCAAAAAATACTGCATGGATTTACGTCAAATTTTGCAAGAATATTACTAAGAGGTCGGGTCAACATATAGGCTACATATTATCACGCTATCACTTACTAGGAGCTATGATAATTTAAAATTTTACGCGGGTAAAACCGCGGGGCACGGCTAGTGTCCTCTATAGTACAAAAATAAGCATTTTCGTAGTACATTTCTTTATTTTGACCTAGTGAGACCCATCGTGCGGCTTCAACAACTCTGATCTAGTGTAACCACTGCCCACATTTAGAAGGAAGGATGCAGTTATAGATCGTTTAGTTTTATAAGGATGAGCTTTGAACGTCATTTTGTTAAGAAACAATTCCGGCTATCGGTTTAGGAGTTTTGGAGCTATTTTATTCGAGTAAATGGTATTTTACACTTATGAATTGAAAAATTATTACCTATACGTTAGATGTATTTAACATCTAACGTATAGGTAATAATTTTTCAATTCAAAAGTGTGATTTAAAATTAAAGTAATTGCGTTTTGTGGGACACGTGATCGTAATTGGTGTTCCACTAAATTACGCCTAATAAGGAGAATTCACTGTTGTTTAAACAATTCGAGAAAAAAAAGCGTTTGTCGCATACTCTATAATTAAATTAGAATAGATTTGCACATAAATTTTGACACGTTTTTGTAAATACACTGTCAAATAAAATTATCTATATAAGTATGGATTTAAAAAAAAAAGTAGTACACGTAATATATCAGTTATCTGGTTTCTCTATCTCTGCTTAGCTTGGGATGAGATTTAAACCAAAACCAGCAAAGGTAGGGAAACGTACTCTGTAAGATATATTTATGAAAACATTAGATCAGGAAACTAATATTTTGGCATTCTACATACTGTTTTAACATAAAGTCTGCCAACTTTGAAATAATTTTGTGTTTCATCATAGTAATACATAAATTATTATTATGTATATTAAAGGAATAGGTATTCATAAGCGACTAATGACATTTAACGTATAAATAGCTTTAAAAAAACAATTTAACATTTTTCGCGTCTTATAAATTTTCTGTATGCTATGCTATATTTTATTGATCGTTTTCGTATAATATAGTATCGTATAATAACACGACTGGAACTATAAAAAGACGTTGGACCATATAAAATTAAACCAATGCATTTATATGCGTGTACTTCTTGAAATTCTTTATATTATTTCTATAGAGTCGTTCAAGTAAACCATAGTCTTAGTAATTTATGTAATTTAAATATTAGCCTTCGTGTCAATATGTTTGCTGATACGTAAAAATGCACTTAATAATTAATTACAACCAGGTATAAAGCATATTAAAATTTTCGGACGAAATTAATACAATACCTAAAGCCACTGTGGTCATGAAATACATATTATTTTCTGTGGTATAATTATACAAAATTATTCACATTCACATAATAACACAGATCACTCACCATAATTGTTAACACGCGGCCCGACCACGTTTTAAAAGAACTGTATTGAAAGCGCGACGGACGTGCGTCTCGCACGGCTGTTCGATCTGGACTGGGGCAACACGTGCATTCTTTACGAAATGTTGCGCGCGCGCATTACTTTGATAATTGATTATAATGATAATGTCTTGTATAATTTGCGCTCCTGCAACAAAAGGCGCACTTGGGTGAATTTTGAGTATTATTGTTTAGATCTAACTTATATTTGTTTTCTTTATACATTGTGAACAGATTTTGGTAACTTAAAATAATTCGATAGAGAACGCTTTCGGAAGTGCCCTATGTAAATTTTATTCAAATCGGGCGGGTTAGTTAAACTTTGAATTTTTAGTTAAATTGATTTAGAATAAGAATAATAATATCCATTCACACATATGTATATGTCACAATACACGGCCATGTGATATCAAATTAAGCAGTGCTTGTACTATGGAAATTAGATAACTGATATACTCATCTATGAGTTAAGCTCGCCTTTGTACACAAATTTACAAATACACTTGTATAAAATGTATATTTTTTGTGTGCAATAAAGAATAAGAATAAGAATAAGAATACTACATATACTACTTTTCTTTTGTAAATACATACTTATATAGATAAATTACAATCAGGACAAACAGACATGTTCATGCACACAAATATCTTTCCTGCGTGGGAATAGAACCCACTACCTGCGGCGTAAATGGCAAGCATTTACCAACCACGCCAAATGGCCCTACGATATTTATAGATACTTTGTATATAATAGTAACTATTGTCTAACAGGTAGAAGCAATACATAAATTACTCAATTGTGAATCTCTTCATACTATCTATGTATTCTCGTTATAGTATTGCCTTTGGTGTTGACATGCAGTAATCAAGTTAATGTACCGATACATTGGTCACTTAACCCTTAATGGGACCATGGTATAATAGTTACCACCTCATTTTAAACTCTATTCTGTAGTAATAAGAGCGAAAATCAATTAATTATGAACATGCTTTATGTCCTATTAAGGGTTAATAGGCGTTATACAAAAGTAGGTATATTGAGAACGCCAATCAATCCATCGGACTGAAAAGTTCTGCAAAATCAATTTATAAAATAATATAAACAAGGTTTTTATTCACGTAGACTTTAAAAAAGCGCTTGTAAAAAGTCAGAATATGTTTGTAGTAATAGTACAGTTAAGTATACATAATATTTCTAGTACCATATTATAGATATTTAGGTACGCAGATTGTTAAAACATTTATAAAATTTATTTTATAATAGTAATGATATTTACCTAGCTTGTATTAAATTATTGTCAAGGAGATTATGTTTAGGTTTCATTATCGAAATTTATATTTTACTACATATTGTCTGAAATGGTTCTGTCTATATTAAGGTAAGAATTCAATATTTTTATTATGATGGACCTTGTGTTTAAAACGACGGTCGCGCTTTAATGCTAATTTATCAACTACGATAAAAATATTCTCTTACTCTCATATAGATAAAGTTAGTTTCTCTTGAATCTAAGAACAGTAAACATTTTCGTGTATATCAACCACCATCACTTATTAGATTTCGATCTAAGTTTGCATTCGTGTCAATGAAATCTCTCCAACTCTCAACCGGACTAATTGCTTGCATCTTCGCGAATTAACGTAGAGCAATAGTTCCAAAAACTGTCCCTAATAATCAACCCCGTCACGCATATTCTCGAAAATAGCCACTCTAAGCCCCGATTCGAATTCGTTTACTTCTCAGAGTAGAACGAGCAGCAGCGTCTATTTCTACTATGACCATCACACTGCGGTGCGAATCCCGCGCGGGACAACTATTTGTGTAACACATAAATAGTTGTTCTGAGTCTGGATGTAATTTGTGTCCGTCAATTATTATATGTAACTTCGTGTCGCGGGTTTGAGTCCCGCGTCGGACAAATATTTATGTGACCCAGAAATAGTTGTTCTGAGTCTGGATGTAATTTGTGTCCGTCAATTATATGTTTGTAAAGTACCCCGCGACATTAAATGCCGGAGGTGTCTTTAAAAAAAATTATGGACACTTATCCACTGTGGATTTCGGGAGCCCTTTGTCTTGCAGTGGACGACATTAGGCTGACATGTTGACTTCTATTGCAGTTTACTTGGTTTCCAGTTTTATTATCTAAACTAGTCGTTCACCGTAGCCTAGTTGGTAATTCTCCTGCCCACGAAGCTGGTGGTCCTGGGTTGGAATCCCGGTAAGTGCAAATATTTGTGTGATGAGCACGAATATTTGTTTCTGAGTCATGGATGTTTTCTATGTATTTAAGTATTTATCTATCTATATAAGTATGTATATCGTCGCCTGGTACCCATAGTACAAGCTTTGCTTAGTTTGGGGCTAGGATGGTCTGTGTGAAATTGTCCCTAGATATTATTACATATTATTATTATAGTCTATTAACAAAGAAAGTCTAAAAAGATAAATATTTAGTAAGCATTCCCCCATGAAGTTGACGTTTAATTAGTGTAAAAATCACATTGAGCTGTAGAAAATTAATTACCTAAATGTTTAAATGAAAATGATACGGTCCTTTTTCTGATAACGGATTTCTATGTCCGCGGGGAGCGGCAGTAATGTATAGCCATTAAAATCGTCTGCTCGGGCTAGTGGCTTAAATACATTTCTAATTTTTTAACAAAAACGCCCACTCCTCAAATTCTATGTCTAATGGGAATTATCTGATATCCATGGACGATGTAAATAGTTTTATGCTTTGGGCATCGATCTAGCAATAGGTGTGTGTTTAGAGGTACAGACGCCAGCACATCAAGCTACCCCAATCTGTAAAATTTCCCCAATTGAAAGTGAACCTTATGCTTTTGTGTAATAGTTGAAATTCTATAAAAGAAATGTACAGATTGGTGTAGCTGGATGTGCTGGCTATATAGTAGTACTATTTTTTATTGTATCACAAAGACAAAATACAACTAAAGTGTATGTAAAGTCCCCGGAACAGGCCTGATCACTCACAGTGTGATTTCATCGTATGCCACTGTTGATCCTGGCTTGCAGGAGTTGGTAAGAAGGAGCGACTCGTCCTGAAATCAACGTGCCCTGTGCCCTCCGAAGCAAGGAGACGCTCAGAAATTATACCACTTTCGTGGTCACCCATCTATGGACTGACCGCGAGCCTAGTTACTTAACCTCGCCACTCACTTACGGACCGTTGATAGCATCTGGCTATGAGCGTAGAGTAACTCTAAATATAATTAATTTATATATGAATATGATAAATTAATATCATATGTTTTTTTTAAATAATAAAACATATCTAGTGTTATAATTATAAACACAATTTGCAATATAATTAGGCAATTGATATATATAATACGAGCTCAAAATGTATTTTTGATAACGGCTCTTGCATAACTCTTGCGAAACTGTAGAGACGTAATTTAATTGATAAACAACACTGTTAAAGTTATCAGTAGATATTTCAAGCACTTTGTCTTCAAATAATTAAAAACGTTGTTGATTACGACATTTTCACACCTGGGGGGCTACCAGCTAAGTCGCCGAACCGGGATTGTGATAGGCGTTCAAATAGATGAAGGCTAAAAATGACTAAATCATTCATTCAATCGTTTTCCATGAGCACATGTGACGTCATAAATGGTCCGGAATCGAATTTTCAACGTTGAAGCCGACCTAACGATTGATTAAGCCATTTTAACCTTTATTTATTTGAACGTCAATCACTATTCCTATGTTCGGCTACTTAGCCGGTAGCCCCACCTGAAGAGCTACCGCCTAGCCCGCGATTTTGTTCGGCGTTTAAATAGATGAAGGTTAAAAATGACTACATCATTCATTCAATGGGCTTCATAAATGGTCCGTAATCGATTTTCTACGTTGAAGCCGATTGAATGAATGATTTAGTCTTTTTTAACCTTCATCACGATAATCATTGAATTAGGCGGTAGCTCACCTTAGGGGCACCCGGCTAAGTCGCCGAACCTCGTTATAATGATCGGCGTTCAAATAAAAAAAATGACTTATCAATAAAATCGGCTTCGACGTTGAAAATCGATTCCGGACCATTTATGACGTCACATGTGCTCATGGAAGCCGATTTAACGATTGATGAAGTCATTTTTAACATTTATTTATTTTAACGCCCTCCCTATTCCGATGTTTGGCGACTTAGACGGTAGCCCCCCTGATGTGTAGCTAACTGCAATATTAAGTGTTCGTGGCCGAATAACGGCAACCGCTACCATTCACAATGGAGACTTGCCAGCCACACAGGACATATTATAGTAACTTCTATAGGAACAATCACTCTCGAAATCCAAAGATACTGCTATCCGATACGACTGGGGAAGATCAGGTGCTTTTTACCTGGAACTGGGACAAGTAACACACTGTCATCTGATCCGAAACTATACTAGAAACCGAGTTTGTATTATGGCAACCAGATAACTGATAAACATACTTATTATTCAATATCTATATTTTTGAATTAGTGGCTATACATATAACAGAATAAGTGAAATCGGTAATTAGTACAATAAATATAACTAGCGACTATTCGGTATACCAAAATACAGATATATTACTTAGTTTACCCCGTAATAATTAACACGCTCTAATCTCAGAAATTCGCACGCCGCGGAAAATACAGGCACAGCGCTCCATCCTCCATTTACCTATTTATCAAGCGACGTAAGCCAATCACCCAATCCCACGCCCAGTTTGGTTGCGCATCCCCAACCAAAAGTCCTTCAACGGGAAATCGGCAGCCCAAGCCCCAGAGTGGATTTGGTTTACCGAGAACGACCCATACCGCAAGGTCAAGGTCACGGAGCCTCCTTCTTCCATTAAATTTAGGGGCTCTACCGGCTAAGTCGCCGAACAACGATTTCTTAATCAATCGTTAAATCGGCTTCCATGAGCACGTCATAAATGTTCCGGAATCGATTGTCAACGCTGAAGTCGATTTAACGATTGATTAAGTAATTTTTAACCTTTATTTATTTGAACGCCATTGTTGACCTTTATTTATTTGAACGATGTTCGACGACTTAGCCGGTAGAGCCCCTGGTGGTATTAAAGTCTTAAAAGCCCTGAAGGTAAAACTAGCTATTACCAGTATCACACTAATATTATAAAGGCGAAAATTTGTGAGTGTATGAGTGTGTTTGTTACTTCGTTACGTCTAAACGGCTGGAGCGATTTTAATAAAATTTCGTATGGAGTTAGTTGACGCCCTGGATTAACACATAGGCTATAATTTATAAAGTTTAACGTGGATAAAACTGCGGGGCACAGCTAGTTAACTATAATTCCTCTCATAATCCGGTGGGACGGCTATCGGACAACCGGTAATGACACCCGTGACCTCATCATCTATGCTTGTAGACGGTTCTGCAAAACGAACGAGACTGTTTTATTCCACTTCATGTGTATATACTAACGTTACTTTGGCAATTTCATGCTCACTAAACACAGAGTCAATATTATTCGTAAATATTATTAGAATTAGAACTAACCTGTGAGCAATAAACGGACCCATTTTAGTATTTATGTCATTTCGCTAAAGTTGACGACGTGGCATAAATAGCTGGCTTGATGCTCATCGGGTTTTAAATAGGCTAGTTATCGAATGTGTCACTCAAATCCATACCTATATCTATACATATAATAAAATCGTAGGAAAGTCAAAACTGTACATTGAATATTTTTTAAAAAGGATACTTGGGCCGTGATCTAGGATCGATATCGAAGCCAAAAATATAGTTTTTAGAAGTTTTGTGCGTATGTATGTCCGGGCTAAACTCAAAAAGTACTGCATGGATTTACTTCAGATTTTGCATAAATATTACTATCGGTCGGGTCAACATATAGGCTACATATTATCACGCTATCACCTACGGGGAGGAGCTGTGATAATTTATAAAGTTTAACGCGGGTACAACCGCGGGGCACAGCTAGTATAATAATGAAAATGCTAAAGTATAGGATCTGTCCCAATTGTCCCAGGCTTATATACAGGCTGGAGGCTTATAGCCAACAGTATACGACTTCAGGCTATTGATAAATATTAGTAGAACTTACTTATTCATATTAATGGAAAAATCACGAAGAAAAATCGAATTATAAGTTCAACACGGCTCTTGTTAATAAAATAGCTATTTAAGGATGTTTATTTCTTGACCTCATTTTCATGGTTCGCCTACGTGGCTTTGCTTGTTTCACTGGAATCTAGGGAAGAGCACGGCTTAAACAAGCTAAAACCGTTTAGCAAATAAGATTACAAACTAAATAAACGAGTTTAAACCTCGGCGGTTGCTGATATGGTTTAGGTGGAACGCCCTCTATAAGTAAACAAAATCATAGGCGTGCAGCGTCCCTTGTATCTAGAATGCACTTTATTTATTATCATCATCATCATCATGTCAGCCTAATGACGTTCATAATTGGGCAATGGCCCCCCCAAAAGATTTCCATAATGGAGTTGTGTCCATCATCTGGAGGTATATGCCATAATCGCCACGCTTGGCGATCGCAGTATGATGGTCATAGTAGACAGGGAGACGGTGTTGCCCGTTCTCTGGTACATATTCCCTACTTCTACGCCCCCCACGGGATGAGATGGGGTGGCGATATTCTATGCTGTCAGCAACACAGCTTATTTAAGAAATGTATAACATTTCTAAAAATTGTTTTTTTGTATTGCTTTTAGAGGCAGACGATCTGGTGGCCACCAGATGGTAAGTGGTAACCGTTACTCATGGACTTTCGCAATGGCAGGGGGCAAAGACAGCAAGCCATTGCCTATTGTGAGATTAATACTCTTTGTAAACCTCGTTTAAAGAAGGACATGTCGTAGCGCTGAGGAAACACCGCAGTAGGTAATTCATTCCAGAGCCTGCACGTACGTGGGATGAATGAACGCTGTAAGCGAACCGTGCTTGACGAGATCGCTTCCAGCTTCCAGGTGATACGGATGAACGAAAAAGGGGACGATGGCACCAGCTCAAATAGTTCCCCAGAGCATACCCCGTGAAAGAGACGGTAGAAGACGCAGAAATAAGCATCTTCTGTACAAAGAAGTGGAATCTAACATTTACTGTAACATTTGCTGAGGTAGATGCCTTTCCTAGCTAGTACTTATAATGTTGCATGCTTCATAAGTATTATGGTAACTAAACGCAATTAGTTATATCGTCTTAGATGTAAACTAAGTTAAGGATTATCTGTGCTTTTTGGGAATAAACCTTTTTTATTTATTTTATCTATATTCTGTACCAATATTTTAGCATATATCCCATTCAAGTTTTCATATTTCATCATTTTTGAACTCAGTTATAGGTTATAACTAACCACGCACCAAACGGTTACCAAAAATTCAGTGCCACGTAAAACAAAAGAAAAAAGTAAAAGTAGAGATTTCGATACCACACCGCATCAATGTTGCCCGCGGTTTTTATACATGTGGTTTCTGTTCTGCACTATTTTTATGAATTTTCAATCGGAGATCAGAGTTTACTCATGACTCTCGTTCTAAATCCCACAGTATCAGTACCACACAGTATGGGGAACTTACTTTATCGTATGCGCTGTGGTTACCCAATTGTCAGAGGTACAAGTAGGCCTCTAATACGGCTTAAGGACAACAACTAAAACTGACAGTCTAATGTGGCCAGAATATAGACCACTTTACAGACCACCTATTCAGGGGCTTATCTTTGCCAATTACTTATGTATTGCAGTATATGAGCTTACACATTGGCATGAAGATAGCGTGTTCGCTTAGTCTGTAGTAGTTATACAATCTACAGATATATGTAAGTAGACACACCGGACAGTTGACAGTGATCTCAGATGCTTTTTCATCAAATATCTGATTTAATTTCTTAAAGTTCATCATCATCATTCTTGTATTAACTTTAAATTATTTTTTTTAAAGGAAATGTGTTGTATGGTAGTAAGTACCTAATTGTATTGACATAAATACATACAACAGGGTGAATCTACGCACCTGTTTTTAACATATACATGCAGGTTTTCAAATATTATTATTAGAATTAGCTATTATTATTATTGTAATGTTAATGCATACCATGGATATAAAATATTGAAGTATTTTTGTCCCAATAAAGAATTATTATTATTAAAAATTAATTAATATATTGAAGTAAAAACCACCATTTATTCTCTATAATAGCATTGATTAATAATTTAGTCCTAGCTATTTTAATCGTTTCCAATCAAATATTCTTTCAAGAAGTGTTAACTAATTACAACGCACGCCCATTTGAATTTAACACAAACAAATTAAATTTATAATAACAAAGATAATTTTTAAACGACTTGATAAAACAGAGGTCATCAAAACGAATGTATGTATCTATTTTTCCATAAATATGACGCGATTTCTCGATTTTGATACAATATTTCTAAATATAAATATTATTTTTCTCGAAACATGTTAATATATATTTTATTAGATAGAAAATACTTACAAAATTGTCTCGTATTTATTTTATTAAAATAAGTTGTCGTTAAGAAATGTTGAGGTCGTTTTTATGATTTTTTTAAAACAGTAATTATCATAAAATATTTTAAAAAGCAATGTAATTAGATAAAAAGTAGTTAAATAAGTGATAATAATTGGTTAGCATTAGGGACATTGTCCACTAATGTTAAACTATAACTTTTCTTTGGGGAACTAGGTCGGTATGCGTTCTTAATAATCACCTACTTACTTTAAAAGAAATTTCAGAGCGTGCTTCATTTTGTGAAACGAATAGGACTCGTTAAGAGTTTTCTAATGAGCCTAAACTCGGCACGTTTCCAAGTAGCTTTTTAAGTGTTCCATTACCCACCTTCCGTTGACATCTTTAGAACAGCTTATTAGCCATACAATAGTTATGTAACAATCGCTATTTATTATGGCACTGAAGCTATATTTGTACATATAATATTGAAACCCGCTAGTAGTATTAGAACACACCATCATTTGTCAATATTGGTAGAGTTAGTAGAGACCCTTCAAGTTATTTCTGTTCTAAATTAGTATCTACCAAAATTCAAAATTAATATGTCGACAGAGATGCTAACTCGTTGAGTGCTCGAATGTGACATTGAGGTAGCATATCTTTAGTATGGTCTTTTGAAGGTCTTTAACAAGTGTTAGATATCATACTTGTGCATATAAATTGTTTATTTATACGGTACTTCTTGCAGGTGCATATTTTTTGTAAGCGAGAGGGCAGTAAAAATTTCATTCCCAGCATTATAAAACTCACCATTAGCGGAATTAACACCGCCATATTATTTTTCTATTTTGATTGTCATGGATTTCCGCAAATTAACGCTTGATTTTGCCATAAGTAACCAAAGGTTCTGTTAGATGCTAATCATGATAATTGTAGTGAATAACTACTTCAAAAACTATGAAATTAAAAATACTCTAATTGTTTAGTCACGATAAACGCTAAATGATAAGTTCTGACGCGTCACTACGTCATTTTCTTTTTAGTTACGAAAAGGTTACAGAAAACTTAACAATTAAGATCACGACAATAATAAAATTACGTAGCCCACATAATAAATATATATTTCGATAGTTTTTGAGCATTTATGTTTTTCATTGGCAGTTTCACTTCTTGTAAATCCTTATTTTTCTATGATAGTGATGCGATGCTAAACCAATTTTCGACAGTTTTTACTCGTATGTTCGCGGACAAAGGGTTTTAGAATTTCGTCATTGTAACGTTAGGTTTATTTAGATTGTTAGTAATATTTTCATGAAAATGCTTTTGAATAGAATATTATCTAGATGACTGATTTGAAAGATTTCAATACTTTATAACTACGATGTGGCGCAGTGTTCAGTGTGTTTAGATGAATTTTTATTTGGATAATGTTAGAATATTTATTTTATATTTGTCACCGTAGCCTAGTTGGTAGTGCTCCTGCCTACGAAGCTGGTGGTCCTGGGTTCAAATCCTGGTAAGTGCAAATATTTGTGTGATGAGCACGAATATTTGTTTCTGAGTCATGGATGTTTTCTATGTATTTAAGTATTTATCTATCTATATAAGTAAGTATATCGTCGCCTGGTACCCATAGTACAAGCTTTGCTTAGTTTGGGGCTAGGAAGATCTGTGTGACATTGTCCCTAGATATTATTATTGTAACCTGTGGTGTTACTAAATAATTGCTACACCTAACAAAGGGAACTGTTAACTTCAACTTGTTACATTGGTGTACATGATTATCGGATAACCCAAAAAATAATTAAAATAAGTACCGCGTGGTACAGATATTTAATTATCTAGTGCGGGGGTTGTGGTCTAAAATAAAATATATTATTTATAGATATAACTTAGTTCAAATAAATTATTTCCTTTCATACGATTAGCTTCTTCGGAAATCTAATTGGTGTGGCTAACCAATTAGATTTCCGAAGAAGCTAATCGTATCCCCTCAAGATTATCGCTAACAATGATAATTGAGAATATTACAAAAAAAAAAAAACGAGTGAGCCTTACAGTATTCGTCTATGATCGGTAACATCTGACATGTTCTCATTCCGTATAATAAAATTCAAGTTTTAATTATAAGTTGTAATTTGTCAGAAAATAAAAACTTAAATAAATAAAACTTTAAAAGAATACCAAAAAATACTTACTACTACTTTTCGGTTTTATTTCATTATAATGTGAGTAGTGCATCATAAATTGGTACAAGATTTTCTTTATTTCTTTCCGTTGATATATGGGCCGGCTATTAGTATTATTATTATTTGTTATTTATTTTATTAATTAATGTATTTTACTAATATATTTTAAAGGTTTATGCATATGTCCGTCACAAAACCGTGTTACCTGTTTGAGAGTAGGATTGAGTCTTTGTGCAGCAACTATTTTTTTTTATAATTTTTTTTTTTGTTTATGTATGTATATATTTATATATATATGTATATAGTTATATATAGTATAGATGGTATATAATATGTAAGTTAAGTATAAGTTTGTAGCGTAGGTTCACTGTTTAGTCATGGTACCAGTGCGTAGGTACCATGTCATCATTTTTGTACACTGACAACTACCGAAACTCTTTTATTCCATACTCCAATCCCTGCCTAGGTTGTCTGGAAGAGATCACATTTAGTGATAAGGCCGCCAATTGTACATTTCTGTAATGCACCCTTGTTCTTTATGTTTTATTTTACTTGGTGTACAATAAAGAGTTATCTATCTATCTATCTATTACTATTTTCATTACATTAAATTAAATTTGCATTAAATTCAATCTATTAGGTGTTTTAAAAGGATCAAAAGAGAATTCTTAACAATTTTCTTGAAGGCATTTACTGATTCCATTACATATTTATTTTGCACGTAATTGGACGATACAACTTGCACTAACGCATACACATGTTCACTATAATAAGTGTTACGCATATTGTTAGTCTCTGTTGACACTAGTTGCTATGGCAACAATCCTACTAGGCGACATTAATAAAAATAATAATAATAAATAAATTTATTTCTCTCACAAAGATCAAGTACGAAGGTGGTAATACATTTTATGTCACTTATAATAATTAACTAGCTTTGTGAGAGCTGGTGCCTATTGTAGGTTTAGAAGAAAACCTGTATTACAGGTCACCAGTGCCCAACTCCCCAGTTTATACCTAGTGATGACATTATTTGATAGTTCTCGATAACTAGGTCCGTATTTAGCAAAGCAGCTGAGATTGGAGTCGTTCTTAGCTAACGGCTAACTAGTTAGATAAATTAAGAAGCTCATCATCTGTAAAGCTAAACATGTCTTTGAACTGTATTATACATATACCTACAACAGAAATATATACTTAATTTAATTATTTATCGGGTAGCCAATAATTATTTACAGAAGTTGGAGTTGATATGATGTTTACTACAATAAAAAACCGGCCAAGTGCGAGTCGGACTCGCACATGAAGGGTTCCGTAGCAGCAAGTATTTCAGTTGATTAAATGATAGCATATTGCGGTTTATAACGTATTAAAAAAAAAACTACTTGCTAGATCTCGTTCAAACCAATTTTCGTTGTTAGTTTCTATGGTAATGTTCATCATATTATATTTTTTTTAGTTTTATCATGCTGTTAGGCGACCCCCCAAAATTATTGTTCTTTTTCTATTTTTGTGTAAAAATCTTAATGCGGTTCACAGAATACACCTACTTGCCAAGTTTCAGAAGCACAGTTTTTATAGTTTCGGAAAAAAGTTGCTGTGACATACGGACGGACAGACAGACAGACATGACGAATCTATAAGGGTTCCGTTTTTTGCCATTTGGCTACGGAACCCTAAAAAACACTTTTCCACGTCAGTGACATAACGTTTGTTAAAGATGTTCATAATATAATGTCAATACACCGTGGCTCACTAGCCAAGGTGCTCGCTCTTATCTCGCTAAGGTGGGAGTTCGATCCTTTTTTGTTCGAACTCAACACATACCTATGAATAACAAATAATGCTCAATATGTTTTTGGAAAACTTAATAAAATTGTTACGCTAATATAATATAATTATTTTTGGAGTTGTTGTAAGTCGTTCGTGCACTCGATGAGTTAGCATCCAACGTTATTTGAGAATGGTCCGTGAGGGATTGAAACACGTGTTGGTATCATACTGCATTTATATTGACCTTGAGAGGGTGGTGTTAATTGAAGCCCAGCTTGATGAAACTGTCAACTAGCGGAATTAACACTACATATTATCTATATTATTGTAATTTGATTGTCATGGATTTCAGCATAGTAACGGGTTGTTCTATTATTTGACATAATATACACAATACTTTTAATATGCTACACTCTTCAAGATTCTACCTAAATTATTATGAGAAATGATTTTTGATGACAATTATTTTATACCTATGAGCACTATACGTATCATATTGAACGAAAGTGGTAATTAATTGAGTCACAAATAATAAAAAGTCGATCAATAAATATCGTAATTGAACCCAGTAAGCTTTTCAATTTGTAGGAGTCGTTCGGATTTAATTGCTATTATAATTAATAAAACTGACGAGCGCAATTATAATATGCGATACGACTACATCTCGTACGAGCAGTACGAGTTTGCAGTCGTGTCAGGCTGCTTTCGCCCCGAAGTTGATCTCCTGAAAAGATTGAAATATTAAGTAAAAATGTATTAGCTTGTTGTTAACATTGATGACTATGTGCCCCGCCCACTGCCACTATACCTCAGCTATTCATGAAAATGTGCATATGTAATTCTTGACTAAAAATTGTAAAACTAAATGCTAGTAGTAAGGTTAGTAGCTTTGACCAAACCCTTAAGTTCTAACTGGTTAGACTTATGTACGTCTAACTAAGCTCTTACATCGAAATTGAGTTTGACAAAGTTGGCTCATTCTATGGAATCACGTTGACGAAACATATAATTGGAAGTGGAACTTGGAACCACTACACCTTAAGTACGAATAGTTTAAGCAACGACGACTTGGCTGGAACTGATGTTACCCAAATACCGAGAAGTAAAGCACAACTTCAGTCTAACCGAATGAATTTGTGCTTTACTTCTCGGTATTTGCACATTTATGGATATTAAAAAAGCCAGCTACCTCTCTGTCCGTCTATCTTTATGTCTGTCAGCGGGCTGTATCTCATGAATCGTAATAGATATTGATAGAGTCGAGTAGAAATACATAATGTGTATTTCTATTATCGCTGACGTCATTCAATAAGTCACATACAATAATAATAATCAATATGCAAAAATCAGCAATTCTTAATACATGCCGAATTGTGCGAAATTTTTTACAGGACGACACCTATAATAACAAATCCCTGGAAGAATATGATGTTGACTTGGCGTAAGCCCGTAGGCATCATTCATCATCATCATCATCATCACCATATCAGCCGATAGACGTCCATTGCTGGACAAAGGCCTCCCCCAAAGATCTCCACAATAGGCATCATTACAAACCGAAAAATATTTTTCGAGAAAAGTAAATAATAATATCCTGGGACATTATTTACACACGGCCATCTGATCCTAAACTAAGCAGAGCTTGTACTATGGAAACAGATAACTGATATACTACATATACTACTTTTCTTTTGTAAATACATACTTACATAGATAATTACAACCAGACTCAGGACAGACAGACATGTTCATGGACACAAATCTCTGTCCTGGGTGGGAATCGAACAATAAGCGTTATTTTAGAAATAATTTTGATATAATTGAATTATATATGATACTAGCTGTGCCCGCGACTTCGTCCGCGTGTTAATTAGTTTATTTCGTTTTTTTAGTAAAATAAAAACAATTTTCTAAAATAAACGTAGCCCAAGTTACTCCTTATTACATCACCTACCTGCCAATAAAAGTCCCGTCAAAATCGGTCCAGCCATTTCAGAGATTAGCCGGAACAAACAGACAAAAATTGTAAACAATGTTATTTTGGTGTATGTACCGTATATATATTCATAGTAATGTAGTAAAAACCGGTTATTTCAATATTACAAACAGACACTCCAATTTTATTTATTTGTATAGATGACTTAAGGTATATAGGACGTAAGTTACGGTACATCCACTCTATTTATACAACTCTATTTTTACAACACATGTAGGAAGGCCCGTTTGGCGTGGTTGGTAGATATATCCTTTCACGCCGCAAGTCGTGGGTTTGATTCCCACACAGGACGGATATTTATGTTCATGAAAATGTCTGTTAGTCTGGTGGTGGACGGTTAGTCTGGGTGTAATCTATATATATATAAATCAATGCCACTTTTCGTTGTAATGTTATAACTCAACAACGCCTTTACCGATTTGGCTAATTTTGGTCTTGAACTATTCGTGGTCCAGGGAAGGTTTGTACGTAGAAAAGCGAAAATTAAAAAAAAGTCTTGTAAAAGTGTAAAATCAACATCTTTCTATACTCCCATATACAAACAATTTGTACTAATACTTAAAAGCGTAGCGAAGCACGTACCGGGCTGCTAGTTATCTATACAAATATTTACAAAAGAAAAGTAGTATATGTAGTATATCACTTATCTGGTTTCCATAGAACAAGCTTTGCTTAGTTTGGGACCAGATGGCCGTGTGTGAATAATATCCTAGAAAAACAAAACCACGACAGCAAGCACAATAACAGAAAGAAAGAAAGATTCACAAAAGAGACACAGAATTTCCATAGTATAACGATTAGTAAAACGATAAGTATAACGATAAGTATAACGATTAGTAGATGAAGGAGCAGGCAATAAAATGTTAGTATAACACAAACTGGATTTTTTATATTTGTTCAGTTATGTGGGTAGACAGTGTTGCTTAAATTACCTCTACTATTTACATATATCACACCTTGTAAATATTATAATAAAAAAAAACCGGCCAAGTGCGAGTTGGACTCGCACATGAAGGGTTCCGTAGTAGCAAGTATTTAAATTGATTAAATGAAAGGTAAACTGCGGTTTACGATTTATGACGTATTAAAAAAAACTACTTACTAGATCTCTTTCAAACCAATTTTCGTTGTTAGTTTGCATGGTAATGTACATCATATTTTTTTTTAGTTTTATCGTTCTCTTATTTTAGAAGTTACAGGGGGGGGGGGGGGGGGGGACACTCATTTTACCACTTTGGAAGTGTCTCTCGCGCAAACTATTCAGTTTAGAAAAAAATGATATTAGAAACCTCAATATCATTTTTAAAGACCTATCCATAGATACCCCACATGTATGGGAAAAAAAAATTTTTGAGTTTCAGTTCCATGTATGGGGACCCCCCAAAATTATTGTTCTTTTTCTATTTTTGTATGAAAATCTTAATACGGTTCACATAATACATCTACTCTCTTTCAACAGTACAGCTCTTATAGTTTCGGAAAAAAATGGCTGTGACATAATAAACCCTAAAAAAGAAACCTTCTGTGCATTCGCTTTACCATTGTACTATAAGCTCCTAGTATTCCTGTAAATATAAGATAGTTCATCACCGCTTAGTTTGACATCCTCGAATACTTGTTCTACAATTAAACTACCTAGTACAGAGTTTCAGCAAATGAAACTTTCTTGTAATTAACTCGTTGTTCGGCGGAGTGCCGCAAGTGTCAGTGTAACATGCGACTGTACTGAACTTACTCTGGAGTTGTACAATAATTATTTTGATTCAAATGAGTGCATTAACTCATAATACGTATATTACTACACTAAAAACTATTTAATGTACATACAATAGATTTTCTTAAAAATTAAATAGTAATATAAAAAAGAGTGTGTGTACTTATGTAGACGCGTTAGAAGTTATACTTCTTTGGCGTATGGAAAAAAAATAACTAAAATGCAGTAGTGATTAACGATAAATATTAAAATTAATCAAAAAGATTTTATTTAAATAAAAATACTAGAATATACAACTTGAACATAGTTATCAATTTTCATACCACCTAGAACTAACTTCATGCTGTTAAATTTAGGTGTCGGTGTGCGCGCGCATCGTAAAAATTCACTCTCATCTAGAACTAACTTCAAGCTGTAAAATGTAGGTGTCGGTGTGCGCGCGCATCGTAAAAATTCACTCTCATCATTTTTCTCCATCGCGCCAAAAGAAGTATAGAATAGAATAGAAAATTTATTTTTCAAGTAGCTATGACTCATATATGTTAGTAGGACTTACAGCTATGTTAGTAACATACATTATTATTACCCTGCAACCGTCATCCCCGCGACAAGCCATGGGAGACGGCACAGCAACGACTTATGTAGGCGCAGTCCAACCTACTTGCACCAGAGAACCGCATCTTTTACGCATTGTTGCATAAAAACAATCTACATGTGCATCTGCGAACATTCCCGACGCACTACAGAAACGGGGCAGCCCTACCAGCACCCTAAACTTCGATAATTTCTCAGTAGCAACCCAGATTCTGGGAGTAAGCGGTATTTACACCCCCGTGGCACGGAGAGCGCATAAAGCTGTCGGTTCTATACTTGACTTCTTTCCAGTCATATCGCTAGTTGTCCCATCGGATCGTGACAGTTATGGAATAGAACTTGCTCCTGTGTTTGGTACTATAATATGTCCTTCGCAGATGGGTAGTCTCCATTGAGACGGGCCGCCTTTGCCCAAATTCCACCGGGCCCATTATTATTTTGGCGAACGCAGCAAGTCCGGTATCAATAATAATAATAATATAACTTTATTTTTTCTCTCTCACAGAATTTTGTATATTAAATAAACTTAATCTAGTCTCTATCAATGTGAGTAAAATATTTTTTGAGGTCATAATAATTATATTTATAAGACAACGAGATGTGCTTTCCTCTATTATTTTTTCCAAAAGTAGATCTTATATTCCAAATTTCTTCCTCGTCCAATAGAACACGATTAAGTACACTATTGTCTATCCATTAAATCCTCCTGTTACCTACTCGTCGAGTAAATAAGTGAAGATACCTTATTACCGTTAATTGAAGCTGCTTCCGTCTTCTATAAAAGAGACTGCGGCGTGTTATTGAACCGACATCCATCGTCGACCAACTTCCGTAAGGTTAGCTAAGAATAGGTCTTTATAGGACGCTCTTCGACTCAGACATTTTGTTACGCAGACAGGTAAGCGACATCTGTGCGTATATAGGCATGTACATAAGCGGACAATATTCGTAAGACAGATGTATGTGACGTTTAACCTTACTATAATTATGTACCCAACTGGTACATAATTATAGTAAAGTTAAACGTGACAATAGGACTCCCATTATATAACTAATTCGGGTCAAGTTTCATCATTGTTTCATAATTTTGATACAAAATAAAATTAATTTCCTGGTCTAAATTGTCCTGTATTTCAGCTTGTTATTGGATACATCATAAATATTAGGTCTTTACCTATGAAATTGCCGTTCTGCAGTACTGGCCATTTCAAATCAAAATAATTTTTGTTTGGCTAAGAATTCTAATTTCAAATTAATTTTATTTTAAAAACATGGATTCTTTTTTCCAAAAGTAGTCATTTCTTTATTGATTAGTGTTACATTTTCGTCATCATGGATACGTTAAAAATTCGAGTAATTATGGAATATGAGTACCGTCGTGGCAGCAACGCGGCACAAGCGGCACGCAACATCAACGACGTTTACGGAGCTAACACTACAAACCAACGCACCACCTGTTATTGGTTTGCTCGCTTCCGTTCTGGAAATTTCGACCTGAAAAATGAACCTCGCGGTCGTCCGAAGACTTTGGTCGACAATGACGAATTAAAGGCGGTTGTGGAAGCTGATGATACACAATCTACGGCTGAATTAACAGCAGCTTTCGACGTTAGCGTCAAAACAATATTGGTCCATTTGCGTCAAATTGGCAAGGTAAAAAAGCTTGACAAATGGGTGCCCCACGAACTCAATGATCGCCAGCGCGAAGTACGCGTCGAGACGTGCCTTGCACTGCTCAACAGACACACAAATGAAGGAATTTTGAACCGCATTGTTACCTGCGATGAAAAATGGATTCTGTTTGATAACCGCAAGCGCTCAGCAAGTTGGTTGGATCCTGGTTCAGCACCTAAACAATGCCCTAAACGAAAACTTACCCCTAGAAAAGTGATGGTCACTGTTTGGTGGTCTAGCGCCGGTGTGATTCATCACAGCTTCTTACCAAACGGGGTGAGCATTACTGCAGATGTGTACTGTGAAGAACTGAGCACAATGATGGAGAAGCTGGCGCATCTCCAACCAGCATTGGTCAATCGCTCGTCTCCGCTGCTCCTGCACGACAACGCGCGACCTCATACTGCACAGCAGACGGTCTCCAAGTTGCAAGAACTGGGGTTGGAAGCTCTCCGTCATCCGCCCTACTCACCAGACCTTGCGCCTACAGACTACTACTTTTTCCAGAATTTGGATAACTTCTTGGCGGGAAAAAAATTCAATACCCGAGAGGCAGTACAAAATGCCTTTGAAGAATTTGTTGCCTCCCGTCCAGCTGATTTCTTTAAGAAGGGCATCAATAAACTGCCACTACGATGGCAAAGATGCATTGATTGCATGGGTGATTACTTCGATTAATACAAATAAAAAAATTCAAGAAAAAAAATTTGTTTAAATTTTTTCATACAAAACGGCAATTTCATAGGTAAAGACCTATTATATAAATAGATAAAAAAAACTTGAGACTACTAACACACTATCTGACAACTAAGTAAATGATTACAGGGTGACTGAAATGGCATCTCCTCCCGAAATTGAGTGCCTCCCAATATGGCTTTGTGGCACAAAGGAGCACCGAAGACTCCCTTTATGATCTGATGAAACACATACGAGATAAACTAAAACAAAAAAAGTTGATCACCATGATTTCACTGGACATAGAGGGAGCCTTCGGTAGTGCCTGGTGGCCAACTATTAACGTTAGGCTAGCGGAGGAAGGCTGTCCCGGCAATATCAGGAAGGTAATAGCTAGTTACTTCAAAGACAGACAAGTCGAGGTAAGGTATGGCGGGGAGACACACTCCATAAGCACGAACAAGGGGTTTGTTCAAGGTTCCATAGGGGGACCAATACTATGGAACCTGCTCCACGACCCGTTGCTCAAGGGGCTAGCAAATAGAGAAGACTATTGCCAGGCGTTTGCCGACGACATTGTATTGATCATAGATGAGGATACCGCGATCGAGGTCCAAAGACAAGCTAATGCTGCCCTCGCCTATGTACGTGAGTGGGGCGTCAAAAATTAATTGAAGTTTGCGCCACATAAGACCCAGGCCATGGTAATAACCAGAAAGCTCAAGTATGACGTACCACTTCCGAGCATGGGCGGGGTTGACATAGCAATGTCCAAAGACATAAAAATCCTCGGCCTCACCATCGACAGCTGCTTGACATTTAACAAACATATATTTAATATATGCAAAAAATCTGTTAATATATACAAGCGGCTGTCGAGGGCGGCCAGGGTTAGTTGGGGACTCCACCCGGAAGTGATCAGGGTTATATACAATGCGGTTATAGAACCCATTATAATGTACGCGGCGAGCGCCTGGGCCCCAGCTGTGGGAAAGCTGGGAGTTAAGTAACAGCTCAATGCAATCCAGCGAGGATTTGCGCAAAAGGTCTGCAGATCCTATCGTACGGTCTCCCTGAACGCAGCGTTGCTACTAGCAGGGATACTCCCGCTGGATATCAGAGTACAGGGAAGGGAGATCGAACGAAAAGCAAAGTACTCCGAGCTTGGGCACCCGGCTACACATATGAGCCTGGAGTCTGTAAGCCTGATAGATCAAGAAGACCTTAACGCAAACAGCGATTTTACAGTGCGAATCTTTACTGATGGCAGTAAAATTGACAATAAAGTCGGAGCCGGACTCTCCTTTTGGAGTAGAGAGACGGAAATAAAAACGGTCAAATTAAAACTGCCATCATGTAGCACGGTCTATCAGGCGGAACTCCTGGCCATATGCAAGGCCACGGAGCATGTTCTCGGAAACGCGCAACAGAACTTTGCAATATACAGTGACTCCAAAGCTGCATTAGAGACCGTTGTTCATAACAGCTCCCAGCATCCCCTAGCTGTTGAGACCCGCAGAAATCTGCAAGTAGCCCTTACCCAGAGCAAAACTGTTGCTTTGTTCTGGGTAAAGGCCCATGCAGGGTTGGTGGGAAACGAGCGTGCAGATCATCTAGCCAAAGAGGCCGCACTACGCCTGAAAAGAGCCCCTGACTACGATATGTGTCCGGTTTCATTCGTCAAGGGACAAAGGAAGTCCCGAAAGGACTCCATGGACGAGTGGAACCGGAGGTATCGATCAGGAGAGACAGCTGGGACGACCAAAGTATTCTTCCCGGATGCCATAGAAGCATATAGGATAGTCAAAAAGATTGACTTCGATAGTGTTACGGCGCAGTTGTTGACAGGGCACGTTGGGTTCTCCGAATACTTGACAAGGTTTAAGTGTAAAGAGAGCCCATCGTGCACATTCTATCACAATGCCCGGTATTCGGAAGGAAAAGGAATGACACAGAGCAGCTGTGGGAAATGAAAATCAACGAAAGCAATATAAATAAAATACTATCAAAAACCAAAACCAGAAACATCTTTTTAGAATATTCCCGCAAGATAGTTAATATAGTTATAGACAGGAATAAATGAATATAAATAAAATGTATTTTAAGTAGTAATTATATTATATAGAATTAAAGAGATAGGATATAAGATTGTATCATGTTGATGATAAAATACTTATAGACGGAATGACAAGACAAGGCTGGAATATATATATATATATATATATGAAACAGATGAGCATAAAAAGAAAAATATGCATGCAAAAACAAAGCCATAAAAAGAACAATATGCGAAACAGCTCTATAACAATATTAACTAGCATAAATACAATGTAACTTAGAATTAGAACTTAAAACTAGAAATTAAAATTAGAACCTAGAAATATAATGCAATAATAACAAATAACACAAAAACTTGAATAATAATAGAACTATAGCTAAATAACGTCCCTGCTCATGGCAAGGAGTGGCGATTGTATCATCACAAAAAAACTAAGTAAAGCCTGTACTACGGCAACCAGACAACTAATAAATATAATTCTAAATACATTATAGATAAATTACCCAGATACAGAACCAATTATTGTGTTCATCACATAAAGATTTGTCCCGAGTGAGATCGAACCCATAACGTCTGGCGTAGCGGCCAGGGTAACCACTAGACCAAAAGGTCAGTCTAAATGTAAATTCAAGTAGATCTAACAATAATTTTATTGAAAGTTTCTTACTTTCATGATTCCTAATCATGAAAGTAAGAAACGGCGAAATATGCAGTCGACCCGTGACCACGGCTGGTGCAATCCATGCCGAATCGTCGGGTAACCAAGGTAATGATTTACCTAAATCTTTATCGCGATGAGACCCATGTCCACAGTATATAAAAATGTGTACAAATCGCGAAAGTTTAAAAACATTAAGTATGCTTAATATTTAAAAGCATTATTAGTTTGATAAAGACGCGGTATTTTCCGAAACAATCTTCAAAAAGCAAGCCTTTCTTAAAGGCCCGCAGGGCACTTACGACCCCTCAGGTGTTGCAAGTGCCCATAGTCGGGGCTGATCACTTAACCACAAGTTCGCTTACTCATTAGCCTTGTTATTCTATAAAGAAAACATGCGGGGCAGTCTTAGGGGACTGCCAATCTCCTCATCATAAAGTATCAAAATTTTTGGGTTTGGACGTCAACCCCTCAGCCACTCTGTATATGTATCTCATCTCATTGGTCTAGCGGTTGCGTGTTCACCCACAGAGAACGAAGTCCTGGGTTCAAATCCCGGGATACCTAAAAGTGATTTTGGGACTTTTCTGTAAAAAGAAAAATTGCTCAGCATCAGCGCGAAGTCTGGGATCCACGCCTAGCAACAAGACCGGAAAGAGGTCAGTCTCCGGAACGACGGCTTTATGTGCACTGCGAATCGCGGGGGAGTACGCCAATCCTCTCTGAGAAGTTTATCTTTACAGAAAAATCTCAAAATAATTTTTTGGCGAACCCGGGATTTGTACCCGGGACCTCATTTTTGGCCGTTTTACACTACAACTAGACCAACGAGGCAGTTAACAGGTACCGTGTCATTCGGGGGGCCAGACTAAGTCGGACCATAAAGGATTCTTTTTACTCTTTTCTTATGCAGCCCATGACATCATGAGTGTGATCTAATTAGTATAAGGGCTCCGACTTTCTAACGCCGTGCTTTGACTGTGTTGGTAGTGATCCGAAGATTGCGGGTTTGATCCTCGCACAGTACAAATATCCGTGTTCATGAACATGAATTTGCCTTGGTCTCGGTGTCAAAGTCAAAGTAACTTTATTCCGTAAAAATTTACTTTTATGTGGAATCGTCATATTTTTTTACCCTACCGTGCAGTGCATGACGTGGCAGCTACTGAGAAACACTGCCAGAAATCTCAGTAGGAATCATTTTTTAAAATAAAATATACTTAAAATTAATTACAATCATGTCATTGTGTGTTGACTCAGAACAACTCCATCCCAAGCACTTATATCACTTAAATAATCAGAAATTTTGTAATATGCCCTGCTACACAATTTGGCTTTAATAATTCTTTTAAACTTATTCGTAGACAATTCTCTAATATCATTGGGAAGTTTGTTATAAAATCTTATACATTGCCCCATAAAAGAATTACTTATTTTGTGGGTAGTATGCTATATGAGATTATTCTTATATCTAGTATTTACATTATGTGTATCGCTCTCGGTTAAAACGGCGGCTTATCGAGCAATCGTTCTGTTCCTTTGATGAATTCATGCATTTCAAATCGAATAATTTGATAGGATGCAGCGACTCATATAATTATGGTCAAACTTCACCTAAGGTAAGTTTGTTTAACCTTCAACTATATTTCGTCGCTGCGTCATATATGTAATAATTTGCTTTATCTTATTAACTTAATCATTTTTAAGTATACTTAACCATAATGAACTGGCACTTTTAAATACAGGATCATTATTAGATCTGTCATCAAATTTACTAAATACGTGGGAATTTCATGACCATCATGCTGCCTTCCTAATCACTTCAATGGAAACGCATCCACAGGCGTGGCGAGCGCTATGCGCAGAGTATACTCTTGCGTCAATATCCGCTCTCTTGTAATACTTGCTGGATACAGCGGCTGATTGTGGACGTGGTTGCGTTGTGGAATCATTTGTTAGTGGTCAGAATTACCCTTTCGGCGTTAGACGTGTCCCTAAATGGTCTTAGTTCTATGTATGCTATCAGGGTTTACCTGGGCATATCTCCTTCTAATTGATAAAAGAATTAGATGCGATTGAGGCCTCGCTTACAAGAATTTTAAATATTGGAATCGTTATTTCTAATATTTGAAACAACGTCTCTTATCTTAAGTTCAAAAATTTCAACTTTAATTTTGGATACACTTAACGCAACCAAAAGGGTTTGCGGCCAAAGCTCAGATGCCGAGAGTTCTTCTTTATTAGATTATGTAGTCGAGGTAGCAATATCAGCTGTAGGATCGTGCGTAGCGACACATTATATTTTATCAAGAGTATCTAGCAATCGTGTCGATATTATTCGGCGACAATGGAGCGTATACCCTAATTAGCTAAAAATGAATGCTCAGATGCATTATTCGGTGTTCGTATATTCGGTCGTAATCGAATCACGGCTCTTTGATTTTATGCGTATTAGCCTTGACCAACGATACGACGGAACATATTCCAAGATTTAATGAAAATGAATGCACCAGAAAATAAATACATATTATTATGCGACCAAGTGACCGCAATATCACCATGGTTCAATAATCAATAATCATAATCGAATCATGACTCTTTATAGGTATTGACCAACAGTATCAATACGACGGAGCGTATTCCAAGATTTAGTGAAAATTAATGCTCAGATACAATATCTGCATAAGAAAAATATATATGTGAGTAAGTGACCGTAATCGCTTAACTGTTCAGAAATAATATTGGTAAGGTGTTCCTATATTCGGGCGTAATTGCATCGCAACTATTTAATATTATCCGTATTAGCTTTGACCAACGATACGACGGAGCGCATTCCCTGATTGAATAAATATGAATGTTCAGATACATTATCCGTATATGAATACATATTATTATGCGAGTAAGTGACCGTAATCGCATCAAGGTTCAGAAATAATATTGGTATTGTGCTGGTGTAACCGAATTATGACACTTTAATTTTATGGGTATTAACCTTAACCAACGGTATCGATTTGACGGAGCTTATTCACTGATTTGATGAAAATGAATGCTCAGATTCATTTTCTGCATCAAGTACAATACATATGTGAGTAAATGACCGTAATCGCATCACGGTTTAATAATTATATTGGTATTGTATTCTTATATTGGATCGTAATCGCATCACGACTCTTTAAAATATACATTATAATAAAATCAAAGTCAAAGATTTATTTGCAAATAAATATGCTTTTAGAAGTGAATGTAAGAACATTGGTAGCACAACAGGTACTACAATTTTTTCTTGGCTGCAGGAATTCCTTTACTGTACATAGATAAATCTCAGTTAGCCATTTGTGTAAACCCTTTTTGAATCGGACCATTGAAAGTACCTTAATTTGATCAGGAATCTTGTTATAAATCCAGTTTATCTGTACTCGTTGTGCAGTCGACAACGCAAGTAGACATGTAATTTTTTATTTTTATTAGTTATAGTTGTCAATGGTATTCCTTCGTTTGGGAACCATCTACTCACAAAACAAGTACCACAGTATTGAGTTTTGTAAATACCTTTAAGCAATATCCTGATATTAGCATCTAATTGAAATCGTTTACTCAATATGGGAGAAAGAGCTGAACGGAATGTGTTTTCAGATGAGAAATTAGCCCCTAACCTGAATTGTTCTGTAATGAAGTTTAATGCTACAGGATTTTAAATTGTTAAGAAAACATCAATGTTATTATTATGACCAAATTTCCATAATTTTTACACGCTGTGTCGGTATCGTTTTAATGTGTTGTGAGACAGAGATGCAATCATTAATTCAACTGTCTCCAGTTTGAAAGCTTGTTACGAATACGCCTCCCTGTAAAGCGGCACTACACCTGGGTAAGGCTTCGCCACATTATTATGTTGGATTCACGTCTCACTAGGCGAGTGAGGAACGACAATAATATCTATTGCCAGGTTGTCTATTATCTTGCAGAAGCATTTCAAAATAAGTAAAAATTTAGGAAAAAAATAAGAGAAAAAGTATTTCCAATTAAGGGTAAACATTTACATCGAAAGCGTTAGGATCCTTCTTCCAGTAAACCTTCCATTAAAGTTAGGAACACATATCCAGAGGTTACTTACTATAGGACTTTAGTTTCGTTTTAGTATATTTTTGATTTATTGTCATTGTTTAGACATTTAATATATTTTATAATCATTTTCATGACATGTAAGGAATCTTACCAATAAATGACTATTTGACTATACTTTGGGCAGGATTTTGGGTGGACACGAAGTCTGACAATTATATGAGAGGTTTTAATTCATTGAACCTTGCTCTGTGATAGGTAGTTTAATAAATTACGGATCGTTCCACCCGAAAAACCAAAGCGTGCTAGTTCCAAAGTTTAAAAATGGAATGCCCCCGTATCGTACCGAGTTAGTCCATACAGGAAAGTTCAAATGTTTGCTTGAGCGACGGATTGTATCCGGGCTGATATAAAGCCGCTTTTGAGTGGTTCGTGAGATTCCGGATGCATATAGGCAGGCCGAGCTTAAATGTCAGGATTTCGTAAATCAACAATTGAACATACTGCATCTTTAAATTAAGAATTCCTGGACACAGTAAAATTATTCACTGTCATTGTTAAGGTCAATCACCTTCTGAATAAATGTATTTCCTTCTTCTTTCTTCTTCTGATAATAATATATTTTTGTGTTCAGGAAATGTGCAAAAAATTTATAGATACAGCTTATAAAGGCTGAATATTTCTTTTAAATATTTACAAAGCTTTTTGCTAATTATCAGAAATATAATTAAAATTGGATGTGTGGCCGTCGGCCATAAAGAATATGACCATCCCCTCGCTTCCCGTGGGGGAAATCTCGGCGTTCTCCTGCGTACCATATCTATCCAACTGCGTGCGATCGTCAACCCGTCGTGCCAAGCGTGGCGGTTATGGTAGATCCCTTCGAATGAAGGATCTTTGGAGGCCTTTGTCCAGCAGTGGGCGTCTTTCGGCTGATATGATGATGATGATGAATTAAAATTGCGGGCTGGAACTGTGCCATGGGCCGTACTTAGCACACTACTGACGTCTATGGTGGCGTTTGAAGTATAAAGTTTTCAGCAGGGTGATAATGCCTGATTAATTGTAAGCTAGCTAAGGATCGCGAAGGAAAACTATTAAAAATAACATGGTTCCTAAATTAAATATTGTTAAACATTGCCCTCAGTACCAAGGAGTGGAATTATTTAATAAGTTACCAGCATCTTTGAAGGAAGCAGTTTACAATACGAACATATTTAAAACAAGGTTGAAGGCCTTCCTATTGGAGAAGTGTTTTTATGCTGTGACTGAATTGTGAAACCCAATTATAATCTTAATGTTATTTGTAATGACGTGATAAATTAATGTTTTGTAGTTGTTTTTATTTTATTTATATTTAATGTGTGGACTATTGTATCGTATTATTTTATTTTGTTGTTTTGTTATCATTTCAATTTATTGTTTTTTCTATTGTATAATTTAATTAATATATATGCTATATGGATTCAAACACAATGCAAATTGTTAATGAGTAAATAAATAGATCCTGCTGATATTATAAATGCGAAAGTTTGTGAGTATGGATGTATGGATGATTTTGATGAAACTTGTAGTAATATAGCGTATGTATCCGAATAACATATAGGCTCTAATTTATATAGTTTAGCGCGGGTGCAACCGCGGGACACAGCTAGTAGGAAATAATGGTACAGCAATACAGAGCCACGGCTGCAGTCGCTAAACAGGCTGATTAGATAGAGGCAGGAATGTAATTTTAGATTCAAAGTTATGTCAATAAATGTAATTGTTTGTCTGTGATTCACCAGTTACAAATCTGTAAAGTAAATATTAATATTCTGTGACTGATGTTTCCTTTTTCATAAGCAAATTAAATGTATATTAAGCCCTGTGTCAATGAAACAATAATAATGCTATACGAGTAGTGTTATTTATTGAGTAATTAGAAGTAGATAGTACGATATCAAATGGAAAAATAGGCAAAAATAATAATGACTCTTCATAACTACGAGTTCAGTTTATTTTCGTATACCTAATAGAGTCGGCAAATAAGAAAATAGTCTGCCTAGTGGTGAGTATACCGGACGGGGAAGACCTCGTAGAACATTCTCTGTCCAAATCGGAGAAGTTCTCAACAAAAGCCGGGTCAAAAATACCCTAAACCGGCGAGCATGTATGCAGAAGAGGTGGGCAAATATCGTTCGTGACAAATGGAAATCAGTTGCCTCTGCCTACCCCTCTGGGAAACAGGCGTGAGTCTATGCATGTATGTATAATATCAAATTGAAAAATAGGGAAAATAATTTTGACTCAAGTCGGCAAATAAGAAAATAGCCTCGTGATATGTGGTTACCATAGCAAATATTAAGAACAAATTAAAATGAGCGCGTTAGTGAACAATTTAGAGTAGATTTTAGTAGATTTAGAGCCTGAGACACATTGTAAAAGGGAGTAAAATCTGTCAATAAACTGACATGCAATTTGGCGGAGCAGTTATTTGTAAACGGGTATATATTAATAGTGATTAAACATGTTTACATTTTTTGGAAGTTGAATTGACCTAGTGGTTTGACCGTTCGACTGTGGTGTCAGTCATCCCCAGTTCAAACCTAAGGCGTAACTGAATTTTCTAATTTATGTTCATATTAGAAATTAATTATCTCGTGCTTAAAATAGTGAAGGAAAACATAGTCAGCTATCAGGAATTTGAGAGTTCTCCAAAAAAAATTATTATTATTCCAAATTCCATTTTTTTATTGTTATTCCCAAAGTTCTTCTTGTTCTTGATGGCATGGGATTCTACTAGGCTACCGTGGTGAATGACCCATAAATAGTTGATCTGAATCTCGATGTATACTTTGTATCCGTCAATTATATGTTTGTAAAGTTCCCCGCGACAGAGGGATTAATTTCCCAAAGGCGGGCGTTATCCTTAAAAAAATATATAAGTATATTAGGCCTTCCGCACTCAATTATAAGCACATAAAAAGTTTAATCAGAAACTTGAACGGAAGGCTTGAACAAACAGTAGGTATATCAATAAATAAGAGTAGTAGATTTGAAGACAAGGACACCTTATTACATTGAACTTTTTCTTGTTCCTTCAAAGTTCAGGCAAACTTTTGTTAGTTCGCTTATTACATCTGAACGATAGCACAACCCTGTAGGTACTCATGTAAGTCTTTACTACGTTTAGCCAAATCGTAGAAAATTGTTTTCTTGATCACGTGGTCACGCTGTGTGGGGAGGGAAAAATAATTATGACTCAAGTCGGCAAATAAGAAAATAGCCTGCCTCGTGTTGTGTGGTTTCCATAGAAAATATTAAGAACAAATTAAAATAATATTAGATTAAGTAGCGCGTAAGTGAACAATTTAGAGTATATTTTAGTAGATTTAGAGCCTGAGATTTGTTAGTTCGCTTATTACATCTGTCCCGATAGAACAACCTTGTAGGTACTCATGTAAGTCTTTACTACGCTTGGCCAAATAATAGAAATATTTTTTCTTGAACATATGGTCACGGCAAAGAATATCATCACCCCATCTCATCCCGTGGGGACCGTAGAATTCGTCCCTAGAAACCTACCAGTGAACGGGCAACAGCGTTTTCTGTGAACTTTGACCATCAATCTGCGATCGCCAACCCGTCCGACAAGCATGGCGTCTATGGCATATCCCCTTTTCCTTTGGAGAGGCTTTTGTCCAGCAGTGGACGTAATTTGGCTGACATGATGATCACGTGGTGCAATGATTTTGTAAGTTTTTTGGTAGAAGGTATTAAAGAGACTATACTGACATGCTATCGGATCCATACAATCTATAATGATAATGTCCTAATTGCCTAATTTCGGCCACGGCGGCCAGTCTCAACAGAGATTTGCCGTCTGTGCGGGACATATTATAGTGCTCAAGTGTGTGCGCATACACAGAATCCCTTTCTATTCCATCACTCTTATGATCCGATGAGACGCCTAGCGACACGACCGGCAAGACATCAGGCACAGGACCGACGGCTTTACGTGCTCTCCGAGGCACGGGGGTATAATACCGGCAACTCCCTGACTTCGGGCTGATGCTGAGAAATTTTTCTTTTTACAGAAAAGTCCCAATATCACTTTTGGCCCGAACCGAGATTTGAACCCAGGACCTCGTTTTCTGCGGGTGAACATGCTACCGCTAGACCAACGAGGCAGTATACAATCTATACTTCTCGGAATGGAGCGCGTGAGCCTTTCGTTTGGTTTAAAGATAAACCGATCTAAGACCAAGATGATGATCGTAGATCGCGTCAACGACAACTCGCCCGAAGTGAGACAGATTGCGAATTGCGACGTGGTTCAGACATATGTATACCTTGGGGCTCTAATCTCAAACAACGGCAGCTGCGTAGATGAAGTAAAACGACGCATGGCCATTACCAGAACTGCGATGGAAAAATTAAGAAAAGTGTGGAGTAATCGTAACATTAGTAAAACCACCAAAACCAGACTCGTGCGTACACTTGTGTTCCCCATTTTTCTTTATGCGGCAGAGACTTGGACAGTGCGCGAGTAGGAAAAGGGGAAGATAGATGCTCTGGAAATGTGGTGCTAGAGGAAGATGCTCAGGATATCGTGGACGCCCAAGCAGCAAAATTATCCTATAGTGTAGACGTTATAGGACTCCAGCACTTTTAATGTTCTCTTAAGGGTTCTAGTTTTTGCTGCATCGCTTATAATAGCAAGCATGGAGTTAGTTGGGCCTTATAGTATATCTCCTCCTATACATTAACTTATAATTACTTATAGGCCGAAATTAAAAGTCAAATATAAGCTTGGGTGACCTATAAAAGTATCGCGAGGGTGTAAACGCACTCAAGAGCAGATAAACTGGTAACCTATGCTTATAACTACTAACAAGAAACATTATAGAACCACTATAAGTAAAGTACTCCAATAAGAGTGATAAACAGAACTAAACATTCTGGATACTATTTGCATTTATTACTTGGTTTTATAAGGGTTTATAAATTTACTTTACAGAACAATTATCAGTAAAATGGAGCGGTTATATAGTGGTATACACCAATATCGTTATAATCTTAACACGCTTATAAAGGTTTAATATAATATACTTAGTATCCAAAACTATATCCGTGGTGTCCTGAACAAGAAAACATTGGTTTATAATGGTCTTGCAAATTATTTTATAGTCTCAGTACGGATATTTTGATTTTGTTGAAATATGAGAAGGTTCCGTACAAAATTGTTAATGTGAAAATTTTAGACAAAATGTTTATTTTATTGATTCTGCACGAAAAAACGTTTAATCGATAAAAGCAATTTTAAATATAGACTTGGAAGATTGTGTTAGTGAGGAACCTGTACAAGAAGATGAATGCGATATTGAAAACTATTCCAATTTTCAACTACATAGCGATCTTAGAAAATGGGCTGTAGAATACAATACGACATGCGGCATTAAATTCTTTATTAGAAATTTTGAATAAATGTATTTGTTAAGTTTGTTTCAAATTCTTCAAGTTCTCTTAGATTTCTTATAACATGTCTACATCTACGTCTTCTTGCTTTCTTGTAATTAATTCATTTTGAATCTCTCTTCGACACAGCACTCAGCACATGTTAGTTTGTATTTCATAAAGTACATTTTGATTTGGTATGATAGTTTTAATGTCTTCTTTGATTGACTTTACTTCATGTTGAAGTTGTGGAATTTGACCATCCTCGACAGGCTGTATTTGGTTATCCGTGTTGTAAAGAACGAAATTTTGAGCATTTAAACTGACATCTGACAGTGTTTCTTCTGCTTCTGTTATGACAAGTTGAGGGTTTTGCGCGACAAAAGAAATACAGGTAAAATTGCTGAACCGGATTGAATGGTAGCCGAGTTTTGTTGTAAATGAAGTGATCTTGTAGTATTTGAACGAGTATCTTCTCGAGAGACCGTTGGCATCTCACTAATTTGGTCTTGATCACGATTCTGTGAAACAATAAACCAAATTAGCAAGGGAAAGCACAAAAATAGAAGTAGAAAATATTTCAAACAATTTTTAAAGCTCGAAAATCCCTTTTAGTTAAAAAGCTATCGACGTCCAGAAACATTACCATTTTCACACCTGACACCTAAACAAAAATATGAAAATAAGACATCGGTACCTAATAACAACATAGAGTAACATTTCAATATTTGCGGAACTCTAATTCCAAACAATATGGCCAAGCAATAGTTCTGATATTTACCATTTTTAAACAAAGTACGCCTATAACGGTTTGTTAATGTATTTGGGAAGACCAAGTTTGTCAAGATGGCGACTTTTTGTTGTATGTCTTACTGAAACCAACATTATTTTAAAATTCAACTTAATGAAAACGTGAATTTCGAGGGGCGTTTAAAAATTTTGACAAAAAACTTATTACACTTCACCGAAAATATACCTGCGCCATGCACATTCAAACACGGCTTCACTTATTGTTAACTAACACCCTACTCTTATTCTAGATAATATTTATTATAAAAATATAATAACTTACCTTTATCAATATTAATTAATCTTTACAAATGTGCATAGCAACATTCACCAATTCACATCACTTTGTATGAGCTTGTAAGATATTCACTGTGTACGTTATTGTCGTGTTTGGTTCCATTTAGCGCTCATAGTTAGCTTCGCGAGAGCAAATAGTTCTACGTGGTCTAACTATAAGGTTACTATTGTCGTAATTGGTTCCATTAAGCGCTGATAGTTGGCTTCGCGGGAGAAAATAGTTCTACATAGTCCAACTATATGGCCGTTATTGGTCAAAATGGTATTCACCAAGTCTACTATAGATATTTAATTAGCTAAAATACGCCTATAGATTGGGCCCTTTTCCGTGGTTATAATTGCTTACTATTCCGTTATAGTCCTAATGAAATGGTGGTTCCAGGACAATTACTAGACCACATTTTGCTGCTTGGGGGAGTTCCGCACTAACATATCGATACTTCGGATCGGCCATAGTACGGTCGCGTTTACTGCAGTACTGCGGACATATCTCTAGACGGGATAACGACTGCATAGAACGACTGGTTGTGCAAGGAAAAGTGGAGGGAACCAGATCGCGTGGCAGGTCACCTATGCGCTGGACTGACCAAATAAAATCCGCAATAGGAAGCTGCGTATCTGACTGTGCCAGACATTCCGCCAACAGAGGGAGATGGCGGGAGATCGTGCGGAAAGCTGTGCCCACCCTTACAACCAACGTGGATGCCTCGATGTGACCACGACCGCTCTGCCAAGAGCGTAACGAAACAGAAGAAGACACTGGATACTATGATTTTAGTGTTAATTTAATCAGGGAAAGTATCTCACCTGCCCGAACTGGAAGAATGGAGACATAACACAGGGTTGGCTTAGTTACAACGGCTCCAGTCACCACAACATATTTGGACAACCTATTTTTCACGCATAACTTTGTAACTTACTGTTGTGGAGAAAAATATAAGCTATATTTATTATTCTATATGTTTCTTGATCGAATGCAGTGAAGAGATTATCGATATCGCTATCGGGACCACATGTAGAATTTGAATATCCCCAATCTATGTGGCATCAGAAATTTTTCATCCTCAACCCCACTGGTGTTCATTCTAAACAATTATGTATATCAACGCGATGTAAGAATGTAAAAGCTGTGTAGGGTATTGTTTTTTCTGTAAATATCTTCAGTGTACAGAAAAAGTTCTGTTAGCCCCTCTGTTGTTGGAAATTTACACAATATTTCTGAAGGTTTTTCAAGATTTTCAAAGCTTCCTGTCGTTGATCAAGTTAGGTAGACGTACAGCGGTATTGTTCAAAAATGACGAACCCTTTTTCAAATTAAAATAAACATAAGAATACAGACATAATGCACACATGTTGACAAGTGACTGCACGTGTGGCGCAGTGGCTAAGAAAGTCGCCTCGCCGCTTCGTGTCCTGGGTTCGATTCCCGCGCTGAACAACTATTTGTGTGACCCATAAATAGTTATATATGAACATTGTTAACAGGCATAGCGCAAGACCGGCAATTGTGGAGATCTTTAGGGGAGGCCTTTGTCGATGATGATTGTTAACAGGTATTAACGCGACTAACCTTAATGTTATCATCACGTGACCACGATCAATGCAACTTGTTCGAAACGTCGGGAAAATAACAATAAGGTTAGTCGCGTTAATACCTGTTAACAATGTTCATATATAATTATGATACGCGAAAAACCATAAATAGTCGTTCTCAGTCTGGATGTACTTTGTGTCCGTCTATTATATGTTTGTAAAGTACACCGCGAGACAGGGATTACATTCCCAAATGTGGGCGTTGACTTAAAAAGAATGCAGGTAGATTATTGCATTGTATCTCGTCATTTTAATGGCATGCCTCGTATCCGCGACTTCTTCGCAGAAGCCCGTCACACTTCTTAGACAGTGAAGGGGTTATGCTCCGATAACATGACAGTGACCACATAAGTCTCTCTAAGCTTTTGACAAATGAAACCGCACTTATTGACCTTTTAATCACCAGATATAAGGATTCCATAAGTTCATTAATCGAACGTAATAGAGAGAATCGAGTCTATTTTGCCGTAGTATCGATACCGCACGATCTATACGCAATCGATGTCACATCAGAAATTAATCAACGTCAACCACGCTGCTTCCCATCCTGAGCAATTACATCAGCAGGATCGAAATTGTAGAACGCGCCAACAGACAATTACGCAGATTGGTTAGGTGTAATAGCACACAATAAGCATTGGGGCGCTCATAGCTAGTTGTATACACGATCGCATAGATATGTGGTTCGTGTATAGGTAAAGTCATTTAAGGTGACGAATTGATAAAAAAATATAAGCCATTTGAGGGGCCCTAAGCGGTGGCGCGGCCTTAGACCGCATTTAAATCTCCGCTCAGTCCAACTGTGCGAAAACACTTTTACTCTTGTAAAGCTTTTCATTCTTTTTTAAAATCCTTTGAGAAGATTTACGTATGCATTAAAAATACCTATTACCAAAATTTGAGGACTTAGTCGTTCTAGTTAACGTGTTAAATAAAAATAATAGGTCTTTACCTATGAAATTGCCGTTTTGTATGAAAAAATTTAAACGAATTTTTTTCATGAATTTTTTTATTTGTATTAATCGAAGTAATCACCCATGCAATCAATGCATCTTTGCCATCGCAGTGGCAGTTTATTGATGCCCTTCTTAAAGAAATCAGCTGGACGGGAGGCAACAAATTCTTCAAAGGCATTTTGTACTGCCTCTCGGGTATTGAATTTTTTTCCCGCCAAGAAGTTATCCAAATTCTGGAAAAAGTAGTAGTCTGTAGGCGCAAGGTCTGGTGAGTAGGGCGGATGACGGAGAGCTTCCAACCCCAGTTCTTGCAACTTGGAGACCGTCTGCTGTGCAGTATGAGGTCGCGCGTTGTCGTGCAGGAGCAGCGGAGACGAGCGATTGACCAATGCTGGTTGGAGATGCGCCAGCTTCTCCATCATTGTGCTCAGTTCTTCACAGTACACATCTGCAGTAATGCTCACCCCGTTTGGTAAGAAGCTGTGATGAATCACACCGGCGCTAGACCACCAAACAGTGACCATCACTTTTCTAGGGGTAAGTTTTCGTTTAGGGCATTGTTTAGGTGCTGAACCAGGATCCAACCAACTTGCTGAGCGCTTGCGGTTATCAAACAGAATCCATTTTTCATCGCAGGTAACAATGCGGTTCAAAATTCCTTCATTTGTGTGTCTGTTGAGCAGTGCAAGGCACGTCTCGACGCGTACTTCGCGCTGGCGATCATTGAGTTCGTGGGGCACCCATTTGTCAAGCTTTTTTACCTTGCCAATTTGACGCAAATGGACCAATATTGTTTTGACGCTAACGTCGAAAGCTGCTGCTAATTCAGCCGTAGATTGTGTATCATCAGCTTCCACAACCGCCTTTAATTCGTCATTGTCGACCAAAGTCTTCGGACGACCGCGAGGTTCATTTTTCAGGTCGAAATTTCCAGAACGGAAGCGAGCAAACCAATAACAGGTGGTGCGTTGGTTTGTAGTGTTAGCTCCGTAAACGTCGTTGATGTTGCGTGCCGCTTGTGCCGCGTTGCTGCCACGACGGTACTCATATTCCATAATTACTCGAATTTTTAACGTATCCATGATGACGAAAAAGATTGAAATGCGATGAAAATGTAACACTAATCAATAAAGAAATGACTACTTTTGGAAAAAAGAATCCATGTTTTTAAAATAAAATTAATTTGAAATTAGAATTCTTAGCCAAACAAAAATTATTTTGATTTGAAATGGCCAGTACTGCAGAACGGCAATTTCATAGGTAAAGACCTAATATCTGTTTTTACGTTTTGGTCTGTAAGACCCGATGAATAAATAATAGATCATTTTAACAAAAATGATAATTACTGTATAATAGACCTGCAAAATACTTTTTACCACTAAAAAATCTCTGAATTTTGAATACTTAATGCGCGACGACCACCAGCGTCCTCCATGACCTTTTAGTTAGTTAGTAGACCCTTTTGCATTCGTGTCGATGAAATGCCTTCGCCGTTCCTCTATCGGGCGAGTGGCTCGCGATTTCGCGTATTAACGTAGAGCTACAGTTGCACAAAAATCCCTTAAGTATGACGTTCTCATGCCTGTCAGTAACCGCCCAGAGTCGAGTTTCGAAGCCTACAGGGGGTGCTCCGGCGTGTAGTTTAATTTGATAAACATGCAGGCATGAGCCCACAATAGTCTTTATTGTCCGTTGAGGCAGTAAAAGCCTCTAGCTAACTGTAAACGTAATGTTGAAAAAATCCAAATTGGTCTCAGTTTAGCAAGTTTCTAATGCTAATAGTTATATGAAATCATAGTTAATGTTATCATACCTTTGTTACCCCTACGTCATAACCCGGACTCACAGTCCAACACACAGAACATGCATCCACGTGCGTTCATGCAGATTCATGTTCTGTGTGTTGGACTGTGCGTGTTTTCCTTACAAAGGGAGATACTTACAAGCAACGTTAGAACACGCACTCACGCACTACGCTGCATCATGCGGGACAGTGTGCCAATCGCCTTACTGCTAGAGGGCTTGCTTGTTGTATTTGCAGAAAGAATGGAGAGTGCATCATTGGTTAGGCTCATATAGCCTAGCGCAAATGAGAAAATGTTATGTACAAAAGGGAATTAGTATTCATCATCATCATATCAGCCGACTACCAGCTGGACAAAGGCCTCCTTCAAAGATCTCCACAATTGCCGGTCTTGCGCTATTCGCATCCAGCAGTTTACAGCGACCCGCACAAGATCATCGGTCCATCTTGTCTGGCCTGCCCACGCTGCGTCTTCCGGTTCGTGGTCGCCACTCGAGAACCTTTCTGCCCCAACGGCCGTCGGTTCTACGAGCTATGTGCCCCGCCCACGGCCACTTCAGTTTTGCAATTCTTCGGGCTACGTCGTTGAGTTTGGTTCGCCTGCGGATTTCGACATTTCTGATTCGATTTTTTCTAATATACAATCTAATACCAATTTTCTGATTCGCTCAGAAAATTAGTATCAGATTATAAGTATTAACATAGATTAAGAATATTACTAATCTACAAAAACTAGCAATTAATTAAGATACTAACATATTTTTAAGACAATTTGTTACTAACACAGTGGAGCCTATTTAGTTCTGTAATAAAGAATTATTATTTTATAAAGCAGCTGATAACTACTGACTAGTAGTACTATAGTAACGAGCGGATGATAATAAAACTTCACTATACGAAGCTATTAAGTGATTATGAGTTTTGTCTTCATTTACTGTTCCCCAATTGTACAGACACCAGCACATCAAGCTACCCCAATCTGTCAAATTTCCTCAATTGAAAGTGAACCTTATACTTTTGTGATAAAGTTGAAAATCTATAAAAGAAATTTGACAGATTGGGGTAGCTTGATTTGCTGGCGTCTGTACATATGCTAGCTATGTAACTATTTATGGCCTGTCAATCGCCACTGCTCAGCGAGTGGTCGGAACGTTTTGTATATCACAAAAAACAAAGACATTTCACATTGAAGAGTTTAATAAACTGTTGAATTAAATTTTACAATTTTTACGATCCTGTTCCATATACGATGTAATCTTAATATAACATTCATCTTTTACGAATCTGAAAGTGTTTTTGTGTGTTAAGAAATATTGCGGCGGTTGTCGCCGTAATGAAATTACTTGTCATGGAATATGTTTGCCAAAAGATAGCCAAGTATATTTCATAGTATTGTCTTGAAACTCGGACACACAAAATCGTATACTAGATAGTTATTATGATCTGATTATTATGATTATGAGCTCTCTGCACGACCTTAAGTTTGACTGGTAAAAATGCCTTTGGCAGTTTAGGCATTAACTCCGCCTATAAACATTCCCTTTGTACTGAAGTTTTAAATTTCAGTGAAAGAAATTGTACAGCTAAGTTTTAACAAAATAAATAATTTATTCGTAATTCAATCTAAATTAAAATTTCGCCCGAATATAGCTAATCGCATGATCTCTTATTTTTTAGGGTTCCGTAACCAAATGGCGAAAAACGGAACGCTCATAGATTCGTCATGTCTGCCTGCCTGTCTGTCCGTCCGTATGTACAGCCACTTTTTTCCAAAACTATAAAAGCAGTACTGTTGAAACTTGGTAAGTAGATGTATTCGGTGAACCGCATTAAGATTTTCACACAAATATAGAAAAAGAATAATAATTTTGGGGGTGCCCCATACATAGAACTGAAACTCGAAAAAATTTTTAAAGTATTGTAGTAAGTGACATGTGGTTTAGGTACATATTTTATTTCTTCATATGCTGTGTTAGGAAATTAAATCTTAACAGAGTTACTGTCGATGGACAAGAAGCACACCCAGACTCCGAACACGATTTTGACGGGCCAGTTGGTGTGGTTCTTAAATGGTAGCCTTTTATTTAGCCGTAGGTCATGGGTTCGATTCCCATCCAAGACAGGTATTTGTGTGCATGAACATGTCTGTTCGTTTTGAGTCTAAGTGTAATTATCTATAGACTTAAGTAGGTATGTATTGATAAAATAAAAGTAGTATACCTATGTCTCTACATAGTTTGGGATCAGATGGCCGTGTGTGAATAACGTTCCAGGATATTATTTACTTAACTAGATATGGGTAACACACTTTGACTGCATTAAATAATAATTGGTATTTAGGTAACAATAAGTATTATTATTACCATCTCCTATATTTGATAGAGAACTCAGTTACTATAACAGTATATTGTTTGTCTAATAAACACTTTTAATTAGCAGATATAGTCAGATTTACTTGAGACATTGAATCAGCACTATTGTTGAACTAGTCAGCAAACATTGAAACGCCTGGTATATTTCAATAGCAAATATTGAACTTCGCGGATAGTTTCTACGTTTGTAAGGCGTTATGTAGATACTAACTGCGATAATACTAGAAATGTTGGGAAACCAAAACATAGAAAGGGGTAATATAAGTCTAGACCCCATGCGTATAAAAATAAAAGAGTATTGTTGTCTGTGACATCTGGGTGTTCATATAGAATCGTTTGTTTGATAATATCAGGAAGCGTTAGAATACCCACAGACCATACGAGCTGTCAAGAACAAATTGTTTCCACTGATGACGTGGCGTCTACTGCAGCTAAGACTGTCTAGGAAGATCCAGGTGATCTGTATTATGGCCGGCATTATAGATGTACTTCTGCATAGAACCAATGTGATAGTAGATATGAACAGGAAATAAATCGGGAGTTCTCTGCATTTTTTAAGTTAAACTACTTATGAGCAAACTTTTAATGTCATTATATTTACAGCAACTCAAAAAATTGTCGTCGAAATTACAACGTTTTTGCAATATTTACTTCATTTCAATATTTCTTAAACAATTACCTTTTCTTACCAAAACACGCCTTCTATTCTCGTCCAACACCAAAATACTAAAAGAGCAATAGGTACTATAACCTAGGAGTCCTATTAATAACTCTGTTATAAATATATAATATAAAAAGCTAACATGTCTCTGAAAGCTGAAGACATGTCTAACATGTCTTCCAAACAGAAATAAATAAAATATTCAGAGTATCGTCGGGCCTGTGGGCGTGGTTAGCAAATGCTTGCTTTTCACGCCGGAGGTCGTGGGTTCGATTCCCATCTGGGACAAATATTTGTGTGCATGAACATATCTGTTTGTCCTGAGTCTGGGTGTAATTATCTATATATTTATGTATTTACAAAAGAAAAGTAGTATATGTAGTATATCAGTTATCTGGTTTCCTTAGTACAAGCTCTGCTTAGTTTGGGATCAGATGGCCGTGTGTAAGTAATGTCCCAGGATATTATTATTATATTACTGTACTCTAAATACCTATATGACTTAATTTCATTTTTATGGTATTACTTATTTTTTTATTAAATGTGGCCGTTTGTGCTAAGCCCTTCTTGTTATTTTGTCTAACGTTGCCCGTTTTATCTTCCGTAATTATGCTGCTTAATAGCGATAAAAATATATATCTAGTTTTATGGCAATATAGTTCATTGGGATAGGATCTAGTAGGTATTCCCAACATGTTGGAATTTGAGCTAACCCTACTACAATAATAATTGGAATAAAAATTGGTAAAAAGACTTTTTAAGTTAAACGGTTTTATGTTAAACATAAATTGTAATGTTTAAGATATGTACTTAAAAATAATAAAATAGATACAGTCGTGGGCATTATAAACATATGCATAGACTAGGCTAAAATAAAGCCGTGGGGCACGTCAATTGTCTACAATTATCGATTAAAATGTGAGATAGAAGAATCGTTTAATTCGTCGTTAGGCAGTTGGCCCACCGAAACGGTGAGTAAATTACTTACTATTTTCTTGCTCATTGAAAGTCCGGTAGTTATACATTCCATGTAAACAAAAGAGATGTTTGAACGTTCAAAGAGCAACTATGCTCGTTGAACGTTCACACTGCTGGCTGACGAGGACTCGCTTCACTACTCGTAGTTTGTCTTTAATAGACAAAACTTATGATTAAATTAAACACTCGCTCAACACTATGAAACCCTAAAACGCGCTTATAGTCGAGCTCGCTAGCTTGTTTCCACATTGTAGCCCTACTTGCCACTCGTCCATCGTTGTCGGTTGAACAACTGTCTTATTATCGCGTGACACTACAAAACGAACATTTTCAACGATTGTAGACAATTGACGTGCCCCACGGTTTTATTTTAGTCTAGTCTATGCATATGTTTATAATGGCCACGACTGTATGTATTTTATTATTTTTTAGCTTTTAGTACATATCTTAAACATTACAATGTATGTTTAACATAAAACCGTTTAACTTAAAAAGTCTTTTTACCAATTTTTATTTTTAAGTTTTTATTTCGCATTCTGTTTAATTCATTTAGTGCCTCTTTATTGCAAGGTTTCTTGAAAATTTGACAATCCTATTATAAAAGGCCATTTTGTGGCAGCGCCCATCTTAAAATTTTGAGGTTGTATAGTGCACTGTATTCTACTTGTCAAGCCCTTCTTTGATACCCATATTGATGAGATTGATAAAAAAATAGGTAATCAGCCATTTGGTAGCGGCGGCCATCTTAAATTTCAATTTTGCATAGTAAATTGTATTCTACTTATTGAGCCCTTTCATTTGATACCCATATTGATAGGATTGATAAAACTTAGGTTATCCGCCATTTTGTAGAGGCGGCCATCTTGGATTTCAATTTTGTATAGTACATTGTATTCTACTTATTGAGCCCTTTCATTTGATACCCATATTGATGGGATTGATAAAACCTAGGTTATCCGCCATTTTGTAGAGGCGGCCATCTTGGATTTCAATTTTGTATAGTACATTGTATTCTACTTGTTGAGCCATTTCATTTGATACCCATATTGATGGGATTAATAAAACCTAAGTTATCCGCCATTTTGTAGCGGCGGCCATATTGGATTTACAATGAAACAGAATTTATTTAATTGTATTGTCACCAGAACTAGAAGTGTGTACCAAATTTCAGATCAATCGGTCAACAGGAAGGGGGTCAAATTTCAGTTACTAAATTTGACCCAAGAAAGAATAAAACAAACGGGGTAAGCTAAATAAAACCGTTTAAAAACCGTTTAATAAAAAGGCAAGAAACAAGTAGGTGGCGTAGCGGCAGAAAGTCGCCTCGTCGCTTCGTGCCGTGGGTTCGAATCCCGCACCGGACAACTATTTGTGTGACCAATTGACTGTGTGACTACTACTAACTAATTGTGTGATAAATTGTTGTTGTGAGTCTGGATGTAATTTGTATCCCTCTCTTATACTCGTATGTTTGTAAAGTACCCCACAACACAGGGCTATTAGATTCCCTAGCACGGGCGTTGTCTTTAAAAAAAAAGTAGGCATTTTAGATAAAATGGGCAATTTTCCTTAAAATTGAAGGAATTTGTCATTGATCGATGGATTGATTTGATTTTGTCATTGCTTGCCCACGTTGACTGCCTTTGGGGGCGGCAGTATAGAGTAGGCGCAGAATTTGTTCAAAAACATTTTTGCATCTCTAAAGCAAAATCCACAGTGAGATATCAAATTCCTATTCTGAGCGTTCGAAAGCACGCGTATTAAAAACTACATATATAGTTTCGACTAGTGTATGATTCGGCCATTGTGTCTGTTGCTTACATAATAAATAGCCTGGCAGCAGAGAAACTCACGATTGGCAAAATTGTAGAGGTACACTGTAGAGATAGATAGACATATATAAGAGCAAGAAGAATTGCCAAGCTGAAGAAGAAGCAGTGGGCAGGGCACCAGGCGCGTAGAGCTGATGGCCGCCGGGGCAGAAAGGTTCTCGAGTGCCGACCACAAACCGGAAGACGCAGCGTGGCCAGGTCGCCTACAAGATGGACCGATGATCTTGTAAGGGGCTCTAGAAGTCGCTGGATGCGGGTAGCGCAAGACCGGCAATTGTGGAAATCTTTGGGGGAGGCCTTGGTCCAACAGTGAGTGTCTTCCGGCTGATATAATTATGATGATGATGATATAAGCGCAGGTTATCCATGTGGTATTGTCTGTGGGGTTCAATACTTACCTAGAGCAAGGCAAGAGCATTAGAAACACCATTAGCACTCTATATTATTAAGCTATTGCATGGCTTCCATCGCGGGCCTTGAGCGTGAGGACCGAATCCAGAAATTCCGTAACGAAAAAAACCTAACACCCCCACTCCGACCGGCACAGCGGTGATTCTTTTTAGTTTTTCCATCTATCGATAAATACCAGAACTTTTAATGACTTTTTGAAATATCACGCTTGTCTCTTGAGTTCAGCAACTCGCCTTTAGGTGGCTTTGCTTTTTTTTTATTGTATTATAAATAAATAATTATAATTGCATAAGTTGATAAAAAATGCTATTCAATAGCTTTACCGCGGCAGTCTCCGAGTGCCACACGTCTTTTTTAAATTATTATTTTAGTATTTTTCTGTCGTCGGTTTACATAACTAAAATGCCTGTTAATTTTATTGCAAAACTAGAGGCACTCGTTCCCCAGGTTAACAAACCTGGTATATAATCCGCTTGTTTTGCAATCTACATAGCACGTACCTAGCTGACAAACTTGTAGTACAACAGTTTGCGAAAATAACAAGAAAAAAAGAATATTCTTCATTATCTAGGATGTAGGTACAGGGAACAAATTAATGTGTTCCGAGTTTATACTGCGAACACGGTGACATTCCAACTTTGGTTCAAACTGAGTAATAACAAAAGTGCTACTGTGACGTAATACTGCAAAATTCTGTCATAGTTTGCAGTTTACATGGTTTTGCAAACTTTTCTTGTTTATAGCGAGTTTAGAATATATCCCGAACTGACATGGACATTGTAGCGAAATGTAGTTTGCGGAGTTGGATTTCGAATCACAAACCATCCGTAAAGATTAAAATCGAATGAATGCCATATATGTATAGAATTTACGAAACTCAAAAAGTTGAACAGCTTCGCGGAGTAACCTACCCACGATTCAGCGATTTATTGTAGCGTAAGTGTTTTACCTGTGAGTATCTCTATTCAATTTTTTTATTGATTTAAGTACAGACGCCAGCACACCAAGCAACCTCAATCTGTCAAATTTCCCAATCGAAAGTGAACCTTATGCTTTTGTGATAAAGTTGAATATCTAAAAAAGGAATTTGACAATTTGGGGTAGCTGGATGTGCTGGCGTTTGTACATCAAGTAGCTGTTACATCTTCTTAAATCTGAAATGTTCTAAACAATAAAGTAATATAATCTAATTGTTATTCTATAAGTTCCCGAACACGCACAAGTACGTAGGCGAGTATCACTGATAAAAAAAGCAAGCTACTCTAGGCTAGTCTAGTCTAAGGCTAGTCTAGTAAAGATTTGATAATTTAAGTGTCTTCAATATGATGATACTGCTCATATTGAAAACACTTAAATTGTCAAATCTTTAGAGCCATATTTGCGTGATTGAGTAAAAAATACACAAACAACAAGTTTATATAATTATAATATTAGTAGCATTCATCTACTTTTAGCAACAACAAGTTTTGAACTATTTAACAACGATTTTTACGTTGGATAATAAAGTTCCGCCTTTAAATTATGTTATTTTCAGTGTGGGCCTTAATGCCTTCGTAGTATCTTGCTACCTTGACCATTGTTGATTGGAGTTTTTAGCCAATACAAAGAGATTGATCTACCTAAAAATTTGGTGTATATGTTTTTAGTGTATACTAAAAACATATACACCAAATTTGACTATATTTTGAAGAACACCATTGATTCCAAAACACAATTCAACTACTTTCACTCGATAGCAAAGAAGCATAATATTACCTAAACAAAAGTTGTCAATTGAAAGGCATAAGTACTTAGCGTTTTGAACAACTGCACTGAAACTGCAACTGCAACAACTGAACACTGCAGTAAAGTAAGTATTGCCAAATTTGACTATATTTTGTAGAAAACCATTGATTCCAAAACACAATTCAACTACTTTCACTCGATGGCAAAGAAGCATAATATTACCTAAAAAAAAGTTGTCAATTGAAAGGCATAAGTACTTAGCGTTTTGAACAACTGCATTGAAACTGCAACTGCAACAACTGAACACTGCAGTAAAGTAAGTATTGAATATATTAAAATACCTAACCTAATATGCGGGGTCTTTTGCATTGCATGTGACTCCATCTGCCGCTTAAACGGATAATGCTTTCAGGATACCATTTGTGCTGCTTTTAGTAGTGTAAACATCAAAGCACAGCACAGCTTCTTATAATTGCAACCAAATCGTTTGTTCCCCGAAATGTAGTCTCTAGTTTCGTAAAGTTTCGTTCGTAAAGTTAAATCACGGAATCCGTAATGAAATTTCAATTTAACTCTGACACAAGAGTAACACACACTATTGACACGACAAATTCATGTAAATAATAATAATATCCTCGGACATTATTCACACACGGCCATCTGATCACAAACTAAGCGGAGCGTGTACTATGGGAACTAGGTAAATGATATATTACGCCCTCCTGATTGCCAATCCTGAATGTGATGTGTTTTCCGGTAGATGGACGGACATTAGGCGAATATGTTTGGTTTTCTGCGAAAGAAAGTATGCAAGGATGTCCAGTATTTCGTATTAGTTCTAACGTAACCTTAAAAATGTGTTAAATTATGTAATGTTTCTATGTTGATTTATGTAATTGGTTATTATTAACTGTTTTAATAAACTATTAATATATAAATAAATAAATTACAAATGTTACTTTTCTTTTGTAAATACATACTTATATAGATAATTACACCCAGACTCAGGCCAAATAGCATGTTCATGAATACAAATATCTGTCCTAGGGAATCGAACCCACGACCTGCGGCGTGAAAGGCAAGCATTTACCAACCACGCCAACCGGCTAGTCGAATATTACCGGCCCGTATAATAAATGAATGAATCCTACTAATATTATAAAGGCGAAAGTTTGTGAGTATGCGAGTGTGTATATTTGTTACTTCCTTACGCCTAAACGGCTGAAGCGATTTTAATAAAATTAGGTATGGAGTTAGCTGACACCCCAGATTAACACATAGGCTTTAATTTATGAGGTTTAATGGGGGTGAAACCGCGGGGCACAGCGAGTAAATTATAAGCTAGATTTATTACTTACTTAATATACATAACATTTACTTACGGTCTACGGACAGTACCGGTAATAAGTTGAATCCCGACTGACCTCGCAAATTGATTTTACCCGTAGCTTAAAATACGCTATAAGCAATTAAGGAAAGATTATCCGTTCCCTTTAATTAAACAGTATTTAATTGTTGACATACAATTGTCTTCGGAGCAAGTATAATGGATTTTAATTGAATATCGAAATTGGTTTTCGTTAATTGGTATCGGAGATGTGCAGACCAATGGGCAGATGGGCAATCTGTCAACTTGCTTTTATAGATTTTCAACTTTATCACATAAGCATAAGGTTCACTTTCAATTGAGGAAATTTGACAGATAGGGGTAGCTTGATGTGCTGGCGTCTGTACATACTTCACTAACAATTAGTTAACGATTAATTTATAATCAATTTACCTGATTACGGTGATATTTATAATAAAGGTTTAGTAGTAGTAGAATGTATTTCTCGTTGTTCCTACAGGATTTACCTTATATTAAGCGAAGCGGCACACTTTACATAATACTTTCTTACTTATCGTATGGGCAGTGGTTACCTTAGTGTACCTCTGACATGGCTTAACGACTGTTTATTTTATTTTATTTTATTTTATTTGGGAAACAAACAATTGTACAATATATCTTACAGCTAAAATATCATAAGGGTGACATTGGTTAATTGTACAACCCACGACGTTTCCACGTATTACTAATATGATATCTACATACAGTGGTGTTAGTGTGTTAGGATATTATATATAGTATATACATATATAATTATATATATTAAATCTTATTCTTAAGTACTACCTATAGTTAAGAGACCTTTTAAGCTTTTAACTAGTTCTTTTTTGTATTTGGCGTAGCTTGTAGCGAAGATATCTATCATTGTAAAATTTTTGTTGTAAAGCTTTACTAATCTATGGAGGGGTGCTCGTTCACCTGCATTTGTACGGTTGGGAGTCGTAGCAAAGAGCGGGTAAGCCCGTGTCTCTCGTCTGAGAACCCTTCGAGGTATTATGTAAAACAAGTTATTGACTAAGTCGGGGCAATCGAATCTATTGTGTACTAACCCATGAAGCATCATTGATTGTAGTAATAGGCGTCTAGAGTGTAACGTGAGTAGGTGAAATTTACTGAGAGTCTGTTCGTACGAGAGTAGTTCCAGTTGACATTTGTATTGCATGCTTTTAAGAAATTTGCGCTGAATAATTTCTATGGAGTAGTCATATTTAGCATAGTATGGGTCCCATATCATACAAGCGTATTCTAGCTGCGGTCGGACTATTGAATTAAATAAGTGTAGATATGTAGCTGGGCGTCTGAAATATGCGCATGCTCTAATAACGAATTTATACATTTGAAAGGCTTTAGTAACAATCTTGTCAATGTGTAGGTTGAGGTGTAAATTATTATCTAAGATAATTCCCAGGTCGTGGATATGCGTCTCTCTGAAAAGTAGTTCATTACTTAGCAAGTAGTTAAAATAAATTATATTTTTTTTATTCTTAGTAAAGGTAATATATTTACATTTTGGGATACTTAATTGCAGTTTGTTTTCGTCACAGTATTTGGACAGTCGATTTAGATCTTCTTGTAACAAAGCGCAGTCGTCGTATGATTTGATTGTTTTGTAGACTTTAAGATCGTCAGCATACAATAGAAATTTACTGTTATGGAAACATTTGTCTATGTCATTTATATAAATTATAAATAAAAGAGGACCAAGAATGGATCCTTGTGGTACACCTGAGCTTGGCTTGAAGGAGTCCGAATGGTATCCGTTACTTACTACTATTTGGTTACGATTGCTAATATATGACCAGAACCAACGCAGTAAACTACCTCTAATCCCGTTAAAGGCAATTTTGTCCAGTAGTATTTTATGATCTACTCTGTCAAAAGCTTTTTTAAAATCAGTATATACGGCGTCTGTCTGAGTGTGCCTGTCTAAGTTGTTAAAAAGGTAATTTGTAAATATCATTAGGTTTGTAGTTGTTGATTTTTTTTTAGTAAAGCCGTGTTGTTCTTGTATTAAGTTTTGCTGTACGAATGGATAAATCTGATTATGTAAAAGTTTTTCAAATAGTTTAGCAATTGTATTGAGTATGGATATTGGTCGATAGTTTTCCACGTTTTGTTTAGATCCACTTTTGTGCACTGGGATTATGTTCGCTTTTTTCCATATGATAGGAAAAACACCATCTTGTAAACATTTATTAAAAATAATATGAAGAGGTTTGGATATGGAGTCGGCCGAGTATTTTATAAAAAATGGAGCGATTGAGTCAGGTCCTGCGCCTTTAGTTACATCTAGAGACTTTATGTGTTCATGAACGGAAGCTAGGCTAATGTATATGCTAGTTAGACAAGAGTTAATAGAGTCATTAGTCTCAGGTGGTGGACACCAGTCAGCTGAGAGACTAGTAGGCTCATAGACCGACTGAAAAAAATCCGAGAATAGATTACATATCTTATTCGGGTCGCTTGAAGTTTCGTTTTTATAAGTTAAACGAGATGGGAGACCTGACTTGCCCTGTCGATTGGCTATGTATGCCCAAAAATGCTTAATATTTTTCGGAATACTATCTTCTATATTTTTCATGTAGTTTTGGTAACATTTGTGAAGTTCCATTTTAAAACGAGTTCTATATAGAGAAAAGACTTCGTAATCCCATTGATTTCCATATTTTTTCCATTTGCACCAGACTTTCCTTTTATCTATACATATAATAAATCTGTAGAAAAATCATTTTTGTACATCAAAAGAAAATCCGAAAAAAATAGCCAGAGTATTAAAGGACAACCAATAGAACCCATTTCCAGCATTTTTAGAATTTTTGTCTGTTTGTCTGTTTATATGTTCGGGTATCACGTAAAATATACGAAAGCAATGTAAATAACTTTTATACACAACGATTGAACGTAACTTGAGGTAACATTTAGTTTTTGTTTTATTGCAATCGGTTCAGTCTATCAAAAGATATTAGATTTTAAAGTAATCATGGAGAAAAATAACACACATTTCGGTACTTCAAGATGAACTAATGTTTATAGTTGAACTAAACTGTCCGATAGATGTCATTGTGCATATTATGACATCTCTTTTCTGAATGAACTAGGTTGATAGTTGATTTTTGTTTCGATAGATGTCGTTGTGCATTTCTTTTGACTCGCGGTGTTAAGATTTGCCCGTGTTTGCTGATTGCATGAGTTACGTAGGGTTTTGAATGTTCTGAATTGTTTCGAAATAAGGTCTTGGTTGCCTAGAAGTATATCGTTGACCAAAATTGGTTATTAAAAAAACTGTTTTCTTTGGGCAAATTGAATTATGTAGAAGGTTGGATTTGTTATAATTTAATTTTAAATTATAATGTCAATCGATCGAAAGTTTGTGCTGTCGATTCGTTTGTAACGCGAATGTACAGACGATTCGAATTTATTGCCTAGCCTGTCCGATTGAATGTATTTGAATGTAGTAAATTAACCCGGTCTCTCATAATTTTCTCAGCACGAATCTATATACCTACCTATGTAAAAGAGGAAACTGACTGACTGACATATCAACGCACAGCCTGAACGGCTGGGATTAGAGACTTGAAATTTTGCCGGTAGGTACTTTTTATGACGTATGCATTCACTAAGGAAGGGGTTTTTGGAAATACTAACCCTAAGGGGGTAAAACAGAGACTGAAAGAAGTTCAACTGAAAATAAAAATAAATATTTTAGAATTTTTGGAAATTCCACCCCAAGGGCGTAAAATAGAGGATGTAAGTTTGTATGAAAAGTGTATAATTTTTTAAGTGAAAAGCATGAAAATTGGTATTTGGCCTTTCCGTTAAAAATAAAAAAAATGTATTTCAGGATTTTAGGAATTTCCGCCCCTAAGGGCGCATAATAGGGGATGTATGTTGCGTGTGGGTATACCTATAGTGGTTCTGAGGAATTTGAAACCACCTAAACAATACAACGGCACGAGGCTTCAAGTCAAAACTTTGCATCATGTTATAGAGTCTACTATTATGCCTGGATCCGCCCAGGGAGAAACAGTGTTCGTGTCACGTATTCCGTTAGTGCCAAATGATCTCCCTTTTCAGTTTAAAATACTGTAGTTCGCTATAAAAGTGTGTGTCGCGATAACCATCAAGAAATCGCAAAGTCAAACCCTCAAGTTAGCTGGAATTGACTTGAGGAAGGCGGGCAGGTTCACGTGGCGTGCTCACGTGTGAGTTCATCCCACAGTCTGATCCATGTAGAGCGAGGACCTACGTCTTTTGCTGAGCGCCGTAAAGTGGATGATATTGAACATCCCACATACCAGGCCGCTTGCCGAGCACGCCATTTATTAGTTGGAGGTCAGCATTGGGATGACGCTCTAGCGGAAGCATGCGTGAGCGATAGTCTACATCGCGACATTTGTTTGCCATCTTATTGACCTTTTGTGCGTTATCGGACGCTATACAGTTATGGCAAAAGTACCATGACAAGTTTGCTGAAGATTTTATGAGACATGTACAACTAAATACTGATGGACAAATTAATGACAGGGTACGTGAAAATTGTCACAACAGGTCCTTATTGGCTATTCAAATGATAGTTATAAGTATAGGAGGGAACCCGATCAGTCAGAGGCTGCGAAAATGCACAGGAGTTTTCCAATTTATTGTTAAAAATAGGCGATGGCACATACCCCGTACAAGAAGATGGAAAAGTTATTTTGATTGGTAATCTCTGATCTTACGTTACATCACAGCAGGAGCTAATTTCTTCTGTGTACGGAGTTACCACAAACATGGGAAATCAAGCCGGTTCTTGGCTATGTCAGCGAGCTATTTTGACTCCCCACAATGACCAAGCTGCGGCAATTAATTTCAAAATATTGAGTCATGCGTCCGGTAATAGTAGAGAATATAGCTCAATAAATACATTTATGGAAGAAGATAATGCCACGCACTACCCGGTAGAAATTTTGGATTCCCTCAGCACACCCGGACTTTCAGCCCACAAAATAGTTTTAAAAATTGGTGTACCAATAATTCTCCTCAGAAATGTATGTCCTCCCAAACTTTGTAACGGCACTCGGCTCAAAGTCACAAATCTGCAACATTATCGAAGCTGAAATATTAACAGGTTGCGGCGCCGGTGATATTGTTTTTATTCCAAGGATACCTATAATTCCTAAAAACTTTCCTTTCTCTTTCAAACGAGTGCAATTCCCAGTCAGTCTCTGTTATGCCATGACGATTAGTAAAGCTCAGGTCCAGACATTATCCGTTGCGGGGGTGGACCTAAGTATTGGATGCTTTTCCCATGGTCAACTATACGTAGCTCTTTCACGCGTAAACAAACCCAATAACGTTTTTGTGTACGCTCCAGATGGTTCCACAGGTAAAATAAAGAAGCACTAAATTAAATAAAAAAAAAAATTTCGGTATCCTCCCACTGCCCTTTACACTAAAAAATACATTGTTAAGTTCCGACATCCACGCGAACGAAGTCGCGGGCACAGCTAGTTGTTAAATATATGAATTAGTGCTGGACTAAACCATACGGGATAGTTAGCGTTTTTAGGTGTCGTAAGAGGTATGCGGTTTTTAATAATAGAGTATATTTTATTATAGAATATGTTTACACATTCTTCAGCTAATTTGTTTTTAAACTCAAATTCCCAATCTATTTCCTTTATATCTTTGTTCACAAGTGTGTAGTCCGCTTTACGGAAATTATGTCTGGGAACATGGTGGGGTCGTAGTTGAGTATAGGCTGCATGAAATGGAAATAAGGCGTAGAATGGTGGATGGTGACTATCGGCCAATAGTAAATCTTGGCTGGGTTTTAATATGTCACAAGAAGTGTTTGGTAGTAGAAGGTCAAGTATGCGCCCATTGCTGTTATTGAGGTCGTTATATTGCTTTAGATTATGTACAACCATAAACTCCTTCAGTATTTTGCATATTTGAGAGTTTCCTAGAGGAGTTAGGTAATTTTGTGTAGGATAGACTCTTGTCCAATGGGCAGAAGGCACGTTATAGTCTCCCAATAATAGCAAATTATCGATGGTATTTGATTTTATTATATTATCCATTATTTTATTGAGAGAGTCATAAACTGCAAGTGATAAGTTGTTAGGTATATATACTGCACTGATTAAGGTATGTGTATTATTATAATTACTTGGGATAGTAACAATAATATGCTCAAGATATTTTTCTAAACTGTTTGGCTGTTTTAGTGAGATACATGCAGGATTATACTTTCGCAGAACAGCTATCAGAACTCCGCCACCTTCCGATTTATTAGTTGCTATTCGATTTCTGTCACAACGAAAAACTGTGTAACGGTTGTCAATAAACTCGGTATTGTTTATTGTAGGTATTAGCCACGTCTCTGTTAATACAATCACATCAAAACAGTTAGATAGAATATTCATGTATAAAGTATTAAGTTTGGTACGTATGCCTCTAGTATTTTGGTAGTATAAGCTAAGTACGTTCGGTTTGTTAGCCATGGTCGCTAAATTATGCTATGTACTATAAATTTAAGATAGAGAAGATTATGTTAGTATTAATTATTAGCTTTAATTTTACGTATATCATCTGTAGATCTTATAGCTATGATAGGTGAGGTTTCAGAGCGTCGGACACACTGTTGCCTAATAATAATAATAATATCTAGGGACAATGTCACACAGATCATCCTAGCCCCAAACTAAGCAAAGCTTGTACTATGGGTACCAGTCGACGATATACGTACTTATATACATAGATAGATAAATACTTAAATACATAGAAAACATCCATGACTCAGAAACAAATATTCGTGCTCATCACACAAATATTTGCACTTACCTAATGACTAGAATCAGGACCGATAGCTTAATGTGCCCTCCGAAGCACGGAGACGCTCAGAAAATTAAATCACTTTTGTAGTCACCCATCTATGGACTGACCGCGGGCCTAGTTGCTCAGAACAGATTGCAACAAAATTTACCTGGGAGCATTCGAAAAATTAACAAAATGGGTACACTAACAACTAAGAAATCCTGTGGCATACGAGTGTGCTGACTATAGAACTGAAGTAAAACTTAGATATACGAAACGTACCTAACCTTAAGAGAGGTAGGGCATAGCGTTATTTCGCTCAAAGAGCAGCCCGACTGGGGAAGTACCTCCACCTTTTAGAAGACATTCCTTGATAATAACATTAATAATTTTTAAATTTGAATTTTATAGCATTATTTGTAATGCAAAGCGTTAATATAATCTCAAAAATGGGAAATCATAAATTTGATCGTCCGGCGGGTCTCGAACCTGCACCATCTACCAATCCGGGGTAGGCGCTCTACATCCTCCTGAAGGGTGTTAGCAAGAGAAGCCTAAATTTGATATGCCAGCCTGTGTCGTTCGTAGCTTAACGCAGAGCGCCTACCCCGGATTGGTAGATGGTGCAGGTTCGAGACCCGACGGACGATCAAATTTATGATTTCCCATTTTTGAGATTAATAATTTTAATATTGTGTTTCTGCGTGTCAGTAAGGTCGCTAGAACTCATTGGGGTGGGGTGAAGGGCCAGCAACACTAGTTTGATGACTCTTTAAGGCCGGCAACGTACTCGCGACTCCTCTGGTGTTGTGAGTGTCCATGGGCGGTGGTGATCACTTATATCAGGTGACCCACTTGCTCGTTTGTCGTCCTCTGATATAAAAATAAAAAAAAAAAACAATGAGAAAGAGAGAAAGAATATATAGGCTCTCTCTTTTGCCCCTGCAGTAATAATAATAATGGCATCCTAGCCGAATTGGACACGGCGGCCAGTCTTAATGGAGACTAGCCATCTGCGCGGGACATATTATAGTGCACAACTGTGTGTGTAAAAATAGAGGCACTTTCTATTCCATCACTCTCATAATCCGATGGGGACTAGCGACACGCCCGGAAAGAAGTCAGGTATAGGACCGATGGCTTTACTCTCTCTCTCTCCTTCTGTCTTCACACATTTAGTAACGCCCCAAGTCAAGCGTGTGTAAAAAATATTCAAAGTGGTTTTACAAAGTCTAAAGAAGTGGTTGGAAAATGCTTGCTTTTCACGCCGGAGATCGTGGGTACGATTCCCACACAGGACAAATATTTGTGTGCATGAACATGTCTGTTTGTCCTGAGTTTGGGTGTAATTTTCTATAGAAGTATGTATTTACAAAAGAAATGTAGTATATCAGTTATCTGGTTTCCAAAGTACAAGCTCTGCTTAGTTTAGGATCCGTGTGTAAATAATGTCCCAGGCTATTATTATTAAAAACTACAGACCGCTTCATAACCTCCTTCTTTTGTAGTCGGTTAAAAACTAAATACCAATATCGTCATATCTTTTTACCTATATTTTATGAGATAAACGCACGAACACTGTTTAAGTGGCAACATAGAGTTATTTCGCAGATGCTACGTGTTAAAGTATCTTGAAAACAATATAGTTCGTCACAACAAAGTCACATGATTTCACGTGGAACTTATCTTTTGTTTGATCTATGCGACTACATCTGTTTTGTGTACGTATTCAGTGTTAGCGCTAAAGTGCGCCAATTAGTAAGTCAGCACATTACCTAGTTAAGTCTGTATATTAAGTGCACTAGAAAGCCTGAATGTGTTTAATATTTGTATACCAGTATATCTGGCTAGACATGTGGACCCTATTTTAATTCTAAGACCTGTATAGTTACCATGTTTAATGCAAATAAAATGATCTGATCTTATCTTGAAAAAAGCAATTTAATCTTTTTCTACCCAAATCGGACTTTTATTAAAAATGTAAACAATACAAAAGTTGTGTAATAGAATTTCACGACTTTTGATGATTTTAGTTTATTTTTAAACTATGAATGAAGCTAGAATTTCGTTAAAATTGTCAGAGATCATATGTTTCTGTTGCCGCTTTAATAACAAATACTAAACTGAATAAAATAAATATTTAAGCGGGCTCCCACACAACAAACCTGATTTTATGACCCAACTATTGATGTCTTCAATATTTGGTTTGTTTTTATTTAACTATTTATTTTTTAAGTTGTTTTTTTTGTTACATACATATCATCATCTGATCCCAAACTAAGCAAAGCTTGTATTATGGAAACCAGATAACTACGAACCCACGACCTCCGGCGTGAAAAGCAAGCATTTGCCAACCACACCAACAGGCCCGTCAAACTAAATATATAATAACTAAATATACTGTGAATAATGTTAAGCGTTTACATGTTGCCGTTAACAATATCGAGAAAAAACCGGCCAAGTGCGAGTCGGACTCGCCCATGAAGTGTCTCTCGCGCAAACTATTCAGTTTAGAAAAAAAAATATATTAGAAACCTCAATATAATTTTTGAAGAGCTATCCATAGATACGTCACATATATATTTTTTTAAGTTTCAGTTCTATGTATGGGGAACCCCCAAAATTATTATTATTTTTCTATTTTTGTGTGATAATCTTAATGCGGTTCACAGAATACATCTACTTACCAAGTTTCAACAGTTACAGCTCTTATGGTTTCGGAAAAAAGTGGCTGTGACATACGGAAGAAGAGACAAACAGACATGACGAATCTATGAGGGTTCCGTTTTTTGCAATTGGGCTACGAAACTCTAAAAAAGTGACAGTATTTTTTTTCCCAAGCAACTACCACAAAGATATTATAACAGAATCCACATATTGACGGCAACAAAAACGTATACATACATGACTAATTATTTTACAATATATTTGCTTAGAATGTCTAAAGAATAATATTGTAACAATGATAAATATGGTACATACATACCTAAATATTTACCATTGATACAATAATATTCTTTAGACAATCTAGTTACCTCCTCGTAATAGGGTTTTATAGAAGATAGAAGAAGAATAGAAGAAAGAATACCGCCTCGTAATGAGGTTTCATAGATCTTTAATATTTCTAAGATCTAGAAAATCCCTATGAAGTTAAGTCCAGTTAAAAAAAACGTGTTGATTCTTTCTACTGCGAAGCAAAATGGCGATGACATATCTATCAAGCTCATAGCCAGATGCTCGCACTGGTCCGTAAGTGATTGGCGAGGGTAAGCAACTACACTCACGGGCAGTCCATAGATGGGTGACCGCCATAGTGGTTTAATTTCTGAGCGTTTTCGTGCTTCTGAGAGCATGTTAAGCTACGGTCGGCTTGCACAACTCTGGCACTAGGGTAACCACAACCCATACGATAAGTAAGTATCTATCAAGCTTACTAGGAAGTAGGTAACTAAATTGTCTGTAGAGTCTGTCTGTATAACAATAGGTATAGACCGTTGGCTATACGATGCAACATGCTGGACTCCAGATTTGTGATGGTTGTTTAGGCTCCATCAATATTTAAATATAACATATTTTTGTGGCATATAATAAAAACCGTTTCACGTTCTTTGTTTAATATCTACTAAAACATGGAAATAATATTTCAAAATTACTAAGTTACTACGCAAACTAATAAACCTTACTACAATATTATTCTATGGTAAAAGTTGTGTATTCCATTTTAATAGTATCAAGAATTATACAACATTCTTTACAGATAAACTGAATAATAAAATTAATAAATACAATGTTGAATAATTATAATACGTGACTGCCTCGTTGGTCTAGCGGTAGCGTGTTCACCCGCAAATAACGAGGTCCTGGGTTCAAATCCCGGGTCCGGCCAAAAGTGAATTTGGGACTTTTCTGTAAACAGAAAAATTTCTCAACATCAGCCCGAAGTCTAGGAGTTGGCGGTATTATGCCCCCGTGCCGCGGAGAGCACGTAAAGCCGTAGGTCCTGTGCCTGACCTCTTTCCGGTCGTGTCGCTAGGCATCCCATCGGATCATGAGAGTGATGGAATAGAAAGTGCTCCTGTGTTTGCGCACATACTTGAGTACTATAAAATGTCCCGCGCAGATGGCTAATCTCTGTTGAGACTGGCCGCCGTGGCCGAAATTCGGCTAGGAGGACATTATAATACGTGAAAGTTTAGAAGTGTATATATTATCAAGAATAAAAGAAAGAAAGAAGAAAAGAGGGGTAGGGCATAGCGTTCATTCGCTCAAAGAGCAGCCCCACTGGGGAAGTACCTCCACCTTATAGAAGACATTCTTTAATAACAACATTAATAATTTTAATGTTGTGTTTCCGAGTGTGAGTAAGGTCGCCAGAGCTCATTGGGGTGGGGGCAAGGGTCAGCAACACTTGTTTGCTGACTTTTAAAGGCCGGCAACGCACTCTGGTGTCGCAAGTGTCCATGGGCGGCGGTGATCACTTACCATCAGGTGAGCCACTTGCTCGTTTGTCACCCTCTGAGATCAAAAAAAAAATCAGGTAGGAATATTTCTAGCAAACATTTGAACCGATAAAACGTATTTTTAATGTACTGTCCAAATGTGCAAAGCAATAAAAGCCTTGGCCTAAGCTATCTTGCCTAATAGGCTGTAAAAAGGACGGTTGAGAAAGCTCACTTCCATACATTGCTTAGTACGTCCAATACAACAAAGCTTTAAGGATGGTGATGCAAATGCCAAGATACCGCAGTCTGGAATATTCGGCGAAGCTTGCACGGTTTGATTCAATGGTATCATGCGTAAGAGAACTGTGTATACCTATGCCATGAATATGCTTCGAGGCGGTCCCAATAGTTAGGTACTTTAGCACGATTGCGAGCCACTGTGACCATCCGATAGTGGAAAAGGAGACCATTCTTTTTGGGCCCACTGGAAACGGTTGCGTATATTAATCACATCGATCTTAAAAATTATACCGAAATTATTACAATAAATGAGTTCAAACTTAAAAAGATATGTAACCGGAATCATGAATCATTTAAATAAAGTACTTTTTTGATATTCGGTTACGACTCGCCGCCATTTATACAAACAAATGGCGAAGATTGCCAGCTTTTAGGAAATGCCCTAACTTTCAGGAAATTAGAATTGATTTGTAGCCTTCTGACACGTGAACTGTTTAGCTCCATAACAGTTAAATTGTTGCGATTTCATACTTATGTAAATATATATAAAACGGATGGGAATAATAATAGTTCTCTTAACAATGGATATATGGTTATTTGAAGTGAAATAATCTTTAGCGGCGTTGAGCACTTTTCTTGGGATGGGTATAAAATGTAAAACTCACGTCAGGACCAGAGTTCCAGTCCATTTATATACTTCTGTCACAGATATGTACGGTTGTGAATGGGACAATCGAGGAATTATATAATGATCATTGGCAACCCTGAACACTTAACGTCAAGTCACTCTTACATTTTCTTTCGAATTGTGTGATTGTATTTTTCTTAGTTTCTCGTATTTCAATACATTCAACTCTTAGTGAACAGAACCGTTGTGTCAGTTGTGCTGTACGGTTTCAACGCAATGTGCAAAGACGATTACTGTCCGAAACAGCTGTAGTTCTGCGTCAACTTGCTTCTATGTGGATTTCATGTTTAAATAGTCATATTTCTTAGGATTCCGGTTAGACATTCTAAAACTAATACCACCCCATTAATCTAGAGATCATAAGGAACAAATTGACATAGGTTTCATTAATAAACGCGAGAATTTTTGGTGGGCCCATCCGCCATAGAACAAGAAATGGTCTCCTTTGGTCCCATTGTTCGATCTGTAAAATGTTCATAATTAATTTAATTAAACTAATTATATTTAGTCAATGTGATCTGGTGCTATCTTCAGTTAAGCTGTATACAAACATCGTTCAGAAAATGCTGGTAGAAATGCCAAGACACCGCAATATGGAATATTTGGCGAGGCGTGCACGGATGGATTCGACTCCATCATGCGTAAGCGAAATGCATATACCTTGAACATTGTTCGAGACGGTCCCGTTCGCAATCCGATGTGACAACCCTGTACTAGAATATTGGATCCACTAGTCGGTAAAATATTTATAATTAAGTAAATTAAACTTATTTAATAAAGACTATCTCTATTAAATAAGTTTAAGTTACCTGACGGAACTGACGATCCGGTTCGCGTGGTTGGGAAATGCTTGCCTTTCACGCCGCAGGTCGTTGGTTGGAATCCCGCCCAGGCAGATATTTGTGTGCATGAACATGTCTATTTATCCTGAGTTTGGGTGTAATTATCTATATGAGTATGTATTTAGAAAAGAAAATCAATGTAATATGTAATGAATGTATCTGGTTTCCATAGTAGCTCTGCTTAGTTTTGCGTGCCGTGTGTGAATAATGTCCGAGGATATTATTATTATATCGTTTTTAGTCTAAATAAGTATTTTTTTGAAACGTAACATTACACTCTACTCGAGTTCATTGTACCTAATTGGTTGTTCACGATAAACATAAAATAAAACTAAAAATACAAAATAAATATCCAGTTACTTCTTAAAATGGAACATATTATTATTTATAATTAAGTTTAAATTAAGAATATTCTACCGACTGCAGAATGGATCCAATATTCCAGAATAGGGCTATCACATCGGATCGCGATCGGGACCGCCTTGAAGGCTCGAACTTTAGTAAAATAAGTTAAAGTATCTCTCACTAAATTGCAGTGATTAAAACAAAAGACAAGACATATCAGTTACATTAATTCTATTGTTAGGATCTCCTAACATTAGAATGAATGTAAGAGAATGCTTTAGTGCTTCGGGCACGTTCAGTTTTCTTTCCTAATTGTAATCATTAAATAACAGTAGTTTACTCATGTCATGGGTCTACTTGGCGGTTAGAACTACTCCGACAGGGGTAAAACTGCCCATAGGCTAAAGAGAATGACCCTCAAAAACAACCGTAACAAAATTAAACCACACTTCCTACTCGTGAAACATACCATCGTTTAATTGCGAAAATTCTTCCGAGATTGTAGATAAAGTTATGCGAGCAATACCATCAGGGTTTTGTTCTGCAGAGTTTATCCTTTGTACTCGTATCTACTTTCGCGAAATTAAATTATTTCACCTGAGCTTTATAGCCGAGACGTCCTGGAACGAAGTTATGTGCTTGCAATATAAAGGTTGTTGGCATAAAGTAGGTACATATTTTTATTGGAGACAATATTTTCGAAAAGACTTTTAACTACATAGTATGAAATATAGAATATCCTGGGATCAGATTGCAGTGTGTTAGTTGTTAGTAGTCCCAAGATATTTGTTTAATTAACCCTCTAAATAGCTACCACACTAATCACTCAACTAACCATGACATCCGTCTACCATAGCAATAATTCGCCTGGCTAAATAAGACACTCGTGATCTGTTTAAAACGTATTTATAGAATGTGAATGTGGGGGATATAATTGCTCTCTCTCTGTTGGCGTGGTTGGCAAATGCTTGCTTTGCCGGAGGTCGTGGGTTCGATTCCCACCCGGGACATATATTTGTGTCCATGAACATGTCTGTTTGTCCTGAGTCTGGGTGTAATTTATCTATATGAATATGTATTTACAAAAGAAAGTAGTATATGTAGTAACATATACTACTTTTTTTTGTAAATACATACAAACAGACACGTTCATGCACACAAATATCTGTCCTGGGCCCACCCAATTGAACCCATGACCTCCAGCGTGAAAAGGAAGCTTTTGCCAACCACGCCAACAGGCTACTACTTTTTTTTGTAAATACATATTTATATGTATATCAGTTATCTGGTTCCCATATTACAAGCTCTGCTTAGTTTGGGATCAGATGGCAGTATTTAAATAATGTCCCAGGATATTATTTTAGTACTATCATAATTGGAATGGACTAGTAAAACGACATCTATGGTGTGAGGTCTGATACAGGACCTATCGACTTCTGTAGGCATGGGGGTGTAAAACTTTCTTATTCGAAAATTGAACCATCATCGATCTTATTACTTGCGTTTGACAATGGAACCGCTAGACTTAAGCTCATCTCACACTGAAAATCAAAATCTCCATATTTTTTTTACTCTTATATACAATTATTACATACAATTATCGTATATAATATACAAAAGAATACATATTACATTTTATAATTAGTGGAAGAAAGAACACTTTATTTCGCCACATAATTTTCAATAAAGAAATAAGAATACTAAACTACAGTAAAACTAAAACAAGGCATTATATACTAAACATAATAAAATATAGAAACCGATATTTAAAAGACAATGTTCTTCCATTTCCTATACTTTTATTAAATAAGAATATTATTATAATTATATAAATACTTTAAATTTTTTTTATTTAAATTATTACTAGATAAAATGTACTACTCAGTTAATCATGGACAAAAACTTAATAACGAAATGTCATATACAATATGACATTACGGAAAAAGGATCAGCTTATCGTTATTCATTTCTAGGAAATGAATTTTGTTTTAGACTTTGCATGTTCATGAGGTACATGTTGCTTAGTTTCAGGGGGAGATTAACACCGTCAGCGCCAAGCCTCAATTTTCACCATGAATTTGTTTTTGTATTAATAAGCATAAAAGCATCTGGCTGTTTATAAAAAATATCCACTGTTTATTAAAATTCATATTTATTTTTTCATGGTAATCTGGATAAAGGATAAGTACGAAGAAAATGTTTAAGCCGATTAACTTCTTCTATTTAGCGGCCTTAAAAATAAGAAAATATTATGTTATAATTGGAAAGATATTAACTTTCTGATTCTGAAACCGATTTGTAATCTGCGTAAATACCGAGTATAAGCAGGTAATTTATATGCAACAAAAAGAGCGTAGCAGAAAGATCACCCTGAAGACATTGAGGCCTGGAGATCCGATGAACACTCTAATAAACCTCCCAGCCTTCGAGATGCTTAACAGAACCGATATTTGACTATGCTTCGCTACAGAAGTGAGTGTATTCTGTAGATTGATTTCTGCAGAAACCGAATAGGCGATCATACAGAAGATCTCTTGCTTTCTAGGTGCTAAGAAATTGGGCATTTAGTACATGTAATCTATAATCTTACTCAGTATGGAGGTGATTCCAATGGGTCCAAACCAACTTTCAACAAGATAGGTATTCGTGCTGACCCGTCGAAATACAGACCCATTGGAATCACCTCCATACTGATTAAGATTATAGATTACATGTACTAAATGCCCAATTTTTTCTTTCTTCTTTCTCTTTTTTTTGTTCTTCTTTCATTTGCAAGTTTCCATTATTGGGTATACAACCCGATATCAGAGAATTCATTGTGCGATCCGAGACAATTAAAGCGAAGAGAAAACTGGAATTGGCGCGGGAGCATAGAGGACAACACACGACTTTAAAACTACCGCCAGGATCTCTTCAGTTCCACCGGCCTTGCTCACATCTAGTCCTCGCAGCACTACAAGGACCTTTTTTGGTATACTTGGTATACTAGCTGTGCCCCGCGGTTTTACCCCATTAAACTTTATAAATTATAGCCTATGTGTTAATCCAAGGTGTCTGCTAACTCTATACAAAATTTTACTAAATTCGCTCCAGCCGTTTAGACATGAAGAAGTAACAAACATACACACTCACAAACTTTCGTCTTTATAATATTAGTAGGATACGGACATCCGACAATTCGGAACCGCCGCGCGCCGTGAGGGACGTGTGGTAGAGATTGGCTGCAAGAGATGCTAGCGAGAAGGTTTGCGAGTAATTTCGCTTTGGCCTTTGCACTGTGGGTCAGTAAACTTTCAGACTTTGCCAATGAACGGCCTTCTGACGCTCACCGTAGCCTAGTAGGTAGTGCTCCTGCCTAGGAAGCTGGTGGTCCTGAGTTCGGATCCCGATAAGTGCAAATATTTGTGTGATGAGCACGAATATTTGTTTCTGAGTCATGGATGTTTTCTATGTATATAAGTATTTATCTATCTATATAAGTATGTATATCGTCGCCTGGTACTCATAGTAGAAGCTTTGCTTAGTTTGGGGCTAGGATGATCTGTGTGACATTGTCCCTACATATTATTATTATTAATGGAAGTAGTGAGGAACGGCAAAAGTTCGCTTTAACCGATTATGCCAGGGACCAAAATGATTTGTTATCCCTAGCGTAGAACCAATTCGGGCTACATGGTTACAACCTCAGAGCATTAATTTTTAGATATCTGTGGTTACAACGGACTCTTTTCCATGCATTTTTATCTTGGCTGCTTTATTAAAGGTTTTCCAAGTATTGCTTATATCGGAGGCCCTATTACTTCGCTCGTGTACTGACACCACGTACACCGTCTGTTTAAGGCCTACATATGTGTAGCATTCGGTATTGCACGATTTTTGTTGTGGTTGTACATGGACGGGCTGCACAATTGGTAGATATTAGAATTATCTGATATGTATCGAATACTTTATTTCATTAGAATTAAAGTATTCGATACATAATATATATATTCCAGCCTGTTTCTCAGAGGGGTAGGTAGAGACAACGAATTTCCATTTGTCACGGGTTTTGGTGGACACGAGCCACCAAAACCCACGACACGGAGAATTAATTATTCCTCAAGGTTTTGGAGACGTCGGCTGCAACAAAAGAACAACATACGTTCATGTTGACATTTGCGGCCAGTCACACTGGGGTATCAACAGACCCCAGTGTGAGGCTTAAAGCGGTCCTCAAAGGTATACCTTGGATAGTTGAAGTATGAGTGCCTGTGGGGCTTTTATTTTGCGTCTCCGTAAAAAAGTAGGTGCAGCTTTACTGTCTCGAGGTGGAAGTGGGCTGAATCGATAAGTGAGTGCAAGCCACGGATGTTAGTGTGGTGCACTTTTACTTTTACTAATATTCGTTCATGAGGCAGATTGTTATTGAAACGAAGTTCCTTAAAGCAGCTTAATTTAATGAACTAAATCATCATGTAAGGAAAAATCGTTATAGCTCCTCCATGCACTTTTCTCTTTGTCTTTTTGTAATCTTGTTTGTTATTTATTTTGTTTTAAATGACATGTCTAAACAAATATCATAAAGAAAAAATATATATGTTAATAATGGATAAACTCAAAAACTTCTCAACTGATTTTAATTTTAATTCACCTATATAAAGTAAGTAAGTAAGTAACTCTTTATTGTACACCAAAAAATAATACATAAAAAGAACATTGAGCATGTTAAGATTGTACAAATGGCGGCCTTATCGCTAAGTGCGATCTCTTCAAGGCAACCGTTGAATGGCTACATTATCAGAGAGAATATGGACTGTACTTTTATCCAAAAACCCAAGGTATCAAAATTCGCCTATAAAAGTAACTGCTTCGAGTAAAGTACGGATTTTGAAATACTAATTTAAATTTCTATCTACCTATGTGAAGCCGCAGCGGGTCACTAGTGAGCTATAAAACAATCTAAATGTCCGTACCGAAGTACATTAGGAATTGAATAAAACGCTTAAGGAATTTTCCAGAAAGCAGACTTCCGACCGCACATATTTTTCTAGTCCACGTCTCTTCAACCAAGTAAAAGCAACAACAACATATAACATGTACACACCTCTGTAGTATAATTATCAGTAAATACTATATTTAGCCATAACTTATTAACCTCTACTTCGGGTCATTGACACACCGATCTGAAGTACACAGACTAGATAGACGTACCCTTTGTTCCTAGGTACTTCGTTACATTGTGTTGATAGGTGCCTTGTCTGACTTCTGGTAGCGTGTTCAACCACTGATAATAAGGTCTTGGGTTCAATTGTTGTTATCGGTGGCAGGAAGGACTCCTATATCCGAGACAGCACGTAAGTCCGTCCACCCGAACTCTCCCCGGAACTTTGGCCCGGCTTCCTCACTCTAGATCGGCCTGTTGTATCACATAGCATTAATCAGTTTATACACTCAGGAGAAAATGCGTTGCAATCAAATCATTTGGATCGATCCCTCGCCTGACACAAGCTATACCCTTGCAGGTAATTGCTTACTTTATTCCCTTGGTGATCAATGTGTCATTTTTCGTACGTTGGTTTCGTGTTAGGGTATTATGAACTCCCGAGTTCTTTGCTCATGCAAAAACACTTCAATTGGGTAGCAAGTAGCGTCATGTTTAATCTAATTTAATCGTAATTTTATATTTAATTTCTACTAAAGCGAGTCCAATTACTGGTGATTTCTTCTGCTATAGTCCAAATCAACCAACGAAGTAGCAAAAGCTTTTTTGACGATGTTGATGATTGGCCGAAGATGGCTGCTGTCATAGCCAGTCTTCTTAGTAAATTGTATGCGTGAGTTTCCTACCAAATTAATTTTATTAAATAGTAGCGGGTTGTTTGGCTTTCAGCTTATCGAGTTTTCTATAGAGCTCAGATTTTTTCTGCTCCTCAACAACGCTCGTTTGCCTCTTGACAAGGCCGCGCCATTCTGATCGTGGTGCTGCCAACTTAAAAGTCTCGATATTGCATCTTTTCATGTGGCGTATCTAAACATCTTTGCATTTTAGGAGTTGGACACTACGTGTTCGCTTTGCCTCCTTCAGTTCAGAATAAAAGATGCGCTTTGCTACACATTCTTCAATACAACATAGGCTCGTCGCAAAAGTTCAGTATTACGTACGTGATTAGACCATTCGATGTTCAGTATGCTACGAAACATTTAAGGTAAAAATTATCAAACGTGCGTATGTGGTCACGGTTTATACACAATGTCTCAGAGGACACGAGGATACAAGGCTTGGCAATGCAATTGCCAAGTAGATCGAGATTTTAGTGGCAATTTTTTAGTCATCCGAGCACCAAACCTTGGAGTAAAGCTTACCGAATGCTGTATTACTGAACCTGTAGTTGAACTCAGCATCATTGCCTCACTTGGATGTTATAGTACTCCCTAGATAGCGGAGCTTATCAGCTTCCTACGCCACATCCTCACCAAGTTTTAAAGTATATCATGACCATGAATTTCTACGGACAAAACTTTGAGGACGAATTTGCAGCGAGTCTGATAGAAGTGAGACATTAGTTGTTAAAGACTATTTGCGGATTCTGCTAAAAAGCATAGGTTATCGGCATACGGCAGATGGCCGTGTGTTCATAATATCCCAGGATATAAAAAATAAAAAGTTGGTTGAGTTCTGACAGCCTTACTCATATACAGGCACATTTGTCCACAACATGATTGCGTTATTATGTAAAGTGGAGGTACTTCTCCAACCAAACTGCCCTGTTAATTGTATTTAATTTTTTACTTGAATGTAAACTTATTTTCATCACTTGCTCCAGTTCATAAAAAATGCTACTGCAATTTCATTTAATTAGCATTGATACTGTTTGTCACATACTTTGAATACTGTCAGGAGGTAAGACAAAGTTTACTCCACTCCATATTAATTAATGTTGTAGAAACTTTTTGAGGTAGGTATAAAATATACGGCATTTCGCAACTTTTTATTCGCAGTAAGATTCTTTATACTCAGTCAAGTCTAGTGCTCTTAAATTGACGCCTTCATTCTAAGTCGCATTGAGCCTCGTAAAATTTTTAATTAAAGTTATTTTTATGAATGCAAGGCCAGCAATTTTTCACTTTAGATATTATTAAAGTTATATGTCTTGCAAGTGCATGAATAATAGACAGAAATGTTATTAGTTTATATAACGCTTATGCAAGTAAAAATTAAATTACTATATTCAGGGTTTTCATCATCATTATATCAGCCGAAAGACATCCACTGCTGGACAAAGGCCTCCCCCAAAGGTCTCCGGTATTGGCCCGCACAAGATGAACGGTCCATTTTGTAGGGGGCCTGCCCACGCTGCGCCTTCCGGTGTTCGTGGTCGCCACTTGAGAACCTTTCAGGTTTTCGAGAACCATTCAGGTTTTTACTAAAATACAATTTAAATGTTTATAAACTTTATTCATGTCAGGTGAAGATGAATTGGTGAGGGTACTAGTAACTTTGCACTAATACTAGTTACCACCAAATCAATTGTCGTAACTTAATTGGAATCGCGGCTAGCGTCTTCAAGTATTTCTGAAAAGAACAACAGTAGCCCAAATCCGAAACACTTACCCATGCACCCACGTCAGTATCCATCCTGAGCGGCCGAGACTGAGAGAGAGAGAGAGAGAGAGACAGTTTAACCCCCTTTGTTTGTAGTCTAACAATATGTATAACATATAATAATATAATAACATACATAACTTATAATATGTATAACATACAGACACATAAGACCATTCGCACCGCCAAGCATGTATACGCGCCAGACGAGAAACGACCGCGTCATAAAGTATGTTTGCGTCGATCGTCTGGTATTTTAAACGGAAATGAAAATCATATTCATATTTATGTATTTTGCTATACTACGATGACAGCCTGCAGGTAAGCATACGGCCCACCTTTAGTGTTTACCGTAGCGTATGACGCTTGTAACACATACACACATTTATTCACATTCCTTCACAAATTCTGCTCCTAACATTCGTAATTCAAACACATTATCTCTATTTAAGAAGCAAGTAAAAAATTACTATGTATCTTCTTCATCCTAGTTATGTATATATTTATATATAGTTTATGAATATGGTTGTCCTTTTATTAGTATTTGTGTATTTTAGTATGTAGTTTATGTAATGATATTATAAACCTCCGCATATGCCGGTTGTACTTTAATATCTCCTCTCGCGGGTCTGCTAAAAGAAATAAGCAGCACCCATGTACTATCTGTTTCTTCGTCATTTAATTGACTTTTGTTATTATTTATATTTATTAAAAAGAAAAATATACTACTAAAACATTAACATAATAATGATTATACCTGGCATATATTCTGTAGGCTATTTTCTAAGAAAATGTTTGCATAGGGCGAAAAAACGCCATGCTTCACCTCTCGTAAGAAAATGATATTATCAGGGTCCTAAAACGTGTGTAACTCCAAAAAAATGATTTAAGCAAGATGCTCTATTGCTTCTGGCTCCCAAATTACCCTGTAGTAGATTCTACAATTAATCAAGCGATTGCTATCTTACCTAAAAACTCTTACAGCGGTAACAAACATGCGAGCCAGATGACACCGCTCCAAAATCAATGAATAACATGATTATTTTATTTTATTGAAGTTTAAATTCTTGTATTATTTTTTATCGATGTCTTGTTTTATATAAGAAACTAATGGTTCATCATTCAAATGAAGTCAACATGTGACTGATGCCCTAGTATTTATGTTAAGTAATCATAATTACCAGTTATTATATTTAAATAATAGTTGGCAATCCTGCGACCAAATATTAGTTACGGCAAACAAACACTACGTAAGTTATATAATAATGCTGCCTTGTTGGTTTAACGGTAGCCTATTCAATAGAGATAAAAAATATTGTCCTTTGTCCGGACATCAGACATCGAATATTCGGCGAACTGCGAGGACAAATATCCGGTGGCGAGAGTTCAACACTGGTGATTCCGTAATTGCTGTGAGTACTTTTTTTTACACATGGGTTGTTTACTTTTTGGGTACTTTGCTTATAATATACGATTATATTATTTCTTAATTCGTACAAAATTTGGTATTTTTTAAGTAAATATCATAACTTTTTATCATCGGGTATTCAGCCGAATACTAAATATTCGGCGGGATGCCGCATTCTCTGGTTGATCTGGTATCCAGTTGAATAGTAAATTTAGGCCAGATTAGCCGGATATCGGAAACATCTCTATTTTTTATATATGAGGCATAAAAACGAGCATGCGACCAAATTATAGTTACGGCAAATAAACACAACGTAAGGTATATAATAGTGCTGTCTTGTTGGTTTAGCGGTAGTGTATTCAATAGAGATGAAAAACGTGGACCTTTTGCTGGATATCAGGCATCGTATATTCGGCGAACTGCGAGGACAATTATCTGGCGGCGAGATATTCGGTTCATCACAAAGAACGAGGTCGGATCAACACTGGCGATTCCGTGCTTGCTGTGAGTATTTTTTTTTATGGGTTGTTTACTTGTTGTTAACTTTGTAGGCAATCATACGATTATATTATTTCTTAATTCGTACAAAAATTGGTAATTTTTATTATTTTATCATAACTTTTTATCATCAGGTATTTAGCCGAATACTAAATTAGCGGTAGTGTATTCAATAGAGATGAAAGACGTGGACCTTTTGCCGGATATCAGGCATCGTATATTCGGCGAACTGCGAGGACAATTATCTGGCGGCGAGATATTCGGTTCATCACAAAGAACGAGGTCGGATCAACACTGGCGATTCCATGCTTGCTGTGAGTATTTTTTTTTATGGGTTGTTTACATGTTGTATATTATGTAGGCTTATACGATTATATTATTTCTTAATTCGTACAAATAATTGTATTTTTTATTATTTTATCATAACTTTTTATCATCAGGTATTTAGCCGAATACTAAATATTGATCTGGTATCCAGTTGTTAACCTGACATCATTATAATATCGTTCTCCATTACATAACTCATATATTGCGGATAGCAGTCTGCCGTACCTCATAAAGTACTTAAGTAAGAAATAGCCTCATGCCGTTTGGTTACTAGACTTTTTATACAATTATAACGTAATAAAAAATGTGAAACGTAATTGTGTTAACATTGACAGAGTGATTGTAATGTCCGATAAACAAAATTTATAAAAGCCACAAATAACTTGTTTCCTGTATTATGTTGTTTATATAGTGTGCTATTTTCATCACAACTTTAAATATTGTAGTGTTATTGACATATCACATTTAGACCAACATTTTGCGACTTCCCTATGATAAGAGCTCTCGGCTACGTCACATCCTGTGAGGATGATATTGATGTGATAAAACCATACGATACGCCGCATGTTATGCGTTAACCATGGGCGACTTCACTTGTGGCGCAGCGGCTTAGACAGTCGCCTCGCCGCTTCGTGTCGCGGTTTCGAGTCCCGCGCCGGACAACTATTTGTGTGACCCATAAATAGTTGTTCTGAGTCTGAATGTAATTTGTGTCCGTCTATTATATGTTTGTAAAGTACCCGGTGACACAGGGATTAGATTCCCTAGTGCGGGCGTTGTCTTTTTAAAAAACAAAACCAATCAAAACTATGCCAAATCGAACGCCAAGTAATCGAATGTCTAACTTCCACTTCCACTGTCCACTTCCCTTCCCGCTACGCTACGGCTCAGTGCGTCGGAGGTTCGCTGTGAAATAATATTATTTTTCTGCTATTTCGTGATTGTTTTGTGACCTGTGTTTTGTTTCTAGCTTTAGTGTTAGTGCTAAATACTACAATCTGTAAGTTTTTTAAGTGTTTTAATAAGTAATATCTGGATTTTAGTTCAAATTATCGTTCGGTGAGTAAGTTTAACTTTTTTCTTGTGAGGGTACCGCGTCATAGTCACAGTTACTTGTTATCGTGCTAAATTAGTTACCGTGCTGTTTACATTAAAGCGCTTGCTTATTTCGTGTGAATAACATGTCAAAAATGAATGATGTCCCCCCCGATAGAGGGCGAAACGCATTTGGGAGAAGTAAACAGACTCCCAGAACGCCCCCTTCAGGCTTCAACAAACGAGTGTTAGACGATGCGTCACCGACGTTTTGTACTCCCGATGGTCAACAGGAATCGGACATAAAACGTTTTCGGGGATCTCAATCCGATTATTCGTCTTCATTAAATATTAGCGATACAAACAGTGCGGAATATAATTATTGCGATCTTGTGACACAAGCTTCCGTTTATCTATCAAAGGTTAACGAATTAGTCAGTGATTCCAACTCGGGTATGAATATCGCGAATAAGCTAGCTATCGGTGATGGATTGTACGCAGCGCCTTACCAGTATTATTTCATTACTTGCGCTTAAATCTTCATGCAATGAAACTAAATTGGCGAACGCAGAACGTCAGTTAGATATTTGCGTAAATAAAACCAATTCTGAGATTCCTACGTACGCGGAACAATTAAAACTGCGTTTACCGAAAAAAACCGCCGCCCCCATAGTACAGACGCGAAAACCGGTTCCTTCAATTATTGCGTATCCCACCGCTGAGCGATCAGCGGAGTACGCGACTTCGTCGGCGACCAAGGAAGCGCTTATGAAGGCTATAAAACCCGCGGACGACGGTTTTCAAATAGTAGGCGTTAAAAAAACTTCCAATTCTAGCGTTGTACTCCGAGTGGCAAATGAAACCCAACTCAATAAAATTCGCTCTGTCGAGGCCATTCGTTCGGCGGGTTTAAAACTTCAAACTCCATCCGGGCGACGACCGCGCATACTTATAAAAGATATACCGTCGTCAATGGACGACCAGGTCTTTTTAACGGCGTTATACAGGCAAAATATCAAAGATAGTGATCTTAAAGTCAGCGAAGACGATTTTACGTCTAAAACTAAAATTGTGCGCAAGCGTAACGTAGCTAATGGGCGCAAGTGGGTGGGAATTGAGCTCGAACCGGAGATTAGAAAACATTTAGTCAGCACTAAAGAAAAACTTTTCATCGACTGGGCTACATGCCGCTTTATTGATGATTTAGAGGTAGTTCGGTGTTTAAACTGCCAGCAATATGGGCATGTTTTCAAGTACTGTAGTAATAAATTACCTACCTGTGCCTTATGCGCAGAAGCACATCCCACAAAATCATGTAAGCACCACAATGACCCAGAATTTAAACCAGTTTGTGCATCGTGTAAAACATATAAAAAACCTCACGACCACAAATGCGGCTCGGACAACTGCCCCACATTTAAGCATAAACTTGAGCAGTTAGTGCTAAATACCAAATATTAATATGGCTTACTTAAAAATAGGGCAGCTAAATCTTCACAACGATAGGGTTGCGACATCAGAGTTGGAAACTTTAGTCAATGAATACAACTTAGATATAGTGCTTGTACAAGAACAATATCAATATGCGCGTTTAAAAAATAAATTGGTGCAGCTAGACAACAAATCACGGGCTGCTATTTACGTAACGCGTACTAATTTTACGGTAAGCGCTATGCGAAACCTCATGACGTCACACTGTGCTGTCGCTGAAATATCATCCCCATCCTGGAAAGTTTACGTAGTGAGCTGTTATTTTCAGTATTCAGATCCTGTCGGTCCCCATTTACATCACTTGCGCCATGTTTTGATGTCCCTCAAAGGACACAAAATTATTATTGGCGCAGATGTTAACGCATCCTCTACGTTATGGTATGGCAAATACCGTTCAAGCGATACAGAACGGCGGAACGCCGTCGAAGATTTCGTCGCTGAGATGAATCTATCAATACATAACACTCCTGATGCACCGCCTACTTATTGTAGCCCTACTGGCGAATCTTTTATTGACGTCACTTTTTCAAGCTCAGACGTCCGAATAGATGGATGGCGTGTTTTGCCTGACGCTTCATCCAGTGATCACCGCTTAATCGTGTACGAGTTTGTTCCTCGGTTGGCACAAAGACCTACGGCTATTTACGGTAACTATAGATATCGGCTCAAAGGGGCCGATTGGGATTTTTTCAGAGCTCTTTTTGCCGCGCATGCCAGGGATTTCACCCGGGATGAACTAACAACAGAGGAATGTGCTGTAATGATGTCGGACACTTTTACCTACTGTGCCGATATTGCCATAGGCCGCGTCCCTATCACTAATATTCGAAGATGCGATTGGTGGAATAACTACTTAATTAAAGTTCGATGTGAATTTCGGAGAGCACGTAAAAAATATAATAAACTAAAAAAACGTAAAATTGTAGGCGATGTTTTAAATAATGCATATATAAATCTCAAAATAGCTCGTTCACGTTACCGCTCGTCAATAGAGAAATCCAAAGGCAATCTTATTAGAAAAATAGTCGATAAATTAGATAAAGAAGGCCCGTGGTCGCCCCTATACCATGAGTTTAAAGCAAATAGGTCTATAGATTTAGCTTATATTAAAAACATAAAAATCAATAATACCTACACCAGTGGCATAGAGGAGACCACGGAATCCTTACTTAATTCGCTCATACCTGATGATAGTTCCTTGAACGATAATGACTACCATAAGCAGATTAGACAGTGGGCAAACAATCCACCCGCTACCTATATGTCTAGTCTTCCTACAATTAATGAGTTTATGAATACTGTGAAATCGCTACCTGTTAACAAAGCTTCAGGTGAAGATAAAATATCCAACAAAATGATAATAGAAGCCACAAAACAATCCGGTGATTCAATACTAAAAGTTTTTAATCGTTGCATATCTGAAGGGACTTTTCCGCGTTCTTGGCGCAGCGGTTTTATTCGTATTATACCAAAAAATGGCGATAAACTGCCTGAAGACCCTAAGTCATACCGACCAATAACGTTACTGCCTTCCTTAGGCAAGCTTCTAGAACGACTTATTGTACCGCGATTGCTGCCGGGAGGACCAAAATTTCACGGAAATCAATTTGGTTTTACTGCGGGTAAATCGACAGTGGACGCAGCTATCTCAGTGAGGAAAGCTGTAAACTCGTCCGAATGTAAATACGTTTTGGCCATATTCCTAGATATTTCAGGGGCGTTTGATAATACTTGGTGGCCAATTTTGTTACAAAAACTTAAGTTACGCGGTTGTTACAGTAATATATATTCGATAATCACATCTTATTTCGTACATGGCTCTGCAACTCTTAAGCTTGGTCACTTCACAGTCACTAAATCGTTAACCATGGGTTGCCCCCAGGGCGCAGTGCTCGCGCCGTATCTCTGGAACTTGGGTTTTGATGACTTCTTGACATTACCCTTGCCATCACGCTGCTCTCTAACGGCATATGCTGACGATGGCCTCTTACTTATACAGGGTAACTCCAGGAGAGAGTTGGAAAATCTGGCTCAAACTTGCTTAAGTATGATAAGTGAATGGGGTAAAAGAAATCGCCTTACATTTGCTCCTCATAAAACCTACCAACTCCTTCTTAAAGGTGAATTAAAATCCCCCCCGGGCGTAAAACTTAATAATGTTACTGTAAAACGCAAAATATCAACCTGTTATTTGGGTTTAGTTTTAGAAAAGAATTTCTCGTTTATAGAACATATTAAATCAGTTGGGGAAAAAGCTAAGCGAAACTTTTTTGCACTTACAAGGATATCGACGGCAACCTGGGGCCTCTCTTTTAATACTCTTAAAATCATTTACGGGGCAACCTATCTTGGGTGTATATGCTACGGCTCGCCTGTGTGGGCTGATAGGGCTACCATCGGAGCTGCTCGCCGTAAATTACTACAAAGCCAGAGGTTGGCGTTGATATTTCTGTGTAAAGCCTATAGAACAGTGAGCACAGAGGCCCTACCTGTCCTAGCGGGTGTACTACCGGTTGATCTTGAAGTACAAAGACGAGCAGCAATGTATTATTCTACGCGCGATAATTTAGAAAATGATTTCTTATCATTACGCGACCGTGCGAAAATAACCAGGCTATTTATGCCAATAGCTGACTTAAATAACGAACTACTAAATGAATGGCAATGTAGATGGAATACGTCAACCAAGGGTCGCCATCTGCACCAGTTCTTTCCGGACGTACGCGAACGGTTAAATAAAACTTGGCTAATCATAGACCATTGTGTTGCACAATTTCTTACCGGACACGGCAATTTTAAAAGTAAATTGTATAGTTTCAAATTAGTATCTTCACCAATCTGTCTGTGCTCAACATCCAGTAACGAATATGAACAAACTGCTCACCACATCCTGTGGGAGTGTGATCTCTGGCAAAATCAGCGTGATATTATGTTAAACAGCTTGCAACCAATATCTGGAGTAGTTTATTATACGGATCTTGTAGCAACAAGGAACAACTTCCGTGCGTTTAAGCGTTTTTGCCATACGTACTATTGGAATCAAATATAACAGCTCACTTAGGACCCTTAAATTGATCCTCGGTGCTTTTGCAGCTGGCTTCTCTAGTTGCAAATCTCTCATTTTATGAGGCTATAGCCTCTTTACATCATTCTGTCTCCCGCTTTGCTCTGGAGGGAAGTGGAACTATTCATTTTCTAACTCCTCCTTTTTTCTGTTTCTGATTAAATTCGTTGCGGGATCCAAGACAGTTAAAGCGATTCCCCGGGACATGCCTGAGCTTCACCGCTCAGTGTCATTTCATTGTGTGCCACTGTTGATCCTGGCTTACAGGAGTTGCAGTGGTGGGTAAGAGGGAGGGACTAGTCCCGAAAAAAAAAAAAAAAAAAAAATCGAATGTCTAAATACCCGAACGTCAATAATATCGAATAGTTAATAAATTAATCATTTAATCGAATGTGTCCTTTAGCGTTATTACTATTTGTTTCTCACTATACGGTCGCCTGTCGCAGTTCTAACCGAAACTAACCTACTTTTCTAGCAGCGAATGTTTCATTTTATGGACGTTCGAGGATTTAGACATCGATTACTTGGCGTTCGATTTAGTGCGGGGGACCAGTTAACCATAGCCTCGGACCAGTTTTATCACTTATGTGTTGCTAACGTATTTCCCATAGACTATAATATACTATTTCGACTATAACTTCACACACGGGGTTGTGTCTACATTAACTTCATGTACAGACGCCAGCACATCAAGCTACCCCAATCTGGCAAATTTCCCCAATTGAAAGTGAACCTTAGGCTTATGTGATAAAGTTGAAAATCTATAAAGAATCTATAAAGAATTTGACAGATTGGGGTAGCTGGATGTGCTGGCGTCTGTACATATGTCGCAGGTGTTACTTCAGTGCACAGGATAACTGCTTACGTGTCTTTTATCTCTACCTCCAATAATTGATGGACACGAACTACACCCAAATTGTAGTGCTCGTTCATGATTTTTTTTTTATAAAGACTACGTCCACATTTTGGACATTAATCGCTGTGTCGCGGGGTACTTTGCAAACATAAAATTAACTGACACAAACTTCACTCAGACTCAGCACAACTACTTATGGGTCACACAAATAGTTGTTCTGTGCGGGAATCGAACCCGAGATACGAAGTGGTTAGGCGACAGTATTAACCGCTGCGCCACACGGGCATGTTATACAGGGATTAATTTACCTAGTACAGGCGTTTTTAGTTGGCTTTTTGTACATAGAGATATGTGGAATTACTCACCTATTTGGGCTTTTGGGATGAAAAGGTGCTTTCTTCTCATTCAAGCACTGGCTCTACATACTAGCGGTTAGAGTAATACATTTGTAAAGGATTTCAGTTTGAAGCAGAATTATTCAACGCTTTGATAGTTATTTTATGTTATCCTAATAAGCATGAATGTAATCTTAGGCATTAATAAACACTAATCAAAATACTTTGTTTAAGAAAAAAATCATTCAATTAATAAGATTAACAATTAGTGCTTAATTATAATTATTAAACAAACCAGTCAAGTGCGAGACGGACGCTGCCACCAATGCTCCCGTGCTTTCTTTCAACGTATGAAAAATACTAAGTTTGGCATGCACAGCTGAAAACTAACACCACAACTTGTTTCAGAGAGATTAAATTGTATAATGATTATAAAAAGTGGGTCAAGTTAAAACCTTGTTCTGTTCTGCAATATTGCAAACATGTACGAACTGCAAACACTTTATTTTTTTTATATGTTAGCAAGGCAAGTGGGTCAACTGATGGTAAGTGATCACAGCCGTCCATGCACATTGCAATACCAGAGGAGCCGCAAATGCGTTAGTAATTTTTAATACTTAATCTTAAGCGAAAGTCAATCTTCAAGAAGCAAGCCTCTTCCTTTCTAAAGCATTGGCTTTGGTGTATTGAATATCCGGGGGTGGCGGCGATTACTTACTATCAAATAAATCAATAATTATAGAGATTTTTTTTAAATAAATAGAGTTTTTATTGGAATAAAATTATTATTTTTGGTTTATAAACCCACCAAACTGCGCAACAGTTTGTCGGCGGAATTAGCGCTTGTTTTAACTTCCTTAAACTAAGTACAAACTAGATGAATACATTTTGATTAATATTTGTAACTTTAGTAATTTTGACAAACCACTTACAAAAATATCAGCATTCACAAAATTCAGTAAGGAGTATTCGTCTAACTTTATGTTTTAGGGATGCTTTACTTATCGTACCATGTTCTTTCCTAAGCCAAGAAAATTGATTATATTATATATAGTTGGGGTCAAATACTTTTGGTTTTTTGGCCGTAATAGTTTTTGACTGAGGGTCGAATAAATTTTTGTTCCCGTGACATGATAGCTCGTTTGCATTGCTATTATGTAAAAAAACCTATCTGATGTCTGCTTTAGAATGTGAAAAGTTATTTTCTTATGTTGATGCACGTACTTTGATAACTTACCCCCACATCATTTAACATTTGGGTAAATAATACACATATCTCTCGATACACATATCTATTTTTTGACTGTACAAGTTTGACAGCTCACAACACCCTGACATTGGGGAAATTGTGGTGACTTCTTACATACTTACTTCCAGATGGTGATCATAGATGATCTCTCGACCGGCCAGATGTAATCCTCCTTAAGGGTTCGTCATTGCCATTTTAATAAGGAACCTTAGCAAGAAGTATGATCCATTTGTCTTGACAACCTAGTTTTATAACGTATACAAGACGTAACAGTAAAAATGCAGTGTTGCAGCTAGGCATCAGTAGGTTCAGCGAAAGTACTGGGATAGATATATAGATAGCCTTCAAACTGCCATTTTATCATGCATTACGTAGAATGTATTTTTTTATTTTAGCCCTTTTCTTTTTTATGTGACCGCAGATCCAAAGCTTAAACATTAGTTTATCTTGTTAATTTAGAAAGTGTCTTGAAAATACAGCCAGATACAGCAAAAGAAACGTTAACAACCTTCTTTCAAAGTATTATTCAAGGTTTTTTAATCGATTATCCGATCCTTTAATCTCTAGTCTGATCACATAATTATTACCTCGACTTCGGCTAGTTCTTTTTTAGGTTCCGTGTCCCAAATGGAGCAAACGGAACTACGACTAAGTCTCCACTGTAATTTAACCGTTAAAAAAACACAAAGTCTACCCAGACTTTGTGCTTTTTTCTCGGGGCACACAATGAAATGATATTAAGCGCTGAGGCTCAAGCATGTCACGGGGAATAACTTACTCTTAACTGATTTGGGCACTACAACGAATTCAATCAGAAAAAAAATCTAAAATGAGGACTCAGAGTGGCATACCTTTGTATCACCATAGGCTACGGTGACCGCTTAACATCACGTGGTCCGTATACTTGTTTGTTGGAAGCGACCATAGGCTACGGTGACCGCTAAGCATCACGTCGTCCATATACTTGTTTGTTAGAATCGACCAAAGGCTACGGTGACCGCTTAGCATCACGTGGTCCGTATACTTGTTTGTTAGAAGCGACCATAGGCTACGGTGAACGCTTAGCATCACGTGGTCCGTATACTTGTTTGTTAGAAGCGTCCATAGGCTACGGTGACCGCTTAGCATCACGTGGTCCAAACACTTTCTCTGTATAATGGAATGGAACCCTCCGTGTGAGTTTAAAATCTCACTTGTCCGGTTTTTTTAAACAACAATATAGGTAACAAAGTAGATGATTTCATAAATGAAGTGAATCACAAGATATTGTGGTCACATGATTTAATTATAACAAACCATTCAGCAAACTAGTTGACTTACGGTCTGCTGGATAGCTTATAATACCGGGAACAAAATAGGGTACACAAAATTAGTTCATTATGTGATACCTTCACCAAGCTTCAAGACTTAACTCCTGTATATGCCGGAGGTCTGCGCCTTCCAACGGAGTGCAGATAGTGTAGGGAGCGCAAAACTAAATGCAAAAAAGAGGCCAAGTGCGAGTCGGACTCGCGCATGAAGGGTTCCGTAGCAGCAAGTAACAATATAAAAGTTCTTGTAGTAGTTGATTGAATTAAAGGGAAATTGCGGTTTATGATCTATGTCGTATTAATCAAAACTACTAACTAGATCTCGTTCAAAGCAATTTTCAGTGGAAGTTTGCCAAGTAGTGTACATCATATACTTTTCAAGTTTTATCACTCTCTAATTTTAGAAGTTACAGGGAGGGACACACGTTTTACCACTTTGGAAGTGTCTCCCGCGCAAACTATTCAGTTTATAAAAAAATCATATTAGAAACCTCAATATCATTTTTAAAGACCTATCCACAGATAACCCACAAGTATAGGTACGAGGAAAAAAAATTGTGTTTCAGTTCTAAGTATGGGGAACCCCCAAAATTTATTGTTTTTTTCTATTTTTGTGTGAAAAACTTAATGCGGTTCACAGAATACATCTACTTACCAAGTTTCAACTGTATTGTTCTTATAGTTTCGTAAAAAAGTGGCTGTGAAATGAAATAATGAAATTTATTCAGCACTTGGGTACACTTGTACTTGTCAAGCTCACAATGTATTACATGAACACAGTTTAAAAACAGTAATTAAAGCAACAAAATATTTTGAATTAGTCCGTCCGTGCGGTCTGTTTCGTCACATATATTTTTAATATCCTTAAATAAATAATAAATAGCAAGTTACTAAGCTATTATTGTTACATTTAGCAATTGTATATTAAAATTAAAGAATAGAAAAACAACGAGCAGTTGGCTAGCGTAAAAGGCTCTCAACCAATAGCTTAATTTAAGCGAACCCTTATGGGGTTCGGGCCACAGCCAGGCGGCCGCTGAAGTAAAAAGATGGAATTCGAAATGGGGGTCAGATCACTTGCACGGGATTAACGATTACGTGTTAAGGGGCAACGCGATCCTCGCGGTTGAGGATCCTACCCTAGCTAGCCTGTGGCTTATGGAACCCTAATAATCAGCTACTTACCAAGTATTACAAATCCTTGTCCATTTCCTTGACAACAACGGTTTCCATGGCACTCTCCATAGAGTTCCAGCTACTAGTGACAAGGCGACAGTAGAACATTAGATGAGCTATTGTCGTCCTGCTAAAAAGTGTTAAAATTAATAATTTGACAGGCCCGTACGCGTGGTTGGTAGATACTAACTTTTCACACCGCAGATCGTGGGTTCTATACCCACCCAGGACAGATATTTGTGTGCATGAAAATGTCTGTATGTCCTGAGTCTGTGTGTTAATATCTCTATAGAAAAGTAAAAGAAAAGTAGTATATGTACTATCAGTTATCTGGTTTCCATAGTACAGCAAGCTGTGCTTAGTATGGGATCAGTGCCTCTAGCACGAGTTCCTGCAGTTTACTTACTCGATCACACGTACAGTTTCGTCCCATACATTGAGCACCAGAGTTTTAGTTCTTAATAGTTTCCGCGAGAGGCGCTGGTGCTCAATGTATGGGAGAAACTGTACGTGTGATCGAGTAAGTAAACTGCAGGAACTCGTGCTAGAGGCACAGATGGCCGTATGTAAATACATAATATCTCAGGATATTAAAACGAAATGGATGCTTAGTTATTATCTAAAAAATTTTACATTGGGCATTACTACACGAATAAGTTTCGAGTACATTGTATTTAAATCGTGCGAAAGATTTTCACATCACCAGATTAATTTATACCTGTAGATGTAATATTTGTTACCTTGTGTTTAATACATTTATGGCAATGGTATTGACATGTACTGTATGGCGACGAATATCAACAGATATCTAGAGAACAGGCAGCAGCATCTCTCTGAGTGCTATGACTATCCACCTGCCTGCCTGGTGATAATAGAATATCCCCTCCAAGATCTTTAGGGGAGGATCTTGTCTAGGAGTGGACGTCTTTTGCCTCACATTATAATGACGATAACAAAGAACACACACATGTTAAAAGAAGTAAAAACTAAAAGCAAGTTTGGTAAAAGTAAAAATACAAAGTTATAGCAAATATGCTTTAAGTTTTCTTTTAAAATAACTGCGGCGTTGCTTCAAGAAATACCTTAATATTTTGTTTAGCGGACTTTGACATTTCTCTTCGACGATCTTATTTTCAACATATATTTTAAGACGGCTACCATTTTCACTTTACACTTCGATTCACGTTCCAATTTGCGACAGTTGTAAGAAACCAGGTCGGATGCCCTAGATAGATCTGAGAAATATAATAAACTAGTATTATTATTGTATTTTGTACGTTTATGGTCTTTGTTATTTCGGAACCCTAAAAATGGGTTTGGAAGAAAGCCTACTTTGTTTTAACAAGACACGCTTATCGTTACGCCAAATGCATCTGATTGTTCATCTGTTTGACTGACAATTCAAGTAATCTTTAAGTTTTATATATGACAATCGATTAGATCACAAATATATATATAAAGGACCGGTTAGTAAAAAAAAGGAGAAATCACGTAAAATAATAATAATAATAATATCTGGGGACAATATCACACAGATCATCCTAGCCCCAAACTAAGCAAAGCTTGTACTATGGGTACCAGGCGACGATATACATACTTATGTAGATAGATAAATACATAAATACATAGAAAACATCCATGACTCAGAAACAGATATTCGTGCTCATCACACAAATATTTGCACTTACCGGGATTCGAATCCAGGACCACCAGCTTCGTAGGCAGGAGCACTACCAACTAGGCTACGGTGACCGTCCTACTATAGTAGATGGTAGGTACGCTGCCTTTCACGCCGCAGGTCGTGGGTTCGATTCCCATCCGGGACAGATATTTGTGTGCATGAACATCATATCTGTTTGTGCTAAGTCTGGTATTTACGAAAGAAAAATAGTAGGTATATGTAGTATATCAGTTATCAGGTTTCCATAGTACAAGCTCTGCTTAGTTTGGGATCAGATCAAAAGTGATTTTCAGATTTTTCTGAAAGGCTATTAGTCCGAAGTCTAGGAGTTGGCGGTATTGGAAATCCCGTGCCTCGGAGAGCACGTAACGCCCGTCGGTCTTGTCCCTAACCACTTTCCGGCCATGTCGCTAGTCGTCCCATCAGATCATGAGAGTGATGGAATAGAAAGTGCCCCTGTGTTTGCGCAAAAACTTATGCACTATAATATGTCCCGCGCAGATGACTAGTAAACTAGGCGCCGTGGCCGAAATTAGTCTAGGCCATTACATTTTTACTAACAAGCTCTTATATTAATGTCTATTTAACTAAAGTAAAGGTATGCATTGTCAATTCAATGTCAAGAGTGGCGATAGAACACGGTCAGTTGTGCAACAATATCTCATTGTTGTAGCACAATGAGTCGTTGACTTCGTGGCCTTGCTAGACAGAGTCAGGGCTACATTTTATCTTGAAGTTTTACAACCAACATGCTGGTCTAGTATATGTAACGGTTTTACTAACATTACCTTATATTAAATAATTAGTTATATCAGTTAAAGGAATTCAATGGCTAAAATACCAATAACGTGCGGGTCTAAGCTAAGCGGTGCGATACATACTTTAAAAGTAATGAACGAATAGGATGAAACCGCTTTGATATCGCGTCGCGCTGACTCTCTCGTCGCTTGCTACCGTGGAGTGCGGACAGATCTTTTATTTAATGAATTCTACATGCAACTACCTGTCCACAGTGTAACACGTACTCCCGTGTCTCAAGTAATGTGTTATAAGTTTTAAATTATTTAAAACATATAGTATCTGTGTGTGATTTTACCCCAATTTCACTACTCCGGTAATAATCAGACGTCTGGACATCTAGGCTGCCCAATCAATCAATCAGCCTATCGCAGTCCACTGCTGGACATAAGCCTCTCCTAACACGCGCCATTGCACACGGTCCTCCGCCTTCCGCATCCAGTCTGTCCCAGCGATCCTTTTGAGGTCGTCGGTCCACCTAGCTGGGGGCCGTCCTACCTTACGCTTACCAAGTCGCGGTCTCCACTCTAGAACACGTTTGCTCCATCGGCCGTCGGTCCTTCTGCAGATGTGACCAGCCCATTGCCACTTCAGCTTGCTAATTTTGCGAGCTATATCGGTAACTTTGGTTCTTTGTCGCCCAACCACGTTGTAATCTGAACCCCGCCTCACGGTCTACCTCCGCGGCTTCGTCGGCTATTTCAGGGCAGTGGTATTGAATAAGACCAACTATAGATTACGGTTGTGAATTAAGATCTCACTCCTTACTTCAATATACGATATAATTACTGGCTGTAGTAAATTGTATGTACTTCAAATTGTACAGTTCTAGTTTTATTTCTAACCTATAGCAGAATCGGTACATGTAGTCATAGCGGACCTTCATACATCGACGGGACAATTCTTATTTAACCTCATTGGTCTGGCGGTAGCGTGGTCAACCGTAGGTAATGGAGCCAAGCGTTCAAATTCTGAGTGGAGCCAAAAAGTGGTTAAAGATTTTTCTGTTTAGTTAATTACTTAGCATCATACACCCCACGTGACTCGAAGAGCATGTAGCTTCATTATTCATTAGATTCTTTCAATTTAGTTCCATTCAAAGTAAATCGGTTGCCTGGAAGAGAGGCTTTTAGGGATAAGGCCGCCAATTGCATTAAAATAAGCTCATTTTCTTGTTGTATCCATTGTTTTGTACTCTGCTTCGTTGGTCTAGCGGTGTTCACCCGCAGTTAATGAGGTCCTGGGCTCAAATCCTGGGTCGGGCCAAAAGTGATTTTGAGTCTTTTTTGTAAAACGAAAAAAATCTCAACATCAGCCCGAAGTCTGGGAGTTGGAGGTATTATACCCCCGTGCCTCGGAGAGCACGTAAAGCCGTCGGTCCTGTGCCTGACCTCTTTCCGGTCGTGTCGCTAAGGCGTCCCATCGGATCATGAGAGTGATGTAATAGAAAGTGCTCCTGTGTTTGCGCACACACTTGAGCACTATAATGTGTCCCGCGCAGATGGCCAATCTCTGTGCGAGCCGTGTGCGAATTCGGCTAGGAGGACATTATTATTTGTATTACTTACTAGCTGTGCCCCGCGGTTTCAACCGCGTTAAACTTTATAAATTATCACAGCTCCTCCCCCGAAGGTATTAGCGTGATAATATGTACCCTATATGTTGACCCGACCTCTTAGTAATATTCATACAAAATTTGAAGTAAATCCATGCAGTACTTTTTGAGTTTAGACCGGACATACATACAGACAAACAGACAAAAATTCTAAAAACTATATTTTTGGCTTCGACATCGATGGCAGATCACGCCCCAAGTATCCTTTTAAAAAAATATTCTATGTACAGTTTTGACTTTCCTACGATTTTATTATATGTATAGATTTTTGCAATAAAGTGTACTTCTTCTTCTTCATGTAAAGCCGTCGGTCCTATACCTACCTCTTTCCGGTCATATCACTAGTCGTCCTACAGTCATGAGCGTGACGAAAATTCGCCCATGGCGCCCGTCACAAGGAGCACCCTCTCTGTGTTTGCACTATATTATGTCTGCGCCGGTGTCTATTCTCCATTTAGAATCGCCGCCACAGCCTAAATTCGACCGAGAGGACATTATTATTAATTATGTACAATTGTACAATTAAAAGAGTCAGGGCTACATTTTATCTTGATGTTTTACAACCAACATGCTGGTCTGAGCTGTACTGATAGTGGACATTCATGTATGGACGTGTCAATTTGAATTTAGCCTGACTGCTTCATCGGACTTGTGGTAGCATGGTATATAATTAAGTCTAGGATTCAAATCCAGAGTCGGGTCGAAAATCATACTCTCCCGTGACTCAGGGAGCATAGCGGCGAGTGTGGACCTTTATATTTGGCTTGGCACCGACTTCAAACCTATCTATTATTATTGTATATGTATGTATTATGCCAAGAAGTACTTGAAAAGTATACTGTTCAAGTGGTTATTGGCAAAAATTACTTATCATAAGTCTAGCTAGCGTCGCTAAGATTTAAAATCGTCTTGCCAAAGACAATTACGTCGTCCACGTAAACTATTGGACTAAACTATACAAAATATTAATGGGATCAAATGGCAACTATTTCGCATCACACTAAAGAAGAATCATGTAAATCAGTTCATTATTCTCAGTGTAATCGGTATACAGAACATACATAAAATAAATACCAATCAAGTTGAGAACCTCCTTCCTTTTTAAAGTCGGTAAATAGCCTTGATATTACGGACACTACAGCTCTACTTTAGCTTGTCCGCTGGCCTTGTATAATACTCTAGTTAAAAGTGGGTTAAACCCAGTCTCACTAGTAAACGAGAACCTATTCTTATATGGTTAGATTAAGAAAGGTTTATTTATATACAAACTAATAACTAATCTAACAATGAAACATTTACTTAATTAATAGATAGAAAAACTAAATCTACGAAAAAGTATTCTTATATTGAGCTTACTTATCTAACATAGCTGTGCCCCCACGTGAAATCTTTATAAATTTTCACAGCTCCTCCCCCGTAGGTGATAGCGTGATAATGTGTAGCCTATATGTTGACCCGACCTCTTAATAATATTCATGCAAAATTTGAAGTAAATCCAGGCAGTACTTTTTGAGTTTAGCCCGGACATACATACAGAAAAACCGACAAAAATTCTAATGACTATATTTTCGGCTTCGATATCGATTCTAGATCACGCCCCAAGTATCCGATTTTATTATATGTATAGATAACACAGATATTACTGTCTATACTCGTGTTCGTCTGCTCTCCTTTATAAAACACTCTAGTGACAAGCGGCTTAACGACAATCCACATTATCCACTCTTGCGCATAATTTTACCAATGAGAGGCCGCAACTGATTTTTTACAAGCTTGAAATTCCTTTATTATATTGGAACGAAGTTCCTTATCGCGCGTTGTGAAAGGGGGCTAGACGGAAAAAAATCTTACGAAAAGTTGTCACGACACTTTTTGCAGCTGTGCGGCGTGCGCATGTTTCTCTGTCTGTCTCTTTCTCTCTCTCTTATAGAAAGCAATCCAGATATTTTCATTTCTATTTCATATTGAACAGTGTGGTGTCGCGACGATTATTTTTATTGAATGTATTTTAGTTTTTTGTACATAATAAATGATAAGAAATAACTTCGTTCCATCCGGGTGTCCCTTGACACCTCTCAAGTTTTTGTGCTATTTAAATTGCCAAATCAATTTAAATATCAATAAAATACGTAATACGTGGATTACGTCGCAATGATTTAAGACACAATTACTGAGTATAAACTGTGACAGTAAATAAAACTAATTGTTCAAAATTATCAATATGTACGTATCTACCAAAAATAACCAATTTAATTATTGAATGTAATTTAATGAATTTGGAATTATTTATAGTATTGAGGGTTTTAAGTAATTAGTGTTTTTCGTCCTAATTGGTTATTACATCACGATAGACTTAAAATAACTGATTAATTTGCAAAACATTGTTTCTGGTTTCCGTAAATAAAGTTGCGGAAGACAAATTTACGTGCAAACCTGAAGAAAAACATCTAATCTATCTAAACATGGAAATTTCAGATAAACTCTTTATTGTACGCCTAAAGAAATAATACAAAGCGACAACATACAAATTATAATAGTACAATTGGCCAAGTTTGATCTCTTCCAGGCAACCTAGGTAGTAAAAGGAGAAAGGAGTTACAAAGGAGAAAGCAGTTGCAAGTGTACAAATTACTATATGATAAGGTACTATTTGTACCACACTTAAAACTATACAGACCTTTTATAGTGATCTAATAACAACTCTTAGCTACCAATTTAGAAGGTATTTACTAAAATCTAGTATATTATTTTACTCCAAACATACTTTATAATCCCGAGAGTTTTAATCAAATTAGTTTCATTATTCTTGTTACAAATGGAAAAGTGATTTCAGTGCAAATCTCTTTGGATTCAAATCTCTACCTATCTACACTTACCTTTTTAATTAATGTTTTATATCGGTTCATCGAACTACTACGAGTACATACATTCACATTCGATTTCACCGTTTCATATTACTATGTCTATCTTTTTTGTTTAATCGAATCTAAAAGTGATTTGGAGACTTTACAGGGTGGACTATTAGATCGGAAATCCCCATTTTGGCGTCAATAAGAAAGTAATACCGCGGGCACACAACTTGTACCGTCACTTACTTGCACGTGTTGCGCAGCGGCTAAGACAGTTCGAGTCCCGCGCCGGACAAATACGTGTGACCTATGAATAGTTGTTCTCAGTCTGGATGTAATTTGTGTCCGTCTATTATGTTTGTAAAGTACCCCGCGACACAGGGATTAAATTCCCTAAAGCGGTAAAAAAAACAATCTGAATGCGGGCATCGCAAAACCGGCAGATATGGAGATCTTTGGGAGAGAACTATGTCCAGCATTGGACGTTTTTCAGCTGATATAATGAGTAAGTAATAGGAAAGCTGCATATGTAGTAACTCGCATTCTCTCCGGACACTCCAAGCGAAATAATCACATGTTAAATCTAAAGTTGGCCGACAGCACAATTTGCAGATTCTGCCAAAAATCAGAGGAAACTCCAATGCACATTTTGCGCTCGTGCGGGCAGCTAATGCTTAGTAGAACTATCTACTTGGGACAGCATATCGTGCAATCGGAAGAGATACAAACACTCACTGCTCAATCAATCTGGAAGTTTATTAAAGCTATGAGATTAAGCAGTGAACTCTAACAAATAAAGTAGCTCTGCTACAAAAGATTAGAAATGGTTGATGTAGCTAGATGCCAACAAGGCATTGAGCTCCAAATAACAACAATAATAGGAAAGCTTATGATTTTAATTGCACCAATATTTTTCTTCTAAATAACGTTTAAATGCTGTATAAGATTGATGAGTACTCATGAAAATAATATCTGAAGATTTCAGGAAAATTCCCGGTATTTCTCAATAAGGTCAAGTTAAATCTTGTGATTTTATAACAAAAAATACAATAACAATTTTCCTTGTTTTCTCCCTTAGAGTACATAAATATAATTCTCATTAAAATTTTTATTAAACGTAGCAATTTCAATCAATACATTTATTTTATAGATTACGAACAACTGTAGCTACGTTACTTAATACTTGGTTATACAGATTTAGCCTAATTAAGTTTTTTTTTTTTTTAATATATCGTTAAAGGATGCATTAAAGTAAATTGACTAAAGAATTGGCCTGTTTGAATGGTACAACTGGAAGGGGAATCATTCTCTGGCCAAATCGGAGACGTTTTCAAGAAAGGCTAGGGGCTCTACCGGCCAAGTCGCTGAACATCGATTTCGTGAATGGCGTTCAAATAAATTAATGTTAAAAATGACTTAATCAATCGTTAAATCGGCTTACATGACCACATATGGCGCCTTAAATGGTCTGGAATCGATTATCAACGTTGAAGCTGATTTAACGATTGATTAAGTCATTTTTAACCTTAATTTATTTGAAACCCATTTAAGTAATCGATGTTCGGTTCGGCGACTTAGCCGGTAGAGCCCCAGGTCAGAAGTACCCAAAACCGGCGAGCACCTATGAAGAATATATTTTATTTAAACCATCCAGATAGAAGCCTTTAACTGCTTGACTAGACAGTAAAAGAATTTCCCGGCGGAGAATCACACACGGTTTTTCACGTTACTTACTTCCCAAAAAACACCACGCAACTCAAGGCATGGGTGAAAAACAGACAGTAAATGAGGCAAAAGAAGTGTGCAAAGATCGTGACAAATGGGATTCCGTAGTCTCCGCCTACTAATGTATGTATAATATTAAACTCTACTCTAGTTCACTGTACCTAATTGGTTGTTCACGATTAACATAAAATAAACTAAAAATATAAAATAAATATCCAGTTTCTTCTTAAAATGGAATAACAAACCGGATGTTTTAGTTGACCTCTTTGTCTTTTGGCCTTCAACGTTATTTAATAAAATTTTCTAACGAGCAATTAATGCGGACACTAATTACTTGAAATCTGCAAAACAACATTTTATTTACTTATTAACGGGCCGGTTGGATTGGTTGGTAAATGCTCGATTTTCACGCCGCAGGTCGTGGGTTCGATTCCCACCCAAGACAGATATGAACATGTCTGTTTGTCGTGAGGTGGGTCCTGGGTGTAATTATCTATATACGTATGTATTTATAAAAGAAAAGTCGTATATGTAGTAGGTATAACAGTTATCTGGTTTCCATAGTACAAGCTCTGCTTAGTTTGGGATCAGTTGGCCGTGTGTAAATAATGTCCCAGGATATTATTATTAATGACGTCACTTCTAGTGGAGACTTAGATGCTACATACTACCAATAGTTTTGCAAGAAAGGAACAGAGCATCCCCACGCCGACAAATTAACTTCTCTCACAGTCTTGGTGCTCCTTGACTTTAGCAGTGCCTTTAACTCCGTGGACTTCGATATTCTTCTCGAAATTCTTAAATCTCTTAATTTCTCCTCGGAGTCTGTGGCCTGGTTCGATACATATCTTCGCGGACGCTCGCAGCGTGTTTGCTATAAAGACTCTTACTCAGACTGGTGCAATCTTACCACGGGCGTACCCCAGGGTGGCGTGTTATCTCCTTTACTTTTTTCCATCTTCATCAACTTTGCTACACGAGTTATTTCCTCTAATTTTCATCTCTACGCAGACGACATGCAGTTATACCGCCAGTTTACATTAAATCAAGCTAGAACCACCATTGCTGCTATGAATCAAGATCTGAGTGCCATCAGTCACTGGGCTAGATCGTTCGGTCTTCAATTAAATCCCACCAAGTCGCAGGCTATGATTATTGGCAGTAGGCAAATGCGTGCTGGTTTTGATGTAGGCTCTTTTCCTCCTGTTCTACTAGACAATGTGCATATTGCGTACTCGGACACGGCTAAGAACCTCGGGGTTATTATTGATCGGAACTTATCCTGGAATGCTCACATTAATGAAGTCAGCAAAAAGGTCTATTTTACCTTTCACTCACTTAGGTGCCTCCAGTACTTTTTGCCCTTTGAAACCAAAATAACTCTTGCTCAAACTCTAATCCAGCCCATTCTGGACTATGCTGATGCCTGCTATCTGGATGCTACTGAAGAGCTATTAAACAAACTTGAGCGCTTGCAAAATTTATGTATACGTTTCATTTTTAATCTCCGAAAGTACGACCATGTCTCAGAATTCCGCAACAATCTCAAGTGGCTCCCAATCCGCCTTCGCAGGAATACTTAAATATTATGTCTCCTTTTCAATATCCTACACAATCCCGCATATCCCTCTTACCTACAGGACCGTTTCTCCTTTAAACATTCTCCCAACGCCCAATGTAGGTCACACCTAAAAAGTATTTTGAAATTCCCATCCCATAAAACTGATTTCTTCTCCAAATCCTTCACTGTTCAGGCGGTTAGGCTGTGGAACTCTCTTCCGCCTAACATACGTAACAGTAATACCATCTCCATATTTAAAAAAAGGTTAAAAGAACACTACCTTTCCTCTTTGCCTTAGATATATGTATTTTATGTAGTTTATTATTTTAAATTATGTATGTATTTATGTATATGTGTATTTTGTTCGTATGTATGTATATCACCCTACACACTCATATCTTCCTCTCTTCCAAAATCTCCTCTTGCAGGTCTACTGGAAGAGATTTCTTTAGAAATAAGTAGTACCTTTGTGCAATGTCTTTTCTTGTTTTTTATTCTTTCTTTCCTTTATCCTATCAGTGTGTACATAAATTTGAAAATAAAATAAATAAAACTCTTAGTTTATTAAGCTATTTTTAAAATATTTAGCTTGCTGAATTATACACGTGTTTAATTTGAAGTTTGTCTGTAATAATGTGTTTGTGTAATCTTAAATAATTTCAGCGTCTTTACGTTTCCCTATTTTTTTAAACTTAGAACTCCAATCTCAGTTAATTTATTGAGGCGATGCGATGGCGATACGAGAAGTAGCTTCTAATGCCGCCACGTGCAAGCAGCTACGGGAAGTCAGCGATCTGTTTGTGGCGCAGTCGCTGTGCTGGACTGGCAGAAGTCGGCAATAGGAGAGGGCAATCCAGAGCCCCAGGGTACCTGTCCCGACAATCCTGGATATGGTGCAAAAGAGGGGCACCTGAGCAATACACCCTCGTTCCCGGGGCTTCTTCCATCAGGCGCCAAGAGAAGTCCACGGCAGGTTAGGTTTCCGACATACCCGCAGACACTTTTTTCGGGTAGCATGCGTAAGCATTCTCCCTACCTTATATAAAAAAAAAGTAATTTTATTACTTTCAGACCAATATGCCATACTGGGTAATTTTATTATCACCGTTCCAATTGAAGTACAGATAAAAAAGTTGAAACAAGTTTCGTGTATTTTCCTCATAAATTATGTTTTGAGGAAAAATATATACGCGTTCTTTTTTCTTTTCACCCTCACTATCACTCAGTCGGTACTAAAATTAAATATAGGCATCAGTGGATTAAGTCAGCCCCTGATTCAATGAGGTCGAAATGCACTCGACATCAAATTGACCTAGGCAACTAAATCTAGTATCATGCAACAATGATGCCGTTCCAACGAACTCCAACAGTATTAATCATATTTATTTTTTCTTTATAGACAATTAAACTGTAAGTAAACAGATTTATTTATACCTCATGTTATTAATTAGAAAACAAATATTGGGTATCATCATACACTCGAACTTATCATTACGTAATAAACTTACGTAGTGGAAAAATAAGCTTACGCAATAATAAATAAATGGCCTTTAATGAATGGCCTATTCTAGCCCTACCGTATTTTATATATTACTATATAAATATTGTTAACTACACGTGTGGCGCAGCGGTTAAGACAATTGCCTCGTCACTTCGTGTCCCGGTTTCGAATCCCGCCCAGGAGAACAACATTTTTTTATTTTATAACCAATTAATAGTTATCCTGAGTCTGGATGTACAGTCAGCACCAGAAGTCGATGAACAGAATGTATATTTAACAGTACAGTTACGGCGTCAAATCAGGGTAATCTAATGATAATATTTAATGGATAAATGGATCATTAGATTACCCTGATTTGACGCCGTAACTGTACTGTTAAATATACATTCTGTTCATCGACTTTTGGTGCTGACTGTACTTTGTGCCCGTCAATTATATGTTTGTAAAGTACCCACACACAGGAATACATTAAATATTATTATTATTTTTAATTTCCATTCGTTTAGAGCTAGTCTTTAAAAAAAATCTTAAATAAATAATAAGTTATTTCAATACTACGTAAGTAAACCGACGAAGTAAGTGGTAAGCGCAGAAAGATCTCAACCAGTCTTACCCCTGAGGGCACCCTTATGGTGCTCGGATCAAGGCTCAGAATAAGTGAAGGGGTAATGGCTGGCACAGGGTCATTGGTCAGGGCCCTGCCTCTTTATCTACGCTGTCATCGCTGGTGTCAATTCTAACCTATCTAATCTGTAGGTTTCTCTGGCTACCTACATGGATGTCCTTAGGAAGAAAGCCAGAAAGAAATACTGGACATTTGTAAACGATATCTCCAGAGTTATTATCACATGCATAATAAAAAAACACTGTCTAAAAATACGATCTAGATACTAGAATAAATCATTATGCTTTAAAGCGTCCTCAAATTTTATAAAAATTTACAGATTTTCTGCGTTGTTGATGACTATGTATATTGTTAAGTTAATAAGATATTAACTTAATTGGCTAAGTAATAATTATTCTATATATAAATAGTTTTAAATTCTTTTTCTATTTTCATTATATTATTAAAGACTACATTGTCTACTGAAAACCTGTATGACTGACATTGTGTTTAATTTTTAAAACATGTTTTGAATAATAAATAAAAAAAACATGTTGTTTTGTAAGTTTTCTTAACAAATAAGGAACAAAGAAACTATGAAGCATTGTAATAATATTCAGGGACATTATTTACACACGGCCATCTGATCCCAAACTAAGCAGAGCTTGTACTATGGAAACCAGATAACTAATACACTACATATACTACTTTTCTTTTGTAAATAGATACTTTTATAGATAATTACACTCAGACTCAGGGCAAACTATCGAATCGAATCCTCGACCTCCGGCGTGAAAATCCAACCACGCCAACGTTTAATGTTGTAAAAACGGACTCACAAAAAATACCCAATTATTATAAGAATTTTTAGTTGCATATTTCATAAATAACATTTTGTTTATTTCTGAACCAGAATTAACCAAAACGAACAAAGAGATTTTATTTTGGTTGAAACAAAATACTTTTGCAGCAACGAAAATACACAGCGAAATATTATTTTATAAAACGAAGCCGGCATTACCCCAGATTCAATCAATCAATACCATTGAACGTCACCCGAATCATTATAAATGCGACGGCCACAAATAAATTGTATGAAATAAATTGAGATTTATAACTAGTTTGATTAATAGTATATTTTCAGCTATTTTGCTGGGGTTATGTAATATAATAGGTTGTTTTTACGTTACGCTAACCATAACGAGTTATGTTGACACAGAAGCTTTAAAGGCTGTATTTTGATTGGTTAGTTAATAATGTAGTAAAATGTTTTTTTTTATGTAATACGCGACTAACGAGTGGGTCACCTGATGGTAAGCAATCACCGCCGCCCATGGCCACTCGCAACACCAATGGGATTACGGGTGCGTTGCAGGCCTTTAAAAGAGTCAGCAAACAAGTGATACCAACCCTTCCTCCCATTCCGATGAGCTCTGGCGACCTTACTCACACTCGGAAACACTAACAATATTAATGTTGTCATTAAAGAATGTCTTCTTTAAGGTGGTGGTACTTCCCCAGTCGGGCTGCTCCTTGAGTGAATGAACGCTGTGTCCTTCTCATAAAGTTTATTCTGGCATGCGCTCATATGCCGCATGTCGCGAGAGTAAGCGGCATTTCTCTCAATCTTTCTCTCTCTCTCTCATAAAACATCAATACAATCTATACCCTAGTTGTACTTGTAATCCAAAAAGTTGAAACGTTATAACGAGATTACAAGAAAGAGAAATGTAAAGTTTTTATAATACTCGTAGAAACATTGTTTTTATTTATTTTACTCTTTAGTCCACCACGTCAGCCGAATAGCTGTCTGTCTACTATGACAAAACGGACGCTTTTGTCCACCAGTAGTAAGCGATTATGGCATATCCTTCCATTCTTGGGATACCCAAGAATATTACTCTGGGAAGAACTCATATGCCGAATGCCGCCAGGGTAAGCGGCATTGCTCTCTTCAATCTATGGTATGGTAGTTCATCAAACTATTTTTTTATTTATTTTATTTTAAAACTTTATGCACATGAATGTACAGAGGCGGACTTAATGCCAAAGGCATTCTCTGCCAGTCAACCTAGGGGTGATGCAGAGAAATCATGGTAGGTGCACTATAGGGACAGTGAGTAAGAAAATTAAAATCTGAGGATATATAAAATACACAAATTTCATATTAAAATAAACTAATAAATATTATATATATACATACATATATATACACCCAAATATACAGATAAATAATAATAATAGCTATTACAACAACAGTGCTACTGTGAGGATTCAGCCAATACTTTTTTAGCAAAATGCTCCCGAATTTTCTTTTTGAAGGAGTAACGACTTTTAGCCATTCTGATTTCTGGGGGAAGAGCATTCCAAAGGAGGATGGACTGTACCATGAAAGAAGAGTGAATGAAATCAGAGCGGTGTGGGGGACATTGTAGGAGACGGTTATGAGAAGAACGAAGATTTTTGTTGTGGTTAGTATAAAGGTATTTAAATTGAGAAGTTAGATATGAAGGAGAAGAATGACAGTCAAGTAAAGAATACAGTGTGGTTAAAGCTCGCAACGTTCTCCGTTGGCGAATTGGTAACCATTTTAACTTTACTCGATAAGAAGAAATGTGATCAAATTTACGCAAATTGAAAATGAACCGAATGCAGTTATTCAAAAGTCGGTCGAGTTTATTGAGGTGATCTGCATCAGGTCAAAGTAGCACACATCACCATAGTCAATTTTGGGGAGGATTAAGGACTGCACGAGCAATACTTTGGTTTCAGTTCCCCCGCGACCCCCGCGGCGAACGTATGTGTATCAGTGAACTCGAGCATTTTTAAATTCGAAAAGCTAGTATAAAGTGTATATTTTGACGGAAAAGTTATATCAACGTGTGAATTACAAAAACAACAATAACTTAATAAAAATTCAAAACAGTGCATAAACAAAATCAAGTGCAATTGGCAAAAAACAGTGCAAACATTTACTCTAAAAGTCGTTAAAAAGTGTTATGAGCGTGTGACTAATAAGTAGGTCAACGACCGACCGCAACATACCTTTCACTTTTCAAGGTCATCGATGTACTGCGCTAATTAGTAAAAAGGAACTGGTGGCCTAATTTGTCACCCAAGTTACTAACGCACTTGGCCTGGCGGCTTATGCGTTCGCCTTTTAAACTACGGTATCACCGAGAGGTCGACGGTTCGAGCCCAGCAAACAGCAAAAATTTTTCGACATTATTTAAATAATAATTATATTTGCTTTCATAAATAACGAAAATGGACTTCCTACAGAATATAACATTCCGGAAACCTAGAACACGATCGGATTCATCGATAAATAAAAGTATAGCACATTCACAAACCTTAAACAGTACTACGAATAGCATGCCAGAAGTATCCGACGACGAAGACGACGATCAAATAAAAATATTAATGAGTAACATCGAAAAGCTATCTTCAGAATTAGAAAGCGCACACTCGGAAATCGAGAAGTTATCTTTAGAGAATGAACTATTAAAAAAAAATAACCAGGAATTGATAAAAAAAAATAGCCTTTACAGAAAAATCACCAATAGTCCGATTAAAAACAAAACCACTACACCAAACAAGAAAACAAATTCACAAAGCTGTACAAAAAATCAAAAAGAGCCTAAGGAAACCGAACATCTACAAACATCTATAACAAACTGTAACAAAAATATGCCCCAATTAATCTTAACAAAGAACAATAACTCGGAACAAACAAATTCAACTTACACGGAGTTTCCCTATTTTAGAACTGCCATATCAAAAAGTAAAATATGCATTTTAAGCACCAATAACAGGAATAAGATTATTTCTATAGCCGAGGACACTTTTCAGAACAATTATGAGATATGCCATTACATCTCACCAAATGCTGAACAGCTTTTATACGGAATAAAACGGAAATTAGAAGACCTCACTATGAATGACTTTTGTATCATGTTATTAGGTCCAGAGGACTTTAAATCGTCTAAAAACTATGAAAGGATTGTTCTGCTTATACGAGAAGTACTAAGAGACAGCCAAAATACAAATATCATTATTTGTTTACCAACATATAAGTTAGCAAATTTTACAAGCTTATTTAATTGGAGAGTGGAGACATTCAATCATTTATTACGTCTTGATATATTGACTCATGGACATTCATACTTAATAGATAGTAACGCTAATCTTATAAATGACTACAGCATGTTTAGCAAATGGACAGGAATGATAAATAATTTTGGACTTCGAACAATATTTAAAGATTTATTAACTTTAATCAAAGACATTATGCATAATATTGACAAACAATTATTGAAAGCAGAAACTAATGAACATAATTTGAATTTACAAAATAGTTTATCAAATTTGAGTAAGCAAAATACTGAAGAATTTAACGGTAATAATATGACCAATTTTTTTCTTGACTAGTCATGTTTATGTTATGCATCAAAACATCGCTGGCTTATTGTCCAAATCGGATATTCTCACAGTTTGTCTTCAAGAGTTAATTGAAAAAAACATAAATGTGGATGTTCTATGCATTAGCGAACATTTCATGATGGAAGGCTTTGAAAGACATCTCAATATAGCAAATTATTGCTTAGCGGCTTGCTTCAGTAGACCAGCAAGCAAGAGAGGAGGCGTCTGTATCCTTGTCAAGAATGGTCTTCGATGGAAGGAGCTGCCTAAAATAGTGAAAATTTCATCTACTCGCATGTTTGAATGTTGTGCCATTGAATTACTTGACTATAAAACTGCTATTGTTTGTATATATAGGGTACCGAATTCAAGCAATATTAATGCGTGTTTTGAGAAGCTTGAACATTTATTAAAAGAGCTAATGAAAAAATGTTTTCAAAATATAGTATTAGCAGGTGACTTTAACATTGATATCCTGAAAAAAAATTCACAATCTATTGAATTTGAAAACTTATTGTTAAATTTTAATTTAAAACTTGCACTTAATCAGCCTACACGACTAAAAAGCCAGACGTGTATAGACAATTTTGCGCATAATTTTCATAAGCCATGTAAAGCCACGGTATTAGAACTAGCTCTATCTGATCACACTGCTCAGCTTCTTAAGTGCCCAATTAAGACAGTATGTTGTTTTAACAGTTGGCGAATTACCAGACGTGATTACAGTAAGGAGAACATTAATAAATTTGTGTCGTATATTAGTAGTCTGTCCTTTTTTGATGTATATGAATCTCATGAGACTAACCTAGCTTATAATACTTTTATTGAAATGTTTTCATTACTTTATGACCAGTGTTTTCCTGAAAAAACGATCTCTGTGAAAATAAATAAAAGTAGTAGATGGATATCGCGAGGCATAAAAATGTGTAGTAAGAAAAAACGCCGACTTTTGTGGGAATATAGACTAAAACCTATGCATCAGAATAAGACGAAACTAATAAATTATTCGAAACGATTAAAAAAAATAATTAATTTGACTAAACGCGCTCAGAACGATCACAAGATTAAAACGTCAAATAATAAAGGTAAAACCGTTTGGCAATTAATCAATGAAACTAAATTAAATGTACCAAAAACCACTATATCTAAACTGAAAGTAGATAATATTATAATTACGGATCCAAAAAAAAATTTCTAATTTATTTAATAACCATTTCATAGATAAGATTCAAACCAATAAAAAATTCAGGAGTGTCATTAAATCAAATTTCCAGCAAAAACGACTCTATGTTCATGGCCCCGTGTTTGCCACACGACGTATTGAAAATAATTATAACACTTAAAAATACGAATAGTGTGGGTTATGATGGAATAAGTACAAAAATAATTAAAGCAGTTGCCCATAAAATATGTAGTCCTTTGAGTCACATAATAAATCTGAGCATTAGTGAAGGTAAATTCCCAGATGCTCTTAAGACCTCAATAATTAAACCATTATTCAAAAAACAGGACAGAGAGAAATTGGAAAACTACAGGCAACTACATTTCCCTGCTACCGATATTCTCGAAAATTTTGGAAAAGTATTTCTGTAGTGAATTAAACACATACCTCGAAAAAAACAATATTTTATGCAACGAGCAGAAGGGATTCAGGGCAAACAAAACAATTAATATGGCCGTGTATGATTTTCTGCAAGTTGTTTTAAAAAATATGGATAAAAATACTCCAATATCAGCTATATTCTGCGATATGACTCAGGCATTTGATTATGTTCAGCATAATATTCTTCTTAAGAAAACGGAATCCTATGGAGTGAGAGGTAATATACTGAAGCTGTTTGAATCTTATCTCAATAATCGTAAACAGATAACACAAATAAGTAGATTTAACCAAAAAAATCGGGAAGTGATATTCTCATCGGAAGAATGTAGAGTCGTGTACGGAATCCCTCAAGGAAGCGTATTAGGACCCCTTCTCTTTACGCTCTACATTAACGATTTTCCTAGAGCGACTGAACATCCCATGACACTTTTCGCAGACGATAGTACAGTTGCTGTGACAGGTAAATCTAAAGATACATTTGAAAATGACATAAATAATGCTTTAATAGCGATTATAGAATGGTTAGATAATAATAATTTAAAAATAAATATTAATAAAACCCTAATAATGCATTTTAGCCAACGCTCGACATACATAAATTCTAATCTTGACATTCAATATAATAGTAATAAAATTGACGCAGTGAATACAACTAAGTTTCTTGGACTAACTATAGACACAGCTCTTAATTGGAAGGCACACATTGAGAACATAAGCAAGAGAATAAGCAGCAGTTCATATGCTTTATATACCCTGTCGCGAACACTTAGTATTGATGCGCTTCTTACTGCCTATTACGGACTGGTTGAATCTGTACTTAGATATGGCGTGATGTTCTGGGGCAACTCTACAAACAAAGACATTGTCTTTAAAGCTCAGAAAAGATGCCTCAGAGCAATGTTTAAACTAAATATGACTGATAGCTGCCAATCTTATTTTAAGCAGTGCAAAATATTGACTCTGCCGTCTCTATATATATATGAGGTTTTAGTATTTGTTAAGACCAATCCAACTTTATTTCCACGAGTGGCAGATGTAGTTCCCCGAAATAGACGTGATATCAGTAAGTTATGTTTGAACCCGGCTAGGTCTGCACTTATGCGCAAAAGTGTTCTTGCATGGCTCCAGTCATATTTAATAAAATACCAAAAGATTGGAAAGACCTCCCAATCACTATATTTAAAAGATAACTTAAATCACATTTAGTTGAAAAAGCCTACTATAATACATCAGATTTTCTAGTTGATAAGTTCTAACCTGACATTTAATCAAATTTTAATAATTTTTTGACATTTATTTTACTGGTATTTTATTTTTTGACATATTGTTTTTGACATATTATTTTTAATTTTATGATATATTTATTATTGAATAGATTTTTTGTGTAATGTAATTTTTAGATTTTCCAAATAATAATTCTTAAATTGAAAACCTTTAATATTATTCTAACACATTTGCACGCTATTGTATAGCAAACATGTCTGAACATAATAATGTCTACTACATCTTGCATGCAATAATATTTTTTGTATGTGTACACATGTTTATGCAAATAAATGCTTACTTACTTACTTACTTACTTACTTCGGATGGTAAAAAGTTTTTCAGCCGATAAAGACTGCGCAAAATATATGTTACACACTGGCTGACATCAGCAATTTGATTCGCCCAGCTAAAGGTCCTATCAATGTGTAAAGCAAGATCCTTTACACTTTGGCTGAAAGAGATAGGGGATTGATCAAATACAACCCGGGGTAATTGGTCGATGTCTAATCTGCTAATCATGCGGCAGCTTCCTATAACAATAGCTTGGCATTTATCAGGATTAACTGTAAGACCAAACCTATTAGACCAGATCTTGATCAGATCCAAGTCCCTATTAAGGTTTACAATCGCTTCCGGCAGAGTATCAATGCATGCCTGAGCATAAAGTTGAAGGTCATCGGTATAAAGATGATACGCAAACTATGGTACTTCCTGTAATCCAAAAAGTTGAAATTCCACAACGAGATTATAAGAAATGTAATATTTACACCCAAACAACTTTCTGTAAATGACCGTCTGGTATTCAGTGATTGGGCAACTCCAGGCATCTATAAAAGTCGGAATCGGTTGTATGAATTGTATGAAGAAAGATCCCATAATCATAATACAGCTTTTCAAGAATATGTGAAACAATATGCCAAAACATTTAGACGAGCCTGTACCGCTGATAAATCTTTGCACATAAAAAATATACTTAAATCTTCTACAAATATAATCAAAACTACTTGGAAGATACTTAATGCTGAGACAGGTAAAACAAAAATACGTAGTCGTGATTTTAACTTAGTAATAAACAACATAGACATTAAAGGCGATTTGGAGATTGCGACTGAGTTTGAAAAATATTTTTTGAATATTCCAGTCATAATTACTAACTCTCTTTCATGTTCTTCTACATCTGCTGAGCAGATACTCAAGCAAAGCGTAGGGTCGTGTGACACAGTTTTTGAATTTTCGGTGGTTAGCCCTAAAGATATTTTAAATGTTGAAAGCATTTAAAATATCTTTAGGGCTATTAATATGAAAAAACAAAGGATCTGTGGGGTCTATCTGTTAAGACTGTTTCATCAATTATTACTATAATCGCCCCACACTTAGCTACTGTGTTCAATTGCTGTGTTGCATCAGGTGTATTTCCTGACTTGATGAAGTATAGTAAAATCATTCCTTTGTTTAAAGCTGGTGATACTTCAGACCCTTAAAATTTTCGACCTGTTTCCGTGCTGCCCACTCTTAGTAAAATATTTGAAAAGCTTATGCTTAGCCAGCTGCTCAGACACTTTAATATACATAATTTATTACACCGGAAACAGTTTGGATTCACAAAGGGTTGTTCAACCATAGATGCAGGGATCAACTTATTAAAAAGTATATTCGCGGCGTGGGAAGACTCGCAGGATGCATTAGGTATCTTTTGCGATTTGTCCAAAGCGTTCGATTGCGTTCATCATGATACTCTGGTCAGAAAATTACACCACTACGGTATTAGAAACAAGGCTCTCGAACTTCTGACTTCTTACTTGGGCAATAGAATTCAGAAGGTCGAAATAAACGGTAAAATATCTCCGGGATCTCCAGTGGTAATGGGCGTCCCACAAGGGTCAATTCTTAGCCCATTTTTGTTTTTAATTTATATAAATGACTTACCTTACTATGTAAGGGATAAGCATGAGATTGTGTTGTTTGCAGATGATACTTCCCTGACGTTCAAAATAAACCGTCAATTAAGCAATTTTGACGATGTTAATGATGCAATCTCTAAAGTTGTTCATTGGTTTAATGCCAATAACCTTGTGCTTAATGATAAGAAAACTAAAGTCATTAAATTCACTACACCGAATGTGAAACAGGCGACAACCAATGTACAACTTAATGGAGCTAGGTTGGACCCTGTTGAATCAACTGTGTTCTTGGGTATCACTATTGACTCAAAGCTACAATGGAGCCCACAAATAGAAAAACTGTCCGGCAAATTAAGTTCAGCAGCATATGCAGTGAAAACTATTAGACGGCTGGCTGATGTTGACACAGCTAGAATGGTTTATTTCAGTTATTTTCATAGTGTAATGTCCTATGGAATTCTTCTCTGGGGTAGCTCTGCCGACATTAACACCATATTTATATTGCAAAAAAGAGCTGTAAGAGCTATCTATAATCTTGGCCCGAGAGTATCTCTAAGAGAAAAGTTCAAAGAGGTCAACATTCTAACTGTACCATCTCAGTATATATATGAAAACTTACTATATGTGCATAAAAATATCGATTCCTTCTGTAAAAGGAGCGATACACATAATGTAAATACTAGATATAAGAATAATCTCATATTGCATACTACCCGTCTCCACAAAATAAGTAACTCTTTTATGGGGCAATGTATAAGATTCTATAACAAACTTGATATTAGAGAATTGTCTACGAATAAGTTTAAAAGAATTATTAAAGCCAAATTGTGTAGCAGGGCATATTACAATATTTCTGATTATTTAAGTGATAAAAGTGCTTGGGATTGAGTTGTTCTGAGTCAACACACATGATTGTAATTAATCTTAAGTATATTTTATTTAAAAAAAGGATTCCTACTGAGTTTTCTGGCAGTCTTTCTCAGTAGCTGCCACGTCATGCACTGCACGGTAGGGTAAAAATAATATGACGATTCCACATAAATGAAAAATTTTTACGGAATAAACTACCTTTGACTTTGACTTACCATATAAACTTTGTTTTTATTTACTTTATTCTTTACTCCAGCGTATCAGCCAAATAGCTGTTTACTATGACAAACACTGCTTTTGTCTAATAGTAGACAGAGTTTATGGCATAACTTTCAACTTTAGGCGATTCCAAGAATGAAAGCGATTATTACGTACATAATCGCTACGTTTGGCAGAATTATTGCCAATCGCAGTTCCGTTTGATAGATTGGTGTTCATAGTCGCATAGAGACGCTGCTGCCTGATCCCTGGAAGGTAGTCCCTCGGGCCTCCGGGACGACATCTACGCTTCTACGGGACGAGATAGAGTGATGGTATAAATCGCTGTCTCCACACACCTTTATCTTTATGTCATCATTATCATCATATCAGCCGAAAGACCTCTGCACAGGCCTCGCCAAGGTTCTCTACAATGGCCAGGCTTGTGATGCCCGCATCCAGCGACCTTCTCGCGACCCTTGTAAGATCGTCGGTCCACCTTATAGGTTGCCTACTCACGCTGCGTCTTCCGGTTCGTGGTCGCCACTATATTTTCATTTTTTATCATTCATTATAAATTATTTCAATGCTGGGCATTTTATGCCCAGCATTGAAATATTGTTATGTCAGCATCGTGATAATAATTTTATCCCAATTCATCTCACGGCAAGCTACGAGATTAATGCTAAGTGAACATTAATATTTTATAAGTACGGTAAGTATTTAAATTGGGAATGAAGACGCACGTCATGAGACAACAATTTACGAAACGATATGCAATAATAAACTCACTATGACAAATCTCACCATCATCATCATATCAGCCGAAAGACCACTGCTTGACAAAGGCCTCCCCTAAAGATCTCCACAATTGCCACGCTATTCGCATCCAGCAGTTTCCAGGCCAGTAGGACAAATGGCTGGATTTTTAGGGTTCCGTAGCCAAATGGCAAAAAACGGAACCCTTATAGATTCGTCATGTCTGTCTGTCCGTCCGTATGTCACAGCCAAAGTGGCTGTAACATACGTGAAAAGATCAATAATTTTCGGGGTTCCCCGTACATAGAACTGAAACTCAAAAAATGATTTTTCTTCGTACACATACATGTGGGGTATGTTCAGTGGGGGGGGGGGGGGGGGGGTGTTGTGTGTGTGTGTGTGTCTTCAAAAATGATATTGAGGTTCCTAATATAATTTTTTTGTAAACTAAATAGTTTGCGCGAGAGACGCTTCCAAAGTGGTAAAATGAGTGTTAGAAGTTACAGGTTTTAGAAGTTACAGGCGGGGGCCTGTAACTTCTAAAATAAGAGAATGATAAAATTAAAAAAAAAAATGTGATGTACATTACCATTTAAACTAACAACGAAAATTAGTTTGAACGAGATCTAGTAAGTAGTTTTTTTTTAATACGTCATAAATCGTAAACCGCTATTTACCTTCTATTTAATCAACTGAAATACTTGCTGCTACGGAACCCTTCATGGGCGAGACCGACTCGCGCTTGGCCGGTTTTTTAAATTTTCATACTCTTGACAATCAGTAAATAATATTACATACTTCCTTTTTTCGTCAATTGTGGAGATCTTTGGGGGAGGCCTTTGTCCAGCATTGGACGTCTTTTGGCTGATTTGGTTATGTGATGATGACTTCCTTTTTTCTATTGCGGTTGTTTACTGTTAGCCAATTTTGGTTGAAGTTATTTCGATGACCGAACAGGAATCAACATCGTTTTGTTAGCAAAGTATTAGGAACTTTAGCCTAAAGCATGCCGGTTCAATTCCCGTAGGTGTATTGAAAATATGCCGCTAAATAGTCTCCAATGTTTATTATCTGGCCTGCCTAGTCGGTTCTGAAAGAAGATCTTACAATACTCATTTTGTTCATTAACTTTACTTGTTTAAAAATAACAAATGTATTATTATTACTGTAATTAGCATAACCCGTTTTGAAACCCCATGTGGCGGTTTATATACCTTTGACTACCGTTATCCTATGGAGATAAAAAATGTGTCAGTTTTGAAACTAATTATGCGCCTGTCACTTTAATTAAACCAATAATAATAAAATTACTAAAATTAGTATAATCCATTTTGAAACCCCATGTGGCGGTTTATATATCTTTGACTCCCGTTATCCTATGAAGATAAAAAATGTGTCAGTTTTGAAACTAATTATACGCCTGTCAACTTCAAACCAATAATAATAAAAATAATATCCTGAGACATTATTTACACACGGCCATCTGATCAGCAGAGCAGCAGAGCTTGTACTATGGAAACCAGATAACTGATTTACTACATATACTACTTTTCTTTTGTAAATACATACTTTTATAGTTAATTACACCCAGTCTCAGGACAAACTTGATTGGTGGCTGAACTGGTACAGATACCTATCTATATACTGCAAATTTCAAATATTGACAGAATCTTAGGATTTAGTTAAAAAGTTTCGGAAACAACTCCTATATTCAAACTCACCTGTGTAATATAAATGTAGATAGATTTAAATAAATTTGAAAGAAATGAGGGTTAGTATGAACTGATTATTTATAATATGTATATTTTTTTTTCATTAAATAATTATCATTTTCGATACTTTTAACGGTGGGCTGCAACTTAAAAAAAAACAAGGGCAAAAATTAGGTTTGCTCTCTGGGATGAAGCCGAATCATATGCCGTCTTGTCGGGGAACAGTGTACTGCTTTCCTCGCCGATAATCATCAATATTTCTGGGTTGCTTCCTGAAGGCCCTAAATTTTGATAGTAAAAAAATAACAATAATAAAACTCTATGTTTTTGTTTTCAACATTTATTTATTGGTTGTTTAACCATACATTTTGTTTTACTACTTTTCTCTACGTAATCTTTCTCCTCTTTCATAAATACCTTGTAAACCTGCGAAGGATCGCTCTCTACTAATAAAACTCTTACCTATAGTCTTAAGTAGTACAATTCAATTCAACAATCATTATAGTTTTACAATAAGTAATTGTAATATATTTAATAAAACATCACATGATATTTTCTCTTATTCATAGACTATAATCTCTCAGTCTTACTAGATCCTATTATTACTATTGAGTCTTGGCTAACCATTCAGCAGCAAACAAATATAGTAAGGTACAATAAACATTGCGGTATACCTACTGTTTAATAAACATTGCCGTATATCTAGTATACGGCACTGTTTACATGTTTATATAATTATTAAGGAATATAGCGGTCACCGTCACTTGAAAATATATTTCAATTTACATGTAATTTTTTTAAAGTTGCATAGTAATAAAATAAAAAAAAAACAGTACATGTAAGTTGAAACATAGTTACATAAACATAGCAATCAGTTTCTGGTTAAATATTATAACAATCTCGGAAATATACTGTATTGACTAAAACATTGTTATCAAAATCAGTATACAAACACCTGAAAATCGCGACATATACATATGTATAAATATATACAGGTAGATTTTTGAAACTTTCCAAATTAAATATCTTTGAAGTACACACTACACTATCTCTCCTCCTCTTTTTTATTTTCAGTATCACTCAGAACCAAAACATGACATTATAGATTACTATGGAGTAAGTATATCTTGGAAAACAATATTCAATTTTATAATGTGAGGATTGAATGATTTGATTTTTTGTCCAGCAGTGTAAGTAATTTGGTTGACATGATGATGTATATTTTTATGAGGCTGACTGTACAAACATCTTTAAGAAAATCGTATTACCAGCAGAAAACAAATATGTTAAAGTGTTTCCTGTGTACTAGGCTAATAGACATGGTTCAAAACATTGTTAGCTTCTCATTGTAAGACTTCGCCTTGGGTTTAATTTTGATACTATTTGTTTGGGCTCTTTATCTGTACATGGTGATTCTTTAGTTGTGTAGAATATCATCACCCCATCTCATCCGGAGGTCGGCGTAGAAATCGTCCCGAGTTAACATCTACCAAAGAACGGGCGGCAGCGTTTTTCTGTGAACTATTACCATCAAACGGCGGTCGCCAACCCGTCTGCCAAGCGTGGCGATTATGTTGTGGGAGGATTTTGACCAATTTGGTCGACATGATATGTATATTTTAATTAAGCTGACGGTACAAACATCTTAAATAAAATCGTATTACCAACAAAAAACAAATATGTTAAAATGTTTCCTGTATACTAGGCTAATAGACATTGTTTAAAACTCATTTTAAGACTTCCGCCTTGGGTTTACACTATCAACACCATCACAGATAATCAAGTGGCATTTGTGTAGGCTACTTATCTGTACATGGTGATTCTTTAGTTGTGTAAAAGCTTTAACCCTTAAACAGACTGAATTATACGATAACATATTCATTTCAACCTTATTACTTTGGAATAAGGTACGATCTGACTTACCAACATTCATATAATTATTTGACAGGTCCTAACGTGACGATTATATTTAGTGTTTCGTGCCATAACTAAAAATACCCTGTCCTGTTCATAAGAGCTATGTTAGAAAAAATGCAACGATATTAAAAGAAAAGTAGTACATGTAGTATATCAGTAGTTTCATTAGTACAAGCTCTGCATATTTTGGGTTCAGATAGCCGTGTGTGAATAATGGATATTATACAATACAATTATTAATTTTATTATATCGATTCCACGCAATAACAACGACAGTTGTTATTGCGTGGAATCGATTGGAGTAGTCATTAACTATTTAATTAGTAAATATTGTTGCTTCAAATCCCGAGTTTATTGATGCAAAAATTTAATAATAAAAATAATATTGTATTGTATAATATCCATTATTCACACACGGTTATCTGAACCCAAACTATGCAGAGCTTGTACTAATGAAACTACTGATATACCTACTACATATACTACTTTTCTTTTGTAAATACATACTTATATAGATAATTACACCCCGACTCAGGACAAACAGATATGTTCATGCTCACAAATTTTTGTCCTGGATGGGAATTGAACCCACGACCTGCAGCGTTTAAAGCAAGCATTTACCCACCACTCCAACAGGCCTGTCAAACTTAATTATTCATTGTACAGATTATTGAATAATATGGTACACATTTTGCAAAATTCTAATTCTTGTCTTTCCACAGTTCTTTTTATATACTAGCTCAAAGTTCAATGTTTTATTTTAGAGATCTTACATATACGGCGCCATAGATATGTATAGACTTTTATTATCTGTAGACCATAGCCATTGTGAATCTCAATAAGATCTATTATACAATTCGTGTATGTAATATCTCTCAATATATTTCTATGGCGTACTATTAAAGTTGTAACCAGGTATATAGCCCATTTTACTTTAGCAAGTCTATTTATATTCAGCTTTCTGCCAACCTCCCAGCCAATTTACCTGCATTTGTTACCGTACTATATAAATGAAAGAACAAATATAATAGTAAGCCTACACAAAGGATAAAGAAGACTATACAGAAGCACACGACACATTCTGATAAATATATCTTTATTCTATCTGCTCTGCTTATCCTGTTGCTTGTACTCCCAACATCTACACTTGAGTATGTCCACATCGCTCCTTCTGTTTTGATTCCTGAAAAAGAAAGACATTATCATTGGGCTGAATGCTTAAGTTCACCGTAAGAGTTTGTATCTTAGAGGTTAAAGCGCCAACGCGAAATCCAGTTGGCGATCAAAACTTTTTATTATCAGAATAAAATTTGACAAATATAAATTAAATATGCGTAACATTAACAACGCACGGTATCTATCATATTTTGTACATACGCCAACACATCCAGCTACCCCAATCTGTCAAATTTCTTTTATAGATTTTCAACTTTATCACAAAAGCGTAAGGTACTGTCAATTGGGGAAATTTGACAGATTGGGGTAGCTTGATGTGCTGGCGTCTGTACATTGCTAGTACCCAGTTTGTTACTAATTTAGGCGTATTTTTGTAGGATAGAATTATTTGACACAAATTTATTGTAGAATATTTGACGTGATAATATTGCAAAATTTATGATAAAAATTTATTGAAGAACCTTTATAATAAATCGAATACAACCAAGATTTAATTAAAATAACAATTTTATCTCAAGGCTTAGCCTTGTGGATCCCGGCTCAGTAAAAATAACAGGATCACCCTATATCTCGGTCACGGTACGGACGGTCACCGTAGCCTAGTTGGTAGTGCTCCTGCCTACGAAGCTGGTGGTCCTGGGTTCGAATCCCGGTAAGTGCAAATATTTGTGTGATGAGCACGAATATTTGTTTCTGAGTCATGGATGTTTTCTATGTATATAAGTATTTATCTATCTATATAAGTATGTATATCGTCGCCTGGTACCCATAGTACATGCTTTGCTTAGTTTGGGGCTATAATGATCTGTGTGACATTGTCACTAGATATTATTATTATTTAATCCAAAGTAGAAGAATTGTATTTAGGGATCATTGATTTTTTTTTTTTTTTTTTTTTTTTTATCTTTATTTTTTTTTAGGGGTTTTTGTCCAATAAGGATATGCCAACCCCATCATACCTTATAACATCGTAAATACATAATAATATAAATAACACACAAAAAAGCTTAAATTAGAGGTACTATAAGAACAAACGCTGCTCACTGCTGAACGAATACTAAGCTACATAACCTTTTTGCTGCCTGCGATTTAGGGTTTGCTAAAATGCTTTGTATCAGACCTACATCCAGCCTATTCAACTTAAATTCGTTCAGAAGCGAGTCACGTTCATCTTTATTCCGAACACATTCCATCAGCAAATGTTGCACATCCTCAATTTTGTTACAAATTATACAATTTGGAGAATTTGACTTTTTCATTAAGAAAGCAAACTTTGCTGATGGATAATGTCCGGATCTAAGTCTAAATGCTATTTTAACATAATTTATGCTCAAATTCGTGCCATCAAACCAAGGGACACAAGGAAGCTCACCCTGAATGGTCTTATACCATATGCCTTTATCTAAAGATTTATTATCAAATAGATTTTTCCAATCTGCAAAACATAGCAATTTAAATCTAGGAACTAATTCCCAATGATCCGGTAAGTAGTCAATAACCATGCCCTCTACTGCCGCCAACTTAGCTATACGGTCAGCTTCCTCGTTCCCTTTCAGACCAATATGTGCTGGAACCCATTGCAACTTTAACTCTATACCCCTTTCATTAAAAATAATAATAGCTTTCAGGATATCATAGGCTATCGTTGCACCTCTGCGACCAGAGGCACATCGAGCCACATGTTGCAAGGCACTCTTAGAATCTGAAAAAATAACAACTTTATTCAAGTTATGATTCATACCGTAAGATAAGGCCTGATATATTGCAATGAGTTCCAGCGTCATTATTGATACCTCATAATCAATTTTAAATCCTACTTTGTGTTGTAAGGTTTTGTCATAGAATCCAGCTCCAAAACCCAGATTACTTTTCGACCCATCGGTAAATATTCTATGCCAGCCATTATAACTCTCATTTAATTCAGCGATGACATTGTTCACTAATATATCAGGTTCATAACAAGTTTTGGAACATTTAATACTCTCAAGGTTTATACAAATTATTTTTCCGATATCAATTCCTGTAACCCATACGTCTAAATTAAACATAGTCAGGATACGAACAGAATTAATATTAGATTGGCAAACATCCCTGTATGTTTTCACAAGTAAAGGTTTTCTCTTGTTTTCCCAATACCTTACATTACAAAGCGCACTTAGATCCGAAATATTATTAGTAGTTACATTATTAGCCCACGATATTAATTTCAAACTATATTTATATGCCAAATATTGCCTTCTCAGGTATAACGGTATTATATTTAACTCGCTTTCCATTACGTGAATCGGTGAACTTTTAATAAAACCCCCTATAATCCTTAAGGCCTGATTTTGTAATTTATCTAACTTTAAAGTATGTGTTTTAGCACTGCAATCATAAATAAAACAACCATAATCCATACGGCTTCTAATTAACGAGAAATACAGTCTGCGCATGTGAATTGTATGTATTCCAAAGGAGCTACCAGCAAGCACTTTTAGTATATTTAAAAGTTTTGAACATTTTGTAATTAATTCGTTTATGTGTTTGCCCCAACGTAGACTTCTATCTAGCCACATTCCCAAATATTTGATGCATTCCGAGAAACCCAGACTACATCCATATATTTTTAATGTGGGAAATATTCTTCTGCGACCCCTACTAAAAAGACAGTAATTTGATTTACTAGGAGACAAATCTAAGCCCAGTTCACCTAACAACGCAACTATGGAATCGAGAGCACTTTGCATGTACCTTTCACATTTATAGATATCCTTGTCTCTAATATACAGTACATAATCGTCTGCATATTGCGACAAGACTACATTAAGAGGCAATTGGGCTACGCGATACGTTATTAAATTAAAGATTAAGGGAGATAGAGGATCTCCCTGAGCTAAACCTCTATTGGTCCATCTGGTAAGTATTGAGTTACTATTATTATTCAACTTAATTTTTAACCGTCTTCCACTTAAAAAAGACCATAAATAATTACAAAACTTTGATCCTACTTTTAGTTGGTCCAACAAGTTTATGGCGACATCAACAGACACATTATTGTAGGCATTTTCAATGTCAAGGAAACATGCTAAAGTTGGAATGTTGTTAGAGAATCCTATTTGTACATATGTAACCAAACGTGTAATTGCGTCCAAACAAGAGTGGGATTTCCTGAAACCAACAGTGTAAGATGAAAGAATACCATTCTTTTCAGTGTACCATTCCAAACGTTTAAACATCATTAAGTGAAAAACCTTACAAAGGCATGAAATTAAAGATATAGGTCGAAGCTTCATTTCAAGGCTGTTATTATTGGGTTTAGGTATAGGGATTACTTGGATATTTCGCCATTGATGGGGTACAATACCAGAACTAAAAATTTTATTATATATGTTAAGTAAAAATAATTTGACTATATTAGGTAAATGATAAAGCATGGAATGGGAAATCGCGTCCTCGCCCGGTGCTGAATCTTTTTTTTTAAGGCAGTATTCTAGCTCCTGAATACTAAAATTGCACTCCAAAGTTTCATTAATTGAAACAAAGTTGGGCATAGCATTTAAAACATAATCGGGAGTAAGTGAGTACAGCAATTTCTTTTGTTTATCAGGAGGGGGATAACTTTTTGTTTGCCTGAAACCTTTTATCCATCTCATGCGGCGCCACATCTCAGGTGCAGAAACTACTTGATCAATGGAGTCGCAAAAATGTTGCCAACCTAATGAACGGGCTTTGCTTATTAATTTTTGTGATTCTTTTGTTTTTTCTTCAAGCTTACTTAAATTGTCTGGGGTAGGGTTACGCCGAAACTGGGACAAAGCAAGTCTCCTCTGTGCAACTACTCTAGACAATTCTGTGTTCCAATAGGTTTTTGGCTTAAATTTATTTGTAGGTTTAAAACAACATTTAATATATGGAATATGTTGATCTGCCGCGTCATTAATACGATTTACAAAAAAGTTATACATCTCCTGAATATTATTAATATTGTTGTAATAAGAATGAAAATAGTTTGATAGTGCTTTACGATATTCCACCCAATCAGCCTTTTTATAATTTCGTTTTTTAAATGTACTGAAACTATTTGCAATATTAATTGACATTTTAATGATTAAATGATCACTACCGATATTTTCGTTGCACACTTGCCAATCAAGTTTTATCGCGATATCGGACGATACAAATGTAACATCTGGCGAAGTTTGTTGTAGATTCCCATTAACCAGTTTAACCCGCGTAGCCATTCCATTATTAAATTCAAAAAAAATTCAAAATTCAAAAGTCGTTTATTCCGTTAAAATATTACATTTGTGTGGAATCGTCAATTTTTTTTTACCCTACCGTGCAGTGCATGACGTGGCAGCTACTGAGAAACACTGCCAGAAAACTCAGTAGGAATCCTTTTTTAAAAATATATATTTCTTAAATAAATTTACATTGTATTTAAATGTGTTAATTTAGAGCGACTCAATCCCAAGCTGTTTTGTCACTTAAATAATCAGAAGTTTTGTAATAAGCCCTGCTACACAATTTGGCTTTTATAATTCTTTTAAACTTATTCATAGACATTTCTCGGATATCACTGGGAAGTTTGTTATAGAATCTTATACATTGCCCCATAAAAGAGTTACTTACTTTGTGGAGACGGGTGGTATGTAACACAAAGTTATGCTTATATCGAGTATTTATATTATGAGTATCACTCCTTTTACAGAAGGAGTCTTTATATTTATGCATATAAATTAGATTCTCATATATATACTGACATGCTACAGTCAGAATGTTAATCTCTTTAAACTTCTCTCTCAAAGATTCTCGCGGACCAAGTTTATATATTGCTCTTACAGCTCTTTTTTGCAATACAAATATGGTGTTAATGTCCGCAGCGCTACCCCAGAGAAGAATTCCATAGGACATTATACTATGAAAATAACTGAAATAAACCATTCTAGCTGTATCCACATCAGTAAGCCGTCTTATAGTTTTAACAGCATATGCAGCAGAACTTAATTTGCCTGATAGTTTTTCTATTTGTGGGCCCCATTGTAGTTTTGAATCAATTGTGATACCCAAAAACACAGTTGACTCAACAGGGGTCAATCCAGCTCCATTAAGCTGTACATTGGTAGCCACCTGTTTCACATTAGGTGTAGAGAATTTTATGACTTTAGTTTTCTTGTCATTTAGCAAAAGATTATTAGCATTAAACCAATGAACAACTTTAGAGATTGCGTCATTTACTTCGTCAAAATTGCGTAATTGTCGATTTATTTTAAACGTCAATGAAGTATCATCCGCAAACAAAACAATCTCATGTTTATCCCTTACATAGTAGGGTAAGTCATTTATATAGATTAAAAATAAGAATGGGCCGAGAATCGATCCCTGTGGAACGCCCATTACCACTGGGGATCCCGCAGATTTTTTACCATTTATATCGACCTTCTGAATTCTATTGCCCAAGTAAGAAGTCAAAAGTTCGAGAGCCTTGTTCCTGATACCGTAGTGGTGTAGTTTCCTGACAAGAGTGTCATGATGAACACAATCAAATGCTTTGGACAAATCGCAAAAGATACCTAATGCATCCTGCGAGTCCTCCCAAGCCGCGAATATACTTTTTAACAGATTGACTCCTGCATCTATAGTTGAACAACCCTTCGTGAATCCAAACTGTTTCCGATGAAGTAAATTATGTATATTAAAGTGACTGAGCAACTGGCTAAGCATTAGCTTTTCAAATATTTTACTTAGAGTGGGCAATACGGAAATAGGTCGGAAATTTGAAGGATCTGAAGTATCACCAGCTTTAAACAATGGAATAATTTTACTATACTTCATCAAGTCAGGAAATACGCCAGATGCGACACAGCAATTGAACACAGCAACTAGATGTGGGGCGATTATAGTTATAATTGATGAAATAGTCTTAACAGATAAACCCCACAGATCCCTAGTGGTTTTCATATTAATACTTTTGAAAGCATTCAAAATATCTTTAGGGTTAACCACCGAGAATTCAAAATCTGTGTCACACTTCTCTACGCTTTGCTGGAGTATTAGCTCAGCAGATACAGAAGAAGACGCAAGAGATTTGGTAACATCGATTGGAACATTAGAAAAATATTTTTCAAACTCAGTCGCCACTTCTAAATCGCTTTTAATGTCAACATTATTTATTCTTAAATTAAAATCACGACTACGTATTTTTTTCCTACCTGTCTCAGTATTAATAATTTTCCAGGTGGTTTTAATAATATTTGTCGAATTTTTTATAATATTTTTTAAGTACATCGATTTAGCAATGGAACAGGCTCTTCGAAAGGTTTTGGCATATTGTTTTACATGTTCTAGAAAAGTCGTATTTTGATTATAGGATCTTTCTTCATACAATTTATATAATTGATTGCGACTTTTATAAATTCCTGGAGTTGCCCAATCACAGAACATATACATCAGAACATAAGATAAACGAATGAATTATCTAGGGCTGAATCCATAATTTGCATACCTCGTGTATCAGTTTTTACCGACCAGTTGGTGTGGTGTCCGTTAAAATCTCCCGCTATTATAGTTGATTTGGTGAAGGATGCAAAAATTTCATCCCAATGAGCTTGTTGGGTGTGCACAGAGGATGGACAATAAACACTTACAACATATTCTACGTCTTTACAATTCAATAATCTTACACAAATTATTTCTATTCCCGAATTAGTAACATAGATTGGATTCAAACAAGATTGAATGGACTTATGTACCAATATAGAAACGCCTCCATAGGAATCAGCTCTATCTGATATATAAACATTATAACCATTAATACTGAGGTGAATTTTATTATCTAGCCACGTTTCACTAAGTATAGCAATATGTATATTTTCTTGATTTAAAAGCTCCCTAAAAGATATTAATTTGGGACGTAAACTTTGTGCGTTCCATTGAAAAATATTTAAACGTATATTATCTTGATCATTACTACCCATTTATAAAACTAAAAAGATTTTTGATAAACTCACCCTTAGAAAACATAAGGACTAATATCTTCACAAATTCCTCCCAAATTATTTTTAAAATCGCGACAACTTTTACCTCTAATTTATCTTCCGACATTACAATACCCTTCATTTTTAACATTAATTTAGTAAATTCAAATCTATATCGTAACTGTTCATCTTGCTGGTAACACTTTTCTGCCTCTTCTTTCTGTGTTATTTCAATTTCTTCTTCCACTGCATGTTCAAACACCGATTGAGTTACTTCTGTTCTCTGCTTAGCCTTCCGGGATTTATTGGATTGACCTGATGTGGCTTTACTAAATATTGGTTCTACGAGCGCTTCGTTAGAGCATTCCATTGAGTTTATATTCAATGGCCTTGATTCTCGATTAATTGTCGACTTAGCGACTATGTCACTATACGTTTCCAAACCTCTTGCTGAGCTTGTAGTAACCGAAGGACTATGTGACATTTGAGATATACCCACCGTCTTTTCGCGATTCTCAATAAACGATTGAAGAGCTCTTCGGTAAGGTATCTGTTCCTTACTCATGATTATTCTAATTTGCTTTTCTTTAAAATATGAGGGACATGTTTTATCTAAAACGAAATGTGGACCTTTGCAATTTAGGCACTTAAATTCTTTTACGTCGCAGTTTTCATGGTTACCTCCACATTTTGGACATAACTTCTTTTTGGTTGGGCAAAACTTAAATACATGCCCGAACTGCCAACACCCTGAACATTGAGTCACAGGGAACACATATGCCTCCACCTTAAAGCGACAGTCGAATGCGTATATGTGTGGTGGTAAGACGTTTCCCTTAAAACAAACTCTGACGGTCTCACTTTCGATCCATTTACCCTCTGCGTTCAACCTTTTAAGTCGGTTAATAGAAATAATTTCAGTCTCGCTTTCTAATAAATTCTGAAGTTCTTCTTCACTCAATTCCATGTCTACTCCTTTTACAATTCCATAGGATAATGAGAGTTCATTCACCTTCTGACACCGGAAACCCATCTCTTCCAATTTTTTACATTCTAGTAATTTATTGGCCTCCTCCTCTTCATTAAATTGAAGAAGTACTTTGTTGAAACTTTTTGTTTTTAATTCTGCTGATCCCCTTGATGTTCTCAGATCTAAGAAGTTTAGCCAAAGCCATTTGTTTAGGCAAACTTTTTATTGAAGTAACACATACTTCATAAATATTAATATCTTCCAACTGATCATTCTGCTTTTTATTTCGATCTACCCTCTTGTGACCTTTTGTTTCCATGGAATCACTTCGAATAAATATCTTAGGCTTCCTTCTAACAACAGTAATAAAATCATCTTCTGCACTATTATCATCTTCTCTCTCTTTTCTCTTCATCACGCTTCTTCTCCCTTCTTCACAAGTATTTTCAACATCCACACTATCCATGTGTGTTTCCTCACGTTCTACTTGATGATTAGCCAAAACCTCCGAATCACTGACATCTTCTCCATCATCTATAATTTCCTCCATTACAAACAACTAACGTAGGTACACGTAGATATAATATTTAATCACTCGGCAAGAACAACAAAACGCGTGCGCTTCGCGCGCGATACACCGGGCGAATGGGGGATCAATGATGTTCTTTAAAATATAATAAAGCCTAACAAATATGTTTTTAATGTTTTTAGTTAGTTCATGGTGTTAAAAACATACAACTATTGTATTTACTAAAAACTTTAAAACCCAATTTGTCTGTAGTATATTGCAAATCATTGGCAGTGAATGAATATTAGGTCTAGTGGGTAGTGACCCTGACTGACAAGCCAGAAGTCGAGGGCTTGATCCCCGCCAAGGACAAATCTTTTTTGTGATGAGCATGATTGTTTGTTCTGCGTCTGGGTGTAATTTATCTATAACTAGCTGTGCCCCGCGGTTTTACCCGCGTTAAACTTTATAAATTACCACAGCTCTTCCCCCGTAGGTGATAGCGTGATAATACGAGTATGTAGCCTATATGTTGGCCCGACCTCTTAGTAATATTCATGCAAAATTTGAAGAAAATCCATGCAGTACTTTTTGAGTTTACCCCGGACATACATACAGACAAACAGATAAACAGACAAAAATTCTAAAAACTATATTTTTGGCTACGATATCGACTGTAGATCACGCCCCAAGTATCTTTATAAAATAAAAGTTCAATGCACCTCGGTCTGTTAATGCCAATAAGCTATACAGACCGAAAACGAATCTCACGTGTACAGCTAACAACAGCTATATTATGTGTATTAAATTATTTAATAAAGTGCCCAACCCATAAAAGCACTACCATTTTTCAAATTTAAACGTTACTTAACCAAATTTTTAACGGATAAATGTTTTTATAGTATACACGAATACCTTGACTATAAGCTGTGAGCCTTGTGTGTTTATATTAAAAAAAAAAATCTATATTGGTATGTATTATTATTAATAATGAATTAAGTATAAATTGTATGGTAATTTTTTGTATTAAAATGTATATTTGCATGCTGAAAAGTAGAGTAAGAGATACCTATTTGTATCATGTTAAGAACTTTTGTCACCTTATTCACGCAAATAAATGACTTTTATCTTTTTTTTATCTTTAGATATTTAGGTACACATTGTATGAAAACATTTATAAAATGCAATGATATTTAGCTAGCTCGTATCAAGTTATTGTCAAGAGAAGATGTCTGTAAAGTACTTCGTGATACAGGCATTAATTGGGTGGGCCTTGTCTTTTAAAAAGTAAAGTAAATAAATTAAAAACAAAGCATGTTCATCAGTTGCCAAAGTACAGGCTTGCGATGTGCCCCCTGGGATCGCTGGCGGTTGGAGGAGTCTCCACTCGTCCTGTATAAGCGGTCCCGGGAAGAGGTAACCTGCTGTAGCTCAGTTTGCTTGTGCGTACTGGGGAGGGTGGGGGGAGGCATTCATTTTTACAACGAAAGGGTTCGAGGCTGCAGTGTAAAGCAAGCCCGGAGTTTCTTCGTGGCTTTCTTCTCCGAGTCGTCCACCTAGGTAGCTAGAGAAAGCCGCAGGCTAGCTGAACCCCATAACGGTGCCCTCAGGTATTATACGCTTAAATTAAGCTACTGTTTGAGAGCCTTTTGCGCTAGCCAGCTGCTCGTTGTTTTCAATTCTTTAATTTTAATATACAGTTGCTAAATGTAACAATAATAGCTTAGTAACTTGCTATTTATTATTTATTTCAGGATATTAAAAATATATGTGACGATACAGACCGCACGGACGGACTAATTCATAATATTTTGTTCCTTTAATTACTGTGTTTATGTAATACATTGTGAGCTTGACAAGTACAAGTGTATGTAAATACCCAAGTGCTTAATAGATTTCATTATTTCATAAGGCGGGGGTACTAGCGTGATCGAGAGCCCCCGCTCAAGTACTGTGAGGCTGGCTACCGTAGTGGTTTTAGTGGGTCGAATCCTACATAACCTGTCGCCTCCCCAGGCAATGGGTATGCGTATTAATAAATTTTTAATTAATTAAATCTTGTTATACATACAATAATTATGTTATGTTATATACATACAATATTATGTTATACTTACAATAACAATTATACAGGGTGGCTGAGGAGTTGACGTTCCAACGCAAAATTTAGATACTTTATGATGAGGAGTATCCAAATCACCCCCATGTATGTTCTCCATTTTTTTTATACTTTGAAAATTTATGATTCCTGAGCTCAAACCTTTACGAAAAAAGTCTATCTCGAAAACTACGCAAAATCGTAGAACATAATATATATGGGGGTGATTCACAGACATCATAAAGAATCTTTATTTTGCGTTTGAACGTCAACTCCTCGGTCAGCCTGTATATAAATAATTCATAATTAATTTTCCTAAATTTATTGATTAATTTATCCAGAGAACGCATGCTTAAATCATTTCGGTGGGCTAAATTTATAATTTTCATTTCAACCATGTTAAAATTAAATGATCATTGATATCGTCCTTTCGTTGTGAAAATTATGTTTTAATGAGCAATGCTATTGATTATACAGTAATGAGCACGACATTGTAAATGGACATCTGTTTTTGGCAGACGTATAATAATGGATGACGTTAATTTTATTTGTTGTTTGTTCGTTGAAATGGGAGAATATTTTGCGACGACCACTCTATATTTAGCTTTGCTAAGGTAGTTACGTGAATCTACGAAATTCTATACTAATTGGCGTAACTGTAAACAATACAGCTAAATCTATACATATAATAAAATCGTAGGAAAGTCAAAACTGTACATTGCATATTTTTCTAAAAGGATACTTGGGGCGTGATCTACAATAGATATCGAAGCCAAAAATATAGTTTTTTAAATTTTTGTCTCTTTATCTGTTTGTCTGTATGTATGTCCGGGCTAAACTCAAAAAGTACTGCATGGATTTACTTCAAATTTTGCATGAATATTACTAAGAGGTCGGGCCAACATATAGGCTACATGTTATCACGCTATCATCTACGGGGGAGGAGCTGTGGTAATTTATAAAGTTTAACGCGGGTAAAACCGCGGGGCACAGCTGGTTATAGATAAATTACACCCAGACGCAGAACAAACAATCGTGCTCATCACACAAAAGATTTGTCCTTGGCGGGGATCAAGCCCTCGACTTCTGGCTTATCAGTCAGGGTCACTACCCACTAGACCAACAATTCAGTCAATGCCAATGATTTGCGATATACTACAGGCAACGATATATAAAGTTTAACGCGGGCAAAACCGCGGGGCACAGCTAGTAGGTAAATATTTTCGCTTCAATTTTGCGTACTATTCATTTAAATCGCCTATTTTTCTGGTGTATTTTCAGAAATAGAGAGACCGGGTTCTTATAGTCGCATGTCTCAGACTCTGACGAGTGTTCCCTACACTCAACAGAGGGGTTCAAGTGACACAGTAGGCCCCAGAGATGGCTTATCAACTGATTTCTAACGAGTACAGCCGGGACTGACAGCTTAACGTGCAGTCCGAAGCACGGGAATGCACAGAGATTAAACCAATTCGGCGGTCACCCATCTGTAAATTGACCGTGGGCCTAGTTGCTTAACCTCGTCAATTGCTTTCGGATCTGACAGAGCATTGGTTATAATGCGTCTTGAATATTTATTATTTAGATAATTCTACCTCATTGTTATTAACGTAATAATAAGATTAATAGCGGCATATTCGATGAATAAACAAATAAATATAATATATTGGGACAATGTCACACAGATCATCCTAGCCCCAAACTAAGCAAAGCTTGTACTACGGATACCAGGCGACGATATACATACTTATATAGATAGATAAATACTTATATACATAGAAAACATCCATGACTCAGAAACAAATATTCGTGCTCATCACACAAATATTTGCACTTACCGGGATTCGAACCCAGGACCACCAGCTTCGTAGGCAGGAACACTACCAACTAGGCTGCAAAGAGCGTCTATTTATTATATATTTGGTTCTTAAATATTTATATTTCCTGGGTTTGAATCCCGGTAAGTGCAAATTTACCGGGATTCGAACCCAGGAAATATTGGAACAAGTAACATACTGCCATCCGATTCCAAACTAAGCAGAGCCTTGTACTGTGGCAACCAGATATGCGATAAACATACTTATATTTCTTAATAGATAAATATTAAAGATGTATTACGGCCAGACACAGGACTAAATTGCTGTGTGGTGAAGGCATTGAACCCCATCTCATCCCGTAGAGGGCGTAGAAATCGACCGAGGGAATACCTACCAGAGAAGATGAAGAAGAAAATATATTTATTCAGTAAACAAGCACAGATAATAATAATATATAGGTACACATAAAGAAATTCTTAATTCTAAAGTCCGAATTGGTCCCATCTCAGCAATAGCTGCGACATTACTGTTGCAGCGCTGGTTTTCTGATGGAACCAGGTAAGAAAGGGAAACTAGGAAAGAGAACGGGCAGTAACGTTTTTCTGTGAACTGTGACCATCACACTGCGATCGCCAACCCGTCTGCCAAGCGTGGCGATTATGGTATATCCCCCAATTCTTTGGGGAGTCTTTTGTCCAGCAGTGGATGTATTTTGGCTGACATGATGATGACAGGACTTAATCATGTTTATCACACAAAGATTTACCCTGGGTTGGGATCGAACCCACGACCTCTAGCGTAGCAGTCAGGGTCACTAATCACTAGACTCATTGGCCAGTAATTTGGTAACTAGAGCAAATAAACGCTTACCTCTATATCTAGCACCGAGAAAAAGAATTGATATTATATTGCTTATATTTACATTTGGAATTATTTAAAGAAATTATTACGGTTTATGGAGATTACCTACTTAAACGGTACATTGTTCTTGGTTGTTATCGTATAGTATAATGAGACTTTACACAAAAAACAAACATCGTGATTAATATTGATAACGTAAATAAGGAAATATAATGTTGTAATATTAACCCAAATAATATTTATCAATACGATAACAATAATATTTAGCATTAAGTTATCCGAAATTCTCATTGAAGTGTTCGATTATTAATTTGAACATCTTACTTCTACCTAATTTGTAGAATACATATCTACATACTGTATTACATAAAGTTCATGTAAACAATAATAATTACTGTATAAAAAAAAAAACCTACTTTAACTTTCTTTTACCATAACGGATTTGAATAAAAATACCGACGCATTTGTTGTTTGTACATACGCCAGCACATCAAGCTACCCAAATCTGTCAAAATTCCCCAAATGAAAGTGAACCTTATGCGTTTGTGATAAAGTTGAAAATCTATAAAAGAAATTTGACAGTTTGGGGTCGTTGGATATGCTGGCGTCTGTACAAGGTGCTCGTTTGTAGAATGTGTTGCCACTGTCTAACAAACAACAAAACTACAACATTAAGTATATTATAGTTTAGAGTGTGATTTTAATTTATTTATTTATATCGCACAGTGTCATTGCGACAGCGTAGACATAACATTTAATATAATATAATATTCTGGGACATTATTCGCACATCTGATCTCAAATTAAGCAGAACTTGTACTATGGAAATCAAATACCTGATATATTACTTTTCTTTTATAAATACATACTTATATATATAACTAACACACAATATAATTAACAGGACAAACATACATGTTCATGCACACAAATATCTGTCCTGGGTTGGAATCGAACCCATGACCAGCGGCGTGGAAGGCAAGCATTTACCAACCACGTGGCCCGTCCAAATTTCCTAATTGATAATTAGGAAAATACTACTCAGAAAGACAGAATAATAACACAGAACAGCCAATTGCCTTGACCTTGCCACTTTAGCTCGTATTTATTTGTAGTTCAAACTCAGCAGTGTTAAAATGAAGTGTCAAGTCTATCAGAAACTCTAGTGACACTATATACAAACGTCCAGCAACGTTCTCCATGACCCTTAGTTTTCATTCTAATCGATGAAATTCTGAACCTCAATCGGTCTTGAGACACAAGTCTTTACGTTTTAACTTAGAACAACAGTTGCTCTAAACCTCAACCAATCAGATCCCGAAACAAATAATAATTGCTTTTACACAGTATTGTTCGGTGTGAGAATCGAATCCACGACCTCCAGGCTCAAAGGCTTGTGCGAACGGCTTTCACCGTTCAAACACCGAGGTCATCTGCACGAATGCTTATCAACTTTAAAAACGTAAAATTTGATCTTGTAAATGAGTAACAGTAAGAGGTTTTTCAAGTCGCTTAGCTACATTCCTCAAACATTCAAATGCGAGGCAGACTGTTTAGATTTTGACCTTTTATATATAATATCTAATAATAATAATATCTAGGGACATTTTCACACAGATCATCCTAGCCCCAAACTAAGCAAAGCTTGTACTATGGGTACCAGGCGACGATATACATACTTATATAGATAGATAAATACTTATATACATAGAAAACATCCATGACTCAGAAAGAAATATTCGTGCTCATCACACAAATATTTGCACTTACCGGGAATCGAATTAGGCTACGGTGACTGTATATATGTATGTTAGACGTTCGTTCTATTGGAGGTTCGAACTCCAATATTTTATTTGATATGGTCTTTGAAGTGAAAATGGTTTGAATATCAAAGGAGGAATGGTTTTTATGTTTAAGAAAGTGTTGTGAAACAATTTTATAAGTAGATAAGTATTTCGGAGATACGAGTGTATGCTAGTTTTTTACAGAGCTAATATCCTCCGTCAGTTAAGGTTCAGTTTGATAAGAAAGACTTTAGATTTTGTTTAAAATGAATTAAGTTACAATTTGCTGCCAAACTGTAGTCTTGAATTCCATTAGGTTTTTTCAATATATAATTTTAAAAAAACTTGAGAGGTGTCAAATGACACCCGGGTCGAACGAAGTTATTTCTTATTATTTATTATGTACAAAAAACCTGTATACACTAAACAAAAATAATCGTCGCGACACCACACTGTTCAATGTGAAATAGAAATGAAAATATCTTGCTTGCTTAGAAAGCAAGCAATATATAAGAGAGAGAAAGAGAGAGAGAGAGACAGACTGAGAAACATGCGCACGCCGCACAGCTGCAAAAGTGTCGTGACAACTTTTCGTAAGAATTTTTTCCGTCTAGCCCCCTTTCACAACGCGCAATAAGGAACTTCGTTCCAAAAAAGTGGTGCAGATCTGGACCGGCAACTACGGAGATCTTTGTCCAGCTGAGGGCGTCTTTCAGCTGATATGATGATAATGATGATATGCAAATCTATTGTACAACTTTTCTATTGTTCACATTTTGAATGAATGGCAATGATTCTGGTACAAAAAGAAAAGGGTGTTTTGCATACATTCAGGCTATCTGTATGCAAACACATGAAACAGATGAATCAGCTGATCGTGTATATTTAGTTTCATTGGAAATTTAAGGGCTATGTATTTGTTTTTATGCAACACAAATATTTTTTTTTTATATTTCTCATATTTTATGGATCATTTGACGGTCACCGTAGCCTAGTTGGTAGTGGTCCTGCCTACGAAGCTGGTGGTCCTGGGTTAGAATCCCGGTAAATGTAAATATTTGTGTGATGAGCACGAATATTTGTTTCTGAGTCATGGATGTTTTCTATGTATATAAGTATTTATCTATCTATATAAGTATGTATATCGTCGCCTAGTACCCATAGTACAAGCTTTGCTTAGTTTGGGGCTAGGATAATCTGTGTGACACTGTCCCTAGAATCAAGCTGTTCAAAAATTCCCTACTGTATTTATGTACCTATATAGATTGTACAGATTAAGAACATCCAACATCTATACGGCGTATCTTAGAGCTATTTGTAGTAGTATAGTGTGCAAACTTTGCAAGGCCTGTCACGTTATTGTATGTCGTATTAATGAATAGTACCTACCTTCCTTACTATATGAGCAATCCATTGTAGTAACAGATGTGACTTGAAAACCAATTGGTAAATTATTAGTAGTGATCATCTATATATGTACAAGTTTCTGTAGCATATATTTACGTTAGTAAAGTCTTCGACCCGTGTGTATTGCCATTGATGACTTGGAATATAGACAAATATTGGTAGAGAGTATTAATACCAGGCCGAGCCCGTAGCATATTGTGACAATAATTACACCTACCAATATTTCATCAAGCTTTTAATTATGCAACCTATTACTGTCCCACTGCGGGGCATCTGCCTTGCCCTACACATACCATCTAGAAAATTCTCGATAACTCACAGGCATGCAGGTTTTTTTTTTCGTTTTTTTAAAGACAACGCTCGCACCAGGGAATCTAATCCCTGTGTCGCGGCGTATTTTACAAAAATATATTCGACGGACACAAATTACATCTAGACTCAGAAAGACTATTTATGGGTCACACAAATGGTTGTCCGGCGCGGGACTCGAACCCCCCCGACACGAAGCGGCGAGGCGACTTTCTTAGCCGCAGCGCCACACGTGCAGTCACGATGTTTTCCTTCACCGCTTTAAGTACGAGATACATAATTTCTAATACGCACATGAATTTGAAAGAAAGTGGTGCGCGCTTTAGGGTTGAACTCAAGACTACCAACTACACAGTTTAACGGTCTACCCCCTAGGCCAGTGTTTTTGAACGTGTGGGTCTCGACCCCCTGAGGGGTCGCGCTGCCTGTTTAGAAAAAAAAAGTATGGACTGGAATGGCATTATTAACCTACAGCTTGTTGTACGAAGAGGAAATTTCCTCTTCGTACAGCAAGCTGTTACTACAACAAGACAATACACTCAACTAGTTGTAAACTGTAGTTTGCTGTTATCTTCGCAAGATATAAGCAAAATACACAGACAATTAATTTATGCGTAAGATCCATTATGATTGTGTGTTATGAATTGTTGTTATGTTATTTTCTTGTTTATTTCCGAACACTATTATGTATAGGCTATAGGAATACTGGAAAAATATATATGTAAATAAATTAAAGAGAAAGCAGAAAAACATTGAGACAAAAAGAGATTTACGATTAATATATAGAGAACAAAAGAAGTACTGATAACATGTACTGATAAAATATATTGCTTAGTAGCTGTGCCCTGCGGTTTTACCCGCGTTAAACTTTATAAATTGTCACAGTGCCTCCCCCGTAGATGATAGCGTGATAATATGTAGACTATATGTTGATCCCACCTCTTAATAATATTCACGCAAAATTTGAAGTAAATCCATGCAGTACTTTTTGAGTATAGCCCGGACATACATACAGGCAAACAGACAAAATTTCTAAAGACTATATTTTAGGCTTCGATTACGAAGGCAAATCACGCCCCAAGATAGATAGATAGGTACACTTTATTGCACATCACAGAATATAAAATTTTGATGTATAGACATAGTTTCAATATATGTGCAATTGGCGGTCCTATCGCATAAGAGCGATTTCTTCCAGACAACCGTTGGATGGACTAGATTAGCAATTGGGAAAAGTGCATATAGTATCCTTTATCCTTTTTCCAAGTATCCTTTGAAAAAAATATTCAATGTGCAGTTTCGTTCGACTTTCCTACGATTTTATTATATGTATAGTAAATATTTTTAATGGATATTTATTTTATAAAGCCTAGTATTATTTTAAATTGTAAGCATCACATCAAACAACTTTAACCAATAATTTTTCCGTTGTTCCATAATTTAAATTCTGAATGTGCTTGTTTTTCATTTTATTACACATATAATTATTATGTATGTAGATAATGTATAATTAATACATTTATATAGGTAATAATTATATTTTGATATATATATCTATCGAATGCTTTTATTATAAAAGGGGTCCCAAATTCGGAAGTAATCTCTGAGCAAAAGTTAGTTTACATAATAGAAAACTGTGTCGTTTTTTCATACTTGCATAGGTTGTTTGTATCCTCGTACCTATGATGAATTCTGTCATTTCATCGAACTTTATAATTAGTAGCAATTCTCTTTCTACAGTGATTAACGCAGGTTCAAATCCTGTCGTACACCGCCACAGGATTTTTACTATTCACAGAAAAAAAACTTGTCAATTTTACATTTACTTTCTTACATTCATTATGTGTCCATAGAGAGTAACTTTCATGTTACGACTATATTATTCACAAGTAATGACACCACTTATGTTTGTCATTAATAACCGTAATAACATTATCGATTATAACATTTGGTAATGGGGGTACTTAGAAAAATAGATTTCATAAACTAAGCTACTGGGTAAAAATTAAAAAAACTTTGTTTATATTGTCGATGAAAACGTCAATAAATAGTGAATATGTTATAATTTTTATGTGCAAATAAAATTCAAACTTTGGGAGATGATCAACTAATTTCCAAACAAGTGCAACCGTTTTCCATTCCTTACATCATCATGTCAGCTGAATGACGTCCACTGCTGGACAAAGGCCTACCAAAAGATTTTCGCAAAGGAGTTCGCCATCATTTGGAGGGATATGTCATAATCGCGGTAGACCGGTTGGCAGTATGAAGGTCGTAGTAAACAGAGAGACGCTCCTGCCCGTTGTCTGAGACATATTCCCTCGATATAACTTCTACGCCCCAATTATTGACGATGTTATAACAAAAACATACAAAAAAAACCGACCAAGTGCGAGTCGGACTCGCACATGAAGGGTTCCGTAGCAGAAAGTATTTCAGTTGATTAAATGAAAGCCCACGGGATGAAATGGGGTGGCGAAATCCTATGCATGCCGTAAGCCACACGGTATTCCACACGTAAATATGTAAAAATAAAGAAACAATTTAAATACAACATGTACAAAGGTTAGCTTAATTCAATTGGAAGTTCTTTTCCAACAAATCTTTGTCGGAGAAGTAACTGTAAGTAATGGGTATTAAAACAGTACACAACAACATAAGTTTAGTTCTCATATGTGTTTTAAAAGTAATAAAGAATAAGAATAATTTAAGTAGGTAGTAAGTTTAAGTAATAAATAGTAGGTAGATTAGTTTAGGTTTTATTATTTTGAATGATTTACATTTTAATTGTATATAAAATGAAAACAAAACCTTAGCTAAAACATTTAAAATTTGCTGAACAAGTTAATATTGTTTTCATTGCGTTTTAAAGTTTTTTTTAATACAATATGGCCACCTGATGGTAAGTGATGATTACCGACGCACATCGTCACTATTATTGTTGTTCATAAAGTTATTGAACCTACATTCTATAAATACAACTTGTAATTGGTAGGTTGTTCGTGCTCATAGTCAATTGTTTCTCGAAGAGGTTAAGCACTCTAAGTAAACAATCTACGCAGCAGTGACCATTTGAGTGGCTTCGTGTTCGTTAGAGGGCACATAAAGCTGTCGGTTCCGGTTCTAGTCATGACTACAGTCGTTAAGTCTCAGTAGTCTACTACGGTGGCTTGAACAACCCTGACACTATGTTCAGACGCCTGCACATCAAGCTGCCCCAATCTGTCAAATTTCTCCAATTCACAGTGAACTTTATACCTACTTTGGTGATAAAGTAGAAAATCTATAAAAGAAATTTGACAGATTGGGGTGGCTGGATGTACTCGCGTCTGTACATACCACTGCCTATACGCTAAAGTAAATATATGGAACAGAAATATAATAAAAAATCTTACATTTAACGCAGTGGGCATTAATAAATCCAGTGCTATTTTATTCACAGAAGTAAATTTCATCACTCATTGTTTTTATTTTTGTGTAATAATTTTTGTATTGTACAAAATCACCTCATATTCATAAAAATTATACACAAACAGTTTTCACCGCACAAGGTTTCTGTTTCGTTATTGTTATTAAAATTTATCGGACTAACTAGGTATGCGTACGCGCAGACCGTATATATAACGTCTCTCAGTTTATCAACGTGCGCCTTACGTACTGCGTGCGGCCATTGTCGTGTACAGCGAACAACTAAAGTTTACTTTTGTCACTTTATCACAACATCTTACGCCAATTTCGACCTTGCTCCACGGCGACAGTGCGTAAATTTGTTTAAGCCTACAATTTTCCACGATAGCCTTTTTATTTATTCGTAAGAAAAGTTGTTACATAATGTTCTCCAAATTCATGCAATTTTGGTCTTTAAATAGAGGTTTTATGGGACATAATAGTGTGGTGGTATTTTTTTATATTTATTACTGAATGATAAGGGTTATTAAAATAGTATTTATTTTTATTGTTTAATAACAGTTGTATAATTATAGTTCTGTGATAAGATTAACTAAATATAGATAGCATTGTTAGGGCAATAAATATTTATGACATTATTATCATTTTGTAAATTAGAAATGTGAAGTCAGTCAAACATTACACTGTGACTGCGAATAAATAAATATATATATAATAGGTTTTACAACAAACAATATACATACTTAAGGAATTATATAGAATACAGTGAGCTAATTCAAGTGGTATTCTCTTCAAGAAGGCATTTTATATAAATAATTTAATTGCAAGCTGGTTTTTAATTATAATTATCAGATTAGATTTCCAAACACTGCCTGATCCTGTCTAATGTTTTTGTATATAAGTATAGCCGGGCTATAGGTAGTCTGTTGACTATAAACTATTTATTACATAGGTATAATAAAATCGTAGGAAAGTCAAAACTTTACATTTAATTTTTTTAAAGAATACCTGAGGCGCGGCGTTATCTACAATCGATATTGAAGCCAAAAATATAGTTTTTAGAATTTTTGTCTGTTTATCTGTATGTATGTCCAGGCTAAACTCAACAAGTACTGCATGGATTTACTTCAAATGTTGCATGAATATTACTAAGAGGTCGTGTCAACATATAGGCTACATATTATCACGCTATCATCTACAGGGGAAGAGCTGTGATCTATATATATAAAGTCGTAGGAAAGTCAAAACTGTACATTTTTTTAAGGATACCTGGGGCGTGATCTACAAGCGATATTGGAGCCAAAAATATAGTTTTTAGAATTTTTGTGTTTGTCTGTATGTATCTCCGGGCTAAACTCAACAAGTACTGCATGGATATAATAAAATCGTAGGGAAGTCAAAACTGTACATTGAATGTTTTTTTTTTAAAGATACCTGGGGCGTGATCTATAATCGATATCGAAGCCAAAAATATAGTTGTTAGATTTTTTTTCGGTTTGTCTGAAGTACTGCATGGATTTTCTTCAAATTTTGCATGAATATTACTAAGAGGTCGGGTCAACATATAGGCTACATATAATGACCTACGGGGGAGGAGCTGTGATAATTTATAAAGTTTAACGTGGGTAAAACCGCGGGTTACAGCTAGTTTGAGATAAGCTTATTAGCTATTCAGATTTATGGTAATCAGATCAGCTTTGAGATTTGATAAATTGCTTATAAGCACATCTCCAACCAGAGTTTCATGTTTAAATATATGCCTATATTTGAGGATGTAGCTGAAGAACTACTATATTTAAAGAACTCGATTAAATTTTAAATGTCGGTGACTTTGGTTCGCCTGCGGATCTCATCATTTCTGATTCGATCTCGCAGGGAAACTCCAAGCATAGCCCTTTCCATTGCTCTTTGGGTGACCTTGAGCCGCCTGATAAGGCCCATAGTTAGCGACCACGTCTCTGTTCCGTAAGTCATCATTGGCAACACACACTGGTCGAAGACTTTCGACTTGAGACACTGCGGTATTTGGGACGAGAAGATATTACGTAGCTTCCCGAACGCTGCCCAGCCGAGTTGGATTCTACGATTGACCTCCTTCTCGAAGTTGGACCTACCTAGTTGGATGGTCTGTCCTAGGTAAATATAGTTCTCTACAACTTCGGGTGCAGAGTCTCCAACCTTAACTAGAGTGGGTGCAACATGGATGTTTGACATAATTTTCGTCTTATCCATGTTCATTTTCAGACCCACTTGTTGAGAGACTCTGCTGAGGCCATCGAGCATTGTACCGAGGTCGTCAAGGGTCTCAGCCATGACTACTATATCGTCGGCAAAAGTGTCGGTCGGCGAAGGTGGGTGATGTACTCGCCATTGACATTGATGCCAAAGCCTTTCCAGTCCAGACGCTTGAAGACATCTTCCAATGCAGCGGTGAACAGTTTCGGAGATATAACATCTCCCTGTTTCACACCTCGCTGCAAGTGGATAGGTTTCGAGTTCTGGTCCTGGAGTCGCACTGACATAGTGGCGTTTTCGTACAAACACTTTAACACCTCGATATACCGGTAGTCGATTTGGCACCTTTGGAGAGACCTCAGTACGGCCCAAGTTTTGATCGAATCGAAGGCTTTCTCATAGTCCACAAACGCTAAGCATAATGGCTGGTTATACTCTTCGGTCTTCTGTATAACCTGCCGCAGCGTATGTATGTGGTCTATGGTACTAAAGCCTTTACGGAAACTGGCTTGTTCGGGAGGCTGGAAGTCGTCAAACCTGCGTGCGAGACGATTCGTTATGACCCTCGAAAGTATTTCCGAATTGAGAAATAAATGCTTAATAAATGCAAAAAAGAACTTACCTTATTTCATTCTGAATTCTAGTTGAGATGTTACCAGTCCCATGCCATGTTAAGTCGTCGTTCCTTCAGACACGCGAAGGACAATAACAGTAGTTATATTATTGAATATATTGTTTTTATTTTATTTATTTAAAACTTTAGCACAACGATGTACAAGGCGTACTTAATGCCTAAGGCATTCTCTACCAGTCAACCTTAGGGTGATGCAGAGAAAAACTTGGTATGTGCACTATAGACTGTTGTGTGAAAGTGAAAAAACCCATACTAATATACAAAACGTGTACTTACATAGAATACATAAATTGACATGTTTATTAGTTTGAAAAAGATATAAGATGGTTTGGGCATTCAGAAAGGATAAATGAAAGAAGATTGACAAGTATACCTGGCCTGTGTGAATGGTACATTCGGAAGGGGATGACATGTTCTCAAGATAGGCTAGGTTAAGTACCTTAAACCAGCGAGCATGTAGCGTGTGAGCCCATGTTTGTATGTACTTACTTTTTTTTTTTTTTTTTTTTTTTTTGATAAGGCAGGGGGAATGCTAATGCATGCCACCCGCAAAAAGTGTCTGCGGGTGGGTATGTCGGACTCGCACCGACTAAACCTAACCAGCCGTGGACTTCTTCTGGCGCCTGATGGGGGGAGCCCCGGGAACGCGGGTATGCTACTCCGGTGCCCCCCTTTTGCGCCGTGTCCCAGATGGTCGGGACACGCACCCGGGGAGGACTGTGAGTTGCCCTCCCCATTTGCCGACTCCTGCCAGTACGGCACAGCGACTGTGCCACAAACAGTTCGCTGTCTTCCCGGGGCTGCTTGCACATGGCAGCAGTAGAGGACACTTCTCATACTGCCACCGCAACCCCGAGGGGAGTAGGGCTAACGGCTGCCGCCGCCGTCCCGACGCCTCCTCCGTCTACGAGCGGGGTCGGCTCGCTCCCGATCCCGCTCGGCGGCCTCCTTCTGGAGCATGACTGCTTCGCAGAAGGAGACCACGGCGTCCCATTTGGTGGAGTCGCCAGCCAGCATCGCATACATGACTGCTGGCGGCGAAAGATCCCGTCCGATCTCAGCGACCAGGTCTCGTCTCTCGGCCTCCCAGGCCGGGCACTCCTCCAGCGTATGCTGGGCAGAGTCCAGGTCGCTCCCGCAATGGTGACAGTGTGTCGTCACTTCTCGGCCGATCCGGCACAGATACTCACCGAAACACCCGTGTCCGGTGAGTATCTGAGTCAGTCTGTAGGTGACGCAACCGCCCTTCCTTCCCACCCAGGCCTCGAGGTGAGGCAGGATAGCACCGACGGCACGTTGGCGCGCGTTCAGCCGCAACTCAAGCCTTGCGCGCCACTGTACAAGTACGCGCCGGTGTGCTTCCCGCCTGTAGGCAACGAGCGTCTGCTCTGGCGCCTCACCGCTCTCCCGGCGGACGCGGATTTCGGTGAAAACCGTCGCGTCGACTGCCGCCAGGAGATCAAACGGTGGAAAGCGCGCCAGGAGTGTCGCCGCCTCAAAGGATATCGTTCGATATCCTCGTGCGATCCGTATGGCCACCACACGCTGCAGACTGTTCAAGATAGCCCTGCAGCGGGAGGCGCCCGTCAGGCGTTCAGACCAGATGGGCGCCCCATAAAGGACCATGGACCGCACGACACCTCCGTAGAGGCGGCGAACTTCTTCCCTGGGACCCCCGAGGTTCGGCAAAAGCCGGTGTAACGCGCCGGTTACCCGGCGCACTCGGGGGGCCAGACGCTCGAAATGCTCCTCGAAGCCCCATCGGCTGTCTAGGGTGAGGCCCAGGTACTTCATGTACCGCCCCACCCTGACCTCTGCGTCACCTACACGCATCGACGTACTGGGTGGTTCCTCCCTACGGCGTAAGCCGTGGAACCATAGCGCCTCGGTTTTGTGAGGCGCTACCCGAAGGCCCAGTCTCGTTATGGCCGCGACGACACACGCGACACCGAGTTCGGCGAGCCGTACCGCCCGCTGGAAACTTGCCTCCCGGGCTATGACGAGCGTGTCGTCCGCATAGCAGACGACGCTCACCCCGGGAGGGAGGCTTAACCTCAGGACCGCATCGTATGCGAGGCTCCACAGCAGAGGTCCTAGCACGGACCCCTGAGGAACCCCGTAGGAGAGCTCCCTCCGGAACTCAGTCCCGTTCCGACCGACGAATTGAATCGTCCTGTCGCGCAAATATGCCCCGACTATACCACGGAGATAGGGAGGCACGTTGTGATGGACCAGTGCCTCCCGTATCGCCCGCCAGGGGACGGAGTTGAAGGCGTTGACGATGTCTAAACTCACCGCCAACGCCACCCCCCCCGCCCGAACGGCGGGCTCCGACAGGGCGCGGACGCGATTGATCGCGTCCAGCGTCGAACGTCCCTGCCGGAAACCGAACTGGTTGTCCGATAAGTCGGGGCCAACGCGCGACAGATGCTCGCTGAGACGGGCGGCGATGACACGCTCAAAGAGCTTGCCCGCCTCGTCCAGCAAGCATATTGGTCGGAACGCCGAGGGAGAATCGGCGGTCCTGCCCGGCTTGCTCAAGAGCACTAGCCTTGCCTCTTTCCAGCAGGTGGGGAACACGGTACTACGGAGGCAGCTGGTGAACAGTTGCCTCAACCGGTCCCCCAGGACTGCCAGGGCGCAAACCCACGCCCTGCCCGGTATCCCATCCGGGCCAGGGGCGGTATTTCGGGCCGCAAGTCGCCGTACTGCTCGGTCCAGCTCCCCCTCCGTCACCTCCAACTGGTCGTCCCAATCATGGTACGACGGTGACGGAGGGTCCGAGGGACTGTCCTGGACCCTAGGGAAGAGGGTGTCCACCACCCTCCTCAGGAAGTCCGGGTCCAGGGTACTCGTCAACGGAGGGACTCACGGTCTGAGCTTGCCCAGTACCATTTTGTACGGGCGCCCCCATGGGTCCCTATCCAGTCCCTCGATGAGCTCGTTCCAGGACCGAGCTTTGGCTTCCGCTATCGCGATGGATAGCGCATTGACGGCGACTTGATACGCCCTGTGCGCTCCGGCAGCCTCTTCGGCATTGGCTCGCCTCCTCCGACGGGCCCGCTGGTGTCGGCGACGCGCTGCGACGTACTCCGTACGGAGTCGCGCGATTTCGGCCGACCACCAATACTGCGAGCCTCGTCTGTCACCCGGACGGATCCGGGGCATCGACGTGTCGCAGATGCGAGACATGATGCCCCGGAACCAGCCCGCTTGCGAATTGGGATCGGACGGGATCCTCTCTCCACCCTCACTCGCATCCCAGGCGATGGCGACGGCGGCAGCCGTCAACATGTCGCGGTCCAAGCGGCGTAGGCACCAGCGCCGCGGTGGGACAACATTACTGCGGTCAGGGCCGCCTCGGGGCGGACGGAAGGCCACGCTGAAAACGATGTGTCGGTGATCCGACAGCGTGGCAATTTCCTCCGCAACTCTCCACCCCGAGACCAGGTGCATGGCCGAGGGAGTCGCCCACGTCAAGTCGACGATCGACTCCCCCTGCCACCGCACACAGGTGCTGACTGAACCCCGATTTAAAAGACGGAGGTCCAGTCCGGCGGCCCATTCCAGCAGTAACTCCCCTCGAACGTCGTCCCGGGCATCGCCCCACACGCTAGAGTGGGCGTTAAAATCGCCCAGGACGAGTACCGGACGGGACTGGTAAGAGCTAATATGGCTCGTTAGCCCGTCCAGGTACGCCTCAAAATTTGCGAGGCCGCAATTCGGGGAGATGTAGCAGCCCACCACGACTGCTGGTCCCCACTCCAAGACGACGAATCCGGGCCCCTTGGCCAGGAGTGTGGACCAGGGATCCTCAAAATAAGACCCCCGGTCAAAGCCCTCTTGGGGCGAAGGCCAGCCTCCAGGCCAAGGTCCTGCAATTGGACTTTGGTCCTTGCCATCTTCAAGACCTCGGCCATGGTAGTGGCCGAGGTCGACGGCAAGTTTATCGTCACTGCCGCGGACGGTGGAGGTCACGGCAGTGCGATAGGCCTCTTTGGAGGCGAAGGCGGCAGTGGCCGATTAAGGTGGGCAGCCTTGGCCTTGGCCTTTCGGCCAACCACCTGGGCCCATGTACCCTCGGCGGGAGGCGGTGGCGCTGACCGCACCGGCATTGTCGCATTCCTAGCCGTAGCGGCCTCTGCGGCGGCAGCCCGTCTCCGCTGCCGGCCACCCCGTTTCGCGGTGGGTGGCACTTGGGGCGGCGCTCCGCTCCCAGCGAGTGGTGGGCCGGACGGCCTTGCCCGGAAAGACCTCTGCCATGACCTCCCCGATATCCCTCTTACGAAGCTCCGCCATCTCCGCCGACATGGCGGCCACCCGCGCCTCTAAGGAGGCCAACTGGGAGCGTAGCCGCTGGTTCTCTAGCTCCAGCACACTCCCGTCGGTCCCCCCACAAAGCTTTGCGGCCTTGACCTGACGCCCATCCTTTTCGGCGCGTCTCGTCCGTTTCGAGCCAGGAGTCTCCGCGCGGCCATCTCGGCTGGATACCGACTCCATGGAAACCGCGGACCTAAGAGAGCTATCGCTCTCCGTGCCCGCGGCTTGTTCCCTCGATGGTCCAGGTACTGGAGTGGCCGGACGGGAAAAGGTCTCCCTGACCTTTCTAGCGGCCTTCTTCTTAGAAGCAGCCTTCGCTGCCTTCACCTCTTTATCTGCTATAGGGTGCACCACACCTGGCACACCCGCTAGCTCCTCAGGAGTTAAGGCAATTACCTTAACTTGCGGTTGGGCAATTTGTATTTTCTGTTTTTCTTCCATAAATGATAAAATGGCGTTCACCAACCCAATTCCCCACCCTCCATCGAGCCCTCAAAGGGGATGCTTTACAAGCACCAGGGATATTGGGCGGTATAGCCATGGGATTATGCCAATCTGCGAGACCTCCAACGCGAACTGATACTGGACAGCCCAATGTCCAGCACGGCGCGCGCCTTCGTCTGCAGACCGGCACACGGCGCCAGCCCAGACGCCACCTGCAGTTACGTCTCCCAAAATATTAAGAAAGACTGCCGCTCGTGCCCAGGGTGCACCACGAGGAGGTTTTCCGACCTAGCACCCCTTGTATGTACTTACTTATCCTAAGAAAGCATATTTAATAACTTACGATCTCTTATTCTCTCTCTCTTATTATTCTCGCATAGCCCATGTAAAGTGTTCGATGACGACGACGTGGGATCATGATTTTTTATCACCCAAAAACTTTTCAATACGCCTGAAGAAGTTTCCACTTCAAAAATATATTAAAAAGGCATCATATTTTCAAAACACAGGGTACTTCTTAACTCACTTCAAAAGAAGGAGTTTGTCAATTAGATCGTCTGTTTTGCTTTATGCTACGCGATTTCTCCGTTGCTAGAGACCCGATTTTAAAGTTTATTTTTTAAGCCGGTAGGTAAAACTCTAGTTAATACACATATGTTGATCAAATTCGACAAGAAAACTTTCATTTAATACAGTTAAGTTAAAGTGGGTTCAATTTTTTTTGAGCAGCTATTTGGTAGAGAGAATGAATAAAATTATGACGTTAAGTTTCGAAATTCTCAGTGCGTTTTTTAAATAAAACCACAAAATATCGAACCCGCATCGTGTAATTTAACTCAATAAAATAAAGTACCGCTTTGTTAATAAAAGCCGTGCCTTTGTGTATAAAAATAAAAGGGTGGCATTGACAACAGACCCTAGGGGTACAGTTTCAAAAGAAACTAGGTTGGTTACGTGGTGCTAGGGATTTGAAATGTAAATCCAATCGATAGATCCTCTCTAGCGTGCGGAGATCACGTGCCTATTTTTATACTTCATTCCGTACCAATAGGGTGCAACGGGTCCCTATCGCTGTCTCTGCCTGTCGGAACACCCGTTTTTTGGTGTATATATTTATTCATGTACACACAAAACAAACAATTTATTGTAAAAAGTATAAGGCAACTAATAGTACCGACGCCAGCACATTAAGCTACCTCAATGTGTCAAATTTCCCCAACTGCTGGCGTCTGTACCTGCCTATGTTCAGCAATAAATGATTGACTGACAGGATTACCTACTTCTTTTGAAGTCGGACACTTATGATATTAGTATATTCAGATAAATAAGATAAGATAAATACACTTTATTGTACACCATTAGACATAAAAGTTACAGGATCTCAAATATTATAAAAAAGGTACAATAGGCGGTCGTATCGCTTAAAGCGATACTACTTTCATATTAATTATAATTATTAATTTTTTAGTAGTTAATCTCAGTTTTGCAGCAATGCAAAGCACTACTTAAAAACCTAAAATAGACAATCATTAAATTGTCTATTTTAGGTTAGGGGGTTATTAAGTAGTCATATATGATGCACAAGAAATGTATTGAACAAAAAAGTTTAATAATAGGTGTAACTGTTATGTAGGCACAGCAACATATTGAAAACATTTCATAGTAGGCAGTAAGTAGCTAGTGTTAAACTAAGTAGAGTACACCCACTCTTTGTGTGTAGGAAAGTATTCCGGATGGATATCGTCTCGAGATCCCGGAGTAATGATTTTGGTAGGTAACCCTGGAGACTCCTACACACCCCGTCGTTTCCCCACGCCACAGCGCGGCGCCCGAGGAGCTTAAGACTACCCACGAAAAAATAGGTAGGTAAGTATAAATATTAATAATAATATCCTGGGACATTATTCACACACGGCCATCAGATCCCAAATTAAGCAGAACATTGTACTATGGATATCAGATAACTGATATATACATACATATACTACTTTTCTTTTGTAAATATTTACTTAAATAGATAATTACACCCAGACACAGAACAAACAAACATGTTCAGGTATACAAATATATGTCCTGGGTGGGAATCGAACCCACGACCTGCGGCGTGACAGGCAAGCGTTTCCCAATCACGACCACCGGCCCATCAAATATTCGTTAAAAATTATTAAAATGTTTTGAGTGCAGTAGTTATTGAATAAAACAGTGGCATAAAATGAAATATTATTTGCTAGCTGTGCCCCGCGGTTTTACCCGCGTTATAAATTATCACAGCTCCTCCCCCGTAGGTTATAGCTTGATAATATGTAGCCTATATGTTGACCCGACCTCTTAGCAATATTCATGAAAAATTTGAAGTAAATACATGCAGTAATTTTTGAGTTTAGCCCGGACATACATACAGACAATCAGACAAAGAGACAAAAATTCTAAAATCTATACTTTTGGCTTCGATATCGATTGTAGAGCTACTTGGACTCTACAATCGATATTCTTTTTAAAAAATATTCAATGTATAGATATAATATTATTTACTTATCGTATGGGCAGTGGTTACCCTGGTGTCTTATGTCAGAGTTCTTTAAGCCGCCCATTAGGCCTCTAACATGGCTTTACTACTATTGTCTAATGACTACAACCGGGACCGACAGGTTAACGTGCCCTCCAAAGTACGGAGACGCTCAGAATTTCAACCACTTTGGTGGTCATCCATCTATGGACTGGCGGGGAGCCTAGTTACTTAACCTCACCGATCACTTATGGACCGGTGAGAGGATATTATATTTTATAAACGTGTTCGTGGTTCGTTCGTTCGATACGAGCGGCTAAGCGTGCGGCGCGATGTGGCACTAGTGATATACGTGTGGCGCGTACTTCGGGGCCATCTACACCACCCAGCCGTGCTGTCGGAGCTGCGACTGTGCGCCCCTGATGGCTACGTGGGCGCGCGCCGCCGCCCCGCTACGCTCAGCGTACCGGTAGCAAGAACGAACTTACTCAAGTTCGCCCCCTTACTCAAAAATTTAATAGCAGCGGAAATTGATATATATCACTGTAGCCTGCCAAAATTCGCAGAAGTCGCGCAAAGGTGTATTGTACGTAACTCTTATGTATAAACTTTGTATGGAATTGTAATTATAGCTTATTATATCGTTTTGGTGTATGCTGTAAAGATATTGTAATTTTGATTGAAATAAATTTAAAAAAAAAAATTTACTGTTAAATTATTTTTTGTCTGTATGTATGTTACTCGACTTTTCCGTTGTTTGGGAACCGATAATGACATTTTTAATGGATAGAGAATGCTTTCAGAAAGGTCCGACGTATAATCGTGTCCTATCGATTGCCTAAAAGACAATTTAAAGATATTTTTGAAGTTAGTTAACAAGAAGAACAAATGAGGCGAAAAAAAAACGAATGAGCCTCCTAAGGAGAATTATGAAGTCTAATAATAATAAGTACCATAAATTTACGGGCCCGTTGGCGTGGTTGTCAAATGCTTGCTTTTCACGCCGAAGGTCGTGGGTTCGATTCCCACCCAGGACAGATATTTGTGTGCATGAACATATCTGTTTCCAGAGTCTGGGTTTAATTATCTATATAATGATGTATATTATGACTGGATATTATCGGTGTTGGGTACGGCTATATCCATGAGATACACGGAATTAGACTCTTTATTAAATAGCGTAATGTCAGGTCTATTGTAATGGATACCTAGTTTTTATTATTATTACACAAGCACGAAACTTACCAAATAATATAGACCAACTAATTTTCTTCTTAGCGCAAGATCGGCAATTGTTATCTTTGAGGATCTTTGTCCAGCAGTGGACGTTTTTGGACTGAAATGATGATGACGATGATGAATTTGCTTTTTATCCTCAACTTACGATTTTCCAAGTTTAATTTTAACTAACATGCTATCTATCAAATATATGCGCAACACAATTGCATTTTTAGGGTTCCGTAGCCAAATGGCAAAAAACGGAACCCTTATAGATTCGTCATGTCTGTCTGTCTGTCCGTCCGTATGTCACAGCCACTTTTTTCCGAAACTATAAGAGCTGTGCTGCTGAAACTTGGTAAATAGGTGTATTCTGTGAACCGCATTAAGATTTTTACACAAAAATAGAAAAAGAACAATAATTTTGGGGGTCGCCATACATAGAACTGAAACTCAAAAAACATTTTTTGATCGTACCCGTACATGTGGGGTGTCTATGAATAGGTCTTTATCATTTTTGGCTCAACTGAATAGTTTGCGCGAGAGACACTTCCAAAGTGGTAAAGAAGAGAAGAAGAGAAGAAGAGTGTCCCCCCCTGTAACTTCTTAAATAAGAGAATGATAAAACTGAAAAAAATATATGATGTAGATTACCATAGAAACTAACAACGAAAATTAGTTTGAACGAGATCTAGCAAGTAGTTTTTTTAATACGTCATAAACCGTAATTTGCTTTCCTTTAATCAACTGACATGCTTGCTGCTACGGAACCCTTCATGTGCGAGTCCGACTCGCACTTGGCCGGTTTTATTTATACCTCGCTGTCACAATAGCATGAGGATGGTTAGTTGACGTGATCGAAAGAAGGTCTTTCGGATTTCGGGCTTCGAAAGAAAATCGCCACTACTTTTTGTCTACGACTCGGATAATCGGAACCAGGAACGCATTGTCTGCGGCTTAACAAGCTATAAAATAATTAAAAATAAAATATGTTTAAAATATGTTTATTGTGTATCAATACAGTACAAATCAAAACAAATTGAGGTAGCCCCATTAAGTGACTAAAAGTACTTGTGTTGAGGTTGACTCGCTACTTCACTTATATTCTAGTACCTAAATTTGAGACAATACAGAAATAAAAATAGAAATAAAATACAAAATTAAAACCAATATAAAACTAATTATTCATGCATACCTACAATGCGCGCAGACGCTTTTGTGTGTTTGTGTGTGTGTGTGTGTGTGTACTAAGTGTAAGCTATTGCTTATACTTAGTGCAATGAGGCATTCATAATGGAAACCATTAAAGTATAACTTGAGCGTAACGAACCTCTTTTCTGCCTCAATTAATACTACCATGTGGTACCTAAAACGCACTGGCCACATTGCGAAATTCAACTATGAAACGAGTTTTCTTAATCTATATTGATATTAACAATGAATATATGTAGGTACTTCTATGCATTTTACCATGTGATGATCTTCAACAAAGTGTTGTGCATGAGCCCGCTAAGTTTTTTGAGTTGGTACGACCAATCTTCGACACATGGCGCCACTATAATTTCAATGAATCTCATATATACCCGGGGCAACCGGGGTTGGTTGGTATTAAATATATCACCGAATTTTTGTCACATTCCAAATTTACATTTTGTAATCGTTGAGGAAAATTAATAACTATCAGTCGAAATATCATGAAAATCTCATAGCTTCTAACCACTTCGAAAAGGCGAATTTTTTTAATGAAGAATATAACATTTTAACTTGTTATGAGTTTTTATTTCAAAGATTTGATAGCCACAATGCGCAAACGGTGTGCATCCCTGGTGAGCAGGATTCGTGGCCACTCTAACAGCATTCTGGCCATGATCGCAAGCAGATTTGACTGCCTATACAGGATCACTGCTGCACTGTTTCTCACAGAATGGGGCATCAGTGATTAGTATTCCACTAAACAAAATTTTAGCTATATTTTTACTAACATAGAATAAGTCTTATGTATTACTAACAATTTTGAGTCTTTGGTTACTTTAATAAATAACTTTATTATTATATAGCAAGTGATACCATGTGTGTCACAATCATCATAGGCTACCGTAACCACTTATCGCCAGGAGCTTGAGGGTTTGAGATGAGACGGGGTGATGATTCTATGCAGTCACCACAGGGCAATTTTTAAGTTTTATAATATTAGACGGTAAACAAGAATATGGCTCATGCTTGTTTACCATCTAATATTATAAAACTTAAAAATTGCTGTGTGGTGACGGCATAGAATATCGTCACCCCGTCTCATCCCGTGGGGGGCGTAGAAATCGACCGAGGGAATACCTACTAGAAACGGGCAGCAGCGTTTTTATGTGAACTATGATATGGCCATCAAACAGCGATCGCCAACCCGTCCGCCAAGCGTGGCGATTATGGTATATCACCCCCACCTCTTTGGTGAGGCTTTTGTCCAGCAGTGGACGTACTTTGGCTGACATGATGATGATGATTATAAAACTAAGTATTATAAAATCTAAATCAGGATTATGTGTGGTTACGATACCGATACCCCAGCTTTGCTTTAACTAGTCTCCTACCCTAATGAAGTAGTCTAGCAACAAGAGGATCAAGCTTAGTCTCTCTCTCTTTCTCTCTCTCTTATTTATAATAAATAAGTGACAAAGTGGTGATAGTAACAATAGTTACTACCACCAATTTGTCATTTACTTATTACTAATGATTTTAGTCGCTTACTAGAGATAGTATTGTGTAATAAAATTATAATCTGACCAGCTGTGCCCTGCGGTTTCACTCGCGTTAAACTTTATTTATTTATTGTTTGGAAAACCAACAGCTATACATAAAAAATATTACTGCTATAATAGGAAACATAAAGCTAATTACAGGTTTCCACGGATAGCGACTGATACACACATACAATGCTTCCGATTTGACTTTTAATCAGAGTAGCTGAAGACATATGTTAAAACTATTTTATTTTATTATTTTATAAATTATATCCTAAATGTTATTCGGATATACATAAACTATAATTACTACAAAGTTTCATTACAATCCGTTTCTTAGTTTTTGCCCGAAAGAGTAAGAAACATCTATACCCATTTATGATTTTAAATTGCATTTTTGGCGCAGTGGTTAATACAGTTGCTTCGCTACTTCGTGTCTCCAGTTCGAGTTCGTGTCCCGCGCAGTACAGCTATTTGAGTGACCCATAAGCAGTTGTTCTAAGTAAGTTCTGCTTTGTCTCCGTCAATTATGTCTTTAAAGTATCCCGCGAAAGTCATTTCCCTGGTACCTTTATCTTTAAAAAGAAACCGCGATCTTTCAATGCGATCGTAAAACATACTATACTAAATTATGATTTTGATTCTTTAGTTAATTTTAAATATGATTTTTTGTCTTTTTGGTTTGATTAAATTTTTTGTATGTAATTTAATTAATGTGACTGTGATTTTTATTTTATGTAATTTATTATTTAATGTTATTTGATTTTATTTTATGAATTGTAATGAGTCTTATTTGCTCGAGAATAAATGATTTATTATTTAATTGCTTTTTCGCTACAACTTTCTATCAAATTCTAACCATGGTGCACATTTTAGCTATAATCTCAGCAAAGACCAGCCTACTACGTAGAACGTTTTATACTACAGGGTTTCATACAACTTAGTTGCTCTCTCTACACTCTTAATATGACGGCAGGCAGGTCCGTAGGACCGACAGCTTTACGTGCCCTCGTAGGCACGGGAGTATTACACCGATAACTTCCAGACACCGGCTACTAACAACAAACAATTTTTGATCTCTATAGCTAATTTAAAATTTTAACCACATCAAATGCAGTTGAAAAAATAAATATAACGTAGTCAACGTGCATATAAAAACAAAGGAAACCTCATTTAAAAGCAAACATAAACTAAAACAAATGAACTCTAACTCAAAATCACGTTTCAATGAAAAGACCGACTCTGTGTAAACTTACACTAAAAGGAATTGATAAAAAAAAGACACGCCTGTTGTAAAATACGTTGCAATATCATTCATTTTTGAAGCTCGCGTTCGATTCATTCGAATTTCGAACGGATCAGCCTGCCTCGCCACATGTCGGGGTAAATCACACAAATGGGGCCAGGCGGCTAACAGATGCAACCCCTAAATAAACAACAACAAGATAAAACTAACCTTCAGCCACCACATTAAGGTTGAAATTAGAATGGACATCCATATCCTGGTCGTTGAAAAAAAAAGTAGTCTTGAATGACTCTGACGGTGTCTTTCCTCGGCATTTTGTCGACAGTTCGTGTACGATTGAAAGCTCCGTATAGTGTGTGTGTGTTTTTTGGACATTTTAAAGGTGTAATCGTAAGGTTTGCGTAAGATATCAAGGGGCGCCGGCCGCAAGGTGTTTTTTTTTTCTTTGGAATTGTCGGAGCAAAGGTTAGCAAGTGAGTCATTCATACCATATGTTCATTTTATACGACTTCTTTTTTCGGCTGTTGTGTAGGTTACGATGAAATTGTTGATTTTGCAAGCTCGCTTTATGAATGAGTATCATTTTTTTGAGTTCTTACTTATTTAATCTGGCAATTTGTCATTACTATTATCTGCGGATTGAGAGAACTGATTATACAATATTGGATATAAAACCTACAAGCTTCAAAGGTCATTAAAATAACGACCAAGTGCGGCGTTTTAAGTATATTATTTATGTGTACAATTGTAATGTAATAATTGTGTTTCTGAACCACGATGAAAGAGACTGAGTAATAGAGTCAGGAATCGTAGTGTGGAGACCAGTGAATTACATGGCTTAACTTAGTTTTTTTTTGTTGTGTGTATATTTATTTGTTTGTAACACTCAGAAACTGCTTAAAAACAACATATTTTTGTATTCTTTTATCTATAGGTAGCTATATATTATTAGCGAGTAACATGGGCTCCATTTAAATTTAAATAAGTATCCGCATTTCTACATGCCATACAAAATATCTTAAAAGGTCTCCTACATATTCCTTTTACGTGCTGACTAAGGATCGAGATATAATGGTACAATGGTACAGACGCCAGCACATCTAGCTACCCCAATCTGTCAAATTTCTTTTATAGATTTTCAACTTTATCACAATAGCATAAGGTTTACTTTCAATTGGGGAAATTTGACAGATTGGGGTAGCTTGATGTGCTGGCGTCTGTACATGGTGCATAAGAGCGCAGTGTCAACTATCAGGAATAGGGGTCCATTTTACCCCCATAGTCATGTTTCGGTACAGGAACCTAGATATGATGTTTAATTACAAAAAAAACAGTTACAATAAGACGTTATTTGCGTGAACTAAAATTTGGCCTAGTGGTTAGTGTCACTGACTGCTACGTCAAAGGTCGTGGGTTCGATCTAAACCTACGGCAAATATTGTCTGGGTCTAATTATAATTATAAAGATAAAGATGCATTTATTTGTATGCAACATGTGTTACATTTTTTACATGTGGTGTTACAATGATAATATAGTGGTATCAACATGTCCTGCCGAATCAGGCGTACAAATGACTTAAAATTTATATATGTAAAATAGTTTGCCACAATTCAAAACACAATAATTTCACATATTTGGCACAATAGACTTATCTAGTAAAAAATCATTCACACTATAGTACCCTTCTTAGCAAAGTAATTCTTTAAATTTCTTTTTGAATAAGTTTATTGTTAGGGTTTTATATGAAAAAGGTATTTTATTGAAGATTTGTGGCGCCATACAAATCAATGTATCTAAGAATTTGAACCTTGACTGTATTAAATAGTGTACCTTAGTACATAAATATGTACTAGAGTACACTGTTCAACGATTTATGTGTTCGATTTTATATTTAGCCTGCGCCGAACTAATAATTTTATCCCTAAATGGTTGACCGGTTTTAGTAGAGCTTCGCGTGATGCCGAAAATTGGACATTAATTAGGAATTTGAAGCAAAAATTTGGTATAGTGCTTTCTGAGCGGATTATCATGAATATGGCTATGCATCCATTCAACCGTTCTAATGTCATAAATCGGGCTTAACCGTTATGTTATATTTAGCTTGCGTCCGCAGCTTCGCCTGCGTGGTAGCTCTTTTTAATTAGAGCTCTAGCACAAAATAAACACGTGTGGCGCAGCGGCTAAGACAGTCGCCTCACCGCTTCGTGTCCCGGGTTCGATTAACGCGCAGGACAACTATTTTGTCACCCATAAATAGTTGTTCAGAGTCTGGATGTAATTTGTGTTCGTCTATTATATGTTTGTAAAGTACCACGCGACACAGGGATTAGACTCCCTAGTGCAGGCTTTGTCTTTCTAAAGAAATAAAAATAAAATCTTTCTTAGGTAGCGTCTTTGCGGCATAGGTCATGTCGCTTTCGAGATTATGTATTTAGTATCTTCTACTCCGATCCTGAATTGGATGCGCGGCTCGTGTCTTCACGTATTAACGTAACGTAGGAGAACATGTGCTATACATAACGTCCCTAAAAATCGACTTTCCAATGCAACGCCATGTCAGAAACCGACTTGCGTCGCGATCACGTAGTTTCGTCTTATGTGTCTGTGAGTCAATCAGCCGGTTACTCCCAGCGGTTCATAAGTAATGGGTGAGGTCCATAAGTATACAGACATGCAGTCAGTCCATAGGTCGGGACTGCCGAAGTGGTTTCATTTCTGAACGTCTCCGTGCTTTGGAAGACATGGTAAGCTGCCAGCTTCGGTTGTATTAATTAGACAATAGGCGTTAAGCCTTGTCAAAGGGCTATTTGGCGTCTTGTACAGACCCCAGCACATCCAGCTACCCCGAACTGTAAGAATTATTTTATAGATTTTCAACTTTATCACATAAGCATAAGGTTCACTTTCAATTGGGTCAATTTGACAGATTGGGGTAGCTTGATGTGCCGGCGTCTGTACAACTCTGACATTAGAGTAACCACTGCCTATACAATAAGTTTCGATATATCCTTGCTAAGCTTCAGCACTATCAGTTCCGTAGTTTGTAATAATATAAGATAAATATCTTGGGACAACTAACACACTCCCATCTGATCCTAAGCTAGGCAGAGTCTGTACAATGGCAACCAAACAACTGTTAAACATCATCAGCCTGCAATCGTCCACAGCTGGACATAGCCCTCCCCCCTCCAAGATTTCTATAATAATAATATTATATCTAGGGACAATGACACACAGATCATTCTAGCCCCAAACTAAACAAAGCTTGTACTATGGGTACCAGGCGACGATATACATACTTATATACATAGATAAATACTTAAATACATAGAAAACATCCATGACTCAAAAACAAATATTCGTGCTCATCACACAAATATTTGCACTTACCGGGATTCGAACCCAGGACCACCAGCTTCGTAGGCAGGAGCAATACCAACTAGGCTACGGTGACCCTATAACGTTTACATTTGGGGTGTTTTGCCTTAGTCATGGCGATTGGGATGCGAGTTGGCGACCTCAGTTAGGTGATATCTAGTGCACAGGTGGCGCAGCTGCCCGTCTATCTGGTATACCCTTAGTCAGCTTTTAAGACATCCACGTGATATGTGGTGACCCTGTTATTTTGTTTGGGCCGGAATACACGAGGCCAGACAAACATACTTATATATTTATAAAATACATATAAATATTATACAGAAATTATACACAGACAAATGATTATGCTCATAACACAAAGATTTGTCCTGGCTGGGGATTGAACCCACTACTTCTGGCTTAGCAGTCAGAAGGAAAGACGGTTACGGGATTATCCTATCGAAAGATATTAACAACTCAATTTTGGCCTATCATTGATATAGATATCACTGACATTTGGTTTCAACAAGACGATGCCTCTCCATCTAGGTCTATTGATGATATGAATATCACTTACATGTGGTTTCAACTACGGTGCCACAAATCAAACAGCCACTGAAATCTATCTATACATATAATACAATCGTAGGAAAGTTAAAACTGTACATTGAATATATTTTTAAATTATACTTGGGGAGTCATTCTTTTTATTTTTTTTATGGATCAATGATTTAATACTCTTGAGTATAATTTGTTTACAACATTATGAATTACATTTATTTACCTACTTCAAACAGGTCTATAGTTAATATCGAAATAAGTTAAATTACAATCGATATCGAAGCCAATAGTATAGTTTTTGGAATTTTTGTCTGTATGTAGGTACATCCGGGTTAAACTCAAAAAGTACTGCATGGATTTACTTCAAATTTTGCATGAACATTACGAAGAGGTCGGGTCAACATAATAAAGGCTATCACGCTATCAACTTTTTTTTTTTTTTTTGTTATGGCAGGGGGAATGCCTTCGCATGCCACCCGCAAAAAGTGTCTGCGGGTGGGTATGTCGGACTTGCACCGACTAAACCTACCTGCCGTGGACTTCTCTTGGCGCCTGATGGGGGAGTCCCGGGAACGCGGGTATGCTGCTCCGGTACCCCTTTGCGCCATGTCCCAGATGGTCGGGACACGTACCCTGGGAGGGCTCCTTTGGATTGCCCTCCCCTATTGCCGACTCCTGCCAGTACGGCACAGCGACTGCGCCACAAACAGATCGCTGTCATCCCGGAGCCGCTTGTACGTGGCGGCAGTAGAGGACACTTCTCACACTGCCACCGCGGCCCCGAGGGGAGTTGGGCTAACGGCTGCCGCCGCCACCCCGACGTCTCCTCCGCCTACGAGCGGGATCGGCTCGTTCCCGATCCCGTTCGGCGGCCTCCTTCTGCAGCAAAACTGCCGCACAGAAGGAGACCACGGCGTCCCATTTGGTGGAGTCGCCAGCCAGCATCGCATACACGACTGCTGGCGGCGAAAGATCCCGTCCGATCTCAGCGACCAGAACTCGTCTCTCGGCCTCCCAGGCCGGGCACTCCTCCAGCGTATGCTGGGCAGAGTCCAGGTCACTCCCGCAATGGTGACAATGTGTCGTCGCTTCTCGGCCGATCCGGCACAGATACTCACCGAAACACCCGTGTCCGGTGAGTATCTGAGTCAGTCTGTAGGTGACGTAACCGCCCCTCCTTCCCACCCAGGCCTCGAGGTGAGGCAGGATAGCACCGACGGCACGTTGGCGCGCGTTCAGGCGCAACTCCAGCCGTGCGCGCCACTGTGTTAGTACGCGCCGGTGTGCATCCCGCCTATAGGCAATGAGCGTCTGCTCTGGCGCCTCACCGCTCTCCCGGCGGACGCGGATCTCGGTGTAAACCGTCGCGTCGACTGCCGCCAGGAGATCAAACGGCGGGAGGCGCGCCAGGAGTGTCGCCGCCTCATCCACATCCTCGTGCGATCCGTATGGCCACCACACGCTGCAGGCTGTTCATAATAGCTCTGCAGCGGGAGGCGCCCGTCAGGCGTTCAGACCAGACGGGCGCCCCATAAAGGACCATGGATCGCACGACACCTCCGTAAAGGCGGCGAACTTCTTCTCTGGGACCCCCGAGGTTCGGCAAAAGCCGGTGTAACGCACCGGTTACCCGCCGCACTCGGGGGGCCAGACGCTCGAAATGCTCCTCGAAGCCCCATCGGCTGTCTAGGGTGAGGCCCAGGTACTTCATGTAACGCCCCACCCTGACCTCTGCGTCACCTACACGCATCGACATACTGGGTGGTTCCTCCCTACGGCGTAAGCCGTGGAACCATAGCGCCTCGGTCTTGTGAGGCGCTACCCGAAGGCCCAGTCTCATTATGGCCGCGACGACACATGCGACACCGAGTTCGGCGAGCCGTACCGCCCGCTGGAAACTTACCTCCCGGGCCATGACGAGCGTGTCATCCGCATAGCAGACGACGCTCACCCCGGGAGGGAGGCTTATCCGCAGGACCGCATCGTACGCGAGGCTCCATAGCAGAGGTCCTAACACGGACCCCTGAGGAACCCCGCAGGAGAGCTCCCTCTGGAACTCAGTCCCGTTCCGACCGACGAATTTAATCGTCCTGTCGCGCAAATATGCCCCGACTATACCACGGAGATAGGGAGGCACGTTATGATGGACCAGTGCCTCCCGTATCGCCCGCCAGGGGACGGAGTTGAAGGCGTTGACGATGTCTAAGCTCACCGCCAACGCCACCCCCCCCGCCCGAACGGCGGGCTCCGACAGGGCGCGGACGCGGTTAATCGCGTCCAGCGTCGAACGTCCCTGCCGGAAACCGAACTGGTTGTCTGATAAGTCGGGGCCAACGCGCGACAGATGCTCGCTGAGACGGGCGGCTATGACACGCTCAAAGAGCTTGCCCGCCTCGTCCAGCAAGCAGATTGGTCGGAACGCCGAGGGAGAATCGGCGGTCCTGCCCGGCTTCTGCAGAAGCACTAGCCTTGCCTCTTTCCAGCAGGTGGGGAACACGGCACTACGGAGGCAGCTGGTGAATAGTTGCCTTAACCGGTCCCCCAGGACTGCCAGGGCGCAAACCCATGCCCTGCCCGGTATCCCATCCGGGCCAGGGGCGGTATTTCGGGCTGCAAGTCGCCGTACTGCTCGGTCCAACTCCCCCTCCGTCACCTCCAACTGGTCGTCCCAATCATGGTACGACGGTGACGGGGGATCCGAGGGACTGTCCTGGACCCTAGGGAAGAGGGTGTCCACATCCCTCCTCAGGAAATCCGGGTCCAGGGTACTCGTCAACGGAGGGACCCACGGTCTGAGCTTGCCCAGTACCATTTTGTACGGGCGCCCCCATGGGTCCCTATCCAGTCCCTCGATGAGTTCGTTCCAGGACCGAGCTTTGGCTTCCGCTATCGCAACGGATAGCGCCTTGACGGCGACTTGATACGCCCTGTGCACTCCGGCAGCCTCTTCGGCATTGGCTCGCCTCCTCCGACGGGCCCGCTGGTGTCGGCGACGCGCTGCGACATACTCCGAGCGGAGTCGCGCGATTTCGGCCGACCACCAATACTGCGAGCCTCGTCTGTCACCCGGACGGATCCGGGGCATCGACGTGTCGCAGATGCGAGACATGATGCCCCGGAACCACTCCGCTTGCGAATTGGGATCGGACGGGATCCTCTCTCCACCCTCACTCGCCCCCCAGGCGATGGCGACGGCGGCAGCCGTCAGCATGTCGTGGTCCAAGCGGCGTAGGCAAACGCCGCGGTGGGACAACACTACTGCGGTCAGGGCCGCCTCGGGGCGGACGGAAGGCCACGCTGAAAAGTATGTGTCGGTGGTCCGACAGCGTGGCAATTTCCTCCGCAACTCTCCACCCCGAGACCAGGTGCATGGCCGAGGGAGTCGCCCACGTCAAGTCGACGATCGACTCCCCCTGCCACCGCACACAGGTGCTGACTGAACCATCACGCTATCACCTACTGGGGAGCTGTTATAATTTTAAAAGTTTAACGCGAGTAAAATCGCGGGGCACAGCTAGTAATGAATATATTGTAAACCAAATATTCCGGTGGCATATTTTCACGAAATTCAGCGGTTAAGTGACCAGCTCGATCATGTAATGTAACACTGGTTATGTAAAAGACGGAGTCTATACGGAGCTAATTGAATCTATTGTAGCCCTAAAACTCTAAATTCTTGAAGTAATGAACGAAATAGACCCACCATTTTCTCAAAAAGTGATTTACAACTTTGATGGTAGAATCGACATCTGTAACCCTGGTCGTGGTGGACATTTATCAAATACTAGCTGTGCCCCGCGGTTTTACCCGCGTTCAATTTTATAAATTATCACAGCTCCTCCCCCGTTGGTGATAGCGTGATAATATGTAGCCTATATGTTGACCCGACCTCTTAGTGATATTCATGCAAAATTTGAAGTAAATCCATTCAGTACTTTTTGAGTTTAGCCCGGACATACATACAGACCAACAGACAAACAGACAAAAATTCTAAAAACTATATTTTTGGCTTCAATATCGATTGTAGATCACGCACCAAGTATCATTTTTGAAAAATATTCAATGTACAGTTTTGACTTTCCTACGATTTTATTATATGTATAGATAATATCATTTTTACGGGCCTGTTGGCGTGGTTGGCAGATACTTGCCTTTCAAGCCGCAGATCGTGGGCCCAATTCCCATCCAGGACAGATATTTGTGAGCAAGAAAATGTCGGTTTGTCCTATATCTGGGTGTATTCTTTTTTTGGATACAACGCCCGTTCTAGGGAATCTAATCCCTGTGTCGCGGGGTACTTTACAAACATATAATACACGGATACAAATTTCATCCAGACTCAGAACAACTATTTATGTGTCACACAAATAGTTGTCTGGCGCGAGATTCGAACCCGCGACATGAAGAGGCGAGGCGACTGTCTTAGCCGCTGCGCCACACGTGCAGTCTATAAGTCTATATAATTATGTATTTACAAAAAATATATGTAGCATATCAGTTATCTGGTTTCCATAGTACAAGCCCTGCTTAGTTTGGGATCAGATGGCCGTGTGTTATTAATCTCCCAGAATATTATTATTATTATTCTTCATAGTATAACTGAATCATTATCATTTAAATTTAATTTTTTATTTTGTATTACGAAACAAAGTTCTTGTTGAACACCCACTTTTAGTACATGAGCGGTATATAGTAAAATACGACTTAGAGCTTCAGCTCGAGACTCAAGATAATTCAATTGTGCGTTTGACTGAAAAATCACAAAAGATTGAGATTTTATGACAGATGATACGAGAAAGCCTCAGCTTGTTTTAAGTAAGACATGATATTGTCAGTACAAATCATTATATAAGGATGTTTGTAGATTTATATGTATGTAGGTCAAAGTCAAAGTCAAAAATTATTTATTCCGTAAAAATTTTACATTTATGTGGAATCGTCATATTTTATTTACCCTACCGTGCAGTGCTTGACGTGGCAGCTACTGAGAAACACTGCCAGAAAACTCAGTAGGAATACTTTTTAGGGTTCCGTAGCCAAATGGCAAAAACGGAACCCTTATAGATTCGTCATGTCTGTCTGTCTGTCTGTCCGTCCGTATGTCACAGCTAGTTTTTTCCGAAACTATAAGAGCTGCACTGCTGAAACTTGGTAAGTAGGTGTATTCTGTGAACCGCATTAAGATTTCAACACAAAAATAGAAAAAGAACAATAATTTTGGGGGGTCGCCATACATAGAACTGAAACTCAAAATGTTTTTTTCGTCGTACCCATACATGTGGGTTCTACGGTCTTCAAAAATCATATTGATTTTTGTCTAAACTGATTAGTTTGCGCGAGAGACACTTCCAAAGTGGTAAAATGAGTGTCCCCCCCCCTCCTGTAACTTCTAAAATAAGAGAATGATAAAACTAAAAAAAATATATGAAATATATGAAAATTGGTTTGAACGAGATCTAGCTAGTAGTTTTTTTTAATACTTTATAAACCGCAATTTGCTTTCATTTAATCAACTGAAATACTTGCTGCTACGGAACCCTTCATGTGCGAGTCCGACTCGCACTTGGCCGGTTTATTTAAAATAAAATATTCTTAAGATTAAATTACAATCATGTGTATTGACTCCAAACAACTCAATCCCAAGCACTTTTATCACTTAAATAATCAGAAATTTTGTAATATGCCCTGCTACACAATTTGGCTTTAATAATTCTTTTAAACTTATTCGTATACAATACTATAATATCATTGGGAAGTTTGTTATAGAATCTTATACATTGGGATAGGATATAATTTATATATGGATGATTATATATGGATAAAATTTGTGTCCGTCTATTATGTTCGTAAAGTACCCCGCGACACAGGGATTACATTACCTAGTGCGAGCGTTGTCTTTAAAAAAAAAAACTGGCTACAGAACTTCCCATATACCTAACTGACTTAAAAAAAACTTTACGTAGATTAACATCCCATAAAAAACTGAGAAATGAGAGCCAAGTTCAATATTATGATATGACTTGATTGTTGACTTCAACGACAAAAGAAGTGAGATTTAAATGTGTGCCAAGTTCAATGTTACTGAAATTTATTTATAACAAAATAAAATGTTTTATCCCTTGTCTCTGCCTACCCCTCTGGGAAAGAGGCATGAATAAGAATAAGAATAAAAGAAGAATAATTTATTTCCCACAAAAAGTGCACAATTTACACATAAATTATAGCTTTTAAATATTGACAAAAAATAGAATTGAACTCTGGTACCCATGATAAGATTTATGGGTACCAGGTCTCTCACACATAGTTTAAGCTAAAAGTAAACGTAGATAATAGATTTAACAAACTTAGCCAGTAGCAAAATTTAACCTAGGAGCCTCGTCGTCTGTATATAATAGAGATAAATATATGTATATGAGCATGCAACTATATACGTATGCATGTATAAAATATTTTATAACAACTTAAAATATCATTTCTTTTTATAATTTAGGATTACATATAGAAGCCGTCTTTGAAAAGTCTATTGGTAGAAACCACCGCCAAAATTAAAATTCAAAGTAAAAAAAACGGAGTGAGTTCGAATATACAGACGAAGTTCCTTAATTGAAAGTGAACCTTATGTGATAAAGTTGGAAATCTATAAAAGCCCCAGATTCGTTTATTATGGCTGTGACAGTTTATACTGTCGCAGACGTAAGAAACGCTCACCTTATTTAAATTAATATATGCATTTGTTTACAGAATGCTACCAGATCCCAACAGCAGCATATGCAAAGGGCAAGTCTTGCCAAATCCAAACTTGGCCCACGAGTACTACAAAGCGCTTCTAAATGCAATTTACCATAGTAACATTAGCACTGTGACGGACGAGGAAATCAACAGATGGCTCAGAGAATACGCATTCAGAGGATCGGACATAAGATACCACAAACCTTCTTCGGAATAGTATATACAGCAGATTCTAACCAGTTTCAACGTTGTTTGTTATAGGATTGTAACTACTAAGTCGCCGAACATCGATTTCTTAAATGGCGTTCAAATAAATTAAGGTTCAAAATGACTTAATCAATCGTTAAATTACGTTGACAATCGATTCCGGACCATTTCTGACGTCACATGTGGTCATGGAAGCCGATTTAACGATTGATTAAGTCATTTTTAACCTTTATTTATTTGAACGCCATTTAAGAATCGATATTCGGCGACTTAGCCGGTAGAGCCCCGGGGGGCAACCGGCTAATGCCCGGTTCCTTTATTTTACGATCCGTCATTGGACCAACGTTACCATCCGTAATTCAGCTACCGATACCGATGCAAAACTAGTGTTCCACAATGCCCTACCTGCGACGAACATCCGTAGTTTAAACCACCTACGACTCGTTCGGCGATGAACCTCTCGCTCCTCTTCACGATTAGTTATAACAAAACGTCGTACGTCAATTATGCAACTAAAATCATTTATTATTCTGTAATATTATGTGAGTAATAGTACAAATTACTGTACTTATAGTTACAGTAATAATTTAATTTGCGTTTTAGGTTTAAAATATTTATAAATCATTAGTATTGAAAATTTGATGTTACGAATGCATAGTGTGAACAAAACGACAGACGCATGGCGCATGCGTCTGTCGTCTGACGTCTGTCCAGGAGTATTTCATGGTTTCTAAATAAGTTTTTAAATTGAGTATTTAATCTAAGGTTTGTGGTTATGAAATCTTAGAAGATAGAAAAATAATCAACCCTTTCTAACGGAAAACAAAGCCATTAATTCCCTATCAGTTTCAGAGCTAGACATCACGGAAATCTCCTCAAACACTATGTTGACTACCAAAATAAAATACAAACGACTGGTAAACCGACCGAATTCGACTAGTAATCAAAGCAGTAACGCCTCGTTATTTTGACAGTTCCGTGACAGTAGAAAATATTTATAGGAACACTTTCGAACGCATCTCCATACAATAAGCTTACTAACGTCCTCCCATCCGTTAGTAAACAGACGTTGGTTATTTGGATAACGATTAGTATTTTTTAGGAACGGTTTTGCGTTACGGCTGGTAGAAATTCTAACTATTCGTAGTAGAAACGATTCGTTTTTGGAATATAGGAACCGGGCGTAAGTCGCCGAACATCATTTTCGTGATCGGCACCGGGGATTTTCAACATCGATGCCGATTTAACGATTGATTAAGTTTTTTTTTCTTTTGAACGCCAATGTCTATCCCGATGTTCGGCGACTTAGCCGGTAGCCCCCCAGTATCGACATAATACAAATTCAAATTTTATGATACACCAAGATTTACATATGAGAGTAAACAGTAACATTAGCTAACACACAATGGGAGGTCTTATCGCTTACTGCGATTTCTTCCAGACATCCTATAGGCAATTTATATTTTGACGACCTGTAAACGTGGTTGGCAAATGCTTGCTTTTCAAGCCGGAGGTCGTGGGTTCGATTCCCACTCAGGGCAGATATTTGTATGCATGAATATGTCTGTTTGTCCTGAGACTGGGTGTAATTATCTATATAAGTATGTATTTCCAAAGGAAAAGTAGTATATCAGCTATCTGGTTCCATAGTACAAGCTCTGCTAAGTTTGGGAACAGATGGCCGTGTGTAAATAATATTCCAGGATATTATTATTATTAATATCAGCAAGATAAAAAGGCGAGTGATAGAGGTGTAACAAATAAAGAGATAACCTACGCGTGCCGCCCGCAAACAGTGTCTGCGAGTGGGTATGTCGGACTCGCACTGACTAAACCTAACCTGCCGTGGACTCCTTTTGGCGCCTGGTGAGAGGAGCCCCGGGAACGCGGGTATGCTGCTCCGGTGCCCGTGGCCCTCCAGATAAGACTAGTCTAGTAAGTTAAAAGAGAAAAATGCAAAATATAAGCTTGATGCACGTAGATATGATAAATACAAACATAATAAACTTATCATTTCGCATCATAGATACTCGATAGATAGCATTTCTTTCTGTTATGAAGGAATAACCAAAGATTTTTTACTTTAAGTCATAGTGTAAAGACGGTACAGCCAGCAACATTATTAGAGAGACATAAAAATTACATAGATTAATAAATTTGGGTTTTATACTTAACAGTGACAGGAAAAGAGAAAAAAGCCAAGCCTAAATAAATATTAATTTATGTATAGTAAAAGAGAATACTAGTGGATATATTTAGATTTTATTTTAATTTAATGAATTTACATTTCTTATAACTTGTTACTCTACACCAATAGCAGATTATAGAAATTTAGTTAGTAGTTAGTTTTAAACCCATCATACGACAAGTAAATACGCTGTAAGTCCTTTTGTACATAAGTGAATAAGTGACATACCTATCATTATACTCAAATTGTAAGAGAGCATGTAAACTCTTTGTATGCATATCATTTATTTGCTCTATGAAAAGTACACTGAGCAACTAAGTACTTTACAGAATACGCTCTGAGTAATAGCAATAGTATGTTGCTGTCACTAAAATGTCGTATTCGCCGGCTCGTTAGATTAGATTGATTATTGTTCCAGTTCGGCAGTAATGGTTATGTGTTGACTACTATGTCAAGACATATATCTCATCACACATTCTCGTATATATAGTGTTTGTCTACAAACTCCTCCGAAACGGCTTTACAGATTCAGTCAAACACTATTTTTAAAACCCCGTAGTTATAAGGGTGACCAACGGCAATTTTTTCATTTTTTGACAATTTTTTTATTTTTGTTTTATTATGATTTGGAATTGAATAATATATCAACACAAAATTTCCCCCCATCTGCTTAGTAGTAGAAGGTTGAAGCTATTTAACAACTAGGGGTTAGTACCCGTATTTTTTACATACATACATAGACTCACGCCTGTTTCCCAGAGGGGTAGGCAGAGACAACGGATTTCCATTTGCTACGATCTTTGCACTCGTCTTTTGCCTCGACTACTGCCATTATATTCTTCATACATGCTCGCCGGTTTAGGGTACTTCTGACCTGCCCTTTCTTGAGAACGGGCCGTATTTTTTAATAGTTATTTTAATTATTTTTGCTGAACCCTAGACGGTAGATGACGCTGGGATGAGATTCTGGGTTTTATTTCTATTGTTAAAGCAGTACACCGTTTGCCTTGACAACTAATAGATATGTATATATAATCATAGACATTGAGTTAAGTTACTGCTTACCACAAATGCTACCAACCTGTCCCGGTGCCTAAATGTAAGGTAAGGGCAATATAAGAGTTAATACTTTATGTCTGTACAAAATAAAAAATAATCCGTAAAACTATTTCTGTTGCTGACTGTACTGAATGAAATATTAGTTTTTAATATTTAGGATAACCAAAAATTATTTAAATAAGGCCAAGTGTTTTAATAAAATATATCAAAAAAACTGGCGGAATATACGGCCGTATATTTATTATTATTATTTATTATACGGCCAATCTTTTACTATTGTGTGCGAAACGTGTGCCGAGGCGAATAACGTATGATTTCTTTATATTAGGTCAATTATATTGTATCAATTGTATGAAACTTTATAATAAGTATATTTATAATGCTATTAGATAAATTTTACTATAAGCTGTACAATGTACCAAAAATACTCGTAGGGTAGGATTAAAATATAGAAGGTGCCCCATTTCGATTGGACAGCGGAATATCTGAAAAACAAGATTAAATTGAAAAGAGCCGGACGCTTAAATTAATACATACGTATTTCTTATGATTATATTTAATTTGCGTTTTGCATTGCGAGTCATTCCTTAATAAAAACTAAGATATAATAGAATTACATATTTATAAAACACGTCAATGGCTTTAGAGAAAGAAAAACTGTATTTAATAATCTAGTCTATCAAGGATCAAAGTTTCAGTTTTTCTCTCCTATCGAAATGGAACATTATAAATTAATCGTATAGCCGAAGTGCAATGAAAGATCTGAAACTACACCAAATATATAGAGAGTGTATATTATTTTAGTTTTAAGTAAAAGATAATAGTTTATAAGCATAACTTACTGTTCGTTCGTCAACTCAGATAGATTTTTATGAACAGACATGTGTTTTCATACGTATCACCCCATCAAATGTTTGTAATAAGTTTCGTTACTATAAAATTTATTTCATGTGATCCTGAAATAGGTATTATAATAAGTTATAAAGACATTTTGCTTAATATTAAACTGTGCTGAAATGCCACCAGTACTTTGTGTTCAGTAAGTGAATGAAGTAACTACTTATCTTCATAAACTTGAGTCTTGAATCGAAGCCATTCCATTAGTACTTGAGAAACTAGACTCTATCCAGAGCTCGATTCGTTGCTCGATAAATCGGGTAATTCTTAGGCGGACGGTAGTATGTATTACCTACTTTGTAGTTAAAGTTTCTAATGAATAAATCTCTGCGATTTGTGTATGTATTGTTATTGTATTCAAATTTATTGTAATTTCTTAAAGGATTAGAATAAAAATAAATAATACGTGAATTATTTTAGATTTATCCTCAAATGTTCTCGATTGCGGAACAGAACGTTTTAATTATTGTTCAAGATAAAGACGTATAATGATAGCCATAAGAATACAAATAAAATTAAATGAAATTTAAATAAGTTTTATTCCTTGTCTTTTCCTTATCGTTGAATGTTAATAAATCCTTCAGTATTCGTATCAATCGTAGTCTATTAAATATTTTCGGAGCCATAACGCCGAAAATCTCATAAGCTACATGCTTTTATGCATCAAAGCCTTATTGCTTTTGAACATACACAGTCGGTGCAAGTCTCTTTGCCGTCTACTATTAGTTTCTGAATTTATTATTCGTCCCTTCGGCAATAACTTTGACTGCACGTGTGGCGCAGTAGCTAAGACAGTCGCCTTGCCGCTTCATGTCGCGGGTTCGAGTCCCGCGCCTGTAAACTATTTCTGTGACCCATAAATAGTTGTTCTAAATCTGGATGTAATTGGTGTCCGTCTATTATATGTATGTAAAGTACCCCGCGACAGAGGGATTATATTTCCTAATACGGGTATTGTCATAAAAAAATAAAAGTAAGCTTGTCTTTATTGGTGGCAGTGTGTTAATTATAAAAAGATATTTATTTATTTATTATTTATTTTGTGTGTAAAAACTAAAGTAATACACAGTCATTACAAATAATATCCCACGACATAACCTGCAGCAAAATATCGCACAAAATGCAATAAAGTAGGGCAGTACATGAGGCTAAAAATATAATTATCGGTATTTGCCTAGTTAAGCTCAATTCACGTTGCTAGGCAACCAGACTCAGTGAGCCGTATTCAGGTTTAGGGGTATATTAAATTACGTGCTTGTATTAAATTAGTGAACTGGGGCATTGTGTTTGTAATTCTTATTAGTATGGTTAAGAGTGATTTATATGTAGAACCCACTTAATAACTTAACTTAAGTTTGTAAAACCTTTAGGCCTGGTTTGTAAATTTCGCGATTATGGTATATCCCTCATTCTTTGGGGAGGCTTTCGTCCAGCAGTGGATGTACTTTGGCTGACATGATGATGATGGATCACCAATAAGCAGTAAGTGTGCTGTGGATGATGGCATAGAATATCGCCACCCCATTTCATCCCGTGTGGGCGTAGAAGTGGACCCGTGGGTATACCTCTCAGAGAGGCAGCAGCGTCTCTGTGTACTATGACCATCTTACTGCGATCGCCAACCGTCTGCCAAGCGTGGTGATTATGGTATATCCGCCATTCTTTGGGGAGGCTTTCATCCAGCAGTGGACGTACTTTGGCTGACACGATGATGATGATGATGGATCACCAATAAGCAGTAAGTATTCCTCATTTTCATTCCTAGATTCCATTTTTTGACGCGATATATCCGTCGGTCCCAACTCCGGTTTAGTTTTTTTTTTATAGGTAAACCTATTTAGAAACAATATTTATCCAAAAAGCGAATAAAAAGACTGTTTCAAAAAGGTAATATAAATGTTTGTTTAACAAATCTGGTGACATGAAAAAAACAAAACTGAAACGGTCAGTAATATACTTACTATTTTCTTTTCATTATTTTATTGAAATAACATTTTTTTAATCAATTCATTTTTATGTAACTTTGATATTGTTGATTTTTATTCACACGTATGCGTGGACAGCGAGACAGTCTTAGCATTAAAAATTACTATTAAGGTCTATCCATGTGAACATAATATCTGTTTATACCTCTATTTATCTGACTAATATTATGGTGCACGTAGATGTTTAGTATTCACTTTTTCTCTCGATATATCCTTTTGATAAAGCTTTTGTGGGCTCCTGCAGGCGTTATCCCACCCATTTAGATCCGGCCCTGCGTATCAGCTATCGGAAAACTCCCTAGCGAGTTCTAGGAAACCGGTTGATTGTAAACTAAAGGTACTGTAACTCGGAAACTTAGTGATCAATACTTTATAGTTGGAATATCGTTTCTCCATTTCATTACAACTGTCTTATTGTGAAGTGTAGTTCATTTGTTAATGTATTTTTATCTCTCACTAAAGGCACGCACTGTTAGCGCACACACTTGTGCACTACGGTAGGTCCTACGCACATGGCTAATCTCCATTGAGATGGGCCGCCATGGCTAAAATTTGACATTACAATTATTGTTGGACGGACCTGTTGGCGTGGTTGGTTGATACGCTGCCTTCCACGCCGCAGGTCGTGGGTTCAATTCCCACCCGGGACAGAAAAATAATATATGTAATATATCAGTTATCTGGTTTCCATAGTACAAGCTCTGCTTAGTTTGGGATCAGATGGCCGTCTGTGAATAATGTCCCAGGATATTGAAGTCATATTTCAGAGTCGGAGATAGTTATATACATAGGTACATCATGGGGACTGAAATCCTAGATTGGGCCCAAAACTGTAGTTAGGAAAGAAAAAATATCTGTTTATTTATTTACCATCAGGGCAAAACTTTCTTTCCAATTTTGAACATTTAAACTGTATTTTAGAATAAATCGCACATTTATATAGGATTGAAATTGAGTTGTAGAGCCGCACAGTCGGACTCAGTTGTAATTTCTCAATATAGTAAGACTGAAAAAGGCGTATTATGATAGCATGTCATTATTCACAGTCTATTATAACATGGGCGATACATTGAATAATGACATCCTGTTGATGAAGTTCGGTGCCATTAGAATTGGACCTGACCTCTTTCGTCTACTCACAGATTTTCAGATATTTTTCATTGGATCATAAGAGTTAGAAATGGATACAGAGTGTGACACACTTGGGTTCTATAATTTATCCCAAGTAGCTTCCATTCAGGCTGGCCATCATGGGAAAAAGTTGAACCTCCTGGTCAATTTATTAAGCTGGCCCACCTACCACTGTACTGCCCGAAAAATAAAAAAGGCTGGAATATGACCGCAACGCTTCCTACCCGTGAATTTAAACCATAAAAGATTTTAATGCGTTAAGATGATGAACAACACAGAGCGGTGGCGGAGTGGTTCGGACTCTAATTTATAATCCTTTGTATCCAATTGACAGTCGTAATTTCTCAATATATGTAGTTAGACTGAAAAAGGCGTATTATGATATCATGACTGTCATTATTCACAGTGATGATACAGTGAATAATGACATCCTGTTGATGAAGTTCGGTGCCATCAGAATGACACCTGACCTCTTTCGTCTTCTCAAATATTTATACGTAAATTAGAGTCCGAACAACACACAGCGGTGGCGGAGTGGTTAACGCTCATGGAGCCGGATACCCCGTGATCAGTGGGTTCGATTTAAACCCACACAAAAATACAATAAATTTTAAAGATATCTGAAATTTTATTAAGAAACTTATTGACTGCACGTGTGGCGTAGCAGCCAAGACAGTCGCCTCGCTGCTTCGTGTCGCGGGTTCGAGTCCCGAGCACAACTATTTGTGTGACCCATAAATAGCTTTTCTGAGTCTGGGTGTAATTTGTGTCCGTCAATTATATGTTTGTAAAGTACCCCGTGACACAGGGATTCGAATACCTAGTGCGGGCGTTGTTTATAAAAGGAAGAAAAACCATCACACACATATACGAGTTCAGTGACAACCACACATATACAATATATATATATATATATATATATATATATATATATATATATATATATATATATATAATGTGTATAACATCACAGCTCCCAAACCAATTTATCTGTTTATTCGACTGAGAGCCAGTTTAATTAAAATTTACTTATCTAGACTACATGAAAAAACCGTTAATCCGATAAAATTAGCTCTTTTATTAAAGGATAAAGAAATGGTTCTTTATGATTTGTATTTCATTGTTGGGAGAGATTTTAAATTAGTTTTATGCGTAAAAGGGAAAGATATTTAATAAATAAATCTGGCACTTTTTATCTACTGGCAGGTAGAATGCCTTGATTCTATTATGAATGATTTAAAACGATTGAGTATGAGCAATATACATATTATTAAGAATAAAAAAAATATGTAAACGAAGAATCGAATTGAAGAATTTCCTAAATGCAAGCATAGACGTGGACTAAAATTAATGTACAGACGCTAGCACATCAAGCTATCCCAATCTGTCAATTTTCCCCAATTGAAGTTAATTGTGGCTGACTTAGTAATTTAGATAGCAATGTAAATTGTTAGAGGCGAATAATGCTATTAAAAAGAGGTCTGTTTAATTAGCACACAAAGAAAAAGGTGTATGCCCAACAAACATAGATAATCCTAAACTTATTTTACATAAAAAGAGAATATTATAAACTACGTTAACTTTACTTATGTGTTCATTTAGACTTAGAGGCATGCAATATTATCCGTACAAGCGACGGAAAGGCGTCTACCACAGCAAATGCAACAATAATTGCTGTAACGCTGATCTTCCGATAACGCCAAAAAGACGACAACGACGATATTGTAAGGATGTAAATTGGAATACACATACATACCTATGCGTACCTGTAACAGCGTTTAGTTGCGACGATAATTATTATTAGTGTTATAACTGTGTACCTACCAATTCTGTCAAAGGTCTAAAAATATTACAAAAAATATGAGTGCGGGCGGTTTAAATCTCATACTAACGACTTTACTATAGACTTTCTTGTAACCCATTACATATAAGCTCTCAATCTGATAAAGGTTTGCTGAAAGAGAACTCATAGTTGAGTTAAACTCGCCAGTGTACATGATATATCTAATCTGCTATATATTTCTGTGTGAATAAAGAATAAATAAATAAATAAAGACTTTATTTACTGGTGAATCTATTAAGATTTTGTCATATAACTTATGTAATTATTTCAACAAAAGCTTTCACCAAAGCACATCAGTTCGGTCGTGCATTATACCTCCATTCCGACTTCGTTCGATAGTCTGAGCTACTTCGCAGGATTCTTTCAAGCGTAGTGCCAGTGGGCGTACTATTGCAATTTACATGTTTTCAAACTTAGCTATAAACGGATTTCACTTCTTTAAGTAGCTTGTTGCACTTCTTTGAAACTATTTATGTGTCATACAACTAGTTGCCGCGCCGGGCAACTAGTTGTGTGACACATAAATAGTTGTTCTGAGTCTGGATGTAATTTGTGTCCGTCTATTATATGTTTGTAAAGTACACCGCAACACAGGGAGTAATTTACCTAATGCGGGTGTTGAATATAAAAAAAAATCGCTACTTGTTTAGTTTACTAATTCTCCTAAAACTCATAAGCTTAATTATGTTTAATAATTGGCCCGGCAATACAGGTCGACATTTTTGATACATTGGGATTATTGTAATTCTCAATAGGAACTCTAAACCCTAAAATAATAATATTTAAATTAAACAATAAGAACGTTAAATTGTTCTACGCTAGAACAAAAATTTGGGCTTTAATCTATTAAAAGGCGCTATCGTGATTATAAATCTGGTCTAGCTGCGAACTGTCAAGTCTATAAGAAAAGGAAAACAGTGAATCCTTGTTAGACACAGGAGGATAATTTTATCCCAGAGGTATTGTGTTCACTTCTGTTGTTGACTGAAGCTAACTTTTAATTGTCTATGGTTTCTGTCTTAAGGCATATTGAACAGTTATTGAAAAAGACTGCCACTTGGCAGTCTTTTTCAATAACTGTTCAATATACAATTAACTATACAATATACATACTATCTTCTATATATCTAGAATTCAGAAGTGGTATTTATTTTTTTACCAATTATGTTCAATGCTACATTGATGTGGACGCGTGTGATATTCACCAATCATATTCATAGCTTAACACTGGTTGAAATGGATTAAAGTAATCTATGTTATTTATATGGATGGATACATGGTCTGAGATATGGGTGTAAACTATTGCAGTATAACAGACTATCATCATCATCATCAAATCAGCCAAAAGACGTCCACTGTTGGACAAAGGCCTCCCCCAAGGATATCCACAATAGACGGTCCTGCGCTGCCCGCATCCAGCGGCTTCCCGCGACCTTTGCCAGATCGCCCACTAAGTTTTACATAAACAAATTGGTTCAAAGTCAAAGTCAGAGGTACTTTATTCCGTAAAAATTTTACATTCATGTGGAATCGTCATATTATTTTCACCCTACCGTGCAGTGCATGACGTGGCAGCTACTGTGAAACACTGCCAGAAAACTCAGTAGGAATCCTTTTTTAAAATAAAATTTACTTAAGATTAATTACAATCATGTGTATTGACTCAGAACAACTCAATCCCAAGCACTTTTATTACTTAAATAATCAGAAATTTTGTAATATGCCCTGCTACACAATTTGGCTTTAATCATTCTTTTAAACTTATTCGTAGACAATTCTCTAATATCATTGGGAAGTTTGTTATAGAATCTTACACATTGCCCCATAAAAGAGTTACTTATTTTGTGGAGACGGGTAGTATGCAATATGAGATTATTCTTATATCTAGTATTTACATTATATACACACATAATCGGAATCCTTTTACGGAAGGAATCGATATTTTTATGCACATATAGTAAGTTTTCATATATATACTGAGATGGTACAGTTAGAATGTTGACCTCTTTGAACTTTTCTCTTAGAGACACTCTCGGGCCAAAATTATAGATAGCTCTTACAGCTCTTTTTTGCAATATAAATATGGTGTTAATGTCAGCAGAGCTACCCCAGAGAAGAATTCCATAGGACATTACACTATGAAAATAACTGAAATAAACCATTCTAGCTGTGTCAACATCAGTCAGCAGTCTAATAGTTTTCACTGCATATGCTGCAGAACTTAATTTGCCGGACAGTTTTGCTATTTGTAAGCTCCATTGTAGCTTTGAGTCAATAGTGATACCCAAGAACACAGTTGATTCAACAGGGTCCAACCTAGCTCCATTAAGTTGTACATTGGTTGACGCCTGTTTCACATTCGGTGTAGTGAATTTTATGACTTTAGTTTTCTTATCATTAAGCACAAGATCATTGGCATTAAACCAATGAACCACTTTAGAGATTGCATCATTAACATCGTCAAAATTGCTTAATTGTCGGTTTATTTTGAACGTCAGGGAAGTATCATCTGCAAACAACACAATCTCATGCTTATCCCTTACATAGTAACGTAGGTCATTTATATAAATTAAAAACAAAAATGGGCCAAGAATTGACCCCTGTGGGACGCCCATTACCACTGGAGATCCCGGAGATATTTTCCCGTTTATTTCGACCTTCTGAATTCTATTGCCCAAGTAAGAAGTCAGAAGTAGGCATGCGTTAGATACTCAGCTTGATTGCGTGGGTAGCTTTTATTCCTTTTATTTTGCCACCTATTTTTGTACAAGTGTTCAATTCCATGGGTAAATATCTGTATTTGATATCCTACACAATTTTATTTCACATTGTATAAATATAACCTTTTTGTCGAATAAATTGAATTCTCTTCAAGATTAAACCGTGGGCGTAGCTCGTTACCTAGGTTACTATTGAGTAGCTATCGGAAAATTTTCCCATGATATTATTACAAAGTTGTTTCTTATGCTTTCGGTTCCTTAGATTATTGCTGAATACATTTACAGAGCTTAAGACTCTAGTAAGTAAGTTATTTATTAGCATAAACATGTGTATATATACATATAACAATGAAATTGCATATAAGATGACGTTTTAACATATTTGGTTCAGACATGTTTGCCATACAATGGCGTGCAAATATTTTTAGTCCAGTAATGGAATCAGGCGTTACTTTGCGGAAATCCATAACAATCAAAATGCAAAATCAATATCTAGTGTTAATTTAATGTATGCATGCCCCCCTGACCGTATTAACAAATATGTCGGTAGTCTGACCTATATGGGCCCAATTTCAGATAGAATTGCCAATTTACTCCGTAAAAATAATATTCACGTTGCATTTCGGACGGACCAAACTATACGACGTCTTTGTAATGGAAAAGATAATTTGGAAAATTACAAGAAATCCGGCGTGTATAGGTTGGTCTGCGATGATTGTGACGCGGTATATATAGGTGAGACAGGCCGAAGTTTTGAAATACGGTATAAAGAGCATGTAGCTGCTTATAGGAATGGCCATCCTGATAAATCTCATTACGCCAAACATTTAATCGAGGCTGGCCATTCCTTGGGCGACAATAATACGTATAATATTTTACATAGTTGTAATAAAGGTTTCCGGTTATGTGTGTTGGAACAATTAGAAATATTAAAGCATAGCAGTAATAGTTTTGCATTGTTGAATGACCAAACAAATTTAGTTTCATCTCCTTTACTAAGAATATTTGGGGGTAGTTAGAAATAATTGTCCATGCGGTTGGTAGTATATAAAGGAGCGCTCGGCTCGTTGACTTTTAGTCTCCTTCGAGCACTCGACGAGTTAGCAGCCCTTGAGAATGGTCCGTGAAGGACCGAAACACGTGTTGGGTATCGTACTGGCGCATGTAATTTGCTTTTTAATATTGTCCTTCTTGCATGTGCACGTTTTTGCGGGCGGGAGGGCGGTGCAAATTGCATCCCGGCATGATTAAACTGACAATTAGCGGAATTAGCACTAGATATTGATTTTGTATTTTGATTTTTAGTCCAAACAAATTAGACAAAAAATAGGGATAGATTGGATGGAATAGATTTTGAGTAAAACGTAAGTTTTGCTCAAAATCTCGAAAATTGCGAAAAACCCGTTTTTGTGACGTTTGAACCCGAGTAAATTTTTTTGCACGTGCCGGATCGATGAGGGCTTTTCACATTTCCTTTATAATAGTGTAATGAACGATCCTACCAATTTTCAGCCTAATGGGAATTATTGTAAACCTTGGAGGTATAAATTGACCGGACTATTTAATGTCACTGTCACACAACAATAATTATGTCTATTTTTTTGTCAGACATATTAATTACCGAATATGTAATTTTAATATAATAAAACATGTATTTAACTTAACTTAATGACAAAGAACCTAAATAAACTTATGAATATACATAACTATCTACATGAGAAAGAAAAACTAAATCTACGAAAAAGTAAATCTATATAAATAAAAAGAGAAGTCCTGACTGACTGACTGACTCATCAACGCCCAGCCCAAACCCTTGGCCCTAGAAAGCTGAAATTTTGCACAGATGTTTTTTTTATAATGTAGACAAGGAATAAGGAAGGATTTTACGAAATTCAACCCCTAAGGGGGTAAAACGGGGGTGCGAAGTTCGTATGAAACTTTGCCGTTTTTGAAGTTAGAGGCATGAAAGTTGGTATTTGGCCTTGCGGTTAAAAATAAAAAATATATGTTTCAGGATTTTTGGAAATTTCACCCCCAAGGGCAAAAAATAGGGGATGTAAGTTTGTACGAAAAAAGTCCCAATTTTTTAGTTAAACGCATGAAAATTAGCATTTGGCTTTTTAGTTAAAAATAAAAAATTATGTATTTCAGCATTTTTGAAAATTCCACCCCGAAGGTCATAAAATAGGGGATGTAAGTTTGTATGAAAAATGCGATATTTTTGAAGTTAAACGCATGAAAATGAGTATTTGGCCTTTCTGTTAAAAATATATAGCATTTATTTCAGGATTTTTGGAAATTACACCCCCAAGGGCGGAAAATAGGGGATATAATTTTATACTGCATGACTGACATATCAACGCACAGTCGGCTGCAGTTAGGACTTGAATTTTGACAGTAGATACCTTTTATGACGTAGGCATCCACTGAAGAAGGGTTCTTGAAAATACCACCCCTGCGGGACTAAAATAAGGGATGAAATATTTTATGAAAGTGCTTAATTTTGATGTTAAAGGCTTTAGTATATAGACTTGCAGTTAAAAATTAAAATATATATTTCAGGATTTTTGAATATTCCACCCCCAAGGGCGTAAAATTGGGGATGTAAGTTTATATGAAAAAAGTGCCAACAAGTTTTAAGTTAAACGCATGAAAATTGGTATTTAGCATTACAGTTAAAAATTAAAAGTATGTATTTCAGGATTTCCGAGAATTCTACCACGTAGGGTGACAAATAGGGGATGATTGTATGAAAAATGTGACATTTTTTAAGGTAAACTCATGAAAATTGGTATTTGACCTTTCATTTAAAAATATGTATTTCAGGATTTTTGGGAATTCCAGCCCTTTAGGGTGACTAATAGGGGATGGAAGTTTGTATGAAAAATGTGACATTTTTAAGGTAAACGCATGAAAATTAGTATTTCGCCTTTCATTTAAACATTATATAAATATATCATCAGGACTTTTGGAAATTCCACCCCTAAAGACGACTAAAATAGGGATGTAAGTTTGTATGAAAAACTGTTTTTTTTTGGAGTTAAAAGCATGTAAATTGATATTTCAGTTAAAAATAAAGCAATCAAGGGAATAATTTGTTGTTAAAAAAGGTAATCCATAACTGATTCAATAGGTCAACACCAAAAATGTACGCCAACTTAAATTATAGAGAAATTCGTTTCTTATTGCTTAAAATGTTGTGTTTGTTGTCGTCTAAGTAAAGATTTAGCGTTTTATAAGATTTGTAACTTCTTTTTTTTGGTATTTTTCATAACATATTAAAAAACGTCAATTTAATAAAATTGGGATTAAAAAGTCATTGACCCAAAATTCGAGTTAGCGTAGTATAAATAATTGTTCGTGTCGAGATAATCGCACCCAAAAAATATCATCTTAATTTTACTGATCTACAAGTTCACAATTTTGTAACTCGATGGCTTTTATATCGTTTCAGATCGCAGAACTCATTTGACATATCGGTTAAATAAATAAATGCTTGAAGTAAAAGGTAGTCCAAAACTGAATCAAAAGATGATCTTTTTTTATATACTGTAGACACGGGTCTCATCGCGATAAATATTTAGGTAAATCATTACCTTGTTTACCCGACGTTTCGGCATGGATTGCACCAGCCGTGGTCACGGGTCGACTGGTGTGGCTCGGCAGCGTCGTCTCCGTGAAGCTCGGGTATCGGTATCTACCCTCGCATGGTCTTGATATTTTTTATTTTCCTTTACGAAACTGTCGGTACACACGACACTAATGACATCAGCGCCCGGGCGCACTACGTTGGTTACGCGACGATGGCACTTCGTTATTACAGGATTCCAAGATGGTGAGAGGCGGTATCCATCTTCCCGGTTGAAATTGATATGTTTCTTTATTTCAACCGCTTCACGTACTATTCTGGAGTAATAGTGACGATCGGTGGAGAGGACCTGTGGCTTGTGTAAATTTGTAATCCAGTGTTGGGATCCTGTGTCGACTACGTGCTCAGCTATTGCTGATTTATTAACCTGTCGGTTCCTGACAGCTGCGATATGTTCTTTAGCCCTTTCAGCAATGGATCTTTTAGTTTGGCCGATATAAAACATACCGCAGTTGCACTCAAACCTGTAGACGCCCGGTGTTTGAAGAGGAATAACATCCTTCGGTGTACGCAGCTGGTTGGAGATTTTGGAGATCGGACTATATACAGTCTTGATGGAGTATTTCTTTAGTACTGATCCAACTTTATCCGTTACTCCTTTCACGTAAGGTAAAAACGCTGGTGCTCTGCTTACTTCCGGCTGCTTCTCCCTCCCTCCCCTGTAGCCGTTTTGCCTAAGTACCCGCTGAACGTGTGTGAGCTCACTTTCTAAATAAATATTTAGGTAATAATTTACCTAAATATTTATCGCGATGAGACCCGTGTCTACAGTATATAAAAAATGTGTACAAATCGCGAAAGTTTAAAAACATTAACAAAAGATGATCGCCTAAATCTCACCCAAAATATATGCCCACATCTTAATTTTACCGCTTTAAAAGGTTATATTTTTGGGCTTATTCCGGTTTTCCCCCTTGAGAGAATCCCCCTCAGGGGGGAAAACTGGACACTAATGTAAAAAGCATCCAGATAGTCCCCTTGTCATTTTAACATAGTCCAGTTTTCCCCCTTGAGAGAATTTCTAGAGGGGGGAAAACTGGACACTAATTTAAAAACCATCCAGAAAGTCCCCTTGTCATTTTTACATATCCAGTTTTCCCCCTTGAGAGAATTCCTTCAGGGGAGAAAACTGGAACTAATGTAATTAAAGCTCGAGAAAATCAATATATATCATGAATGTAAGAAACAAAGAAACAACTATGTAATGTATAATCAGTCTTTTTTTATTCATAGAATTTGGTAATAAAATGTGCTGAAGAGGAAAAATAATCACAATAAAGGACATGAATGAAATGCGGTGGATTTTTAGTAGAACTTATAATTAAAATACTATACTTTAGTAATTCTTTTTACCTAAAAAACCTGACCAATTTAGAATATGGGTAAAAGTTTCTCTTACTTAAATAATATCCCTTACCTAATATAACAATAATACAGTTTTATTAAAGGAAAAACATTGATAGATATATAAAAAAACTACATTTGTGGCAACTTGCTAAATAAAATATCAAAAACAAAAGAAAAATAGTAAAATGCGATATAAAACGACCCACGATGTACAATTAATTAAATAATGTTTTGTGTGTAAATCTTAATGCGGTTCACAGAAAACATCTACTTACCAAGTTTCAACAGTACAGCTCTTATAGTTTCGGAAAAAAGTGGCTGTGACATACGGACGGACAGACAGACATGACGAATCTATAAGGGTTCCGTTTTTTGCCATTTGGCTACGGAACCCTAAAAAGTTAATGCACATACATGGATACTTGTGAGTATGGGCATGATAAAACCGTTGGGTTTGCGAATTGATAAACATACTTACACCTAATTACTTAAGAATTTAATCAAAAATAAAAATTTACTTTAATAATGATTTGTCCACGACACTTAGTTTTCTTGCGGGTCACACATCCCCACACATCTGATCCATTTTTGTAACTTTTTTGTAGCACAATTGGTGACCAGCACGTAAAATAATTTTACTATTTTTATATATATATAATTTAGCACTTGTATATCACGAAAGGTGGAAGCCATAATTTTAATATTTTTGTCAAGACTAGGTGCTACGATGTACTCGGTGAGAGATTTATGCATAACTAACTTAGAAATTAAAATGACAGAAAGCGGCTCATCCTTTACCTGCATTAGTTGTAAACAATAAGATCCTAAATATCTATAATGTAAGTAACCCATCAGGAACAAGTGCGGAGCGCACGTGTTTTATGATCTAGACAACATAAAGTTGCGGTTTCGTTTCCAGGTAAACATCCACTAATTGTAATTTAAAGTAGGTAACGATGTATGATCAATCTTGATTTTCTAAAAGTTATTAATGTTTTTGCCTGTGCATCCATGTGAGGTTAATGTTATTTTTCGTGATTAAACCTTAATATTGTTGCAGCAGCGTAGCGTGAAGAGTATCACATTATATCAATGAAATAAATAAACGCACTTGCGAATCTGTAATGTTCGGAATAGTAATAAATCAGCGACATGTGTGTTTAATCTCAAAAATGAGAAATCATAAATTAATCATCTGGCGACGGGTCTCGATCCAGTACCCTCTAGCAAACCGGGGTAGGCGATCTGCCATTGACATACGAACGATAGACACTGTTGGATTAAAGAATTTTGAGATAAGATTTATGCATTACTGCTATAAAACTAAAATTTAAATGTATATTTAAACTTTAATAACGCAAAAGAATTTCAGTATAAACTTTATTATACCTGAGGGGGGATTTTAGGATTTTTTTTTTTCTATTCCAGTTTTCCCCCCTAAGGGGGACTACTAGGGGGGAAATCTGGACTTATTTTGTTTTCATTCCGATTTTCCCCCCTAAGGGAGATTCTCAGGGGGGAAATCTGGATATATTTTTATTTATTCCGGTTTTCCCCCCTAAGGGGGAATTTCAGGGGGGAAAACCGGAATAAGCCTATTTTTGTTAGTAGATGGTGTAATCATCGTTTTAGATCGCGCTATGGTTTCGTTCACAAAATGTGATATTAGACCTATCAATGGTCGTCAATCCGTGGTCGCAACCTAAGCTAATGGGAGTTACCTTGGTGATTAATGCATCGTTGATTATTATATTACTTTATTTGACTTACTGACTTTACTTAAGGACAATTGATATGTATTCGGTTTATGATATTTTTGGGTTTATGATATCGGGTCTTTTTTTAAAATAACAGTAGCAAAGTAGTCTTTAGTTTATTTCTTAACTAGGTTATTTATAGGTTAGGTTTTCTTAAATTTATATTGCTTATTTCTTTTAAAAGTATTTTTTTTTAGATTAAGCTAGAAGTAAGTAGTTACATTGGTAATCATTCAAAATTGTCTCGGACGAAGTCGCGGGCACCAGCTAGTTATATACATAAATAAATTAAAACTAACTACAGATGGCGTCGTAGTATTCCTCCGAATCGAGGCAATGAGAAAATGTCTATTGAAAAAAATAAAAGGAAAATAACAATCTATATACAATAAAAATAAATAATAACTACTTACCATATTATGTCAAAAGTGAATTGTAAGGGGCCCGCCCACGCTGCGTCTTCCGGTTCGTAGTCGCCACTCGAGAACTTTCGAGAACAGACCAGTGAGTGACTGACTAAAAATTTGAGTCGAAGTTAGAAGTTCAGTTTTGTCGTCTCTCAGTCAGCTAAATAAAGCCACAAATTGAGTAACCCGAGATGCCCCGTTTGAGTTTTTTGTGCAATATTATTTAGACTAAGAACTTTGAAATGTTCTGTTGACAAATAGAAAATTCTAAGTTAAAACGATATACCTTAACCACTGCTCAACGCGTATACTTTAATTGGCTTGATGATTGGATAGTCTCTTATTGCTTAAGCCAGGAACGACATATTATCATGTCCTTCGATACTCAAGTCGCTCTGAGCTTAAATTATTAATGTGTATATCTACCTATCTTAAGACGGATACGTTTTTCGCCTCGCCTATTTTCGAAACCATGGGGGCGTCCGACTTTGATAAGTTTCGGGGAACTGCCTATTCTGAGAATAACATTTACACAGTAGGGATCATATCTGTACCGAAATAGATAATTAATATGAAATAGGTACTAGAAAATCCATGCGTACTTTGTTCGAGAAAACATTATTAATTTTCTGAAAGCCTGAGTAGAAATCCACTGAATTCTGGGTAACTTTCAGAGTAAGCTTAATCTTTTACGGCTTTTATCTTGTCGTCTATTTTTAAAGAGATGGCCATTTTGAAATTGGTCCTTGTAAAACGGGTATTTTGTACTATCAGACGAATTATTTGATATCTTGTTGCAAGTTGTAAATATATAAATTATGGTAAAAAGAGGTAGTGTTGTATCGAAGTTGAAGGAAATCTCGGTAACTCAAAAATTGTGTTATTTTCAAGTAGGTATACAAATGTCATATATTCATTTATTGTGTAAAAGTAATTTGTTATCAAGTATGTCAGAAGTTTTATCTAAAAATACCTAAAAGGCAGTTCTCTACTGTCTCTTGGCAATTTATTATATAACTAGCTGTGCCCCGTGGTTTTACCCGCGTTAAATTTTATAAATTATCACAGCTCCTCCCCCGTAGGTTATAGCGTGATAATTATGTAGCCTTTATGTTGACCCGACCTCTAAGTAATATTCACGCAAAATTTGAAGTAAATGCATGCTGTACTTTTTGAGTTTAGCCCGGACATACATACAGACAAACAGATAAACAGACAAATATTCTAAAAACTATATTTTTGGCTTCGATATCGAATGCAGATCACGCCCCAAGTATCCTTTTAAAAAAATATACAATGTACAGTTTCGACTTTCCTATGATTTAATTACATGTAGGTATAGAATATAGAAGAAGTTATATACATATGATAATAATTTCAAAATTGAGTAGCCGATGTAATTGACCTTTGTATCTAAGAGAGGTAAGTAGTCTGATCAAGCTTTCGCGCCAGAGAGGTCATGATTTGGATTCTCTCACTGAACAATAAATGTGTTAAAACTTAGATTTGTTTCCTGGCTTGATCAGTTGTCCATGGGTTTCAGTCAAGCCATATTAGAGGCACTCCAATAATTTGGTAGTTAGCCACAACAAGTTGGACCGACAGCCAACCCCAATAGAAATGGGAATAAGCAATTTGGCTTTTCTAGTTGCAATTCTCTTGTTTTATGAAGCTCGTTAATTAATTCTGTATCTTGCTTTTTTCTGGAGGCTCCTCCCATCAGGCGCCAAGAGAAGTCCACGGCAGGTAGGTTTAGTCGGTGCGAGTCCGAAATACCCACCCGCAGACATTTTTTGCGGGTGGCATGCGTAGGCATTCCCCTTGCCATAACAAAAAATAAATAAAGTCAAGGAAGAGTAGAGAAGTTTTAAGAACAAAATAAAATCGCTTTTAGTAGACAAAGCTTATTATAACGTCTCCAAATATCTAGCTGATAAGTTTTAATACATATTGTTATTAATAGTTCAATCGTAATATTAGGATTCATATTTTTTTACGATATGATTTTACAATTAACTTTTGACATAATATGGTAAGTAGTTATTATTTATTTTTATTGTATATAGATTGTTATTTTCCTTTTTTTTTCAATAGACATAATTATTGTACATTAAATAGTCCGGTCAATTTAGACATCAAAGGTTACAATAATCCCCATTAGGCTGAAAATTGGTAGGATCGTTCATTACACAATTACAAAGGAAATGTGAAAAGTCCACATCGATCCAGCACGTGCAAATAAATTTACTCGGTGTCAAACGTCACAAAAACGGGTTATTCGCAATTTTGAGCAAAACAGTAAGTTTTGTTCAAAATCTATTCCATCCAATCTATCCCTATTTTTTTGTCTAATTTGACTGCACTAAACATATTTGCACGCCATTGTATGGCAAACATGTTTGAACCAAATATGTTAAAACGTTCCATCGTACATGCAATTTCATTGTTATATGTCTATAAACACATGTTTATGCTAATAAATTACTTACTGACTAGAGTCTTAAGCTCTGTAAATTTATTCAGCAATAATCTAAGGAACCCAAAGCATAAGAAACTACTTTGTAATAATATCATGGGAAAATTTTCCGATAGCTACTCACTAGTAACCTAGGTAACGATCTTCGCCCACGGTTTAATCTTGAAGAGAATTCAATTTATTCGACAAAAAGGTTTTATTTACACAATGTGAAATAAAATTGTGTAGGATATCAAATACAGATATTTACCCATGGAATTGAACACTTGTACAAAAATAGGTGGCAGAATATAAGAAAAAAACTAGGTACCCACGCAATCAAGCTGAGTATCTAACGCATGCCAACCAATTTGCTTATGTAAAACTTAGTGTATACTGATATTCTATAGTAAACCTAAAAAAGTTTTATAGAAAAACTAGCTGTGCCCCGCAGTTTCACCCGCGTCAAACTTTATAAATCATAGTCTATAAGTTATTAAACTTATATTGCTTTGTAGTAATATAAGCTATAGGTATTACTACAAAGTTTCATCAAATTCCGTACCGTAGTTTATGCGTGAAAGAGTAACAAACATACTCGTGCATCCATCCATACTCACTAACTTTCGTATTTAAAGTATTAGTAGGATATAACTTTTTTAATTAATGCACAATAGTTTACATGGTGTGTGTTTACGCATGTTAATGTTAAAAGAGAAATAAATTTTAATATTGAATTGTGATAATTGTTATCAGAATCAATTCATATATGACTACAATTTTTATTAAAGGCAACGCCCGCATTATGCAAATGAATCCTTAACCTCGGGGTAGTTTAAAAACGTTAATTGGCATAATGCACACCCGTGTCCCGGGTCCGATCGGAATCGGGCAAACTCAAGAAAAAACAAGGCAACTGCAGTGCAGGCAACACATACAAGTAATATTTTAGCTGGGTGGTGGGACTGACAGTTCTTCACCTCATAGTCTTACCTATAACCGATTGGTGAGGTTAAGAACCTAAATGTGAATGGCAAAAATCGTACCGCATACTTCTTTTGGTGTTCAGCTACATTATTTGTACCACTTATTAAGACAACTAGGCATTGATTTTCATGTATGTATAATATTTTTAGAACTTGGGATTAATTAATTAAATCAAAAATAATATTTCAATTATTTGCAATAAATAAAGGTAATAAAATGGTAAACTAAACGCAGCTACGTTTTCAGAAATTGCCATATGTAAAATAATATAAATATTGAAATTATAATTAATTATTTTTAAATGGGAACAACATTGTATATAAATCATATAATTATATACTTATTTATTATACATATGAAAGCACAGTAGTTGCATTAAATCGTAATAATTAATGATTTAGAATAGGAACGATTTTCGTCGTCAATATTTTTTTGTTCATGGCAATTATTTATTGACAGGCAAAAACAATCTGTCAGGTATTTATTGCTGTTGTTTTGATCATGTCATCAATTTAGCAAATTATCTTGCAATTTTTACGTTGAGTTATCCTCCGTACCATAATAATAATATATACAACTATAACTGTTGACAGTGGATTCACGAAAGGACTCTTTATCATTTAATTAAAATGACGAGTTCGCAATGTGGTAATTGCTATATTTGCTTGCCCCGACTAAGAAGACATGCTTTATCCGATGAGAGTGAAGTTCTGAATAAACCCAATGTTGCTTTGTGCTATGTGATAATTATTGTTTGGTACTTATATGAAGATGTTCTTAGGTGAAGTAATACTAAGGATGAATTAATAATAATACTAATAAAATAAATGTAGTTACAAAAAACAAAGAACCTATTGTTTTATTTACCTCCACTCAAAACCTCGTATAAAAGCCCTCGCAACCTCACAGAAATGAACACTGTATGGTTATGAACTTAGTAATTAATGGAAATAAAGAACTTTTCATTATTTCAACAAACAATAGTTTTTTGCATATTCCTAACCTAACTTGCGACCCGGTCAGGGTTTTCGGGGCAGGTTCGGAATAAATCCAAAGACTACAAAAGAGCGACAACATATTTTACTTTATCAACATAACAATCTTTATGTAAATATAATATGTAACAATCTTCATTAGTACACTAGTTAACACTAGCATTTCATTACCACATCAGTAGACACACTTTGATATTTACAGTATCTTTATTACTAAGGCAGTAAGAGTGATTTTCGAACTGCAATGTATCCACGGCCATGGGGTTGATCCACAGATTACCAAACGTAACCTTAAAATAAAACTGGCTATAACTTTTATATCCCAAGTTCTAAAAATCTAAGAAATTAAAAATGCCTTTTCTATCACATTAACTACCAATTAAAACATAAAATATCCCGAAACACGAAATTTTACTGGTGGTACAAAAATCCCATACAGACCTGCCGTTTACCTTTTGCCGCCAGCCTGCCGTGGATGACCGACCAAGGGCCAGTTTTTCCACTTATATCAGCAATTTTTTGAGCTTTTTTGAGCACGCAAGACGAGATTATCTACTATTGAATACGCTAGCGCTACACTAATGAGGCAATACCATCTTTAATAATCTGCTTTCTTCTGTGGTTTTGTTACAAAGTAAGAAAAGAAACAAACGTCTATGGTACATACATGCTCGGCTTAGTTTTGACGTTAGATTTCAAAATGAAATTACAGAATTATACTCTTAGATTAAGACAAATTAAATGTCAATTTATTTTCTACGTTCATAAAGGTTTTTATTATTTTATTTATAAATTATAATCGTGCAACTTTATACTTACTTATAATATTAATAATAGTTGTCCATATTCTGGATGAACTTATGTCCGTCAATTATATGTTTGTAAAGTACATAGGGATTAATAAAACTAGTGCGGGCGACGACGTCCTAAAAATAATTTAAAATTACCCACCAATATACAAACAATGTCTTCGACAGGCATTTTATATATTGGGATAATATTTACACAAAGCCATTTAATCCCAAACTAAGCAGAGCTTTACTATGGAAACCCGATAACTGATATACTACATATAACTACTACTTTTCTTTTGAAAATACATACTTATATAGACTTTCAACTGCCATTACTTATCTATCAAACTCTGTTTTATTCCAGCCAAAGCCTCCGCACGTGGGAGTACGTAGGCTTTGGCGCAGCAACCCCCGGGTAGCGCTAAATGAGGCCCATAACATTCTTTGGTTATATAAACAGCTCAACTAAAGAAGTCGGTTACCTCCTTACATATATATATATATATATACAATTAACATCATTCTTCTATGTATTTAAGTATTTATTTATCTATATAAGTATGTATATCGTCGCCTGGTACCCATAGTACAAGCTTTGCTTAGTTTGGGGCTAGGATGATCTGTGTGACATTGTCCCTATATATATTATTATTATTTGTGAATAATGTGGTCATGGGTGTACTCTATAAACTTGTAGTACAATATTGGCGATATTACACCAATATTGTACTGCAAGATTATAGAGTAATCCTAAATATTATAAAGGCGAAAGTTTGTGAGTGTGTATGTTTATTACTTCTTCACGTGGAGCGATTTTAATAAAATTTGGTATGGAGTTAGAAATAATAATTATTATAATAATATCTAGGGACAATGTCACACAAATCATCCTAGCCCCAAACTAAGCAAAGCTTGTACTATGGGTACCAGACGACGATATACATACTTATATAGAAAGATAAATACTTAAATACATAGAAAATATCCATGACTGAGAAACAAATATTCGTGCTCATCACACAAATATTTGCACTTACCGGGATTCGAACCCAGGACCACCAGCTTCGTAGGCAGGAGCACTACCAACTAGGCTACGGTGACGTCAGTTACCTGAAATCCTGGATTAACACATAGGCTAATTTATAAAGTTTAATGCGGGTAAAACCTCGGGGCACAGCTAGTCACCCTTAAACACAAAATAATCGATGGGATTATGAATCGAATTGTAAAAATAACTAGCTTTTGTTCAAAATACTCCCCAAACAGATTAATTTGTATAATCACCACCTTATCTTATTCCGTAGGGGACGTAGATGTTTCCCCAAATCTATTTAATTAATTCCATGTATTTAAGTATTTATCTATATAAATAAGTATTTATATCGTCGCCTGGTACCCATAGTACAAGCTTTGCTTAGTTTGGGGCTAGGATGATCTGTGTGACATTGTCCCTAGATAAACGAATAATAATAATAACGAATACTTACTTACAATACGCCACCAACGTTAAATAACAGCGTTTGCCTTTCATTAGCATGATCGCAGCTTAAAGTTATGTTGATGATATGGACCTAAGTATGACTTATGTAAGTTCGTTACAGGTGGGAGGAGGTGGAAATAAAAATCGGCCAAGTGCGAACCGGACTCGCTCATGAAGGGTTCCGTAGCAGCAAGTAGCAATATAAAAGTAATAATATAAAAGTTCTTGTATTAGTTGATTGAATGAAAGGGAAATTGCGGTTTATGATTTATGACGTATTAAAAAAAACTACTTACTAGATGTCGTTCAAACCACAAACCAATTTTCGGTGGAAGTTTGCAAAGTAATGTACATCATATATTAGTTTTTAGTTTTATCACTCTCTTATTTTAGAAGTTACAGGGGGGGGGGGGCACACTTTTTACCACTTTGGAAGTGTCTCTCGCGCAAAGTAATCAATTTAGAAAAAAAATATATTAGGAACCTCAACATCATTTTTGGAGACCTATCCATAAATACCCCACAAGTATGGGTTTGACGATAAAATAAATTTTGAGTTTTAGTTCTATGTATGGGGAAACCCCAAAATATATTGCTTTTTTCTATTTTTGTGTGAAAATCTTGACGCGGTTCACAAAATACATCTACTTACCAAGTTTCAACAGTATAGCCCTTATAGTTTCGGAAAAAAGTGGCTGTGACATACGGACAGACTGACATACAGACAGACATGAGGAATCTATAAGGGTTCCGTTTTTTTACGGAACCCTAAAAATTGGCATGGTGGATGGGCTGTATGTTTGTTCGACTACCTAGTAGCATAAAGAAAGTTGTGAGTGTTGTATAACCTAAGATAAAAAAGAAAAGTGTAAAATTGCAAGATCCTTGTGTATGTATATGTTCTTGTAGCACTGCTCCTAAACCAAATGCCAATTTCTGAAAGTTGGTTTAATCAAAATGGTTCTGAGATATGTTTCATGAAAATCGAATTACCAATTGAACATTTAAATATCTTTTTCTAGTTGTTGTTGATGTGTGTGTTAATATACCATAAACCGCAAACAAGTATAAAGTCGTCTTGATGTTAGCCGGTTACCGTAGCCTCTGATGCTTGCGACACTCAATTTTATTTTATTGTATTTCTAAATAAAACTTTTTTTTGGTTGTGTTTTTAAGAAAACTTAAGTACAGGTTACTGATAAAACAATAAATATTTTAATAACGCCTTTTACAAATTATTCACAGACACAATATATTCACAGTATGCAATATTTTTATCTGTGAAAATTTAATAAATTTGGACGCGTTGTAGACCCTCTTCACCTGCCCCATAAGAGCTCGCCACACTGGACAATAATACTTTATTATAATTGTATGTTATCTAGCATATTATGTGTAATATTTAGCTCAGTATAGAAATAAATAAGAGTATAACATCCTTTAGGCACAAACCTGTGTTTTACTTTTTAATTACATTTGCATAAGGTGAGTTACTCACAAAGTGCATTCGCGAAGCATTCAACAAAGCTTTGCTTTTATACAAACTATTCATCAGTGAAAACGTGGTTTTAATTGTTAGTTGCAAAGTTTTGGGATTTAAAAGCTCAGTAACATTTTCCTTTACAAGCTACAACTATATACAACGGTTTATGTATGTATTTACAGTTCGAAATAAAGCAATGAGGAGAAAATAATACACCATGGGGCTCTTACAAAAAATTGTATTAAGGTTTGTATAAAAGGAACGGCAACGTGTGAGTGACGCCTGGCCGTAGCAACGGAATAAAGCCTACAGTAAAAAGCTAACTTAGTTGTATAAAATATGAGTGTATTAAGTATACTAATAACATTCGCAAAAAATAGACGATTTTGAGATGTATTTGAACTCTCCATGTAAACACGCCGCTTTGATGACGCAGTTTTTATGAGAAACCATTTTGTTTTTGCTAATATCAAAGACTTCTCTCGATATTTTTTTTTATTTAAGTTACACACATTCTTTGTTTACTTTTTTATCATTCAAAATATATAATTATATTTATGACGATTGTTCCATATGAGCTTAAAATCTCTTCATAATAAGCTCAAATGTACCAGCTTACTTAGTAATAAAAAGGAACTATATTGTATGTTTTCTTTGTCAAAATCTACATAATTTTATTTTTATTTGAATAAAGACATGTATTTCAACAAATAAAGGTTAAATAGGCACAGCAGTTATTTTCATCAATAATATCGTCAATAAGATAGTTAAAATTTAAGCCGTTAGGCATACCGTATGGATTATTGTAATTAGTATGATACAGAAAATAATGTACATATGTATTATGTATTTTAAAAGAATACTTTTCGTGCAATAAACAAAATAAAAAGGGTATTAATAACTTAAGACTGTATATTTTGGACGAATTTATTCGTTCGTTAATACATCAATAGAGTAATTTGCTTAACAGATAAAGGTATAATTCATAAAATGTGACTAGACATCTTGACTAGATTCCCTTGCGGGACACCTGTTGCTTTCCTACACATCGACGCGACGCTTAGAGTCTTTAACCTTACACTAATCATATCTCTTATCATGTTAAAAACATAGAGACGACATCCGAACAAGTAAACAACACAGTACACCAGTTCAAATTAACACTGAAGAGTGGTCCAAAACGAAGAAGTCGGGTGCAAGTAGGCCTAGCGCCTGGCGGGCTCCGGCCCCAGCAACACTCAGGCCATCGCCATCTCATCTATACCCTGCAGCAGGCGCGAGCGCAGACGCGCAAACACCGGGTGCTGTGTAGGGATGCCGCGCCCGTGAAGAAAGCGCAGAGTCTCTTGTGCGCACACCAAGAACCCAAGCTGCTCCGGGTCCATGTCCACTGGCACGGAGTCCAACAAAGGGTCGTCGTTCTCATCCCCATAGTTCTCATAGCTGTAGTTCTCTTCCTCGTCCTCCGATGCCGTGCGGCGTTGATTATCCTCCAGCTCCACTGAACAAATCCGCCCAAATAGACGCTTCAGCGCCTGGCGCTTCTCGGCGTTCTCCGAGTCGTTCATTAGCGGCTCGCTGCGAGAGCGCTTGCGAATGCGTTGTCGCTTAGCGCGGCGGTCACCGTTCTCTACACGCTTTCGCTTGTTCGTCATTATCAGTTTACTCGACGGCATCGAGATGCAAACTGCGAGCAGGCTATGCACAGGGACTGAAGGGCCCGGCGATCACGGTGGAGCGACACGCCGTCCTTGTCGTGTGGCGGGCGCCGAGTACGTGCGAGAGGGACGCGCGCGGTGCAGTGAGAACAGCTGGCGAGCAGATGCAGGGCGCGGGGCACGCACGCTTTGTTTGATAAAGTTTATTCGGGGAAATAAAACTGTTAGCCGCGATTGCGCGGACTGGCGGGGGGAGACGCGCGAGCGGGGGTAGAGGACCAGCCCGGCCGGCAGCTGCGACGCATCTGCCGCGCTCTGTTCACCTGAGCTACATGCCTCGTCTCAAGGTGCCGACGTCGTGTAATTAAGCTACAGATCGACTCCAACGTAAACAAAACAATAGATATCTACGCCTCACTAGAGTAAATGTCCTGGACTGATTTACCGTATTAATTCATCTTACTTAGTACATTATACCTATCTTACGCACTTGATACCGGTATTACTATAAGATTCAGTTACGCGTCAGGTAGATAAACTTATAGAATGATTGGATGGGCTTGGCAAGGTAATAATATTTAAACAAAAGATTGGCTTGATACTTGATTTTTCAACAAAAACACAAACATATGTAACAAAAAATAATTATGTATTACTACAAAGTTGTAACTATATTACTACAAACATGTTATGACTATTTACAAGCGCTTTTTTTAAACCTTTTTCTTTTAAAATTGTATGGTTCTGTAGTTAATTCAGTATTATACCAATTATATTATTAAGGTTTAAATTTCAGTAGTTAATTAGATTACAGTGTACTACCAATCTCAAAGATATTCACAGATTTTTATGAAAGCTTTTAGAAACCAAATGACCATCCATTTGGTTTCTAAGAGCTTTAGAAAAAGACTTCAAGCGCAGATAATGAGGGCCTGGTTTCAAATCCCGGATCAGGCTAAAAAGTGATTCTGATATTTTTCTGTTAAGAAAATTTCTCAGTATCAGCTCGAATTTCGGGAGATCGCGGTTATACCTCCCGCTGTACCTGACCTCTTTCCGGTCATGTTGCAAGTCATCCCATCGGGTCTAAAAAGTTATGGATAAAAAGTGCCCCTGTGTTTGTACACATACTTATACACCATGGTATGGCCCGCGAAGATCGCTAGTCTCTATGGAGACTGGCCGCCATGGCTGAAATTCAACCAAATTATAACACAAATATATAGGCGTGTGTGTGTCTGTCTAACTGTGTCAAAGTAGCTAAACAGAATACACGGGCTATAGACACATAGACTTAAGTATTCATACACCGCTTTGTTTCTGTCGGAGGTATATCCGATAAAATCTGTTGGCAAAAAGTCATAATTGAGTCAATCATTCGTGAAAACAACACCGTGCAAATAATATACTCGGCCAGACAGCGCCCGTAAATGGAACTGAAAAATGAAACAGTTTCGAAGCTCATCGGTTTATGGACAGTTCATGCCCGAATACATAGGTATCTATGTAAAATGTAAAAATCAATACCCAGGTTTATATACTACCGGGAAACGAGCTGTCGGCCACGTCCTATATATTACCTAGTTGTATACAGTGTACATAACAGGTACCTAGTATGACGGCATATGAGATTTCCGATAATCCGCTTCAAAGTCAGTGCCTAGCTTCGTCTCAAATATAAGGCGAGTTTCCATTGTGTGTGCTTGCAAGTTGCAAGATGCACTGGCAAGTACACAATGGAGACTTGAGTGCTTGCCAACCAAGGCATGGAGACTGGTGTCGTTTCCGAAACTATGCTAACAATTTGAATTGCGCTACGCGGTTCTATATATTGAGCGTCTTTGAACGCGGAGAATGCTTTTCTTATTGGGTAAAAATAAGGTTCACATAACAAAGGAGATACGAAAAAGGCTCTACATCAGACTCTAACATTTACAAACATAGTACATTTTACAGCTTTTACAGACGCCGGCACATCAAGCTATCACAATCTGAATTATTTTGACAACGCCCGCACTAGGGAATTTAATCCCTGTGTCGTGGGGTACTTTACAAACATATAATAGACGGACACAAATCACATCCAGACTCAGACCAACTATTTATGGGTAACACAAATAGTTGTCCGGCGCGGGACTCGAACCCGTAACACGAAGCGGTGAGGCGATTATCTTAGCCGATGCGCCACTTGTTTGAAAGTGCCCCAATTGAAAGTGAACCTTATGATTTAGTGATAAAGTTGAAAATCTATAAAATAAATTTGACGGATTGGGGTAGCTGGATGTTCTGGCATCTGTACAATGAAAAGATCCTATCACATAGCCATGTCACTTTTACTAAAAGACAACGCCCGTACAAGGTAATAAAACTGATTGTTTGTATAATAAATCTGCGTATCACAGGAAACGCCGCGATACTTATTAGAGAAACAATTAATATTTGGGTACAAAATACAGACGCCAGCACATCCAGCTACCCCAATCTGTCAAATTTCTTTCATAGATTTTCAACCTTATCACATAAACACAAGGTTCACTTTCAATTGGGAAAATTGGGCAGTTTGGGGTAGCTTGATGTGCTGGCGTCTGTACATTCAGCAGCCTGAATGTAGTTAGTACCCAAAAAACACTACATGTGGGTCACACGAATCTTTTTGTGCAGGAATCGAACCCCAAACCAGTTGACGCTGATGCACTAGTAAGGCCTCATAACCATTGAAAACACTCTTACTTGGATCATCTATTAAGGGGGTAATAAAAATAGTTATCTTCCATGAGAATCGAGCCTCAAACACCCTGTGTTTGAACAGTTCACTTGAACTACTGGTAAAAATATACTGAGCTAAAATTACTAGCTGTGCCCCGCGGATTTACCCGCGTAAAACTTTATGAATTTTAGCCTATGTGTTATGCCGATATACATATAAGCTATATTACTAAAAAGTTTCATCAAAATCCGTTCAGTAGTTTTTGCGTGAAGAAGTAACAAACACAAACTCACACACAAACTTTCGCCTTTATAGTATTAGTAAGTTAGACTGTCTTGTTTGCTGTGTGACTGACGGCAAAGAATATCATCATACATACTAAGACTTCGCTGTCCGTCTGTCACCAGGATGTATCTCATGAACCGTGATAGTTAGACAGTTGAAATTTTCATAGATGATGTATTTCTGTTGCCGCTGTAACAACAAATAATAAAAAAAAAACAAAATAAATATTTAAGGGGGCTCCCATACAACAAACGTGAAATTTTAGCTTGTTTTTATAGATAATGGTACGAAATCCTTCGTGCACGAGTCCGACTCGCACTTGGCTGGTTTTTTTTAAGCCAAACTCAAGTACTGAGGGTTCCGTATAATCTTGTTGGTATGAAATAGTATATACATCACGGGAATCGAGTCACTAAGATTTATGGCGCTTGTTTTTGATGTATCTAGAAATATAAAGAGTTCAGATTACGAAAAGACTGCTTTTTGTAATGTTTATGAATCTAAGCCCACGGTATGAATGAATGAATGAATGAATCTCTTTATTTGCTAGAATATAGGTTTACAAATTGTTGATATAAATGAGTGAGGTTCCACTATATTCGACATTTACGTCGTGCAAATATTTGTTTAGTTAAAATAAATTATAATACTTAATATTTTTCGACTCTCGACTAATTTTAGTGTAAAAAATTATACAAATTAAATAATAAAACAATAATAGGAATACAATCATAATTAAATACCCTATAAGCTAGACTTTAGAATATAGAATGCCGCTTCTAACAAACTCCTGGGAAGTATTAATATGTATTAAATACGTATCAGTATATAAGGGTTGTTTTCGAATTTTCCTACATGTAGTGCTTCCGGCCGAATTTCAGTTACATGGCCATTTGCAACTGAGACTATCCAACTACATAGGACATGTTATAGTGCAAGAGTCTGATCACAAAAACAGATACACTTTCGATTCATTCGGTTGACCACGGCAATATTTCTGAAACAGTTTAAAATATGTGTCATTTATGGCTAGCAAGCCCATTGACGATAGAAGATTTTGTTCTAAGGAACAAGAAATTATTCTCTGGAATGCGCTACCTCCGGAAATCAGAATGGCTAAGACTCGGGTTACTTTTAAAATCAAAACTCTAGACTATATTAAAAAAAAATTAAGGCAGAATCATCTTAATATTACAGTTTGTGTATATATTATTATATATGTAATATATTTATATATATATTTACGTATTTATAGTATAGTGTGTAGTTATGTAACTATTGTATTCATACGATTGTATTTTACAGTACTTGTCAAGTATTTTAGTAATTTTTATTATACTTGGTCTATAGTTGCACCTACTATATTATCTCTGCATCACCCTAAGGTTGACTGGGAGAGAATGCCTTTGGCATTAAGTCCGCCTTTGTACAGTTTTGTGCAATAAGTATAAATAAATAAATAAATAAAATAATATTCTCTACCTCTATAGTTTACATTTTACCCCACTGAATGTTCGAAATGTGATATACTGCTTGAGTATCCAAGTATCCCTGTCTACTTCAGATGCTCAAACCTACTCGAAGTCAAAGTGGGTGTTCCGGTTTAATAAATGGTTCAGTTTAATTTACACGGGATATGGATTTAGTGCATACGTACATGCAACGACAAGTCATTGGAAACACTTACACTACGAAAAGTGCCCTTATTACTTTGGTATAAGGACGCTATCAATGTCATAGCGTAGTGGTTACGCTATTGGACTTTGAAGTCAGTGGTCTTGACTTTTCGAATTCATGTGTGTATTAGACATGAATTATCTAGGAAGCCATCGCATTTTCAGGAAAGCGGCATACCTGAGGGTTTTCCAACAATATTCTTCTCTTAAAAAAATAACTGTACTCTTAAAACAAATACCTTATTTTATAACCAACGACAGTGTAATGTTTAGGATTACTAAACTGTGTGGAAAAACATCTTTGTTGGGTAAAATGTATGCCGGCAATTAAAACAATGTATTGATTTTTCTCAATCACAATCAGATTATTTTAGGCATTACAAACATCAATTATTCGCTTGCTCCTGTAATATAATACAATTATACAAAAAAAAAAACAATTCCTACCTTAATCTTCTTCATCTTGCACTACCCATATCTTTTTTCTTTATTTATTTCTACGTACCATCCAAAGGTGAAAAAAAAAGATCGCTAACTGAGATTTGATGAGGAATAAAGAGTAATTTATCTTAACTTCTGCCTTAACACATTTCAAAATAAGTTTTTTGCTAAACCAATACCCAGGTCATTTTTTAACACTGACTTTAAAATGGCACTACTTATATCAATATAGAAAAGTCTTGTTAAATTTTATAATATAATAATAATAAGCGTAAAGCTTTTCACAGATATGTTTACGTTGGTACCAATCGGACGGAGATACAAATATCTGTAAACAAAATCTAAGTGCACTGCCAATTTATTATTAATGGTTCATTAAACGGTTCTCTGGGCTGCTACACTTGCGCTAAGACCGCCGTTTGAACCTCATAATTCATAATATAAGTGAAGTCATGTTCCAGTGTAAAATATAAAATGAGATGTTCAAGTGTCAGAGTTGTTCAATCCGCCCAGCAGGCCATTGATGAGATTTATCGACTGTTGTCTAACGACTAGAATTAGGACTGACAGCTCAACGTACCCTCCGAAGCACGTAGACATTACCATAGATCACGAGAATTATAACTAATTGCCGGTCACCCATCTATAAATAAATTAAATAAATAAAAAAGGTTTTTATTCACGTAGACTTTAAAAAAGCGCTTGTAAATAGTCAGAACATGTTTGTAGTAATATAGTTGTATACATTATTATTTCTAGTAACATAGATATTTAGGTACACATTGTATGAAAACATTTATAAAATTTATTTTATTATAGCAATGATATTTAGCTAGCTCGTATCGAGATTATGTTTAATTATCTAGTTTAAGTCATATATTTTTACTACATATTTTCAATGGTTCTGTATATATTAAGGTATTATTATTATGACGGACCTTGTGTTAATAACGACGGTCGCGCTTTAATGCAACCACCGGATCCAATGCGCCCATCTGTAGATGGGTAACCGATCGCTGACCGTGTGCCTAAGTGCTTAACACACCGATCTCTTACAAACCGGGGAAACCAACAAGCTGTGAGCGCCTCCCAAAAAGAGAGATGTTTTTTGATTATTCAAAGCTATCATGAGTATATTAAGTTTCTAAATGATCCGGTGATAGCTCACATACGTAATACCCAAAATAACTCCTAACGCTTAATTTTTATTGGAACGAAGTTCCTTATCGCGCGTTGTGAAAGGCTAGACGGAAAAAAATCTTACGAAAAGTTGTCACGACACTTTTTGCAGCTGTGCGGCGTGCGCATGTTTCTCTCTCTCTCTCTCTTATAGAAAGCAAGCCAGATATTTTCATTTCTATTTCGCATTGAACAGTGTGGTGTCGCGACGATTATTTTTGTTGAGTGTATACAGGTTTTTTGTACATAATAAATAATAAGAAATAACTTCGTTCCTTCCGGGTGTCCCTTGACACCTCTCAAGTTATTTTAATTTAATTTTGGGCGCTCGTTGATTGAATTGAATATGCTTCCAGTAGCGAGCGAGCTGGCTAATTTCTAATCGCGTCGGATTACCGGCCGGTTCACAAATTTAGAACTGGGCTTAAAAATGCTCTCTAACGAGACAAGTACGAGCAATAAGCAACGAAATTATTTTAGACTAGTCCAAAATAATTGCGTTGCTACTAAGTTGTTCTGGACTGTTTTTTTACTACAGGTATTAAAATATCAAAGATAACAGAACTTCACCTACAAAATTGTATAAAAAAAGCTGAGAACTGCCATATACAGACGCCAGCACATCCAGCTACCCCAATCTGTCAAATGTCTTTTATAGATTTTCAACTTTATCACGTAAACATAAGGTTCACTTTCTATTGGAGAAATTTGATTGGGGTAGCTTAATATGCTGGCTAATTAGTTGTTACTACAATCACTTTTAAACGAATAAAGACATTATTATTAAAAATTAAGCTCAGCTTTTGCTAATGCTGTTAGTAAGCTAAAGCTTTTGGATCATTTTAGACCTCACCTTACAGCAAACAGAAATAAACCTATATTATATACTAGCTGTGCCCCGCGATTTGACCCGCTTTAAATTTTTAAATTATAACCCATGTGTTATTCGGATATAATTAAGCCATATTACTACAAAGTTTCATCAAAATCCGTTCGGTAGTGTTTGCGAGAAGAAGTAACAAACATACACACTCACAAACTTTCGCCTTTATAATATTAGTGTGATGTACCACACTGTGCTGTGTGGCTATCGGATATCCAAATGATGAACTCCATTGTGGAAATCTTTTGGTGAGGTCTTTGTCCAGCTGTCGACGTCATTTGGATAATATAATGCTATTACTAGTATAAATACACTACATATATCATTTATTATTGTTATATTTATAGAAATATTTATAGACTCTGCTTATAAGTAGTTTGGAATGTGCTCTCTATCTTAACCCTGAGAGGCAGCACATTCCACAGAAGAATAGACTGAATAAAAAACGAAAAGTGAATAAAGTCAGTACGGTGTTAAGTATGAAGGCAAAGAAATTTATTATTTAAAGAATGTGGTGTCAATATCTTATATATAGGTACCCATCACGTCAAGTAGATTAATTTAAAAGAGAACTCCATTTGCATATTGGAAAACAGATTGTGGTTTTTTTTTAAACATTATTTCTTTATTTTAATTTATTTAAAATTTTAAATGGCAACGCCTAAACTTAAGTATTGAATTTCTGTGTCGCGACTTTCGCGACGTACTTTACAAATATGAAATTGGCGGACTCAAAGCACACCGAAAATCAGAACTAATACTTATGGGTCATAAAATAAACAGTTGTACTTTGCAGTAATCGAACTCACGAAATTGCGATGCGACTGCGTATCGCTGAGCCAGACGTGCACAATTTACTCTTGCAAAGAATTACGAGCAGAAATATCAAAATATACTATTCCGGTCTTACCTCCGAATAATATTACGTATAGGTATATTACAGGGAAAATTAAAAAAGTTTGTACGAGTAACTTTGTCATATTGATTGATATTATCGAAAATCCTTCACAGACAAACTTAGTAATGTGGTTCTGTGTTTGAGTTAGTTATTAAACTTGATAACAATTTTCTGTGACACATACCGATATAATTATGTAGGTCCTAACCGGCCAGAAATACGACCACGAACCTGACCCCAATGTTGGGATTCCCATCGAAAAAAATTCCCGGCTTTGGTGCTCTCAAACGAGGGTACCTTGTTTGTTAGTCTTTATCACTAGACCTATCGTAGAAGTCATGTTAAAAAACAAAAAAGAAATCACCATATAGAAAACTTAGATACAGCACTCGGTGCGCGATTCCGATACACACTTTTTTATTATATAACAGCAAACTCCAGCACAAGGGAAATTAATCCCTGTGTCGCGGGGTACTATACAAACATATAATTGAGGGAGACAAAGTACATCAGACTCCGAACAACTATTTGTGAGTCACACAAATAGTTGTCCGGCGCGGGACTCGAACCCGCGACTCGAAGCGGCGAAGCGACTGTCTTAGCCGTTGCGCCACACGGGCAGCCAAATTATGTAAGTACTCACTAGCCAAAAGTACGACCACGAACCTTGACCCTATTTTTGATTTCCTATCCACAAAATTCCCGGCTCTGGTGTTCTTCGGCCAGGATACCTTGTTTGTTAGTCTTTATCACTAGACCTAACGTAGAAGTCATGTTAAAAAAAAAAAGAAATTACAGTATAGAAAACTTAGATACAGCACTCGGTGCGCGATTCTGATACCTACACACTTTTTTATTATACGACAGCAAACTCCAGCACAAGCAAAATTAATCCCTGTGTATACTAGGTATATATAGGGTACTATACAAACATATAATTGGCTGGCACAAAGTACATGAGACTCAGAACAACTAGGTATTTATGGATTACACAAAAGTTGTACTGTGTGGGCATCGAACCCGGGATACGAAGTGGCGAGACGTCAGTTTTAACCACTGCGCCACAGATGCAGTCGCATTTTCGGTATTACTGTAGTTCAATGGCAAACAACCACACACCCCGATTATGCAGTGAGGCTCATATTCAGTCGATAGTCTTAAATCTATAATTTACAGAATTTAGCTCAAAAGTAGCATATATATGCTACTTATTTAATTTGTAACAGTCATACAAATAAATATATCTTCATCTTAACGAATTTTGTAGGCGATTGTCGTAACGGCTGCGCCATACGTGCAGTCATAACTTTTCTGGTATGTATTTTTAAGGTAGAGAACGCTCTCATTTGCCCGCAATCCTTCTCTATGACCCCAGATATCGCATGCTTAATGGAATACTGACTTAACTAAAAAATTCTGATTTTTTGGAAATCACAAAAGAAGATTTTGCTATGAAGTCTCATCCTACTGTGTCCATAGAATTAATACTTATTATTGATCAATAATGATACCTTGTATTTCGAATATATGAATAACTTATTGATAGAATGTAAATGTGAAAAATGCCGGAAATAATAACTATCTATTTTTAAAAAAATAATTAAAAAGTAGATTCTAAGTTAGGTCAGTTTTTTAAAGAAAGCAAAGTAAATATTTTTTAATGCACATGTCCTATTAAGTTGTAAGCTCGTTTCATTTTAAATTATTTATAATTTACCATGACTCATTTAGTATTTAGTCTGTACACGATTCATTGACTTAAACATTTTTAGAGATTGGGTCACTTTATTCATATTATTTGGATAAACATAATATTGAACTTTTTCAATTCACTAGAAGAAACAAATATAATCAGTCTTTTATTGCAGCATCCTTTACAAATAACATATAGAAACAACACGTTTACTTCTTAATATTATAATGAGATCCTATAAATCAACACAAAAGTCAAGCCGGTAAATTACTCAAATTATACATAATAAAATCGCTGAATAATAAAGAAATATATTCTGTTAAAAAAAATTAAAACTTCTAAAGCAAACACAATTAAACTTAATAACTTTCCTTTTTAAAGTAAATTATCTTTGGAATTTAATAATCAGTAAACAATATTTTTCAAAGCAGGTACACTATTAAAGAATACAGTTATAAAAGTCAGAATAAAAACTCGGGATCAATTTTTTTGACAATAGCTCTCTAAGATCTTTCTTTTTATTCTCACTTAATTCTTGCCTTTGTACATAGACATTAGTTAGTTTAATTTCACACGGTAAAAACATTTTCTTCTTTTTATTTCTGACCCTCACTTCCTGGTATTCGCTATCTTTATACGAGGTCTTAACGAAAAATGAAAAAGGTGTATCTTTTTCCACTCTTATCACCTTAAGATCATTCCATAAAACAGTTCTCTCATCTTTAGATTTATTAAAGTTAAAAGCCCAGTCTTCTTGTAGTTTTTTTAAGTCAAAAAATGAATCGAATGTCAGTTCGTGTACTGAAAATTTCTTGCCGGACTTCTTTGCGTTTTTAATTATGGCTACATATTGATGAGGGGAATATATTGGCCCAGATTTTAGATTTTTAGTTATTTCCTTTTCTATTAGACTGTGAATATTGTACCCTCGTTTCTCATCATTACAATCGTGGATGTCTGTGCTATTAAGAAAGTGATTTTCATTGCCCCCTGAAGCTGATTCTGAAATTTGGAAATATTTCTGTACGTTTGAGTAAGACTGATTTTCCGGCTTGTTCGTTATATCACCTAGCATCTGAAACATAAAAAACCTGGTTTAGTAGTGAAAAATAAATAATATATATATATATACAGCATATTTTTAAGTTACTTAAAATTGTTACCGTCACTTCAGTTGTTGCCCCTGATTCATGTTCTATATCTTGTATTGCCATTTTTCGGCCCGAATTTTGAGCCTGAACAAGCTCCATCATCTTCTTCGACCTATTTGATGGCATTGTCACCCTAAAACATAAATAAAAATATTATAAGTGTCATGTACAACAAAAAATTATGAATAGTATTTAGACTAACACAGACTCAATGTTAAATATACAAAGACATTAAAAAAAAAAATGTTTTACATTTTATAATATTTTGTTAAACAAAGACTCAACTTATATTACGGCTCCAAAGTGACAATGACTTTTAGTAGTACACGGACTTATATCTGAATGGCACAAATGTACAATTAAATAATGGGTTGATTTTAATAGTAAACAGACTCAACTCGTAATGGGTCATGAAAAATATAATGACGTTCAATGATAAACTGTCTTATAATTAAATACTGCATGTAACATATTAGTAAAATTAATAGTAAACTGACTTAAGATTTAATCTGTCAATATAAAATTACTAAATTTAATGAAACTTACCTTTAAATTTATTCGTAAACACACTGAACAACGATTCGGTCTTTGTACAATAGAATAATAATAACCATACTCCACAAGTGCCGGACACAAACTGGCATGAGTCGTTGTTCCGCCGAAACACATTGAGAGTTCCCATAAAAGTGAAAGAGACGGATATATCATTGGAGCGGGAACAATGCGTAACTTCGACGTAATTCAAACTGTAGATGGTAGATAGGGCTAACGCAAGCCTGTCTCTGTACGTAACTCAATTCTGACCTATCTACTAATGGGTCAGTTTCCTATTAAGCATGCGATATGTGAGTTCAATTAGTTATTGTCATTCTTTTCGATAACATTACACCATAATTTCAAATCACAACGCCATTTAAAGCTATCACTACGTTTTGCAATCACCTAGCTCATTGGATAATAAGCCGCATTTAAGCCACCTAATAGGGATTTGGATTAACCATTATTTGCCTACAATTTGAATTTGACGGCCCTTTGGTCAAGCGGTACCGTGTTTAAACACAAATAATGAGATCAGGTTCGAATCCCGGGCGATAATGCCTAAAAGTAATTGGTATTTTTTGGCAAAAAAACCAACCAGACCACCAAACTGCTGGTCTGGAAGTTGGCAGTGTGATCCACCGTGCCTCATAGACAGTAACGCAGTTCTGTGTCTGAACTTTCTCCAATCGTATCGAATAGAGAGTGCACGTATGTTTGCGTACACACGCCTACACTATAACAAGTCTCGAAGTTGGCAGCGTGATTCGGCCGTGCTTCGGAGACAGTAACTCAGTTCTGTGACTGACCTTTTTCCGATCGTGTTGGATATAGTGAGCACCTGCACTAGGTATTATATGTCCACATAGTTGGCTATTCTCTGCTGAGATTGGCCGTCGTGGTCAAAAAAGGCCAGATGCACTGTAGCATTTTCAATTTATGTTAATGTAGGTTTGCGATAAAATATTTCGTAGCAGTAAAGGAAATTGGAAATGCAGCAAGGCTGGCAAGCATGTCTGATTCAATATAGCTGTCTTCGCTGCGGTGCAACTTGAATTACAAGAACAATTTTCTAAAGTCAAACTTTCAGTATTTTTTTTTAATGACGTTTACAGTTTGCCTTCTGGACATGGAAGTGAGCGAGGTTTAATCCGTCTAGCAAATAAGACTAAAAAGTAAGTACCCCGCGGCTGTTTGTGTCAATATACGTCAATTACTATAATACTGCACGAATGTGGCGGAGCGGCTAAGACAGTCGCCTCGCCTCTTCGTGTCGCGAGTTTGAGTCCCGCGCCGGACAACTATTTATAGTTGTTCTGAGTCTGGATAATTTATGTCCGTGTATTATATGTTTGTAAAGTATCCCGCGACACAGGGATTGATTTCCCTAATGCAGGCATTGTTTTTATAAAAAGAAAAAAAAAATACCACCCTAGGCTGACCCGTCGTCCCCAAAGGAGGTACCTTCTGGCGGAGGTTACTTAAACAACAGTGAAACAATAAAAACTTTCTAGGCTAAATGTAAACTACATGTTAAAAATTTACGTCCCTAAAAACCTACCCTCCAATGCATCTTCTCGTTAGTAACTTGTGGGTATAAATTTTGGATATTCTCACTTTTTACTTGAAATTTCAGCTTATCACTAAAATTTAAGTAGCCGCTCCGGAGGGCACCTTTAGGGTTGTAATTCGACGCGATTACTGATGTGATGACGTAGCTTCATAAGATTTTTAGGGACATTTTGCGCAACTGCCTCTCTGCGTTAATACGAGAAGATGCTGGACCTTTCGAGAAATACATCACATGAACCGATATTGTATAATTTAGAGTGGATTTTTGAACGGCGTAACACTTCCGTCTTGCAAGGGTCACGGGAAGCCGCCGGATGGCAGCACAAGAGTGCCATTGTAGACAACCTTGGGCACCCCTAAGGATGCCCACAATGGCGCTGTTGTCCAGCAGTGGACGTCTTTCGGCACATATTATGATAATGATGAAGATGCTTGGCGTAACTACCTAGTTTGTAATCTAAATTACTAGATTAGATACTTTTTACTCCACTCAACAACTCCAGTCAAGGAGTTGCCATTATATTTTAAACTGTTCCAAAGTGCTGGTTAAGCGCTCTCTCCCGGTTGTTCTATGAATATTTATGAGGTGATAGGACAGCGTAAGCTTGATAAATTCAGTCAACAGTTCAAATCCTTGACTAACGGTATACCAAGTGGTTGGTTTCAGTTAATACTACATCGTAAAGTGGCCTCTGGCCTGTTGCTCAATTAAGATCCCAATTTTGAATTATAATATACTCGTTATATCCTGGGACATTATTAGTTTGGGATCAAATGGCTATGTGTGTATAAACACATCTGATCCCAAACTATGCAGAGGATTTTCTATGGAAACCAGATAACTGATATACTACATATCGTCCCCGTAGAGGGAAAAATAAATAACTCTGATTTTGTAGTTCTGAGATAAACGCGATTTAGTGTTTTTTTTTTAGTTATTGTACATTTGTAAGAAAATGTGAGACAATTTTACCGTCGGTGTTTTTATATTTTGTGGACCTGATAACCTTTTACATTATGCTTTAACAAACTGAACACTATCTTTAACTATAACTAAATAACAAATTAAAAATCAAGTTGTTTAATTTTGCCACAACTGTTTTTATAACGTAACAACAATTAGCTACTTATTTCGGCTATTTATTTAGTTTTCCTACACCTAAATACATTTGGTAGAGTAAATTTTGGTGAAATAAATGGAGTTATTGAATTTATCAAGCACGAAATATTTTTAAATGGAAAACTTAGTGGTTTTGTACGTTATTATTACTTTGATATTTATTGGTCTCATATGAAATAAAAGCTGTATTATGATATTAATAAAGTTATATTAAGGAATAAATAGAAAAGTAAACTAAAATTTAGAAAATGTGTACTTATCTTGCCACAAACTTAAAAAATAAATATCATCATCATCATATCAGTCCAAAGGTCCACAGCTGGACAAAGGCCCACAATTGCCGGTCTTGCGCTATTCGTATCCAACAGTTTCTAGCGACCCGCACAAGATCATGGGTCCATCTTGTAGGGACCTGCCCACGCTGCGTCTTCCAGTTCGTGGTTACCACTCGAGAACCTTTCTGCTCTAACGACCGTGGGTTCTACGTTCTATGTGCCCGCCCACTGCCACTTCAGTTTTACAATTCTTTGGGCTATGTCGGTGACTTTGGTTCGCCTGCAGATTCCGACATTTCTGATTCGATATCGCAAGAAAACTCCGAGCATAGCCCTCTCCATTGAGCTTTGGGTGACCTTGAGCCTTCTAATAAGGCTCATAGTGAGCGACCACGTATCTGGTCTGTCATCAAGTCATCACTGGCAACACACACTGGTTGAAGACTTTCAACTTGAGACACTGCGGTATTTTGGACGAGAAGATGTTACGTAGTTTCCCGAACGCTGCCCAGCCGAGTTGGATTCTACGATGGACCACCTTCTCGAAGTTAGAACGACCTAGTTGGATGGTCTGTCCTAGGTAAATATAGTTTTCTACAACTTCGCGTGCAGAGTCTCCAACCTTCAATTGAGTGGGGTTGGAGGTTTGACATGATTTTCGTCTTATCCATGTTCCTTTTCAGGCCCACTTGTGTCATAGAGCATTATACCGAAATCTTCCATGGTCTCAGCCATGACTACTATATCATCGGCAAATCGTAAGTGAGTGATATACTCGCCATTGACCAGAAGCTTGAAGACATCTTCCAATGCAGCGACGAACACTGTCGGAGATGTAACATCTTCCTGTCTCACACCTCACTGCAAGTGGATAGGTTTCGAGTTTTGGTCCTGGAGTCGCACTAACATTGTGGCGTTTTCATACAAATACTTTAACACCTCGATTGACCGGTAGTCAATTTGGCACCTTATGAGAGACCTCAGCACGGCCCATGTTTCGATAGAATCAAAGGCTTTCTCATAGTCCACAAACGCTAAGCACAGTGGCTTGTTATACTCTTCGGTCTTCTGTGTAACTTGCCGCAGCGTATGTATGTGGTCTATGGTGCTAAAGCCTTTTCGGAAACCGGCTTGTTCGGGAGGCTGGAAGTCGTCAAACCTGCGCGCGAGACGGTTCGTAACGACCCTCGAAAACAACTTGTAAACATGGCTCAGCAGTGTGATGGGTCAATAATTCTTCAATAGGGTTTTGTCGCCCTTTTTGAAGGAGAACACTACCACACTTCTGTGCCATGCTTGCGGTGTTTGATTATCTAGTATGACGGAGTTAAATAACTTCTGAAAGGCCCGTAGGATTGGTGTACCATCCGCCTTCAGAAGCTCTGCTGAAATCCATCATCACCAAGAGCCTTGTTGTTATTAAGTTGTCTGAGAGCCATTTTAATCTCGTACAGGCTGACGTCCGGGTGTCTTCAGTGTAATGTCGGGTTGGTCGTGCTCCATCCAAGACATGACTTTTAGTATGAGTCCACTTCCTCGCAGTCTGCTAGGCATTCGAAACGGTTTCGCAGTTAGAGCTGAAATGGTGGGTTTTGGACGTGGATAGGTAAAGGTCGGCGCGTAGACTTCATCAGTCTGGACCTCTGGAGTTTGACATTAGATTCAATGAGCCTCTCACCAGTCTGTGATCGCTCCCGGTTATAACCGCATTGATCACAGAGACGTCATTAAACGTCTGTCGTCTCGTCGACAAGATAAAGTCTATCTCATTTTTGTTTATGCCATCGGGGCTCACCCAAGTCCATTTGCGGTGATCCAGCTTCCTGAAGAAGAAATTCATCATAAAGAGTCCCTCCTTCTCCATGTCGGCCAACATTTGGCCCCGAGAGTTCCGGTCTCCAGTTCCAAATTGCCCCACTCTCAGCTCATTCCCGAATCGTTTACCCAGCTTCGCGTTAAAGTCCTCCATGACCACAGTGAAATAAGTGTTAGAGGTATGTATGGCTCTAGAAATATCCTCATACATGACCTCAACCACATCGTCGGAGTGCGTTGAAGTCGGCGCGTAAACCTGTATGACCTTCAACGAATACGTTATAAGTTACGTTATAAGGTATGCCACCCTAGTCGACACACTCTCGAGTTTCACTACGTTCCTTGTGGACGAGGGACTTTCGAACTATGAATGATCGTGGGGAGGACACGATATTCCTAAAAACTCTCTTTGGACTTCAGACAAACCTATGATATCCCAATGTAACCTGCTCAGTTCCTTCTCCAGTTCAATGATATTCTCGTCGGTCCACTGTGTGTGAGTGTTATATGTTGCCAGGGCCAGACGTTGTCGGTTTTGGTAACACGGCGTCTGCCGGGGATTTTTAGCACCCCGGTTTCTTTTTCCTTATTTACTGTTTCTATTCCTGAATCTGTTATCCCAGCGATTGTGATATTCTGTTCCATAATTCTTCTATCAGGGTGAGACTAATTGGTCAATAGGGATTTCAATAAAAGCTCAAGTTGTTATAATATTACTTGTTTCATCTTTAGAATCTCTCGACAAAATCGGGTTTATTCGTTCAAATCTCTTAACTCTTTTTCTTCTTCTTAGCCAGTGAAATATTGATGTCTATTAAAGAACTAAGTTTCCTTTTTATTTTATTTTCTTCTTTTGTGTCCGGATTCCATGTAGATCCAGAATCAGAAAAAGGTTCATTTGGAAAATGACGAACCTCTGATTACCTTTGATGACAACTTAATTTATTTAATTTTATTTGCCTATCATCCTATAATTAATCATTATCTAGTTGTAGAAGAAATAAATAACATCAAGTATTTATAAATTAGGTACGTTATATCAGAATTCTGAATCGCAGAATTAAATAAATAGAGTTATTTAGTTTTCCTAGAACTAAGTTAGTTTTGTGAAAGGATTTATAAGTTGAGGAAAAATTCAACAACTCAAGTTATTTAATTTATTTGACATTCATCTTGTCATTGACCACAGTTATTGATTTATTTACTGAGTTATTTAGTTTTCCTTTTAAAAAATTGTGTTTGTCTGAAGATATTTATTATTCCATCTGTCATGACCTGTCTGACAAAAATGGCTATATCTTTGGAACGGAATAAGATACGAAAACGCCTGTAAGGCTCAAATATGCGGCAGGTTTTAGGTGTTTTGAAAATAGGATAAAGTCAATTTCGCCAAAATCGGAGTTATTTAATTTTCCAACTACGGGGACGATATACTACTTTTCTTTTGTAAATACATACTTATATAAATAATTACACCCTGACTCAGGGCAAATATCTGTCCTGGGTGGGGATCGAACCCATGCATGATAGGGGTTATTAGGGACGTTTAATGCAATAGCTTTTACGGAAATACCCGAAGATCCATGCCAGTTAGCTCGAAGCTTAACTGCAATAAAGTGGTTTACATGTGTTTAAGGACGCTTTGGCGCCTACTTTACAGGCGAAAATTTCGTCAAATTAATCCCGTATGGAGACATAGAATCGAAAAGTTAATGTAAATGTATTCGAATTGCGTCTAAAGAACGCGCAACATAAAAATAAATACCGTTGCCATAATTGCGTTTCTGGGCACGTCATGAATAAACTTAAGTAATTTAAACTTCAGTCAAGTTTCTCATCTGTGGATATCATAAACTGGCTATTTGCGGTTTAACTATTGAGCGTCTGGCAATGGCGGAGCTATAGACATTTCACTTGCGCAAAGTACGATAGTTAATAGTTAAATTAGTTGTAGACGCTATTTGCACACCATAACAACATAACCTAACCGTTAAAAGTCTCCAGCTAACAAAACTGTGGTCATTTTAGAGCGCGTGAATGAATGTTTCATTTCAGACTATATACATAAGGGGGTGTTATATAGTCTGAAATGGAAAATTCATTCACGCGTTCAGCTACGGTGTCTATCTCCTTAATCGCCTATCGCCTTTGGTCTAGCGGTAGCATACAGGTCCAGAGGAGATCAAATCTAGGGTCAAACCTGAAGTGCTAATGAGTAGAGTTTCGTTCTGAAATTATAAGCGCAGCCGCATAAGTTGTTTTTAGCACCTGCAACCTAACCTCTTTTTTTTGTATGTAGACAACGAGTTAATAGAACATCTCTTATATTTTGTTACTTTAATTACTGTTTTCAAACTGTGTTTATTGAGAGCTTGACAAGTACAAGTGTATGAAAATACCCAAGTGCTGAATAAATTCCATTATTTCATTAATTCATCATCTTTACCATCCAATATCCATTCTTTACTTTCCACCAGGAGGTGGAGAGTATCATTGCGTAATAATAAGGATACAGCATAGAATACAGATTATTATTTTAATATTTTAGGCCTAGATTTGAGAGAGGTCACCAGAGCTCAATGTTTAATGGGGTATGTGATAGGACGTGAATTCAAAGCGTGATAGGCTACGGTTGCCGCATACCATCAGGAAATAAATAGCATTCCTACGGATAAAATAAATAGTTTAGTAGTTTATTGAGTCAATATATCTCTGTATGGTTTTATTACATGGTCACATATTAATAATGAAATGAAATACCATTTCCGTGAAATATGGAGATGTAGTCATTACGGTTTAATTCACCGAAATTGATTGATGGTCATACAAAATAGTTATTGGACAAGCAATCCAATTTTCGAGCTCTTTGTTCACATAGATTACCGAGGTACACATAATACAGGACATGTATGGCTGGAGCCTTGAATACCGAGCACGTAAAGCCAATCATAATCCAAATTGATTTTTTTCAAGCACTTTTAGCGTTCAGTTTAAAAAAAAATGCGAAACAAAGATTAAATAAGTAGTAGATACTGGCTGGCAAAGCTATATTATTTGATAACGAAGAATACCTAAATGAACAAATTATTTGTTTTTCAAAGTAATTTGTTTAATGTATGTTGTAAAACTGAACTAAAATAGCCTACTTAGCTCAAAGAATTTCCAAACTGCCTGCCGATCGCCGCTAGGGCAGAGAGGCTCTCGAGTGGCGACCACGCACCGGAAGACGAAGGTCGATCTTATAGTCGTCCTATAAGATCGACCGATAATCTTGAGGGTCACTGGAAGCCGCTGGATGCGAGTAGCGCAAGACCAGCCATTATGGAGATCCTTGTGGGAGGCGTCTGTCCAGATGTGGACGTCTTTCGGCTGATATGATGATGTTGTAAAACTTGTTCTAAGTGGTTTTCTATGTGGTCGTTCTATGTGGTTGACGACGAAGAATATCACCACCCTATCTCATCCCGTGGGGCGTATGCGTCGTCGCTGGAGAACATATACCAGAGAACGGGCAGCAGCGATTCTCTGAGTACTCTTACCGCGATCAGCAACCCATCTATGAAATGTGGCAATATAAATCTCCATCATTGTGTTCTACCTTCTCTACACAAGAGGGCCTGCAAGTGCGTTGCCGGCCTTTAAGAAAGAAATAGGCTCGCTTCTTAAAGGTAACCATGTCATAACGGATCGGAAATACCTCCACAGTTAATTGATTACACAAAGTGGTAGTCTGGGGTAAAAAGTTTTTTGTGAAATGCACGGTGGTAGACGACCATTCATTTAAGTCATATGGACGAATTTTACACTTATGTCGGTAGGTTCTGGGGTGGGACACTCCCCGTGATAAATTTGGTAAAGGACACATAGACCAGCCAATTCCCTTTGATTGAATAATTGAAACGGGCCAGCTGGCGTGGTTGGTTAATGCTTGCCTTTCACGCCGCAGATCGTGGGTTCGATTCCCACGCAGGACAGATATTTGTGTGCATGAACATATCTGTTTGTCATATGTCTGGATGTAATTATCTATATAAGTATCTATTAACAAAAAAAGAAAAGTAGTCATATATTACATTTCTTTTTTTGTAAATCCATAGTCCAACTGATAGTATATCAGTTATCTGGTTTCCATAGAACAAGTTCTGCTTAATTTGGGATCCGATGGCCGTGTGTGAATTTTATTAATATTATTATTAAGTAATCTTACCTTATAATATAAACAGAACCATCCCGACACGATTTTGTAAAATATATGACATTCGTAAGATAATAGAAGAAGAAAAAGTTATTACCTACCTGAAAGTGTTGCCAGCTTTAAAAGTATTAGAATTGTACAACTTAGATTTTTACCACTAGACTTTTTAAACAAAAGCTTTCGCAGCAAGATATTTATCAGCGTTACATATTATGCTCTAATATTTCAATGGAATTTCATTACGAAGACATTTAGTATGTCGATATGAGATTCACAAGTATTCATTACCCACATTAATTTACCATCGTTTCCCGGAATTTAATAAAGTTACTAATAATATGTACACGGGAAATGTACTTAAAGAATTTCATTACGGGATAGCCTTTAAACATGTACCTACCTTGCTCAGTATATACATCATAATATCTAAAAAGCACTTTAAAAGATTAGAATAAGGTTTAAATTACCGGAACTTAAATGTACGATCAGGAGTTTGAATAGAGTATAGGGTTTCCAAGTATTAGGCGTTCTTCGAGACATTTAGTTACGTTATATAAATTAATTGTTTATATACAGGGTGTCTTACATTTTATCCTGTGGAAGCTTTCAATACCGGTCCATTCTCCATCTTCAATGATGTCACTTAGACGAATAAAAAACAATATGAAGTAATTATTCAAGAAATGTATTTTGGAAGGTGGTACGTACTTCCCCATTCAAGTTACACTTGAGCAAAAATACCTTATGTTGTAAGTCTCATTTTATATCCATAGTTATATATACATATGTAATTTAAACTTAAACCAAAATTAATAAATATATAATAAAAGAAACTTTTTGAAATTTAAATGATAAGTTAAATGGGTAGCAACCGGACTTGCAAAGGACATATATATCTAGCTAGAAAGATAAATTAGTAGTTTATTTGAACAAATAGAAGATAACCTTCAATTCCTTTCTTCTTTCCTTCAATTAAAGTCATCATATTTCTATTTAATGCGTGTTTTTTATCAGGACCGGGGACGTAGATAGAGGTATCAGCGAGGATATTTATATACACCGATATAATCTGCAGATTATGAATTTAAATCATGTCCGCAAACGACACAATGGCTGTGTCACCTCACCAAGGATACACAGATCACAAAACATTCCCGAAAGAATCGTGTCGTAGACGTTGCATCAATCTCGGTAATATTGCGTACGTGACTGTGATACCGCGTTCTACATGTTTGTGGACACGGCACCGGTGTAGTAATAGTTTATAACCTAAGCTATATGCTAGACTTGCTGTGCTTCGCGGTTTCACCCGCGTTAAACTTTATAAATGAATGTCCGCAAACGTCACAATAGCAGTGTTACCTCACCGAGGATACACAGATCACAAGGCATTCCCGACATAATCGCGTCGCAGACGTTGCATCAATCTCGGTAAGATTGCGTACGTGACTGTGATACTGCGTTCTACATGTTTGTGTACACGTCACTGGTGGAGTGATAGTTTATTAGCTAAGTTATATACTAGACTAGCTGTGCCTCGTGGTGTTACCCGCGTTCATTTTTATAAATTTAAACGTGATATTCGGATATATAAGCTATATTACTACAAAGTTCCATCAAAATCCGTTCCGTAATTTATGCGTTAAAGAGTAACGTCGATTTATAATATTGGTAAGAAAAGCAGGATAATGTTAGTAGGACATATTTAGGTAAGATTATTTGCATGCAATGAAGTTTGGATTTATTTGCTTGACCGATCTGAACATTCTTCAAGAAATATGTTAGTTTTTATCATTCAATATATACAAATGTCCTCCTGGTCGATTTCGGGCACGGCCAAAATTCCTAACAGAAAATTCCAAAAATAACTTTTTAGCCTGACCCGGGACTTGTACTTAGGACTTCATTATCTGCGGTTGAACACGCTACCGCTAGACCAACGAGGCAGTCACAATATATACTTTTTATATACTGTGGACACGGGTCTTAATCGCGATAAAGATTTAGGCAAATCATTACCTTGGTTACCCGACGTTTCGTCATGGATTGCACCAGCCGTGGTCACGGGTCGACTGATATACTACCAAGTGTTGCATCGCACCAATGCATAGTTTCCATACCATTTAGTAGTAAAGGTGATCAATAAAATCCCTTCTCATTTCTCACATAAGCGCTGTGTCGTCCCGGGGATGTCTTGGACGATCCGGACGCCGAAATAACCACTTACCTACAGCAAGTCAATATTATTGGAAACTCTCTTTATACTAATCACAACCTGAAATGTCGTAGTTGCTAGCCGAGAGTAAGTCCGCGAAGCGACGCAACCACTAGCGCCCTCCATGACACTTTGTTTGCATTAGTATCGATGAAATACCTTCTCTGATCCTCAATCGGATGAGAGGCCCGCATCTTCGCATATCGACGTAGAGCAACAATTGCACTAGACGTCCCTCAAAAGCAATGACCCTCACGTCATTAACCGCCCAGTGTCCAGGTTCGAACCCCAAATGTGGTGTCCACTGACTACTTAGTTTTTACTATTATAGGTACTATATGTTTTATCAGAAGATGTTGTAGATTGTACAACAATAAGCTTATTGATGTTGAAATTTTTAGCGAAACCTTTTAAGCTTTTTTCTTAAAGCAATTTATTGCTTTAAGAAAAAAGCTTAAAATTATATTTCTGGGCTCTAAAACTAACTGAAATTAATCCTCCAGTATGTTTGTTAATTTTATCTAATTACCTTTTAATATTAAAAATATAGGTACATGCCACTCAGTTTCGAGAAGTTAATTCTCGAAACTGAGTGGCATGTACTTGTATATTATTTTTTAAGTAAAAAAGAGCTATTTAGCATATAGTATGTATCTCATAACTTTAGGTCTACAATTATGTACATTCTATTTTTAAGTATCTGATTTTGTAAGACTGTTTGTTTCTAATAAATAAATAAATATTTGCTAGACAGCTCAAGCACATGCTTGATTCTATTGTCCAGCGAAGCAATGAAAGCCTCCAAGGCTATCTGTAAAAGTCATGTTAAAAAATATAACAAGGAAAAAATCGTACTCCCTCTCTAACCAGCTCTAGCTACTATATTCTCCCGCAGTAAAACAATATCAACATTGCAATGTAATATAGGAAGTCCGTAGTGTGGCTGAAAAAATATATATACCGCCATTTTGTACAGTTATTTTACGACTGGTATCTACGAATATTTAATAGGTACTATTTTTAGTCACAGTTGCAACCTCGTTTAATACAGGTTTATATATACAAGTAGTAACAATAATAAACTAAAAAGCCCGATTTGCATTGATGTGTAGACCATCTCTCAACCCACAAAACACAAAAACCTTACCTTTTCCAAATAAGAATGATGAGAAATTGATGTTTTTTTAGTATGTTCAATTATGTTAATGATAGAATTGCAATAACGGGGGAATTGGAACAAATCATCAATTGATGTAAGTGCCAACATACAAAAAATATTGGATGATTCGGCCCGGTTTTACGCAACTTTTAAACAGCGTATTTTTTTTTAACCTAATAATAGTTTAGTTCAGTATACCCGCTTTTATACAATCCCAAACTAAAAAAAATGGAAATAACAGTAGTTTAGTGTAAAAAAAGCGTGGGCAATTTTGAAGATACTATCTTAATTATAATCCTTATACTTTTATCTCTGTCAAATACTTATAACTAATACGCCACGCACTCCACGCTTTTTTTTTTTTTAAATTCTGAATTACTGTTTTTTTGTTAGGTTTTCTATAAAACCGTGTTATTTAGTTTTTTAAACTACATATTTACCTGAAATACTTGCTTGGCACTAAAGACACTACTAGTTATAGGGGAACAATAAATATAACGTGTCTACTTGTTTAAAATATTGAGTTTCGAGTTAATCTGACGTTTGAGGGGAGTCAAAATCATGTTCAAAGTTTTCATTACTTAACATACGTATGAAGCAAATAAAAGCGTGTTAAAAACATTATTAACGCTTTTGTGTCCATGGCTCAAGTTCGTGACTATGGTTTTTTAATAAATAAAATAAATCAATAAAAAAGGATTTTATTCACGTAGACTTTAAAAAAGCGCTTGTAAATAGTCAGAACATGTTTGTAGTAATATAGTTGTATACATTATTATTACTAGTAACATAGATATTTAGGTACACATTGTATTAATTGTATGAAAACATTTATAAAAAATATTTTATAATAGCTTTTATTTGATAACAGTTTAAAATTGCCTCCCTTGATTTTTTTAAACAGATTTTTAGAGCTGAATAGTGATAAACGTCGAGAAATAAACATAAATTGGTGTATTATTTTGTTCGGCCGCTAACGGTTCTATCCATCTTCATATAACTAAATGTTATAAATTGTTTCGATGTAAACCAGGTCTGCATTTCAAAGTTAAATCTACAATAAAGATCGATTTAAAAAAGAGAATTACATGTTCCAATAATCCTGGCGGGTGACTCCAAATGGGACGCCGTGGTGCTCATAGCCAGACGCTCTCATCAGTCCTTAAGTGATTGGCGAGGTCAGTCTATAGATGGGTGACCGCCAAAGTAGTTTAATTTCTGAGCGTCCGTGCTTCGGAGGGCACGTTAAGCTGTCACGGGTGTATCCACTAGGCAACAGTCTTTAAGCCATGTCAGCGCTGCAGCGGCCCAATACCCTGCTTGAACAACTCTGACACCAGGCTAACCAGCAAGTAAGCCGTGGTTTTCTTAGATATTATCTATATAAATAAGTATTTACAAAAAAAGTAGTATATTATGTACCTAGTATATCAATTATCTGGTTTCCATAGTACAAGCTCTGCTTAGTTTGGGATCAGTTGGTCGTGTGTAAATAATTTCACAGGATATTATTATTATAGAAAAAAATACCATTTTATTGTGCAACATCTGAACACTATGATCATCATCATCATATCATCCGTAAGACGTTCACCGCTGGAAAAAAGCTTGCCCTAAAGATATTGGGGCCATATGCCATAACCACCACGCTAGGATGTCGGGTTAGCGGGCAATTGAGGTAACTAATAAATTGTAGTGTGAGTAGTGTCGAATTAAAATCATACCCTTCAAGGTAAATTCTAAATCTACATCTTTCATCTTTCCGCTTTACACATTATCTAAAGACTAATATCAAATTACAGATTCAATTATTAAAGCTTTCGTTAGTTAACAGTTTGCAGCAGAGACTATATAATCGCTACGTTTAGCTTACAGATTGATTATATTATGTAATTAATTTTCATTCCAAAGGAAGCAATACAGCGCCATCTATCATGACGTCCGAAAGGCTAGTAGTTCACAAGTAAAATTATAGATGTCGTTGATAATAATTTACTACTAGCATACCTACTATTAAATCGCCGCTTGAAGCTATTCTAGCCGTATATAAAACTTACTCAACTTTGGCCTATGAGGAGATGATTGAAGCTAATCTTGCTCGTAAAAGATCCTCGAAAGGCGGAATATCTGGCAATATTTTCGTCGTCATATGTGTTTGAATAAGCCTTAGAAGCATTATGTCCGGTGGGAATTCATACGTTGAACCATCTTTGCCGTATACCATCATGCCAATCAGCTAATGAACTTTGTTTGATAGGGTAACGTACACCATAAACAGTGAATATTTCCCACACTGATATACCTACAAATTGTTCAGTTTCACGGCTAAACCAAGGAACGCAACCAAGTATTTAAAATATTTATGTAGGTACGTGATTCAGCGACCCCAGTTCTAACCAATCTTAACTAAACTAATTTTAAAGTGCAGGTCAAGTATAGTTCTGTCAATTTTGTTTGGTAAGATTTAGGGGAAATAAGCGTCATATTGTTAAAACCGATATTTCGTAGGAACTCGCCCGGTAGGAGTCTTGGGTTCAAATGCCGGATCAGGCTAAAGTGTTATTGGAATATTTCTGGTAAGAATAAACAGCCCAGAGTTTGTGAGTTAGTCGTTCTTGCCCCAGAGAGAACTAATATTAGTACCTACTAGAAAGTCCGTTACGGAATTGGTTGATCTGTGAACGCAGCCTTCTCATTTAATCAAATGAAACAAATCGCTTTCTTCTCATGCAATTCTCCATTACTTATTACGAGTAATATTTTTTTATAACATCCGAATCAATTAGTCTGATTCTCGTAATCTGAGTATTGTCATTAAGTATATTAAATCAGGACAGCAGCTCCACGATGGGTTCCATTAATTCATATTTATTTTAGTACAACCGAGTTATAAAAGACTAGCCCGGCCAGTGGCGGACACTATCGGTTTGACCTGTCACTCAATTCCCTTTTACTTTGTTAATAGTTTATGCGAAACTTCACAGGTGGCGCTTAATCGCAGGTACGGTTAGGTGAGGTTTATTTTTCGGGTATTCTTTTACATTATTTCTACTTTATTATCTTATTATTTATATTAAGAATAATCATCCATTTTTAACCATTATTCTTCGTATAAACTTAGACAGATAACAAATTTTGAGAAGGTTTTAATAAAACAACACTGGCATAAAAAATAATAAGCAACAACGAAAATTGATGTTCTGTACGAAGACAAACTGCTCTGAATAATGTTGCGAAGAAAATGGAAGCGAATATTACGATGAGATTACGCTATCTAAAGTCCCGAGTACAAATACTTACTTACAATTGGTTTTTACGAGCACCGGTTACAAGCAATAGAGTGTAGGTACACTCGGGGCAATCTGTGACAACAATTTAGCAATAAATAAAAAAATCTTTGCATATTCAACTACATAACCAGCTTACTTCGAAACGTTACGTTCCAATTTTAAAATATATTACAGGTGATTTCTTCTCTAGTTGTAATTATGGTGTTGGAAATTACTAAAAAGGAGTAGGTACTTATGGTGCGATTTAGATCAAACGTTTGTCTCACCAACTACTACTCAGCCTTTTAAAGTTTAAAACAAGTTTAGATATTCAATTTTACTGCTTAGAATTTTTATCGTATTCCTTTATTATCATAAAATGGCATACAAGCAAATAATGCAAGTAAACTATTATGTTTTTTCATTCTTGACGTTTTAAAATGTTACCTGTAATATAAGCATAAATTGTATTTGTACTACATACTAAAATATTTATATAAATAACTTCAAAATAAGTTTAGCAATACAGCTGTATGTTTATATGTATGTTAAACGATTTCTTCTTGGTTTATGTACTATTTATTTTAATAATGTAGTATTGTCATTATTAATCACTACAAAACCGACCACTGAGAACTTAGAACCAAAAGAGTGCAGAAATTTTATATGAAATCTTATGGTAACAAGTTTTTCATTAATGCACTATTTTTTGTTTAGATATCAATTTACCACAGAGATTTAATATCTCCTTTTAAGTTTAATATTAAATTTATGCATTAGATAAAAATGATACTGGCTGAAGAAAAAAATGGCCAAATAAAGAGACTAGGTGAAAAAAAATGTACCATATTTTGTACCTGATACTTCACTTAGCCAGAAAAGATTAAAAAAAATGGAAATAGTGATAGCAATATGTCATTCCAAGAAAATATACAGCGCAGTAGTGTAACTGAAATTATTAATAAGCTTTGGCCCCAAAAGACATGGTTTGTTTTTATTACCTTGAGTTTATAGGTTGAGTAGTGTATTTTATCACGGTTAGCTAGATTGGTAGTTGAAAGAAAAGTAGATCACGCTCCTTGCCATAGAGAGTTATTAATGCCCTCGTGTTAATTTAGTGAGCACAACCTAACACTCGTGTATTAATAACTAATTTTAAGCTCGATACAACATTCAACTATAATTCGATGGGGAATGTTTAGTGATGGTAAGGTTTAAATTGGGTGCAGTAAGAAAAGCTTAACTCGGCTAGATCTTTTACTAAGACAGTGATTCATGGAAGGCTTTTTTGTAAATAAATAGGTATGTTACGCGTAATTTAGTCTCAAAGCACCATTACGTAAATGATACGCCATTTAGGTAATGGTGTCTTGAGACGAAGTTACGCGTAACATATTTATTTACAAAAAAACCCCTTCATCTTAGGGTTTCATGGTAAAATAATAATCAATCTGTTATGGTACGATTTATACCATAAATCCGTCTGTCACATTGCATATCACCAACAATAAGTTAATCTACATATAAGTTGAAATTTAAATAAATAAATTAGATTTCATCCTTATTGCTAACAGAGAAATAAGGACATTTTTATTTTTTATGCCTTTTTATTTAAACACGAACCTCTTTCGCAATAAATTAAAATATTTTCTCCATTTCTTTATATTCCAAATAATGTAATACGTAATTGTCCAAAGAGTCAAGTCGATTCATGTCTGTTTTTGATTGGATTGATAAATTGAATAAATTTATTTAATTTGTTACTCTAGTCTTTAGAAATAATAGATATCGAGAACTATTCAATACAGACTTTCAGTCTAAATTGATGTTATTTACTACAAGATTGTATTTATTCCATTCAATTTAAACATAGTGTTCTATCTAATTTGATCATTTAATCATCATAAATTATCGATTTCAATTATAAAGTGAACTTTAACTCAATATTACGTAATTGTTAACTTAATTGTAAGGCGGGAGACATTAACAGTATAGTTCTTTTTATCTAAACCTATAAAAAGGAAACTCGTAAATATGTATTATCAAGTACATAGCCATTGTGTTAAATATGGCTTGAACATTTTCTATATTCTTCTTCTTAGCGTGTCGATCGCAAACTAATTAAAATTTTTGCTGTCCAGAACGTGGCCACACTGATTGCCCTGCTTGTAGCATTCTTAAGGTCCTGCCATGAACATGTGGTAGGGCAGGCTGGGCACGATGTTAGGTGGGCCATGGATTGGACCGATGCCCCACAAATACAGACCATTTTGGGGTTGCTCGACAGTCCTCATCTGGACATGTTTTCTTTGCTTCGACCCAAGAAGTTTATTTAGAGACTTCCAGATCGGCCACGGCAATTAATATCCAGGCGGGAGGCTTTCAGAAGGCGTGATAAAATGATCCGGTAAGCATTTTTCTGCACCCCAAATGCTGCATCTCACTCTTGAGGGATTGGTCGTCATTCTTTTTTTTAAATCGGGACTTGTCCCTCCCTCTTACCCACCACCGCAACTCCTGTAAGCCAGGATCAACAGTGGCACGTAATAAAATGACACTGAGCGGTGAGGCTCAGGCATGTCCCGGGGAATCGCTTTAACTGTCTTGGATCCCGCAACGAATTTAATGAGAAATAAAAAAAGGAGGAGTTTGAAATGAATAGTTCCACTTCCCTTAAGAGCAACGCGGGAGACAGAATGATATAAAGAGGCTATAGTCTCATAAAACGAGAGAATTGCAACTAGAGAAGTCAGCTGCAAAAGCACCGAGAATCAATTTAAGGATCCTAAGTGAGTTGTTATATTTGATTCCAATAGTAGGTATGGCAAAAGCGCTTAAACGTAGATACGGAAGTTTTTCCTTGTTGCTACAAGATCCGTATAATAAAGTACTCCAGATATTGGTTGCAAACTGTTTAACATAATATCAGGCTAATTTTGCCAGATATTACTCTCCCAAAGTGTGTGAGCGGTTTGTTCATATTCGTTACAGGAAGTTGACCACATACAGATTGGTGAAGATACTAATTTGAAACTAAACAATTTACTTTTAAAATTGCCGTGTTCGGTAAGTAATTGTGCAACACAATAGTCTATGATTACCCAAGTTTTATTTAACCGTTCGCGTACGTCCGGAAAGAACTGGTGATTCAGCTTTTTTCAGTCCTATGAATGTCCGGTGTCTATGGGCGGCGAGGACCACTTGCCACCATGTAACATAAATACTCGTCTGTCTAGGTTTCATATTAACAATTTAAAAAAATTACCTAAAAGCAATATGATATCATAATTATTTAAAAATCTAATTAACTTAATTTATTTAATACTTTTAATTGTTTCTTTTTCTTTATTAGATGTATATATATATTTAGAAGTATACTTGGCCTGTGTGCAACTGGGAACAACTGGAAGGGGAAGACCTCGTCGAACATTCTCTGACCAAATCGGAGACGTTCTCAAGAAAGGGCAGGTCAGAAGTACCCTAAACCGGCGAGCATGTATGAAGAATATAATGACAGTAATCGAGGCAAAAGACGTGTGCAAAGATCGTGACAGATGGAAATCCGTTGTCTCTGCCTACCCCTCTGGGAAACAGGCGTAAGTCTATGTATGTATGTATATTCTAATATGTTTTTTCTTTATTTCGCTTGTGTTTATTATGTTTCTTTATATTACCTAGATACTAGAACTACATAATGTTTTTGTTGTAAGAAGTATGTAAAAACGGAGCTACATCTGCCAACAAACTGTTTTGCAGTTTGGCAGGTGTATCAAAATGTTTGTAAAGGAATTTAATTTAAAATGAATAAACTTTTTTTATTCCATTTCAATAATATTTTATAAGTACCGAGCAAAATTGACTAGTTTTGAGTGCATTGTACTTACATACTTATTTTAAGTTTGGACGTCTCTATGTGTAATTCTCTTTCGATTGTAAAATCATGCATGTGTAAGTACATAAAAGAAAATTGAATCAGAAAATATTGTTCCAAACTAGCTAAGCATTTTACTGAACAAATATTTTTGTATTGTTAAACTGTCATTTTTCAAATGAATTATTGGAACCGACAACAATAACGATAGATTCAATTGGAGTTGTAAAACTTTAAATAACAAGGTATTGTTATAAAAAAAGGAACATCCCAATAATGTGACGTGTGACGCACGTGTGGTGCAGCGGCTAAGACAGTCGCCTCACCGCTTCGTGTCGCGGGTTCGAGTCCCGCGCCGGAAAACTATTTGTGTGGTCCACAAACAGTTGTTCTGAGTCTGGATGTAATTTGTGTCCGTCTATTATGTTTGTAAAGTACCCCACGACCGCAAAACAGGGATTGTACGGGCTTTGTCTTTTAAAAAAAATGAAAGCAATAAAATCTGACGCCAAACTAGGCAGAGCCTGTAATATGGCTACCAGACAACTGATAAACACACTTATATATTTCTAAATACATTCACATTAAAGATATATCACAACCAAACATAGATCAATAATAATTGTGCTCATCACAAGATTTGTATTACCGTATAAATACCTATTATTATCACTGTATAATACTTAACACACACCTAATGTATGCTACCTAGACTAAGTTAATTTTGTTGATTACCCATAGTTTGCCATAGTTGCTTGTTACTAGTTTTACTGTTTCATATTATTATGATCTGTTGTAGATAACAATGCTGGTTGTGTGATTAACTAAGTCTTTTCTAAGAAATACTGTATTAGTATTAAGCAAATTACACAATTGTTTGTTGTCTCAAATAAAATAAAATAAATAAAAATTTTCCTGCGGGACGAACGAACCCACGACCTCTGGCTTCGCACTCAGGGTAACATAACAATCACACTAATATTATTAAGGCGAAATTTGTGGGTGTGTGAGTGTGTATGTTTGTAACTCTTTCACGCATAAACTACTGGACGGATTTTGATGAAACTTTGTAGTAGTATAGCTTATATATCCAAATAACACAGGCTGTAACTTATAAAGTTTAACGCGGGTAAAACCGCGAGGCCGTGTGTAAATAATGTCCTAGTATATTATTATTAAAGATATATCACACCCAAACACAGAACAATAATAATTGTGCTCATCACAAGATTTGTCCTGCGGGAGGATCGAACCCACGACCTCTGGCTTAGAACTTAGGGTCACTAATTACTAGACCTAAGGGCTAGTCAAAACTGTCTATACAAGCAAAGCTAGTGTAATATGATAACTATACGTTGGGCAATGTGAGGCGCTCATAGCTAGATGCTCTTACCGGTCTGTAAGCAATAGGCGCTGCGATGGTCACCCATCTATGGACTGGCCGGGAGCCTAGTTACTTAACCTAGCCAATCAATCTGACGGACCGGTCAGAGCATCTGGCTATGTGCGCTAATGTATTTTTATCAGCACATAACAAAGTGAGAACAATCACACTAATATTATAAAGGCGAAACTTTGGCGTGTGAGTGTGTATGTTTTTTACTCTTTCACGCAAAAACTACCGGACGGATTTTGATGAAACTTTGTAGTAAAATAGCCTATATATCCAAATAACACATAGGCTATAACTTATAAAGTTTAACGCGGGTAAATCCGCGAGGCATGCCTATTTTTTAATAAAAGAGTTTTTATCAAAATGATCATGTTGTTAGTACGTGACTGAGACAAAATGAATCTAACTTAGGCTGACCCAAACTCGTATTACTAACCCTCCTAATTAAGTGTCCAATGTACCCCTGAACAAATACTCGTGGTAGAATTAATCCGGCCGGGCTGTTGGAAACGTAGCTATTTGTGCCAGAACTCTTGCCTGTTTTTGTTACGAGGTTGTATATTGAAGTCACATCTGTATATACATTTGGACTTAAAAATCGACCTTAATGCTTACATAATAAGAACGCTTTTGGGTCAATCAACTTTTAAAGTACTCCTTTCGTGTCCCTATGAAATTAAAATCCAAAAACAATACTAAATTTGAATATTTTGTAAATATTGTTGTTATATTATGGAATAAGATGCTTAGATGTTATGTTACTATGTTTATATGTACAACTTTTTAAATTATTAGTCGCTTTTTTGTAAAAACGCAGGGGAACACTGTCGATATTCGTACAAAAACAGTATGTCCCCAGGTATGGGTCACAACAAACATTTGCCTTTTTTTCGGCTTAGCTGCTTAGAGACATAGGTTTTTAATATTTTTATTAGATAGCTATTGGAGTAAGCTTAGCTAAAAAGACAGTTGATACATATTTTTTTAATTATAACGTACATTATTATTTTTTTAAGTGTTTGTCCCCAAAGAGAATCTAAAACATCAATTCTACTGCGTTATATGAAAAAATTCCAAAATTTCTCGAGAAATAGCTCTAAGCTTTAGTTATTAGCGAGAGTGATTGTCTCTAACTACGTTGGCAAGCCGCAGCAAGATTAATGTCTCACAGGTCGGCCGTCACTGTGCGACAAGCTCTCAAGAGGTGTGCGTGGTTTTATTACCGCTCTACTAAGTTACGACATAGATTTGGGTAAGATTTTATAGTTAGTTGCTTTTGTTATTAAAATTTAAAGCCTATTTGCTCTAATTTTAAAATTAGACCACTATCATTTCGTTCCATTCCGTAAATGTGAATTTATAATCGATTTTCTGTTACTTTTTCCCCCGCGTTTCTGTAAATTTCTCTGGCGTTGTAGGTAACTTTAGAGAATGTATGGCAAAGGTGATACCGATTTCAATCATAATAATTCGTCTTTATTCGTAATAATAACGTCAACTTTCTATTATTTTTAAAATATTTGAACTAAATATTTAAATAACTGTATTGTCAATTAGTGCGGCTGAAAAACAGAAACTTTATACGATTGGAAAATAATTCCGAGAGTTACGAAGAGGCAAAAAAAAAGCCAAGGGAACGATTACCCGAAACATAAAGATTAGTCAAAGATTTGACTCCAAAAGAAAATAACGAAAAATATGTTAAACAGAGTTTTGGAAAATACACCGCCAAGTTTCGGAGACCTGAAATTACGATTGAAGAAATGCGGAAAATCACAGAAAATGATGAAAATTTTTTTATTCACTCCTATGATGGATGGTACGGTCAATAATGATGCTCACCAATCTTGACAAACAGCTAAATCTTTGGACGATGATGAACCCTTGGTTGATCTCAAGTTCACCAAAGGACATTACTAATAAGAGGCGCAAAATATATATGAAGAGGTATATTCCCAGAGCACGACTAACCCAACACTTTACCGAAGACATCCCGGACGTCAGCCTGTACGACATTAGAATGGCTCTCAAACAGCTTAAGAATAACAAGACGCCTGGTGTTGATGGATTTACAGCAGAGCTTCTAAAGGCGGGTGGTACACCAATCCTACGGGCCCTTCAAAAGTTATTTAACTCCGTCACTCAGAAGGTCAAACGCCACAAGCATGGCACAGAGGTGTTGCGGTGCTCTTCTTCAAAAAGGGTGATAAAACCCTCCCGAAGAAGTACAGACCCATCACACTGCTGAGCCATGTTTACAAATTGTTTTCGAGATTCATTACAAAACGTCTCGCACGCAGGTTTGACGACTTCCAGCCTCCCGAACAAGCCAGTTTCCGTAAAGGCTTTAGTACCATAGACCACATACATACGCTGCGGCAAGTTGTACAGAAGACCGAGGAGTATAACCAGCCATTATGCTTAGCGTTTGTGGACTATGAGAAAACCCCGGATTCAATCGAAACCTGGGCCGTAATGAGGTTTCTCCAAAGGAATCGAATACCGTGTTAAAGTGTTTGTATGAATACGCTACTAATTACTATGTCTATGCGACTCCAGGACCAGAAATCGAAACCTATCCACTTGCAGCGAGGTTTGAGACTGGGAGATGTCATATCTTCGAAACTGTTCACCGCTGCATTGGAAGATGTCTTCAAGCTTCTGGAATAGGAAGGCTTTGGCATCAATGTCATGGCTGAGACCTTTAAAAACCTCGGTACAATGCTCGATGGCGTCAGCAGAGTCTCTCAACAAGTGGGTCTGAAACATCCATGAATCCCCCACTCTAGTTTAGGTTGGAGACTGCACTCGAAATTGTAGAGAACTATATTTACCTAGGACAAGATCATCCAACTAATTAGGTCCAACTTTGAGAAGGAGGTCATTCGTAGAATCCAGCTCGGCTGGGCAGCGTTCGGTAAGCTACGTAACATCTTCTCGTCCCAAATACCGCCGTGTCTCAAGTCTAAAGTCTTCGACCAGTGATGACTTACGGAAGCTCAAGTGACAGTGGGCAGGGCACATAGCTCGTAGAACCGACGGCCGAAAAGTTCTCGAGTGGCGACCACAATCCGGAAGTCGCAGCGTAGGCAGGCCCTCTACAAAATGGACCCATGGTCGCTGGATGCGGATAGCGCAAGACCGGTAATTGTGGCGATCTTTCGGGGAGGCCTTTGTCCATCAGTAGGCGTGTTTCGGCTGATATGACGATATATTCTTCTGATGATGAACAACCTTGTTCAAGTTACAATGAAGAAAATTCTAAAATCGCAGTTGGTGATCTACTCCTTAACATTTACGCAGATTCTTACAAAATTTAAAATCAAAAATTTAATTTTATGTTGATCTTACTCGCCAAATATTAGTTTAGAAAATAATGAAGAAGGTTATATTAAGTATTTGTTATTTGAAAAGATATTTTTCATTGCTTTTATTTTATAATGGTTTCTTAGATCTCTTTTAGGCCTTAGATCTCATTTATTTTTAACATGCGGATTTTCAACACATTCTCTGTTGTTACCAAATAGTTTTCTCTAGCGTTACTAAATGTCCCTACCTTTTCGATTTTGTTTTGGTAGTTTGTTACAAGATTTTCACTCATTTATACATAAAAACTAACAAAATGTAAACCTTAATACCTGCTTGTTGTCATATTATATAATTATTAATACTGATTATGTTCAAGTATGATTATTTAAAAAAATATGCTGTCGCAATGGTTATGGTAACACCGTAGACCTTAAAACATCATTTATTATGTGATAAGATAATGAAAAATAAAGTCTGATTATATTAATATCTACTGTTTGATTATCTCTTACCACTAATACAATTTGTATAAGTAATATGTTGTGTTTTACTCCATAATAAAAAGTCCTAATTTTAGTAACGCGAGAGATCCATAATCATAAAGTATAAAAAATATCCGAAAATATAACAAAAACTTCGCAGCTACTACGAAAAACATAAAATTCAATGAATTTCCTTGGTGATGGTACAATAAGTTTATTAAAATATGTAAAAATATATTTTCAAAAAAATCTTGTTCAATCCATTGAAAGGAGCACTTTAAAAGTTGATTGTCCCTTTTATGTTCAAAGTACATCGTACACGACGTCTACTGTTATTTGAAACTGTTTTGTTATGAGTTATTATGTTTATCGTAAGCCTTCTAATCAAACTAGGTGTAATTAGTTTCCGTAAAGTGTTTACAGCTGTCCAAAGGTAGATACAGTAAATGGCACGTCACTTGCTCTACGAAAACAACCCTTATTGGCAGCATCATAAAGATGCTGTTAAGGTCAAAGTGTAACCGCCGAAGTGGCGGAGGTGACCTGCACACAATTGCAAAAAAAAATTTTTAAGTAAAAAATACATACTCATCCTCGTGTAACGAAGGTGCATTTATATATATTTCAGGAGCTCTACCGGCTAAGTCACCGAACATCGATTTCTTAAATGGCGTTCAAATAAATAAAGGTTAATAATGACTTAATCCATCGTTAAATCGGCTTCAACGTTGATAATCGATTCCGGACCATTTATGACGTCACATGTGCTCATGGAAGCCTATTTAACGATATATTAAGCCATTTTCAAATTTTATTTATTTAAACACCATTGAAGGAATCGATGTTCGGCGATTTAGCCGGTAGAGCCCCAGGGCAGTATACAACATATAACTTAATTAACGCACATCCTGAAAACAGTTTGTTCACAATCGTTTACTGAATCGATTTATATTATTTTTAATAGAGGTAATTTTTTATTCCAAAAATAATTAAATCTATGGAAATTATTGTAATATTAACCCTGTACAGTCAAAACAAATTGAAATGGACCGGAAGTCAAAGTAATAAGACTTTTAAAATCGCAGTTTTATTTGTATTCATACAAATTCCATCATTCAATACAAAATGAAGAAAAATAAACTTTATGCCAAGAAACTAATGTAGTAACAATGCATAATATGCATGTTCAATTAAAACTTCAGTGTATGTATTATGATTACAACATAATATTCTAATTGGGGTGTTTGATGGTGTGCGTTAATTACGGTACATGTTGTATAAAAAATGATGCCATGTTCATGCTCACAAATATCTGTCCTGGGTGGAAACCAAACCTACGACAATCTACAAAGCACACCTACCGCTCCGTCATCTGCATCCAATCGTCTGTGATATACCTACAGAAACACATTAAATATATAAGGTGTAAATACAGCAGGCAATTGAAGGAGCGTTATCTACTCATGAAAATGAACAGATTGTAGAAGAATATATTTTTGGATCCCCATACAAACTGCGACTTTATTGGATGGAAAAAATATTTCTTTTCCGTGTAATGTGAAAGTTGTATTTTACTCTTAACTTACTTATGACTTTGAGAGACAGAATACGAAATGATGTAAGAGAGCGTTGTGGTGTGAAAGAAGATGTAGTCACAAAGATAGAAAAAGGTATGCTCAGATGGTTTGGGCATTTAGAAAGGATTAATGAAAGAAGATTGACAAAAAATTAAACAAAATTAAAAATTTTGAAAAAATACCCCCGAAGGCAATAATCTCATCGATAAAGAATAAAATAACTCAAAACCCCCGACTTAACCCAATTATTATGTAACGTAATATTATAATAGACGTAAAAATACTTTCTAAAAAAGAGTTGATATCTCGAGAAATCGGTAATAGATAAACTTAATTACCTCAACAATGATTATCGATGTTTACAGTCTTTTCCTAACGTGTCTGTTTCTCGAAGATATATTAAATGTAGCGATAATAATTTTAACATAATACATAACCGAGGAATATCCGTCGGGGGCTGCCATTAACCCAGCTAAAGTTTTTCTAGTGACTAGTTTTGTTGAAATTTCATATAGGAAAGGCAGCCCCCGACGGCTATTCCTATCCGTATTATGGTAAAAGTATTATCGCTACATTTAAGTATATCTTCGAGAAACAAACACGTTAGGAAAAGACTAAACATCGATAATCATTGTTTAGGTAATTAAGTATATCTATTACCGATTTCTCGAGATATCAACTCTTTTTTAGAAAGTATTTTTACGTCTATTCTAATATTTCGTTACATAATAATTGGGTTAAGTCGGGGGTTTGAGTTATTTTATTCTTTTTAGATGAGATTTTTGCCGTCGTGGATTCTTTTTCAAAATTTTTAATTTTGTTTAATTTTATTTCAGACTTTTTAGAGAGCATATACGAATTATAATCTATATAATGTGGAGGTAAGATCTCGCAAAACAATAAGTCTGATTCATCCTACCACATAATATTAAGTACCTTATTAAATACAGTTGCTTTCTGTTGGTTTTTGTTCAGAATTGGTGTCAATACTCTTGAGACTATAATATTTGTGTTTGATCTCTGAATTCAATGATGACATAAGCTGGGAGTACCTCCACGCGGTGAAGGCGGAAACAGTTCCTAATACTGGCTAAAACTCCCTAAAACACTATGAATGGCGATGCCTTCGGGCTTATGTCACCGGTATTTGACGGTCACCGTAGCCTAGTTGGTAGTGCTCCTGCCTACGACGCTGGTGGTCTTGGGTTCGAATCCCGGTAAGTGCAAATATTTGTGTGATGAGCACGAATATTTGTTTCTGAGTCATGGATGTTTCCTATGTATTTAAGTATTTATCTATCTATACATCATGTAACTTAATTAACGCACATCCTGAAAATAGAAAATATCACTACTATTATAAAATAAATTGTATAAATGTTTTAACATTCCATGTAACTAAATATCTGTAATAAGCAACTAGAAATAATAACTGTATTACTACAAACATGTTCTGACTATTTACAAGCGCTTTTTTAAAGTCTACGTGAATAAAAACCTTTTTTATTTTTATTTTATAGTTTGTTCAGAATCGTTTACTGAATCGATTTATATCATTTTTAATATAGGTAATTTTTTATTATATAATAATTAAAGTTACGGAAATTATCGTCATTTTAACCTTGTACAGTGAAAACAAATTGAAATGGACCGTAAGTCAAAGTAATAAGACTTTTAAATCGCAGTTTTATTTGTATTCATACAAATTCCATCATTCAACATAAAATAAAGAAAAATAAACTTTATTCCAAGAAACTAATTTAGTAAATAACAATGCATATACATATACATGTTAAATTAAAAATTCAGTGTATGTGTTATGATTACAACATAATATTCTAATTGGGGTGTTTGAGGGTGTGCGTTAATTACGTTACATGTTGTATAAGTATGTATATCGTCGCATGGTACCCCATAGTACAAGCTTTGCTTAGTTGGGGGCTGGGATGATCTGTGTGACATTGTCCCGAGATATTATTATTATTATGTTGTTATAATGTGTTTTCGAATGCGCTTTGAATGCGAATTAAATGCGAATTGGATGCGATTTACAGACCAGGCCTCTCCAGGTCTCCCAGTGACGCCGAGTGCTGTTGTTTCTTTATTGAGACCAAATAAAGAGAAGGTACATATTGATCTTATTTTTTTTTTAACTTACGAGTTCTATATTCATTAATAAGTTTGATACAACATTATTTTACTTTTCAATTATAATTTTGTAGATAGTGTAGGTTAGTTTATTTAAGTGGAATAATATTGTTTAATATTATTTTCCCATCATTTGAATTAAATTTTGGTAGTAGAGTTAGGTACATACTGAATTTAATTTTAGTTTGTTTCTTGAATGTTGCATTTTCGAATTATATAATTTGGATTTCACAGATAATTAGATTTGGTAGTTTAGTCGGAATATAACTCCGTTTTATTATTACACGAGTTTTATTATTGATTTTATAGTTTCAGTTTATTAAATTGCTATAATAAGAATTTTAATGTTTTAATTTTTTTATTACGATTTTGTATCTATATTTTCAAATTTTTTGAATTTATTATTTTGAACAACATTAAATTTGCTTGTTGCTTGATTCGAATATCCCTTGATCTTTAGACGACGTAGTTATAACTGACTTAGACCAAAGAAAACTTTCTAATCAGCCCATAATATCATAGCGTTGGAAGAATTAGAACGATTGAGAAGCACTTTACGCCGATCGCAAAGTGATGATGATAAAATAGAAGAAAGCTCGTAAGGGCTCTCAAATTCATTACAAATACGCCGTCTAGGTATCACTATGCATTAATTTTAAAACTTTTTTCTTCAGACTACTGCATTAAACATTGTTAAAAGTTACCTCTATGACACTCATCTGAGAACATGCACCAATCACCCACGACCTCATTCCTGAAATCCTCATTGAAATCAGACAATACGTTTTAATTTTAATAATATTGCAATATTATCGTTTCACACTAATAATAGCACCAATCAACTACGAACCCATTGCTGAAAACCGCATTGAAATCGGACAATTCGTTTTAATATTATTGCAATATTATTTTGCAGTAATATTGTAGCGCCCTCTAGTGAGTTATTTGGGAACATGCATTAAGCTACCACGTACACATTGCTGAAAACAGAATTGTAATCGGACATTTCGTTTTGATTATATTGCAACATTGTTTTGCACTAATATTGTGACGACCCCTAGTGTGTTGCAGCCATGACACCTGTCTGAGAACATGAACTCATCAAACACAAACCCGTTATTGAAAACCGCATCAAAATCGGATGATTAGTTTAGAAGATAGGTGGGAACATTACTTTGCCCAAACGCACACACAAACATCTCTCACCCTAAACGCTTATATCTGCTCCGTTCCGTCGTGGGTAAAAAGCCCATCGACTTGCTTACTTACTTATCGTATGACTTAACGACTGTTGCGTAATGACTATACCCGGAACTGACAACTTAACGTGCCCTCTGAAGCACGAAGACGCTCAGAAATTAAACCATTTTGGTGGTCACCTATCTATGGAGTGATTGCGAGCTTAGTTGCTTAACTTCGCTGATCGCTTATGGACCGCCATATGACAATTTAAATTAATTATCATAGATATTTTAACAAAAATGGCTTACTATTCCATTCATATTCTAATGATAACGACGCTTGGTGTTTACCAAGCCGAATATAACAAAATTATAATATTGACTTGTAGTAACTAACCATTTTAATATTCATTTATTTTGTGACATTTAATATTTATACAATGTTGTGCTGTGTGGTGACGGCATAGAATAATATTATCACCCCATTTCATCCCGTGGAGGGCGTAGAAATCGTCCGAGGAAATACCTACCGGGTAGCAGCGTTTTTCTGTGAACTATGACCATCAAACTGCTATCGCCATCCCGTCTGTCAAGCGTGGCGATTATGGCATATCCCCCCTATTATTTAGGGAGGCTTTTGTCCAGCTGTGGACGTACTTTAGCTGACATGATGATAATGACATTGTATAATAAATTACGTAGATTTTTAATGGATAATTTTAAATTTTAATTCATTTGTGATATTGTGAATATATACATAGTACAGTCGTGGTCAACTAATTAGGGACAATCTCTAGTTAAGCCAAATTGTGAATTATTTTTTTATTTTCCAACGAGTCATAACAATATTCCACATCTTTTACATGTAAGTGTAATTAGTCATTTATGTGCCCGATTATACAAACATTAACAACTTCTTAAACATTAAACCCTTTACAGTATAGCTGATAGATTATGATAGTGCTTTTTGTTCAAAGAATGTTGGCTGGCCATTTAATTATGGACACTGAGGTATTGCGTTCTAATTTCAAAATTGGAATTTTAATACTTTTTGGTTTCTTCTCTTATTGTTTCGTGGTCGTTTTGGCGGCAATCCAGATTTTTTATTTTTAGTTTAGAGAATTATTTTGAAGAAAAATGGGCAAAAATATAAGTTGCGATCCAACACTAGGAAAAATTATCATGAAGGTTATCGAGCGTGGTTGGTCATACGGAAGGATAGCACAACATTTAAATTGTTCAAAAACTATGGTATGCAAGGCAGTGCAACATTTCAAGCGCTATAACACAGCTTTAAATTTGTCCAGAACAAAAAGATCGAGAAAAACGACTCCGCAAGAAGATAGAATGATAACCAGGTTAGCTAAGAAAGATCCATTTCTAGGCTCTATTTTAATTAAACACGAAGTGTTTGGCGCAAACAAAAGAGCCGGTGTATCTGCGAGGACCGATCGACGACGTTTGATAGAAGCAGGGTTGTTCGGAAGAGTGGCTCGCAAAGTACCGTTGTTGAAGAAAGAACATAGAAATGCTCGTTTGGCGTTTGCACGTAAATATGGACATTGGATCTACGCCCAATGGCGACATGTACTTTTCTCTTACGAGACCAAGGTTAATTTGGTTTCTTCAGATGGAAGGCAATATGTACGGCGTCCTGTAAAAGCGGAAATGAATCCAAGATTCACAAAAAACAGATGAAACATGGCGGTGGAAAAATTAAAATGTGGGGTTCATTTTCTCGACGTGGAGTGGGACCTGTGAGGAAAGTTCAGGGTAACTTAGACCAACATCAACACAAGGCAATATTGGAAAAAAACTTTGCTTCCCTATGCTGAGGAGCATCTCCCTATTATATGGACGTTTCAGCAAGATAACGACCCGAAACATACCGCCCATTCAGTCAAGTCGATTCTTACCAGTCAGTCTGTATCGGTGCTAGATTGGCCAGCAAATAGCCCGGACCTCAACCCATTTGAGCACCTTTGGCACGAAATCAAGAAAATAGTTGCCACTTATTGTAATACAAATTTGAATGAACTTCATGAAGCTTTTTGTGAGGCATGGGCAAACATTCCTGTCGAAACATGTCAGAAACTGATAATGTCTATGCCACATCGGTGTCAAGCGGTAATTACTAACAAAGGTTTTGCTACTCGGTACTGATTTTACACGTAATAAAATGGAGCTGTTAAAGATATTATAACACTGCAGATTATAAGTTTAGTTTAACTGTATTTTTCATTATACTTTACTGTCCTTAATTAAAGGTCCACTACAGAATTGTACCTTAATATTTAATACATGTTTAATCTTTGATATTAAATACTTTTCTATTAATTTAATCTTTTATTTACAGCCATTTATAGCATAATAATCGGACCACATTATGCAAATAATAGGTGCTGAGAAATCAATAGGGTTTTATATTTATATTACATTACCGGTTATAGCCCTTCACTATCTTGAATGTCCCTAATTAGTTGACCACGACTGTATATTATGTTATTTACCTATCTTCTATTTTAAGATATTATTTTATTTTCTGTATTGTGTATACTTTTAATTTTTTACATGCATAAGTGTACCATGTTTTCCTAAGTGCAATAAATATATTTCTGATTCCGATTCTATTACTCTATCTATTTCACTAACCCTAAAAATATACGACACTATTATTGTAACTCAAAATTTATAATCAAATATTATTACACGGTTTATAAGGATTTTATTGATCATTGATATTTGAGTGTTCTGAAATTACCTCTTAGCATTTCAACGCTGTCAAAAGTCTGGTCCCTTTACAAGTTCCGCTGATTTGCCAATAATTTGCCATGGTAATTTTCAGGTGCTGATAAATTGAATATGGTAATTTTAAGATTTACGAGTTTGTTAAGGATCTACCAGAGAGCTTGGTCTGTATAAATCATTAAGTTAAGTTATATCGGTAAACTGTGGGTTATAATTATTTAGATGACTTCGAGGTATTAATAGAGTCATTGATAAGTAGTATAGATGTAGGTACAATTATTACTAGTCTCTCCTTTAACTAGTATGCTGTTTCTTATTGGGTTATAATATGAGCCTATATTTTTTGGGTTTAGTAAATGAGGCAATATCTTCCTTCCAAAGAGTTATCGTACAATCTCCTCTGTAACCAACGCCACGGTACATATATAAATTAAAAAATTAAACCACGTCACCACAACAAAGGGCAGCAATAAAGAAAACGGCGGTCTCAGCGCTAGTGCTTATTCTATGTTTTCAGTTTGGATCCGTAAGTTCTGGTACAAAATAGTATTTATTCTACTTAGAACAATATTTATTTAAAGTTCTTTCTTATACCACGGGGGTATAAGAATGTATACCGCTGCTACAAAAACTACTATACCAAAAATAAATTAATATACTTACGAAAACCGTATTTTGTGGCATTTACTACTATAAATTTGTGAATTGTGAATAAAAGCTCTCACCGTAAGTAGGTAGTGATTTTCCTTTGGACACCCGCGACTTCTTATGATAATATTATCTACTAGCTGTGCCCGCGACTACGTCCGCGTGTTAATTAGTTTATTTAGTTTTTTTTTTCAAAACAAAGATATTTCTAAAATGAAAGTAGCCTAAGTTACTCCTTATTACATCAGCTACCTGCCAATAAAAGTCCCGTTAAAATTGGTCCAGCCATTTCAGAGATTAGCCGGAACAAACAGACAGACAGACAGACAAAAATTGTAAAAAAGAATATTTTGGAGCATGTACCCTATATATATTCATATGCATGTAGTATTAATCGGATATTTCAATATTACAAACAGACACTTCAATTTTATTTATTTGTATAGATAATCTTATTACACATGATATAAATATTCTTGAATCACTTTATTCAATTATATTTTATTTTTAACAATTATATCAAATCCGTTACGTAATTAAAAAAGATCTAAGCGCACAGACAGCGGGAGTCACTTTATTTTATACTTCGTTAACCCGTGAGGAGTATTTTCCTCCTATTGGTAAGTAGGGGGCAAGTACTTCTCATGGGTGAATAGACACATGATGTTTGAGTATTATCTCCTGATTCGTCTAGTTGTTTATTTTTTTTTCATTGAATAATTTATATTCAAAAACCTTACCCTTAGTTTCCTTCGAGTTTCTTCTTTGCTTTTTCATTCGAGGCAAATTAGGATACTACTCAACTAACAAATAGTCATAGTCATATATATATACTTATATGTTTTTTAACGTTACACTTTTTTCCTAAAACGGTGCAGTGCTTGAGATTGGAAAACACTCCCAAAAAATCTCAATACGAATCTTTTTTTTAAATATCAGGATCAAATTAACATCTATCGTAGCGTTAGCTCAAAGAGCAGCCCGACTGGGGAAGAACCTCCACGTTACAGAAGAAATTCCTTATTAATGACATTAATATCTTTAATGTTGTGTTGACTGTTTTAAAGGCCGGCAACGCACCCGTGACTCCTCTAGTGTTGCGAGTGTCCATGAGCTGCGATGATCACTTACCATCAGGTGACCCACTTGCTCGTTTGTCGCCCTATGACAAAAAAATCTAATTACAATTTTAAAATAAATCTACTCATTTGAAGCAGACATCATCATCAGCAGATCATCAATCAGCAGTCAATCAATCAATATATTTATTTGCATGAATATGGTAATGTATAAATACAGATCTTAAAAATAATTTTGAAGACATCATATTCCGCCGATATCAGGCGTACAAATTAAAATAATACAAAAAAATCAAAATACTAATCAAAACTATACAAATCAAGAAGAAGAGAGAAGAATCATCAATAACAACAACATCATAAACAGTGTGTCACAAAATTGAAGGTCCTGGGTACTATATTATTAGCAGGTATTACATATTACTTAAAGAGTATCATTTAGATAATCAGTAGTTGAGTAGTAGCAGTAGTTTACTCTTAAACAAATTAACATTTAGAAGTTTTAGTGAGGCTGGAAGCTTATTGTAAATTTTTGGTGCTAAGCAAAAAATACTTTTCCACATTAGCGCTGTATTGGCTGTGGTCATACATAATTGATCCCTACGCCTATTACGAATACGAATTGCAGATCATTAACATTGTCAGAAACTTTGTAATTTGCCTTGCGACACTACTACTGTTTATGCGTGGAGACCTATTAATGGCTCTCTGTCACGTATAACATATAATGCCAAAATGTCGCTGAAAGCTGTTGGTCTTCCTAAGAAAAATAAACAAAAAAAAAAAAAAGAATACACAATTTGGCCTTTAAAAATAGGGGGCAAAGACTTCTCATGGGTGGATAGACACTCAGTGTATAAGTAGTGCCTATCTCCTCAAATAAGGCACTGAACACAATCTGCGTCCTAATCGGCATATTAACTTAGTTCCAAACCACTTTCAATAGCAATCAGTACGTAATTCCCCACAATCGGGCTCCTGATAATATCTGAAAGGACAACAAAGGGTGTCATGAATATGCGATTGTCAATTAATTACGCTCAGACATGCAAAGGCTAAACCTTGGAACTAAGGGACCATTTATGCTAACGCCGGTTGGCGTTTTATGCCGCAGTTCTTGGGACATTATTCACACACAGACATCTGATCCACAAGTAAGCAGAGTTTGTACTATGGATCCCAGTTAACTGATATCACACTAATATTATAAAAGCAAAAGTTGTGTGTGTGAGTGTATATGTTTGTGACTTCTTCACGTCTAAACGGCTGAAGCGATTTTAATAAAATTTGGTATGGAGTTACCATGACGTGACACCATGGATTAACACATTGGCTACATATAACAACATCGTAGGAAATTCAAAACTGTAAATTGAATAATACTTTTCAAAGGATACTTGGGGCATGATCTACAATCGATATCGAAGCCAAAAATATAGTTTTTAGAATTTTTACCTGTTTGTCTGTATGTATGTTCGGACTAAACTCAAAAAGTACTGCATGGATTTACTTCAAATTTTGCATGAATATTACTAAGAAGTTGGATCAACATATAGGCTACATATTAGCACGCTATCACCTACGGGGGAGGAGCTATAATCTATACAAATAAATAAAATTGGAGTGTCTGTTTGTAATATTGAAATAGCCGGTTTTTACTACATAAATATGAATATACATACGGTACATACACCAAAATAATTTTTTTTACAATTTTTGTCTGTCTGTCTTTCTGTTTGTTCCGGCTAATATCTGAAATGGCTGGACCGATTTTGACGGGACTTTTATTGGCAGGTAGCTGTTGTAATAAGGAGTAACTTAGGCTACTTTTATTTTAGAAAAAGTCTTTTATTTTACAAGAAAAACGAAATAAACTAATTAATACGCGGACGAAGTCGCGGGCACAGCTAGTAATTTATAAAATTTAACGCGGGTAAAACCTCGGGGCACAGCTAGTAATTTATAAATTTTATTTTCGTGTAGGTACACTGATAATAACTGAATGGCCAGGGGCCGAACCCACGACCTATGGCTTAACAGTCTGGATCACTAACTAAAAAGCAACAGGCCAGACTTCCAGAAACCGAAGCACTGGCAGATTTCCCTGCTGTTAAGTCGCAGCTAGTGCTGTGATGAGACCAATTCGGACTCACACATAGTTCAGCATAGTTCAGCATAGTGCCAGAGTACAATCTGACATCTTATATAACAAGCTGCCAATAGAATTTAAAATTATACGCAGAGTTAACCTATTTAAAAATAAATTTAAGACGTTTTTATTGAAGAAAGCGTATTATAGTATTAATGAGTTCATAAATGACAAAAAACAAATGTAACAACGTATTCTTGACCATTATGTATGATAGTTTTTGTTAGTTTTATTTTGTATTTTAGATTTTAGATATGTATTCTACAAAAAATGTTTCAACACAATGTAAATTATTAAGAAATAAATGACTTATGACACAGATAGCAATTATGAATTTCTTTATGTGTACCTATATATTATTATTATCTGTTCTTGTTTACTGAATAAATATACGAGGCGCTCATAGCCAGATGCTCTCACCAGTCCGTAAGTGACTGGCGAGGTCAAGCGACTAGGCTCGCGGTCAGTCCATAGATGGGTGACCGCCAAAGTGGTTTAATTTGTGAGCGTCTCCGTGCTTCGGAGGGCACGTTAAGCCGTTGGTCCCGGTTGTAGCCATTAGGCAACAGTCGTTAAGCCATGTCAGAGGCCTACTGGGCGGCTTGAACAACTCTGACACCAGGGTAACCACTGCCCATACGATAAGTTAAGTAAGTACTGAATAAATATATTTTCTTCTTTCAATTAGAAGAATAATTCAACACCATATACCGGGTTACTTGTAAAACGTCAACAATCTCGTAGGACTAGATACTATAATAACTTTTGTTCTACAACTCTTGATAATTTGTTAGATATATCTATTCCTGCGAGGTTGTTGGTATTTTACAAGTAATGTCCTCCTAACCGAATTTCGGCCGAGCCTCAACAGAGATTAGCCATCTGCGCGGGACATATTATAGTGCTCAAGTGTGTGCGCAAACACAGGAGCACTTTCTATTCCATCACTCTCATGATCCGATGGGACGCCTAGCGACACGACCGGAAAGAGGTCAGGCACAGGACCGACGGCTTTACGTGCTCTCCGAGGCATGGGGGTATAATACCGCCAACTCCCAGACTTCGGGCTGATGCTGAGAAATTTTTCTTTTTACAGAAAAGCCCCAAAATCACTTTTGGCCCGACCCGGGATTTGAACCCAGGACCTCGTTATCTGCGGGTGAAAGTAGCGTTTATGCCTCGGAGAGCACGTAAAGCCGTCGGTCCTGCGCTAGACCAACGAGGCAGTCTTACAAGTAACAAATATACAAAAGAAAGAAAAGTTATTACACAATCTAATTTCGGGTTTGTCTCGTCGAAGACAATGACGTATGAAAATAATTTTTAAATTTTTGGTTTGGAGGAAGAATAAGCTATAAATATAGTCTTAATTTGCGAAGTATAATATTAACTATCGACGGGCCTGTTGGCGTGGTTGGCAAATGCTTGCTTTTCACGCCGGAGGTCGTGGGTTCGATTCCCACATGTTCGTGTACACAGATATTTGTGAACATGAACATGTCTGCTTGTCCTGAGTGTGGGTGTAATTATCTATAATTATAAGTATGTATTAATAAAAAAAATTAGTATAATATGTAGTAGGTATATCAGTTATCTGGTTTCCATAGTACAAGCTCTGCTTAGTTTGGGATCAGATGGCTGTGTAAATAAATAAATAAAAAAGGTTTTAATTCACGTAGACTTTAAAAAAGCGCTTGTAAATAGTCAGAACATGTTTGTAGTAATATAGTTGTATACATTATTATTTCTAGTAACATAGATATGTGTGTGTAAATAATGTCCCAGCATATTATCATTATGAAAAGGTAAAACATTTTATGATAGTAAGTGTCACTCCATGTTATAAAATCTATGGCGTTTAATATTAATACAAATAATTTAATCAAAAATCATACAGCAATTGTTAAAATGTATGTATGTAATATTTTTAAATTATTTTAGAATCAAATATCCACCAAATCACCGAAACGGAAACTTCTCTTGGTGTCTACCAGACACATATTCTGTACTAGCTGTGCCCGCGACTTCGTTCGCGTGGATGTCGGAACTTAACAATGTATTTTTTAGTGTAAAGCGCTGTGGGAGGATACCGAAAACATTTTTTTAATTTAATTTAGTGCTTCTTTATTTTACCTGTGGAACCATCTGGAGCGTACACAAAAACGTTATTGGGATTGTTTACGCCTGAAAGAGCTACGTATAGTTGACCATGGGAAAAGCATCCAATACTTAGGTCCACCCCCGCAACGGATAATGTCTGGACCTGAGCTTTACTAATCGTCATGGCATAACAGAGACTGACTGGGAATTGCACTCGTTTGAAAGAGAAAGGAAAGTTTTTAGGAATTATAGGTATCCTTGGAATAAAAACAATATCACCTGTTAATATTTCAGCTTCGATAATGTTGCAGATTTGTGACTTTGAGCCAAGTGCCGTTACAAAGTTTGGGAGGACATAAATTTCTGAGGAGAATTATTGGTACACCAATTTTTAAAACTATTTTGTGGGCTGAAAGTCCGGGTGTGCTGAGGGAATCCGAAAATTCTACCGGGTAGTGCGTGGCGTTATCTTCTTCCATAAATGTATTTATTGAGCTATATTCTCTACTATTACCGGACGCATGACTCAATATTTTGAAATTAATTGCCGCAGCTTGGTCATTGTGGGGAGTCAAAATAGCTCGCTGACATAGCCAAGAACCGGCTTGATTTCCCATGTTTGTGGTATCTCCGTACACAGAAGAAATTAGCTCTTGCTGTGGTGTAACGTAAGAACAGAGACTACCAATCAAAATAACTTTTCCATCTTCTTGTACGGGGTATGTGCCATCGCCTATTTTTAACAATAAAAAACTCCTGTGCCTTTTCGCAGCCTCTGACTGATCGGGTTCCTTCCTATACTTATAACTATCATTTGAATAGCCAATAAGGACCTGTTGTGACAATTTTCACGTACCCTGTCAGTAATTTGTCCATCAGTATTTAGTTGTACATGTCTCATAAAATCTACTTTTGCCATAACTGTTTAGCGTCCGATAACGCACAAAAGGTCAATAAGATGGCAAACAAATGTCGGAAGCGATGTGGACTATCGCTCACGCATGCTTCCGCTAGAGCGTCATCCCAATGCTGACCTCCAACTAATAAATGGCGTGCTCGGCAAGCGGCCTGGTATGTGGGATGTTCAATATCATCCACTTTACGGTGCTCAGCAAAAGACGTAGGTCCTCGCTCTACATGGATCAGACTGTGGGATGAACTCACACGTGAGCACGCCACGTGAACCTGCCCGCCTTCCTCAAGTCAATTCCAGCTAACTTGAGAGTTTGACTTTGCGATTTGTTGATGGTTATCGCGACACACACTTTTATAGGGAACTACAGTATTTTAAACTGAAAAGGGAGATCATTTGGCACTAACGGAATACGTGACACGAACACTGTTTCTCCCTGGGCGGATCCAGGCATAATAGTAGACTCTATAACACGATGCAAAGTTTTGACTTGAAGCCTCACAACCATTATAGGTATACCCACACGCAACATACATCCCCTATTATGCGCCCTTAGGAGTGGAAATTCCTAAAATCCTGAAATACATATTTTTTATTTTTAACGAAAAGGCCAAATACCAATTTTCATGCTTTTCACATAAAAAATTATACACTTTTCATACAAACTTATATCCCCTATTTTACGCCCTTGGGGTGGAATTTCCAAAAATTCTAAAATATTTATTTTTATTTTTGGCTGAACTACTAAATATTAGTTTCAATGCCTTTAACTTCAAAAAATGACGGATTTTCATATAATCTTTCATTCTCTGTTTTACCCCCTTAGGGTTAGTATTTCCAAAAACCCCTTCCTTAGTGAATGCATACGTCATAAAAAGTACCTACCGGCAAAATTTCAAGTCTCTAACCCCAGCCGTTCAGCCTGTGCGTTGATATGTCAGTCAGTCAGTTTCCTCTTTTACAGAGGTAGGTATATAGATTTGTGCTAAGAAAATTATGAGAGACCGGGTTAATTTACTACATTCAATCGGACAGGCTCAATAAAATTCGAATCGTCTGTACATTCGCGTTACAAACGAATCGACAGCACAAACTTTCGATCGATTGACATTATAATTTAAAATTAAATTATAACAAATCCAACCATGTAACCAGTTCGGCGACTGTATAATTAACAGAGCGGAAACGGTGTGTGATCTGGGAGTGCTTCTGGACTCCAAGATGCTGATCTCACAACACATAGACAATGTAACCAAAAAAGCATTTCGAAACCTTGGCTTCGTTATACGTACTTGTGCACCTTTCAAAAATCCTCACACACTCAAAATTGTATATTATGCCTATGTTCGTAGTATCTTGGAGTACAGTAGTCCAGTCTGGTCTCCCAGGTATAATGTATATAATGACCGAATTGAACGCATTCAAAGACGATTTATAAAACACCTTAATTACAAAACACACAAACGTCATGACACTTACATAGAAGACTGTCGTCACTATAAATTGCTACCTCTTGTTGATAGACGTGTGATGATAGACATGTGTTTTCTTTTTGATATTTTGCGTGGTGTACTCGACTGTCCTGAACTCTTGTCATCTATCAGGTTTAACACTCAAAAAACTCGTACCAGGAACACTACATTATTTTCCGTACCTTATCACCGCACAAACTATGGTAGCCACTCAACTATGTCACGATTGCTTCGTACATATAATGTTAAATTTAGTTACATTGATATTTTCTTATTGTCTAAAAATAATTTTAAAAACAAGATTGTTCATGAGCTCGTCAAAAGTCTAATTAGAACAAGTGTCACTTAAACTACCTAACTTTTAAGTCTAGTTATAATTAAATCTAAGGTTGTGTCCATGTTGCATTGTCGTGGAACTCTGTAATAGGCTAAGTGTTCTTGTATCGTAAAAAACAATTAATGTATTCTGTTAAAATAGCTGTAGAGTTTCCTTAATTAAATAAATAAATAAATGTACATAATTCAATTTTCCCAAAGAAAACAGAATATTTTAATAACCAATTTTGGACAACGAAATACTTCTAGCCAAGCAAGACCTTATTTCGAAACAATTCGGAACATTCTAAGCCCTACGTAACTCATGCAATTAGCAAACACGGGCAAATCTTAACACCGCGGGTCAAAAGCAATGCACAACGACATTTATCGAAATAAAAATCAACTATCAAGCACAACGACATGTATCGAAATAAAAATCAACTATCAATAAGTTAAAATGAAATTATAACAAATCCCACCTTCTACATAATTTAATTAGCCCAAAGAAAACAGATTTTTTTAATAACCAATTTTGGACAACGACATACTTCTAGGCAACCAAGACCTTATTTCGAAACAATTCAGAACATTCAAAATCCTACGTAACTCATGCAATCAGCAAACACGGGCAAATCTTAACACCGCGAGTCAAAAGAAATGCACAACGACATCTATCGAAACAAAAATCAACTATCAACCAAGTTCATTCAGAAAAGACATGTCATAATATGCACAATGACATCTATCGGACAGTTTAGTTCAACTATAAACATTAGTTCATCTTGAAGTACCGAAATGTGTGTTATTTTTCTCCATGATTACTTTAAAATCTAATATCTTTTGATAGACTGAACCGATTGCAATAAAACAAAAACTAAATGTTACCTCAGGTTACGCTCAATCGTTGTGTGTAAAAGTTATCTACATTGCTTTCGTATATTTTACGTGATACCCGAACATATAAACAGACAAACAGACAAACAGACAAAAATTCTAAAAATGCTGGAAATGGTTTCTATTGGTTGTCCTTTAATACCCTGGCTATTTTTTTTGGATTTTCTTTTCATGTACAAAAATGATTTTTCTACAGATTTATTATATGTATAGATAGGTAATTCTACAGCATGCGCTTCCAAGTAAACATTTGGTACAACATTAGTCAAAAAGAATATGACTTATGAAAAAGTAGGTAAGTATAACAAAAACGATTATCTCCAACGCTGAACATTCCATCAGGGAATGGAACGCAAGGTTGAAGGGCACTGGGTACAAACTGGGATTGCATTCCCGTAGCCATTTCCTTTAGACTTCAATTAAATGAGTGACTAAAATGTATGTAAGAATGTCAAGAATGGGTAATAATTAAACATAGTTCATCAATTAAAAACAATGACGGTCACCGTAGCCTAGTTGGTAGTGCTCCTACCTACAAAGCTGATGGTCGTGGGTTCGAATCCCGGTAAGTGCAAATATTTGTGTGATGAGCACAAATATTTGTTTCTGAGTCATGGATGTTTTCTATGTATTTAAGTATTTATCTATCTATATAAGTATGTATATCGTCGCCTGGTACCTATAGTACAAGCTTTGCTTAGTTTGGGGCTAGGATGATCTGTGTGATGCATTGTCCCTATATATTATTATTAAAAAGAAATCATCTCGCTAGGTGTGGTTGCCTGCCGAACTATATATATATATAAATAAATAATAAAATTACTTACAGATAAAATATTGGCTCTGTCTCAAAGTGAATTATATAATTTGACTGCGCGTGTGGCGCAGCGGCTAAGACAGTCGCCTCGCCGCTTCGTGTCGCGGGTTCGAGTCCCGCGCCGGACATCTATTTGTGTGACCCATAAATATTTGTTCTGAGTCTGGATTTAATTTGTGTCCGTCTATTATATGTTTGTAAAGTACCTACACAAGACACAGGGATTAGACTGACTAGTGCGGGCGTTGTCTTTTAAGAAAAATATATTTCTTTACTGTTCCTAAATAAAACAATGAAATGTAATACGTATAAGGACAACCGATCGAGCAGAAATTTTGTTCGCCTACTAAATGGACCAAATCGCGCGCATATTTATTTATTCATATTTATTAGGGATAACAACAGTCGTTTACAAATGTACTTAACAAAAAACAATATTACTACTTAAATAGACCAATTACAGTTATCGTCAGCTATTATAATGAACAGAATCAAAATTATATTAAAATCTAAAAAGGTTACATTGCATCTATGCAGAACAGTCAAACAAGTAGGTAGGTTTGTTCACTGTTGACAATACGCATCGAGTCGAGTCGGCTGGAACCATTATAAAGGTAGCGTAATGGTAAGTAACTACTTATTACCACAAATATGATTTGTTTTTTTTTTTCTCATTTTAATATTATTCCTATTACCCATTTGTGCAGATGTACTTATTATTTTTAAAGCAGCAATGAAATATATTAATAAATATTCCTTGAGTATGTTATCTTTCCCCGGCCCGTCTCAACTGGGCCGTGTTGAAACCAGTAGTAGATAAACCAGCTTAGTTGTTTCGCTTGGTCTTCTCAGTTGGGGGCGTTGGCTCCGGTGGTAGCATTAAGACGCGACCGTCGTTATACACACAAGGTCCGTCATAATGATATTCAATTATTTCCTCAATATAGACAGTACCATAGACGAGATGTTGTTAAATATATGTAAAATTAAAAATAAAAGTATTGCCAATTAAATAACCAATTTGACAGTAACTTCTAGAAATAGGTACCCCTTTAACTAAAGCATCATTATCTTAAATTAAATTATATTTATGTTAAACTAGCTGTGCCCCGCGGTTTTGCCCGCGTTAAACTTCATAAATTGTAGCCTATGTGTTATTCGGATATATAAGCTATATTAATACCTACAAAGTTTCATCAAAATCCGTTCAGTAGGTAGTTTTTGCGTGAAGAAGTAACAAACATTTATAATATTAGTGTGATATCGTATGTTCATTATAAATGACTATACTTAATACATTCGTCATCATATCATATTTGTATGCATATAGATTCTACAGAATACATCTGTAGAATATATTTGTATGCAAGGCTAAATCACCACCAAATCGTTTAAAGGTTTGACAAATAAAAAAACTCCTAAATATTTTTACAACATTCAGATTCAGATATATTACATTTTACTTATAACATGAGCACGTTCATATCGATACTTACTTTGATAAGAGCGTTCGTTAGTGTCTAAACTAATCACTAGATGGCGTTGTTCAGGACTGTTAGATCGCGGTATGGTTTCGTTCACACTGGAGATACGGTCGCACCGAAAGCAACCGTTCACGATCGATCTTTCCAAAGGTTAAACGGGGAATGATGATCGGATTGGACACGCGTCTGCGTGATGTTCGCCGCCGAAAGTTACGCTTAGGTGGGCTAAAATCCTTCTGACCCCCTACTTTTTGAAAGATCATTTCTATTCTATAAAATGTAAAGTCAGTGGAAAATGTCGTCTTATCCGCGGGCCGCGACCAATTAGTTGATCATTTTGATCGAAATATGGTGCGGTTGGAGCTTGGAACCTGTTAGCAAAAATAGACCTAGGGAAAATTAATAAAAATATATTAAAATGGATAAGTTTAAGTACAATTGTATCTAGAATTAAATATATATTTACAAATGTTAATTTGTAAATAATTATTACTACTATTTATGGAATAATGATAGTTAACAAAGACAAATTATTTATTTCGATAGTTAACAAAGACAAATTATTTATCAAGAGTTCATTGTATATATTGTTCAAATGGATAAAAATAAATCAATAACTTGAAATAAAGTACTACTTCAGGAAATTTACAATCCATACTTAATTATTGATCAGATAGAAAACTATTTACTGTTCGGCGAATTAGCCGGTAGCTCCCCTGGAGCAACCAGCTAATTCGCCGAACATTGCGATAGATTAATATTACAAATTACAAAAAACCTGAAACTGTGCCTACACTATAATTCAAAGATTTGAATAAGTAGATACCCAATTTCGTTCATCGTTCGCGTGACTTCCTAGAGGTCGTGTTTGTCGCAAAATAGCGTACCGCACCGACTGGCGGTATCATTGCCTTACCTTTTTTATTATTAAGCTTCACATGTTTATTATAAAGTAAGTATACTTAGTATAGACTTATAATAAAACAGTTCTAACTTTTTTCTTTATAACTAATACTACTGTGCACTCGAAGTTGAAGAGAACTACAATTACCTAGGACAGACATCGAACTAGGTAGGTCCAACTTCGAGAAGGAGGTCAATCGTAGAATCCAACTCGGCTGGGCAGCGTTCGGGAAGCTATGTAACATCTTCTCGTCCAAAATACTTGTCACGTCGCATACAAATAGTAGGCGCCTGACAAATATAAATAGTAACGGCTGCCGCCAGCTTTTATATTCTATTAGAAATCCCTAAGTTGTACGATTGGATTCTAAATCCATTCACTCTTATTAGCTCCTTGTTCGATGGTTCGATCGTTCATGAGCGATGATTTGCGAATCGTATTCATTACGGGGGTCACCGTGAGATTGTTGGTTACCAATTCTGCTACGATTTTATTTTAACTATTAAGTGCTCGCGTACTGAATACGTGAAGTTAATTACTTGTATTGTGTATTGTTCATTTAAGTAGTTCTCAGTTGTTCTCACTAAAGTACACGTATAGAAACATTATATTTCCTGTTGGGGCTGCTTAGCATATAAAAGGAGGTATTAGAAGGGTTACTGTGCTACGCTAGGGTTATGCTGGCCTCGTAAGCTTCCCTAAAACCAATGTTGGTTACGTTCCAGGAACCTCCTTACTACTTATTGACTTGTGAGCACTTGAGAGAACCTGTGAACTACTCCGCTGTGAGGACCTGAACTACCGGAGGAGAAGGCGTTATCTTCAGAATTGTGCCCATTCTCTGTCGGGCCATTTCCCTCTAACTACCTACTTCTACTTTTATAATCGAGTGCGTTGGGAAGTGGACAGAACAATAAATTATTTTATTTTATCAGATTGTTCTCATTATTTGAACCCTTCTTATTCTTTCTGTAACCTGCTACCAGGTTACAGTGGCGCCCACGGTCTTGGTCTTACTTCCAATCGCTTCGATTATAATTTTTGATTTGCAGCTTACAACTACATAGTAATTATTGTAAACGAGGAGGTGTTTTTTCACATCAGCGAACTGGTACGTTTGTATTATTTTAATACTTTCCACATACCTGTATGTTAATTGTTACGTAAATTTTAAAGTAAATACTTTGCTTACCTACTCTGTGATGTGTAGGCGAGTATAATTTTAGTAAATAATAAGTAAATTGTTAAATGTAAGTTAAATACGTAACAGTTCGCATTAGACCTAAATCAATATTACTGCTCGTTTTCGTCGGTAGCGTAAGTACTTAATAATAGTTTTGTTTACTTAGTTTAGAATATTGTTGTGATTATTGCACCGAATCGTAGTTAGGAGTAAGAAATCTTGTAAAGAACAGACTGATAGTATTTGGATGTGGTATATTGTTCTACCTTGTAGTTAATTTTGTTGTTTCTTTAGTAATCATAATATGGAATCTCACCCCATAAAATATTATCTGCTTAATAAGAATGAACTGACGCGACGTACGAGGTGCTAATTAGAGGTGGAGAACCGGCTTCGAGTGTGATATCTTTGCGTAAGCAAATACCTAAAATAATAACATTAATACCGGACGACCTCTTTGAATCAGGCCTCGAACCTACTATGGATTGTGAAGGAATTTTAAATTCTTTAACTGAGCTGACTACGCGTATTAGTTCCATGTCGGTGAAATATGAATATGACTTATTTCAGCGCACTACCACTTTGCATAATCACATTTACCATCGGTTACGACGTGTTGATAGGTCTGATACAGCATTTGTAACTAAAATAAACAATTTAGTGAAATAATTTGAGCAGCTATCTGCTAAACTATCAACAATACTGCAGTGTTTAAAGTCGAAAGTCTTCGACCGGTGTGTATTGCCAGTGATGACTTACGGAACAGAGACATGGTCGCTCACTATGGGCTTTATTAGAAGGTCTCAAGGTCACCCAAAAAGCAATGGAGAGGACTATTATGCTCGGAGTTTCTCTGCGAGATCGAATCAGAAATGTCGAAATCCGCAGGCGAACCAAAGTCACCGACATAGCACGAAGAATTGTAAAACTGAAGTTTCAGTGGGCGGGGCACATAGCTCGTAGAACCGACGGCTTTTGGGGCAGAAGGGTTCTCGAGTGGCGACCACGAACCGGAAGACGCAGCGTGGACAGGCCCCTCACAAGATGGACCGATGATCTTGAGCGAGTCGCTGGAAACCGCTGGATGCGAATAGCGCAAGACCGGAAATTGTGGAGATCTTTGGGGGGGTGGCCTTTGTCCAGCGGTGGACGTCTTTCGGCTGATATGATGATGATGATGAACAAATAACCTACTTAATTTCCACCAAACAATCGAATTAATTTTTATAAATTGAAATAGAATGGAAGATATGACTCATTTAGGAAAGTTCCAATACAAATTGATTATATTTGGCTCCCCTTCATTTCTGAGATTTCATGACAACCAGAGAACTGATAACAAACATATATTTTTAAATAGATAAATATTTTTATATACATAGAACAAATAATCCTGCTCCTCATACAAAGATTTATCCTGGCTGGGGATCGAACCTGAGACCCTAGGCTTAGCAGTCAGGGTCACTACCACTATACCAACAGGCGACGTTAAGTTACGTCGTCTTTTTTGTTGGTTGTTCGTCATCCTGGATTTCATATTAATATAATTTTATATTATTTTTGTCTCTGCCTACCCCTCTGGGAAACAGGCGTGAGTCTATGTATGTATGTATAATTTTATAAGAGTCAAGTTGCTTTTAGTACCCTTAACACTAGAGTACTTCAAATGTCAAGTATAACGACTGACGTCACGTCGACTGTCCTACATACATATAGTTCAACTATTTTTCGGTTGATCCATCGGATTATGAGGGCGAAGAGCACCTGTTGCACTTGTTATTACCCATACACTCCTGAACTATGTCCTACGTAGGTTATTTTCCATTCAGAATGGCAGCCGAACTTAATTATTATACTTTAGATACTTGTACGGCACATATAAATGGGGGCGGGCCTGTTGGCGTGGTTGGTAGATACGCTGCCTTTCACGCCGGAGGTCGTGGGTTCGATTCCCACCCGGGACAAATATTTGTGTGCATGAACATGTCTGTTTGTCCTGAGTCTGGGTGTAAATTATCTATATAAGTATGTATTTACAAAAGAAAAATAGTATATGTAGTATATCAGTTATCTGGTTTCCATAGTACAAGCTCTGCTTAGTTTGGGACCAGATGACCGTGTGTGAATTAATGTCCCAGGATATTTATTATTATTATTATTATTATATAAATAGAAAGAGAAGAGAATGAGTGACTGACTCATCAACGCCCAGCCCAAACCCTTGGACCTAGAAAGCTGAAATTGTGCACAGAAGTTTTCTTTATAATGTAGACAAGGATAAGGAAGGATTTTTTTAATTCAACCCCTAAGGGGGTTAAACGAGGGTGCAAAGTTAGTATGAAACTTTGCCGTTTTTGAAGTTAGAGGCAAGAAATACCAGCCCTGAGGGCGAAAAATAGGGGTTGTAGTTTGTATGAAAAATGCGATAATTTTTAAGTTAAACGCATGAAAATTAGTATTTGGCCTTACATTTAAAAATAAAAAATATATATTTCAGAATTTTAGGAAATTCCAGCCCCAAGAGCGTAAAATCGGGGAAATAAGTTTGTGTGAAAAATTTCACTTCTTTCTTAGTTAGGTTATTTTAAAGGTTTTCTTAAATTTATATTACATTGCTTATTTGTTTTAAAGTTATATTTTTTAGATTAAGCTTGAAGTAAGTAGTTACATTGGTCATCATTCAAAAACGTCGCGGACGAAGTCACGAGTGCCAGCTAGTTATTTTATAAAAGGCAGGCTCGTATTTCCTGGTCTTTTCGACGTTGATGCAGTCGATGCTACCTGAGGTGTTATACTGCATGTGTGGCGCAGCGGCTAAGACAGTCGTCTCGCCGCTTAGTGTCCCAGATTCGATTCCCGCGCCGCACAATTATTTGTGTGACACATAAGTAGTTATTTTGAGTCACATCCAGACTCATATAATATAGCATCGACTGCATCAACGTCGAAAAGACCAGGAAATACGAGCCTGCCTTTTATAAAATAACTAGCTGGCACTCGTGACTTCGTCCGCGACGTTTTTGAATGATGACCAATGTAACTACTTACTTCAAGCTTAATCTAAAAAATATAACTTTAAAACAAATAAGCAATGTAATATAAATTTAAGAAAACCTTTAAAATAACCTAACTAAGAAAGAAGTGAAATTTTTCACACAAACTTATTTCCCCGATTTTACGCTCTTGGGGCTGGAATTTCCTAAAATTCTGAAATATATATTTTTTATTTTTAAATGTAAGGCCAAATACTAATTTTCATGCGTTTAACTTAAAAATTATCGCATTTTTCATACAAACTACAACCCCTATTTTTCGCCCTCAGGGCTGATATTTCTTGCCTCTAACTTCAAAAACGGCAAAGTTTCATACTAACTTTGCACCCTCGTTTAACCCCCTTAGGGGTTGAATTTAAAAAAATCCTTCCTTATCCTTGTCTACATTATAAAGAAAACTTCTGTGCACAATTTCAGCTTTCTAGGTCCAAGGGTTTGGGCTGGGCGTTGATGAGTCAGTCACTCATTCTCTTCTCTTTCTATTTATATAATAATAATAATAAATATCCTGGGACATTAATTCACACACGGTCATCTGGTCCCAAACTAAGCAGAGCTTGTACTATGGAAACCAGATAACTGATATACTACATATACTATTTTTCTTTTGTAAATACATACTTATATAGATAATTTACACCCAGACTCAGGACAAACAGACATGTTCATGCACACAAATATTTGTCCCGGGTGGGAATCGAACCCACGACCTCCGGCGTGAAAGGCAGCGTATCTACCAACCACGCCAACAGGCCCGCCCCCATTTATATGTGCCGTATAAGTATCTAAAGTATAATAATTAAGTTCGGCTGCCATTCTGAATGGAAAATAACCTACGTAGGACATAGTTCAGGAGTGTATGGGTAATAACAAGTGCAACAGGTGCTCTTCGCCCTCATAATCCGATGGATCAACCGAAAAATAGTTGAACTATATGTATGTAGGACAGTCGACGTGACGTCAGTCGTTATACTTGACATTTGAAGTACTCTAGTGTTAAGGGTACTAAAAGCAACTTGACTCTTATAAAATTATACATACATACATAGACTCACGCCTGTTTCCCAGAGGGGTAGGCAGAGACAAAAATAATATAAAATTATATTAATATGAAATCCAGGATGACGAACAACCAACAAAAAAGACGACGTAACTTAACGTCGCCTGTTGGTATAGTGGTAGTGACCCTGACTGCTAAGCCTAGGGTCTCAGGTTCGATCCCCAGCCAGGATAAATCTTTGTATGAGGAGCAGGATTATTTGTTCTATGTATATAAAAATATTTATGTATTTAAAAATATATGTTTGTTATCAGTTCTCTGGTTGTCATGAAATCTCAGAAATTAAGGGGAGCCAAATATACTCAATTTGTATTGGAACTTTCCTAAATGAGTCATATCTTCCATTCTATTTCAATTTATGAAAATTAATTCGATTGTTTGGTGGAAATTAAGTAGGTTATTTGTTCATCATCATATCAGCCGAAAGACGTCCACCGCTGGACAAAGGCCCCAAAGATCTCCACAATTGCCGGTCTTGCGCTATTCGCATCCAGGGGTTTCCAGCGACCCGCTGAAGATCATCGGTCCATCTTGTGAGGGGTCTGCCCACGCTGCGTCTTCTGGTTTGTGGTCGCCACTCGAGAACCCTTCTGCCCCAAAAGCCGTCGGTTCTACGAGCTATGTGCCCCGCCCACTGAAACTTCAGTTTTACAATTCTTCGTGCTATGTCGGTGACTTTGGTTCGCCTGCGGATTTCGACATTTCTGATTCGATCTCGCAGAGAAACTCCGAGCATAATAGTCCTCTCCATTGCTTTTTGGGTGACCTTGAGACCTTCTAATAAAGCCCATAGTGAGCGACCATGTCTCTGTTCCGTAAGTCATCACTGGCAATACACACCGGTCGAAGACTTTCGACTTTAAACACTGCAGTATTGTTGATAGTTTAGCAGATAGCTGCTCAAATTATTTCACTAAATTGTTTATTTTAGTTACAAATGCTGTATCAGACCTATCAACACGTCGTAACCGATGGTAAATGTGATTATGCAAAGTGGTAGTGCGCTGAAATAAGTCATATTCATATTTCACCGACATGGAACTAATACGCGTAGTCAGCTCAGTTAAAGAATTTAAAATTCCTTCACAATCCATAGTAGGTTCGAGGCCTGATTCAAAGAGGTCGTCCGGTATTAATGTTATTATTTTAGGTATTTGCTTACGCAAAGATATCACACTCGAAGCCGGTTCTCCACCTCTAATTAGCACCTCGTACGTCGCGTCAGTTCATTCTTATTAAGCAGATAATATTTTATGGGGTGAGATTCCATATTATGATTACTAAAGAAACAACAAAATTAACTACAAGGTAGAACAATATACCACATCCAAATACTATCAGTCTGTTCTTTACAAGATTTCTTACTCCTAACTACGATTCGGTGCAATAATCACAACAATATTCTAAACTAAGTAAACAAAACTATTATTAAGTACTTACGCTACCGACGAAAACGAGCAGTAATATTGATTTAGGTCTAATGCGAACTGTTACGTATTTAACTTACATTTAACAATTTACTTATTATTTACTAAAATTATACTCGCCTACACATCACAGAGTAGGTAAGCAAAGTATTTACTTTAAAATTTACGTAACAATTAACATACAGGTATGTGGAAAGTATTAAAATAATACAAAATAACTACTTATGTGTCACACAAATAATTTGTGTCCTTCTATTACATGTTTGTAAAGTACTAGATTCCCTAGTGCCCCACGGTTGGCTTTATAAAAAAACGATTCTTTTTCATGATTCACTGAAACTATGCCTGAACTATAACTACAAGATTTGAATAAGTAGATTCCTAATTTCGCTCATCGTTCGCGTGACTTCCTAGAGGTCGTGTTTGTCTCAAAATAGCGCGATTCGATTCCCGCGCCGCACAATTATTTGTGTGACACATAAGTAGTTATTTTGAGTCTGGATGTAATTTGTGTCCGTCTATTACATGTTTGTAAAGTACTAGATTCCCTAGTGCCCCACGGTTGGCTTTATAAAAAAACGATTCTTTTTCATGATTCACTGGATAAAAGAGATGTGTGGAGGTTCGCCTACCAATATACAGGGTGGCCGAGGAGCTAACGTTCAAACGCAAAATTTTGATACTTTATGATGAGGAGTATTCGAATCACCCCCATGTATGTACTACGATTTTGCGTTTGCTTGCTTTTGCTTTGCTGATATCGGCCACTGCTAGACATAGCTCTCTCCCAAAGGTTTCAATAACTATTCCATTTGGAGCGAGGTTAGCCGTATTCACTGCACTTGGCATGCAAGTTGGTCACTATAGCTAGGTGGTAGTTACCACATAAGGCGCAATAATTTGGTCGTTTACCCTGCAGTAAAGATACATGTTAGGGCGTATGAAGAAAATAAATTGTGTGATGAGCACGAATATTTATTTCTGAGTCATGGATGTTTTCTATGTATTTAAGTATTTATCTATCTATATCGTCCCCTGTTACCCATAGTACAAGCTTTGCTTAGTTTGGGGCTAGGATGATCTGTGTGACATTGTCCCTAGATATTATTATTATTATGCACACCACGTTTTTTAAAGAGCGCGCTTTTGTCCTACAAAGCAGTTTGTTTTTGTTTGTATCGATACAAACCCGACGCTAACGCGTGTGTATATCGCTTCAAACGCGCGTCAACGGCGCGCTTAAAAAACGTGGTGTGCATAGGTCCTTAGAGTCAGTTTTATGGAGAATTCTGTGTTCTTTACGAGGACATGGACATGGAATCGGAGGGGCAATTGCATTACCAATAATGTAAAATAAGGGGCTTAGAGGGCGATGGTATGGCGTCACTGTAGGGGTCGTACCCTCGGCCATCGAGTACGATATATCGGGTTGTGTACAGTGACGTGACCTCAACTGTACTTAATAGTTCAAATGTTTAAGGTCAATTTTCTCGAGAAACTAGCATGATATTATTCTAGTAGATTTAGTTTGATTCTCATGAAAATATAATCGCTTAGTTTATGACTGAACTTCAGAAAAATATTTTATCAAAAAGAGTAGATAAAAATTGATTAATTCGTCTTCATATTATCTGTAGTCTTGTTATTTTCTAATATAATGTATCTTTAAGTAGCTACTTACGTAGAAAACTTAATAACATTGGAAAACGTACCTAATATTCTTTCTTATTTAATCAAAAATAAAATAATTTAGAAATGATATTATTATATTATAAATTACTCTGATAAATCTTCAGGGTAATCTCAACATTTGAGATGAAAACTGTGGAGTGTCCATCACTCATTCTTTCCTAAAAAGGATTATGTACTAGCTATGCCCCGCGGTTTCACCCGCGTTAAAGTAGTTCTGGCGTAAAAGAGTAGAGAGAGTAGAGATACGTCTATACCCACAAACATTCGTATTTATAATATTAGTATTACTTCTAGCGGTAATGGCAGTGCACGCCGGAATAGTTCGCAGATTGTAGATTTTTCCTACTTATCTACTTGACACTTATCGTCATATTTGGGACAATTCACACAATATCTTTATAAATTGTAGCCTATGTGTTATTCTGATGTATAAGCTATATTAAGGTTCACTTTCAATTGCGGAAATTTTACAAATTGGGGTAGCTTGATGTGCTGGCGTCTGTACAACAATTTTATATTAAAAACGTAACTAAGAAAATGAAAATAAATTTATATATAAACCTGCTTAATAATACACATAAATCATCATCATAGCAGCCGAAAGACTGGACAAAGGCCTCCCGCCAAAGAACTCCACAATTGCCGCATATCTTTGATCAATAATACTATTATTGATCGAAGCCGCATATACTGTAAGTATTATATACGTTTTTTTTATAAAGCAGGGGGAATGCCTTCTCATGCCACCCACAAAAAGTGTCTGCGAGTGGGTATGTCGGACTTGCACCGATTAAACCTACCTGCCATGGACTTCTCTTGGCGCCTGATGTAGGAGCTCCGGGAACGCGGGTATGTTGCTCCGGTACCCCCCTTTTGCGCCATGTCCCAAGTATTATATACTTTGTAGAAAATGTGTTGGCGCATCATACTATTTTGAGTTTTACTATTTTACATTTTGAGAATCAATATTCCAAAACATACAAAACAAGTTTTTACTATTGTATGTCTGCCTGCAGTCACAAAAGAAATAGGAGAAACCGTTCTTCTCATATGTATTATATTTAATTTGTTATTCATTTCTATTGTTTTATATTCTACGACTATTCTATGATTTTATCATTACGTATTTCTAATTTATTTTATGTTATAATATAATTGTATTTTAATTTATTAATGCGCTGTAGTAGGTGTAAATTACTAGAAAAAAACTTGAGAGGTGTCAAGGGACACCCGGATGGAACGAAGTTATTTCTTATTATTTATTATGTACAAAAAACCTGTATCACTCAACAAAAATAATGTCGCGACACCACACTGTTCAATGCGAAATAGAAATGAAAATATCTGGCTAGCTTTCTATAAGAGAGAGAGAGAGAGAGACAGACAGACAGAGAAACATGCGCACGCCGCACAGCTGCAAAAAGTGTCGTGACAACTTTTCGTAAGAATTTTTTCCGTCTAGCCCTCTTTCACAACGCGCGATAAGGTACCTCGTTCCAAAACTTCGTTCCAATAAATGGATTTATTAATAATATTCCATATTATTCATTTTCATTCTTATGTTTTACATACTTATATATAAAATTGATAAAATTCTAAGATTTTCATGAACGGAAGTGGCTGTTGAAGTGTATTAAAAGCAGGTTTTCGAGGAAACTACGAAGGAGCGGTATAAACGTTTTCAAAATAGGCTTATTCGTATATAAAAGTATATCAAAGATAATGGAGTTTGAGAAATAATAAATTCATTTATGAATTCCCAAAATATATTTTCTTATTAATATCAGATTATCCAATTGTTCTCCAGTTGTCTAGACTTCTATTTTCTCTTTCATGTTTCTACAAACAATATTGCCAGAACGTAGATAGTAGACAAATCTCCATATCTAATTAATGGCAAGGCAGTGTGTCTTCTAAGTTAAAGTAGTGACCCTGACTACTAAGCAGAGGTCGTGGGTTCAATTCCCATTCAGGACACATCTTTGTGCGATGAACACGATCATTTGTTCTGTATCTGGGTGTAATTTATTTATAAATAGCCTTGCCCCGCGGTTTTACCCGCGTTAAACTTAATAAATTATAGCCTATGTGTTATTCCAGGGTGTCAGTTAACTCCATGCCAAAACTCGTTTAGACGTGAAGAAGTAACAAACATACACACTCACAAACTTTCGCCTTTATAATATTAGTAGGGTATTTATGCATTTAGAAATAATCTTTATCAGTCGTTTGGTTGCCATAGTACTAAGCCTAATTTGGGACCAAATAGCGTATCAGGTGTCCCAAGATATTTATTTGAATTCATACAAAATTTAACATAATACAATCCTCTGACGTTACAAACTTTGAATCCAGTAGATGTCGTTTGTGAAAATGAATGAAGATTGAAGTACTTTATGGACCTTCTAGTGTGTCAAAGACACTATTCTGCCCCTATTAAGTAATAACACAATCCAATACATCGTAGTAGCCTGCGTATGTTTGCGAACAGGCCGCTACTACTGCCGCCCTCTATGTTTGCATCCTGACTGCCTCGTTGGTCTAGCGGTAGCGTGTTCACCTGCGGAGATCGAGGTCCTGGGTTCAAATCCCCGGTCGGGCCAAAAAGTGATTTTTGGGACTTTCTGTAAAAAGAAAAATTTCTCCGCATCAGCCCGAAGTCTGGGAGTTGGCCGTATTATACCCTCGTGCCTCGGAGAGCACGTAAAGCCGTCGGTCCTGTACCCGAACTTTTTCCGGTCGTGTCGCCTAGGCGTCCAATCGGTTCATGAGAGTGATGGAATAGAAACTGCTCCTGTGTTTGCGCACACACTTGAGCACTATTATATGTCCCGCGCAGATGGCTAATCTCTGCTGAGACTGGCCGCCGTGGCCGAAATTCGGCTAGGAGGACATCATTGCATCCTGATGCCCCTCTGATCCTCAATGATCAAATCTTCGCGTAATTAACATAGAATGACTTTTCTCATACATACTACAAATAACTAATAATAATAACTCACTGGATCACTGGGTCAAGGCAGGGCCCCTTCACTCGGCCATACCTACGGTGATAATTACCTACACTTTCGCGCGCCTTGGCAGTGGCGTAGCCCAGAGGGCCGTCAGCGACCGCTCACGCGCAGCGCCATCCATACGCCACGGATTAAAAAGTACTGGCAGCTTTAAGCAGTATTAAGTAGAGACTTAATACTATAAATATTGAACAACAAAAATCTCATTATCACAAATCTGGTGCTAGGTATTGTTCATTTGGATGTTTGTCGAAAAAATGGGACAAGGTTTTATCAGTTTTTACTTTACCTACAGTTGCGGAAAGGTTAGTTCAAATTATTATTTTAAATACCAAAGTAGGGATTTTGTAGGTGTTCATTATTTATTATTTTATTACAAATAATGTGTTTTCAGTCGTATAGACTCTAGTTTTAACGTTTTTGTTGGCCAAGATAGTTTTTAAAAGAATTGGTATGAGTTTCAAAGATGTAAGATAATTACGAGAGCAACTTGAAAATGTGATTTTTTGTTTGTCGAGATATCTTAACGATTTTGATGTCAAATGAAAGATCTAGGTCTAAAACCATTTTATCCATTTGAGTCATGCCAATCGATCCACGCGTTTAGGAGATATTTATGAATTAGTATAGTAAAGTTAAATAACCTAACAAAAATATCACATTTGTAAAAATTGACCGTGTAATCAAACATAAGATAGATTATGTAGTTAATAAGTAGATAGACGATGTATAGGTATCACAGTAACAGCGGCAAGCCGGTAACCCTACGCCAGGACACTCCGTGTCCGACAGCGACAGTGTAATGCGTTAGAAGAGAGCGGCAGCGTTTAGGTGAATATCGCGGTAGGCACTGATCGCGTATGCAAGCTGAATTGCACTTAGTTGCTTAGTAGCAGGAGTCGCTATTTCTATAAATTGTTCCGCGAAGAGCCGCTTCTGTACGTAAGTACTTTTTATTCTGTGGTCAAGGGCAGGAATTATGGAAACGGCACGCATTGTGAGGAGGTTCCTTTCTCTGTCGCCCTGACCACCAAGCCGCAGCTGCGCAGGAGGTCTATTTTTGCATATTTATTAATATATTATTGTATTTTTATAACAATTTTATAATTATAAATATGTAAAATATAAGAATTAAAATAAATAATTTGAAATATTAATAACATTTTATTCAGATAATTGTATCCATAGTACTGTTAGTCAATTAACCTAAAGAACTGTGTTAGTATAAAAATAGATAAAATGAAATTCGCAAACTCCTATGACTTTTTCCGCCCAGTGGCTTAGTATGTGATTGACAAACTGCTCTGAAATGGTTCTCAGAAAATTATTGTGACTACTACGCGTCCGGTGCAGTTTTTATGCCACCTTTTTGCGGATTATAGCATGTAAAGCATCCATATAGGCATCTGCAAACGTTTGCGATGAACTACAGAACCTTGGTAGTCAATGTCTTGGTAGTAATATTACTACAAACATGTTCTGACTATTTAGAAGCGCTTTTTTAAAGTCTACGTGAATAAAATCCTTTTTTTATTTTTTATTTTATTTTAGTCCCAGCAGCATTCTGAAACCATTATTGCTATAAGGTCAATTGAAAATGGAACTAGGCTCTATTTTTTTTAATATTATTATCAGTGAAACGAGCGGGTTAGCTGATGGTAAGTGATAATCGCCGCCCATGGTCACTCGTAAGACCAGATGGTTTGTCAGTTACCGGCCTTTAAGAAGCTACTTATAAGTTATAAGTACTGGTGATACATGTCAGTAAGTTCTTTGATGTAAACTAAGTTAAGTTAAGGATTATCTGTGCTCGTTGAGAATAAATCTATATCGCGTTTTTTCTTTTTTATCAACCTGGGTCGAAAAAACCTCAAGATGCCCGTAGCAAGGGTTACTTTGGTAGACTTATTTATTATATGGTTCCCGTTCGCCTCTACTTTTTGCTAAAGCAGTGGCAAACCTATTAGTAAACGTAAATATCATGTACAAAAAATACTACTCAATAATCCATAGAAGGTATGCCAATAAGTATCATGTTTTATAGGCCGTGTGAAACTAATACTGGGTCAGAATAAATTAGTGAACGAAACTTAACAGGAATTCTAAGTATCGATAATCGACTACATAGATATAACGGCTAATTGTAGTTCGAATCACGCTTTGTGCGGGAAAACAAAGACATGTGGAAAAGTAGGCGAAGGTTTTAGGTCTGAAGTAGCATTAAAACGCGACCGTCGTTTTAACTAACGAATCAAAGAAATAACAACAAAAATAAATTAAACATAAAATAATGGTTGCTCATGATACACCACATCATTCTTATTTAAAAATAAGTAGCACTGCCAGTAACAAAACGTACTTGTCAGAACGAAAAGCTGTCAATCTAAATGTCAATATATAGAAATGTAAACAATAAGTGCCTTCATAAATGGTTAATAAAAACGAGATTATGAAATATAAAGAAAGAAAAGGGTAATTAGAAAGATGAAATAATATTACATACCCACCAGTGAAGTGAAGAATACTTTATAAGTAATATGCGGCTGAATGCAGGAGGACAGAGATTACAACAGATGTTGATATAAACTTAAGATAAGACATTAATCAATTACGTCGTGTTCAACGTGCTTTGTTCCTTAGGGGCCTTGGCATTTGCCGATGTAGCTGGTTGATCGGCAGCTGGGGGAGGAGAAGCACCCTCTGGAAACTGAGAAATCAACGCTTCAAGTCCTCTCATCGTTTCAATCTTCCGACGAGAATTTCCTGGTGTCAGAATTATTATATTACCAGAAAATGACCAAACGTTCTTCGTTCCGTTATAATAATTATACTGAATTCATACCTTAATATAGACAGAACGATTCAGACAATATGTAGTAAAATATAAATTTCAATAATTAAACCTAAACATAATCTCCTTTATAATAACTTAATACAAGCTAGCTAAATATCACTACCATTATAAAATTCACGTTTGTTGTATGGGAGCCCCCTTTCATATTTGTTTTATTTTGTTTTTTAGTATTTGTTGTTATAGCGGCAACAGAAATACATTATCTGTGAAAATTTCAACGGTATCACGGTTCATGAGATACAGCCTGGTGACAGACGGACAGATAGACGGACAGACAGCGAAGTCTTAGTAATAGGGTCCCGTTTTTATTCTTCCCAAAAAATTGCACAACGCCGCTAAAGAAGTTTTCATTTAAATAATTTAATCTTCCTATCCTTTTTTTGTACATTTTATTTATTAATAATATCGAAGGAAAGTTAGAAGTTATTACTTTATCTCTCAACAACATTTAATAAAATCTTTAGCAACTTACAACATCTTAAGACGTTTACCAAACTTAAAATTCTTCAATAACAGCCTGTTTAATGCGTGTCTTTTGTAGGCAAAGTAGTCTACCACAAAGTTAGGTCGAATAAAAATAATCTCACAAACTATCTATTTCCATTCTTACTGTGATGAATATAGGGTTCTATTTAGTATGCTCTTAGGACCGATAGCTCTGTCCATTAAGGTATTTTCAAGGAGCCTTTCTTCTTGAGAAACAATGGAGGGGTTTTCTAAAGAGAAAACGTCAGCACATAATAAGGAACAAATTTTCGTCTAACACCCGATAACAATTAAGGTGACTTTTGGATGACAACAAGATTTTTGGGAGAATACAAAGAAGCTTTTAAGTTATAAGTCCTAGAACTTTATCTGACTTTTATTAAAATTGCAAATGTTAAGTATCTTTTATTATAAATTTGCGGTTGGGTATTTAAGGTCATTAAGTAGTTATTACAAAAATTACCGAGCTGAAGACGCGGTAGGCGGGGCACATAGTTAACCGATGGCCGCAGGAAAACCCCCCTTTGAACGGGAAAGCGCAACGTGGGCAAGATGAACCTATTATCTTCCGACGGTCGCTGGCAGTCGCTAGATTCGGATATTTATATATTTTATTTTTATTTATTTATTTGGAAAACAAACAGTTGTACAACATGAGCTTATAAACTAAAAGTAGTAACACTATGTAATATTAGGGGTAAAACCCACGGCGTTTTCACAGATTACTAAAACAATAATAATAATAATATGTAGAGTGCTGTGAAGTCTAATGCTAAGAGGTTATATATACACTACAATATAAGCCGCTTATAGCAAAGTAAAACGTAATTATACAAAGAACTGAATATAAAATATCAAACAATAAAATAGTAACAACCTACTTTTATGTCTTCAGCTAAATTCCAATCATAATTGAAAAAAAAAACGAGACAGAACAGTAAAAAATTTAAAAAAAAATACAGATACATAAACCGGACGATAAACAATCAATGTCTGTCGGATAGCGCAAGACCAGCAATTATGGACTTTCACTTCTATCGTCAGTACCCAAAGACAGCCCCGTATATTTTCTGGTTTGAAATATTCCAATTGCACTTTTAGGCGGACCTGAAATTTAAAACTCGGATCATCTTCAGCGACCGAAACACGCTACCACGAAATCTATATAATAAAAGTGTGTGTGTACGTGGTCTATGGTTTCAATAAAAAAAAAAGGTTTGTCGTTATTAAGTGTCCTTCTTCAAACGAGGTTTAAAAAGAGTATTAATATCACGATAGGCAGCGCTTTGCTGGCGCTGCGAATGTCCATGAGCAGCGGTTACCACTTACCATCAGATGGACCGCTAGCTCGTCTGCTTCCTAAAGCAATAAGGAAAGAAGTTAAAGAACAATACAACTCCAATTACGTGAAGTCACATTCAGTGTTTCATTAAAGTACTTCCAAGCAAATGGACCGCAATTTCCCGGAATTAATGGTGTAGTATTTAAAAGTTTACTCATTAAGAGAAATCTTTTGGCCATAGTTTCGACAAAAATTAACATTATACCAGTAATCATGTCCTTGCCGACTTTGAGCTTAAAAAAAGTACATGTTAATTGAGTTAGTTACCTGTTTATTTGCGTTGTTTAAATCTAACTTATACTTGGTGATTTTGACGAAGTACAAGTAATACAAGTATAGGCGTGGATATACAGCCGCCAGTACATCCAGCTACCCCAATCTATCAAATTTCTTTTCAATTTTTGTCCCGTTTTTTAATTTTATCACAAAAGCATAAGGTTCACTTTCAATTGGGAAAATTTGACAGATTGGGGTAGCTTGATGTGCTGGCGTCTGTACAAGTGTATTATTTTCTTTTCGACTAGACTTTCATTATTTAAAATAGGTGAAGGGTGAATTTAAAAAAAAGATTTATTAGAAATATTCCAGCACAACTAACACGTTGCCATCTGATCCCATAGTAGGCAGAGCCTGTACTATGGCAAAAATATAACTGAGAAAAATACATATATGAATCTTAATACACACATGTCACACTATTACAAAGGCGAAAGTTTGTGAGTGTGTATGTTTGTTACTACTTCACGTCTAATCGGCTGGAGCGTTTTTAATTAAATTTGGTATGGAGTTAGCTGGCACCCTGGATTAACACATAGGTTAGAATTTATAAAGTTTAACACAGGTAAAACCGCGGGGCACAGCTAGTTAAAGAAAAATTAGGCCCAGACACAGAACAAATAATAATATAAACGAATACATGAATAATAAACTATGACTGGAACTCCAACAGATTTTAAATATTTAATTAAATTACTGTTACATTCACTTTGACATTCACGCATTTTAAATAAACAATGGTACTTATTTATTATCTCAATTATTATAAGTTATATATATTATTATGAAGTGACCCCAGACATTAATATAGATATAATATATAGATGCCATTATGTAATTTTAATGTTAATTTAATGTAATTACTCTAAAACTTATGTTGCTGTGCCCTTACAGGGTCCATAACTGTACCTAAGCTTTAAGCCTATTCACCACCTTCACTCACATTATGGTATGCAAATAAATGAATAAGAATATGAATTGTAAATTATCGTATTCATCAAACTAAGATTTGTCCCGGGTGGGTATCCAACCCACCTTTGGCTTAGCAGAGAGGTTCACTAACCACTAAGTCAACATGTGTTACAAAAGTTATAGACTAGGGTAACCACATATAACGAAGTGCATGACGACTGGGTATTATAAAAAATATGGCCACGTTGCGGGCGAATGAAACTGCTGCTCCGATTTGTTTACGACTGATCTGATCTGATCACATATTATTATGCATGTTTATTTATCTAGTACCTTGAAAATAACAGGTATTGAAACCTAATGATATGTTTTTCGAAAATAACGAAATACGTGTTTCGACTTTAAGAATCACACAATACTATAATTTTTTAAGACAACACTCGTGGTAGTGAAAAAGTCCCGGTTTGGCGGGTATTTTACAAAACATGATATAAATGACCACAAATATCTTCACAAAATAATAAATGGTAACGTCGACGCTGAACTAATTAAATATTTTAATTTTAAACTTCCCCATCGCGTGTCAGTGCTTAGAGTATTAGCGCCTGGCCAAAGACTATATAATGTAATCTAAATGGATTGCTTATGTCAGTAACTTCATTGGTGAATTTCTTTAATTTTTTCATTTAAAATGTAATTATTGCTTTTATAATTTTCATTTCCCATTCTATTAACATTTTATTACTGTTAAATGTATCGTATAATGTATGTGTTAGTTATCCACTAAGGATTATTTAATCTAAGTATTCTTGTTATTCCAAAGGCTAACTTTGGAAAAACAAATGATTAATACCAGCAGGCGATTTTTCGATGAATACGAGAAATCTGCAGAAATAACTTAAGATTAAAAGTCATCCTTGACACCATGTGCTGCGGGATAAAAATTATCATCCAAAAATTCGGTATTTACTTCAAAGAAACTGCTGAATTGTACGTTTCATTGTACAAGTTTCACCCAATGTCGCCGACATTACATAAGGTGTTGAGTCATGGGGCTGCCGTGATAAAGAAGGCGATTCTGCCAATTGGGCAACTGTCTGAGGAAGCTGCAGAGGAAGGAGCCCGCAATAAGCACATCCGAGCGTTTCGGCTAAACTACGCCCGAAAATTTTCGAGAGTAGCCTGCAACACAAACGTTTTAAATAAGTTGCTGACAGGGATGAGGAACGCTCAACATAAAAGAAAGAGTCCTCTTTCAGCGGATACCATGAATCTCTTGGAGGAGAATGATATTTGCAATATTAGTATTGAAAATGACTGAAGATGATGAAAATTAGAAATAAAATTTGTTAAGAATAATGTATGCCTTTTTTTACTCTATTATACCTTAAAATAGAACGAAATACTTTAATAGTACTATAAAACGCAAAAAATATTTTGGTCCGACTTTAAGGGCCAAATACCTGTCTGTGCGTTGTCTAAATCAACTGTTAGTTGATTTAGACAAAGCACAGACATGTATTTGGCCCTTAAAGTCGTGAAAAGTATAAGGTTAATATTTTCTCCATGACTTTTTAACATATAGGCACTTTATTTTGAATAATATTAGTAAAGCGTAATTTAATTTTATAGTTGTTTTTATAATTATCAATTTGGGTAACGTTGTAGATTTTTGTTTGCGAGTCTCAAATCTAAATGTCATCGCAATCAACGCCATGCATACCTGTAAGATGGGTAGTTACAATATAAGTGCTATATTAGTAGTGTAACATTGTTTCTGTTAGCTACGTCGCGAATCCTATAAATTAGTGAATAGCTATGTGTTTGTGTTAATTACGTCGCGGACCTTTATAAATAAGTAAGAATCCATGTGTGTGAGAACTACAAATAAGTAATTTAAATGTAGAACAGATTAGTATAGAAAATGAATATTTTAACGTATATGTAAATTGAATTGAAAGAATGTTTAATTGTAAAATGTATACCTAAAGTAAGGAACATGTAAAATAATACGTTTTAATAGAGAAATAAGATAAAAATAAATTGAAAACTATACTTAGCGGCAAATATTATGTAGCAAGTATTAGTGTAAAAATTGTTGAGCTTCGCATGCTCTGCTCTCTGGTTGATCAATCCCATTTGTGTGTATCTTAACACACAAATGGGATTGATCAACCAGAGAGCAGAGCATGCGAAGCTCAACAATTTTTGAACAAATACAACATTGGTCAATCTCATTCAAGTACCTCCCGCAGGTAATTACTACTTGCGCCCTACACAATGTATAATAAAAGAAGGGACATTTTATGTTGTAAGCACACAAGCGATATACTGAAACCCAAAAGGGCCAGCTAGCCCTCTTCGCCGACGACATAGCTCTCTACTACTCCGGTAGGAGCCCGTCCGCCATTCACAAAGAACTCCAATCTTCCGCCAACGCCCTAGGCGAATGGTTCAGGAAATGGAGAATCGAAGTCAACCCGACCAAGAGTGCAGCCGTGCTCTTCTCGAGGTTAAATCCCATTCCCACCATCGATCCCGTCCAAATATTCGGCGAACCAATCCCTTGGGAGAGGAAAGCCAAGTATTTGGGGGTGATCCTCGATCGAAAGCTAAGCTTCAGTGAGCATCTACGGTACGTTCGTCACCGTGCCGTATTCGCTCTTAGCCGATTACACTGCCTCCTGGATGCAAGCAGTAAAATGTCCCTTGCCAAGGTGAGAATTTACAAGACTTGCATTCGGTCCATGATGACCTATGCGAGTTCGGTCTTCGCCCACGCGAAAGATAGGTTCATCCATCTCATCCAAGTAGTCCAGAATAGATTCATGCGACGAGCCGCGGGCGCACCATGGTTCGTCGCAATAAAAGCCTCCATGCCAACCTCCAATTGCCTACCATCAAGCATTGGATGAAGCAAACGTCCAAACGGTACTTTGACTCTGCCACTCACCATCCAAGTCCTTTGGTGGTACAGGCGGTCAATTACACCCCTCTCCGACTCTCAATTAAGCACCGTCATCGCAGGCACGTCTTAGACGACCCGGACGACGAGATCACTGTTTACCTCAATCAGATCAAGTCGATCAGAGACTCTCGCAACACTGCACACCAACCGATACTTCGTACACGCCGGACAAGAGTACGACCGCGAACGCGTCGCGACCACCAGCGTCCTCTATGACCCTTAGTTTGCATTCGATTCGATGAAATGCACTCTCCGGACCTAACCTGGAAGAGCTGCCGGCGTCGCGTATTAACGTAGAGCGAAAGTTGCACAAAACATCCCTAAAGCGATACGCCCTCTTGCATCTTCCCACCAGTAACCGCCCAGAGTCGAGGTCCGAATCCCAAAGGGGTTGCCCTCCGGCGCGGGTACCTTTTTTTTTTTTTTTTTTGATAAGGCAGGGGGAATGCTAATGCATGCCACCCGCAAAAAGTGTCTGCGGGTGGGTATGTCGGACTCGCACCGACTAAACCTAACCTGCCGTGGACTTCTTCTGGCGCCTGATGGGGGGAGCCCCGGGAACGCGGGTATGCTGCTCCGGTGCCCCCCTTTTGCGCCGTGTCCCAGATGGTCGGGACACGCACCCGGGGAGGACTGTGAGTTGCCCTCCCCATTTGCCGACTCCTGCCAGTACGGCACAGCGACTGTGCCACAAACAGTTCGCTGTCTTCCCGGGGCTGCTTGCATATGGCGGCAGTAGAGGACACTTCTCATACTGCCACCGCAACCCCGAGGGGAGTAGGGCTAACGGCTGCCGCCGCCGCCCCGACGCCTCCTCCGTCTACGAACGGGGTCGGCTCGCTCCCGATCCCGCTCGGCGGCCTCCTTCTGGAGCATGACTGCTTCGCAGAAGGAGACCACGGCGTCCCATTTGGTGGAGTCGCCAGCCAGCATCGCATACACGACTGCTGGCGGCGAAAGATCCCGTCCGATTTCAGCGACCAGGACTCGTCTCTCGGCCTCCCAGGCCGGGCACTCCTCCAGCGTATGCTGGGCAGAGTCCAGGTCGCTCCCGCAATGGTGACAGTGTGTCGTCACTTCTCGGCCGATCCGGCACAGATACTCACCGAAACACCCGTGTCCGGTGAGTATCTGAGTCAGTCTGTAGGTGACGCAACCGCCCTTCCTTCCCACCCAGGCCTCGAGGTGAGGCAGGATAGCACCGACGGCACGTTGGCGCGCGTTCAGCCGCAACTCAAGCCTTGCGCGCCACTGTGCAAGTACGCCGGCGCGGGTACCTAGTTTGTAGTTTTGATTTGCTAGACAGTTAGAGCCGACGCTCACCTCTATAGTCCGGTGAAGCAGTGAAAGCCGACAGGCTAACTGCATAAGACATGTTAATAAAAAAAAAATTGTAAGCACAGTACACTACCGAATTGTAACGAAGCAACATCGAATACAGAGAAGATTCCAGACCAAGAAGCGTTTTATTTCGAAACCTCAGGCGTGCTTCAGATAGGATCAGCACCGTATCCCTGCCCTAGCAAGTTTTGTTCCTCCGAACGTGGATACAAAGATCTCTCGAACCTACCAGTTTTTATGTGATTTTTCTGTTTGTGTGCTGAATAAATACATAAATAAAAAGCAGATTCAGGACAACCATTTCTGAGTCACACAAATAGTTGTCCTGTCGAACTCGAAACACGTGGGCACCGAGTTGGTAGCGAGGTGGGTGAGTTGACCACTGAGTCACTACGCCAATAAATCATCCTGAACTTATGTACAGACGCCAGTACACCAAACTACCCCAATCTGTCAATTTTCCCCAAAAAGAAATTTGACAGATTGGGGTAGCTGGATGTGCTGGCGTCTGTAATAAACTACTATGACTATATAGTCGTAGTAGTTTAGTACATAACTTCTGACTTCCTTACATAATCCAACCTACAAGAATCACTTTGCATTCTCAATTCTTTGCATGTTCAATGTGTAAGTGCGTAAATCAGTGTCAAATAAGCAAAAGTCTGTCTCTGAATAAACTTGAAAATAACTGAGGAGAAAACTTGAAATTTAAGGGTCCTTATGTATACGTAGCTTATTGAAAGACGGAAATTCCAACTTTATATTCTTGCCCAGTGACCAGATGAAGAGATGAAAAGATACTTCTGCATATTGTGTGGGCAAGCTCAAATAGTATACTGGCCATGATTGCAGACAGGCTGGACTGCATTTATTTAAAAACTGCTGTGCAACTTCGCATGGAGTGGTGCAGCGGTGATTGAACACACATTTAATTTGTCATTTTAGTTTTGAATATTTTTGTAAACGATTAACAAAGGCTTAAGTTTTTGTTCATATGTATTACTAACCAAAAAAGAGTCACTCGATAATTAAGGATTTATTATTATTATTGTACTATTAAACGAGCTATATTTGTATACTTAAACTTAATTTTATGTAATTAGTATTCAACGTCCCAATTAGTTGATTAAAACCGTTATTGGATCGCGATAAACATCTAACATAAAACGTTGCGAGCAACCGTTTAACAACCCTCAAAAATAAAAGCTTTTATTAATACCCAACCGGAAAATTCTCCGTAGAATATCTATACATCTATACAAATAAATAAAATTGGAGTGTCTGTTTGTAATATTGAAATAACCGGCTTTTACTACATAAATATGAATATATATACGGTACATACACCAAATTAACATTTATTACAATTTTTGTCTGTCTGTTTGTTCCGGCTAATCTCTGAAACGGCTGGACCGATTTTGACGGGAGTTTTATTGGCAGGTAGCTGATGTAATAAGGAGTGACTTAGGCTACTTTTATTTTAGAAAAAGTCATTTATTTTACTAAAACACAAAATAAACTAATTAACACGCGGACGAAGTCGCGGGCACAGCTAGTTTTATATAAAAATTACGACGACCTGATTCACCGTACGAGGATTCACCGTAGTTTAATTGGCAAAACTTTCGGCTTTCGCTTTATCTAAAAAGGCAGGTTCAAATCCTGTGATCTCAATTATATTCAAACTAAAATTTTCTTGGAAATCGGCTATGCCCGGAATATGTCTAATATTTCGATCTATTTTTATGTCAAGTTGCCTGTAATATATGTATATACAGATGTATAATTATTTTCGTATGTATACTACGCGATTTTGGTTAACCGATTTTGGTAATTAGTTTTTAATTCCATTAGAAATACTTTTTGTATGGCTGTAGATATTATAGCTTAAGAACCAATAAGTATCTGACGCCAACAGTCTTCAATAAAATCTCATGGCTTAGACAAGACCACAGTAATACATAAGCTACGTACATTCTTACTCGATGAGTTTAAACAAACTGAGTGTGCCTAACTTCTACACTTGATCAATATCAGAGGTGTCGTGGTTATTGATAAGTATTTTATAATTGTATTGCTAGTTTAAATAGCTAATTGTATTGTAAGTTTAAATAGCTTAAGCGCTATTCCCGCCGACAAACTGTTACGCAGTTTGGCGAGTTTAAAAACATTGTGAATAAGTTGGATCCAAATAAATTATTTTATTATTATTATTAAATCAATTTTGCTTAAATCAGTTGTAAAGTGGGTATTTTAAAGTGTGTAGTGTGGGTAGTTTTATGTATTTTAGAACAAGAATTGTTATGGATTAGGTACTTTGTACATGTTCCTGGAAAGTCCAATGTGTTTAATTTAAGCCATAAATAAATTTTGGTGATCCTTTATTTTTGTTATTAACTATAAATGTATGGGATATATAAATGTTATACAAATAATTACAAAGTATTTGTTTAATTGCCATATTTACCTAGGTAAATATAACTCTGGCTTGTGAACTTTAGATTTTGAATAGAATTAACATATAAAGTAGTATATATTATAAGGTTTATTCTATCCAAGACCTAAAGTTCAACGATCTTTTGTTTGTATGCCGTAAGATGTAGTCGCAATCATTGGCCATAGGTGGTCGCCAAGGTAAAGCATCTAGGTTTGCGGTCACCCTTTAAGTGGATGACCATCAAAGATATTCTGTGCGTCTCTGCGCTTCGGTGGGCCGTTAACCTGTCGGTCCCGGTATTTATTGTTAGATAACAGTCGTTAAGCCATGATATAGGACAGTGGGTGGCTTGAACTCTGACACCAGGGTAACCACTGCCCAAACAATGATGAGGAAGAAAGGCCAATGAGATTGCTTAGGGTTAGATGTAGTAGCGGTTAGATAAAGTGTTGGAAGCTACTCTGAATATTAATGAAATGAAATTATCTTCGCTCAGGACTTGAATATCTTGTTAGTTGCATGTTTAAAGGTACCAGTCTGTATTTATTACGCCTTGTGATTATGTAACACTTAGCATCACACTAATATTATAAAGCCTAAAGTTTGTGAGTTTGTTGTCACGTCTAAACGGCTGGAGCGATTTTAATAAAACTTGGTATGGAGTTAGCTGACAACCTGGATTAACATATATGAAGCCGTTTTTGTGCATGTGGTGTTAACGTGTAATTAATTGTTGCACTTGTAAATGTTACCCTAGCCTTTAAGTTCGATATGTTTATGTGTAAACAATTATTGGTTAACCTTAATAAATAAATAAACACATAGGCTGCAATTTTAAAGTTTAACGCAGGTAAAACCGCGTGGCACAGCTAGTAATCAATATATCTTGACTTGCCTGTTGGTCTAGAGGTTAGTGACACTGACTGATAAAGGGGAGTGGGTTCGATCCCCAACCAGGACAATTTTTTGTGAGATGAGCACGATTATTTGTTCTGTGTCTGGGTGTAATTTATCTATAATATGTCTGTATGTAGAAATAAATAACTATGTTTATCAGTTGTCTGGTTGCCATAGTAGGGAAGGTAAGGTTTTTTTTTTTTTTTAGGTTTAAGAACTTTATTTTCTCAAAAAGAAATACATACATTTCACTTATATGAGAAAACAACATTTCTAAATAAGTTAAGTTAGGGCGACGAGACAGTTCATGTGGAAATTATAGAAAGAAAAAGTTTTACTATTTTAAATCCTCAAAAATGTGTTTTTTTAAAGCTTTTTTAAAGGTATATATGGACTTCTGGTCTTTTACATATTTAGGCAATTTATTGTAAAGCTGTGCTCCTTCATACAGTATAGTACGTTTCCCGTAGTTTGTCCGAGGGGCCTGAAGGGCTATATTATTTGCTTGTCTAGTTCTGTACCTTTTTTGAGTGCACAATTTTTTGGAAAACGTGATTTGTGTATGTATGTTTTTATTTAATATTTTGTGTACAAGTAAACATGTATTATATCTATATATTTGTGAAATATTCATTATCTTTGTGTCTTTGTAAACTTTTAGTGTAGGCGTGCGATACTTATATTTAAAAAGGACTTTAATAATTTTATTTTGAGCTCTTTGCAAGATGCTTAGGTTAGATTTGTAAGTAGAACCATATATCTCTATAAGGTATTCTAAATGGGGTTTCACCATGGAGTTATAGATTACATAGCAAACTTTTGGGGGAAGACAACGTACAATGCCACGCAATGCGCCTGTTAAGGCTGAGAGCTTATTTTTAATTTTTTCTATATGTGACTTCCATGATAAGTCACTATCCAAAATGAGTCCTAGGTATTTTTCAGCTTTGGATTTTTGTAATATTTGACCGTTTATGTTAAGGGTATGTTGTGTTTGAATTTTTTTATTTTTAGCAGCAAATATTTTATATTTTGTTTTATTAGTATTAACTGTCAATAGATTATACTGAAACCAATCAAATAAACGATTTAGATCATCTTGTGCCTGTTCAATAAGCGTTTCAACTTTACTACCAAAATAAAATAGACATGTATCGTCGGCATAAAGTGAGATATTACCCCGTACTCCTATGTCTGTAATATTATTTATATAAATTAGGAACATCAAAGGACCCAAAATAGAACCTTGGGGAACTCCACATGTTATTTTTGTGGGCTACTTTGACAGTCAGCGATTTTCACTACTTGAAACCTTTCCGTCAGGTACCTAAGACTTGAACATATTGTATGCCACCCCAGTAATACCAATCGCTTTCAGTTTTTTTAGTAGCAATTCATGGCTAACAGTATCGAAGGCTTTTTTTAAATCTACGAATAAACCTAAAGCCACCTGTGTTTGGTCTATGCTACTTTTTATTTTTGTGATAAGATCGACTGTAGCTGACAAAGTGTTCGATTTAGGACGAAAACCATATTGTTTATCGGTAAGGAAATTTATAGAAACTAAGTGTTTATGTAATCTACTATATAAGATTTTTTCAAAAATTTTTGAAATGATAGGTAGGTAATACAGAAATTGGACGATAGTTTTCTACGTTAACTTTACTGCCAGCTTTGTGTATTGGTGTACCTTCGCAAGTTTCAAGCTATCGGGGAAAATTCCATCTTGGAGGCAAGAGTTTATACTTTTAGCTAAATTATCTTTGATAATGTCTTTTACATATTTGATCGTTTTTGCATTAAGACCATCTACTCCAGCACTAGTATTCGTTTTAAGGTTATCTATAATTTTCTCTATTTCACTAGCGGTAGTAGGTGTGAATTCTGCTAATTGCCTATTATTTTGATTTTTAGGAAGCGTGTTTGTCAAATTATTGTGGTACTTGCTAGGAATATCATTTGCTAATTTTGAGCCTATTGTCGAAAAGAAAGTGTTAAAATGTTCACATGCTTGTGCTTTGTCGATTGCAAGTCCATCAAGTATTTCCGGTGCACAGCTTATCTTGGTTTCATTACAGTTAAGGTTATTTATAAGTTTCCACATTTTTAGAGGATTTTTACAACAATTTGTGAATTCTTTTAGGTAATAGTATTTACAAAATAAAAACCGATGTATTATAGTAAATGTTTTTCAACGTAAAGTATGGCTTTTTAATTCTGTCTTTAGGTGATTTTTTATAATTTTTTTCTGAATTTTTCAAGTTTTCTAATAAATTGTCTTGATATACTAAAAGATCCTCCATCGTAATTAATATTTATGCAATGCAATGCAATCACAACTCGATATAATGTCTATTAAAACGATGCACATATTCACTTTTATTTTAAAACTGCTCGAAGAATCCTTATCGCTCAGGAATGCTATTGTTCTCACGGCGCTCGCACTGGGTCGGGTGACGACCCGTATCCGGTTCGAGTTTGGACCATATGTTCAGGGCGATAAGGTTGATATTGAACTGGCAGGATTTTTGAATTAATAGACGTGTGGACGATGCAAGTGTTTATTTTTCACTAAAGTATTACAAACGTTTTGAGTGGACTGTATCATAAAAACATAGGAAGGTAGACATTGCTATAACGCGCTTGGACAATCATTCTCTACAATAGTTTCTGAAAAATACAAAATAGAAGACCCTTCCAAGTACCCGTAATGCCTTTTGGGGGGCAAAAATGGGGTACCACGTCTGGGAAAAACGGGTAAAGGTTGAATAATGAGATTAATCAATAAAAATAACGTATTTTACACCCCAGAAGCCTAATCTACGCCTGCGGGGCGTACACGCAACCGAATATCGTTTGGAATTTTCTAACGGTTGAAACTAGCACGTCATGATCTTTCGCCAACTCAGAGGCCGACGAGAGCTAGGGGACGGCCTCCGTGTTGTTAACGTAAGTCCCACCATTTTTGATACCTATATCAAAGTATAACACGCCTGCGAGACGTATGTTTAAGCTTTGTGTAACTTTGAACATGGTTTGTGTGAGTTTACTTTTGTTTGGTTTTCGTATATTTTGTCTATTTTTGGCGTTGTTTCAGATATAAATAAGTCACTGTCTAATAGTTTAGAAGAAACCAATAAATTAGCAATCTTATAAGAGTATTTTCACCTTTGCTTTAAACGTTGTTGATAATCTGGTCATCCTCAACTTCAGAATCTGAATTTTCCAAAGACCGGGGTCTTCCAAAGATCTTCCAACGACTCTCGGTGTTTGAAAGATCTTTGGATTCAGATTCCGAAGTTAAGGATGGCCAGATTATCGATGAGGTTTAAAGCGAAGATGAAAATAATCTGTGCATGTTTTTTCTAGGGATTCATAATTCATCACATTAATTCATCGTATATTTTAGAAATCGAGAAGAAGAACCCGAGCCAACAAAAAGTAAATACTGCGCCATTTGCTCCTATAAAAAAAGGAGAATGTCAAATTTGTGTGGTATAAATGTTAAACTTCTGTGTGTGGCGAGCCCATGGTTGAAACGTGTGTAAACTGCTTTTACAGTCAAAGACTGCACGTCTGGCGCAGCGGCTAAATTAGTCACCTCGCCACTTCGTGTCGCGGGTTCCAGACCCGCGCCGGACAACTATTTGTGTGACCAATAAATATTTGTTCTGAGTCTGGATGTAATTTGTATCCGTTTATTGAATGTTTCTAAAGTACCCCGCGACACAAGGATTACATTCACTAATGCGGGCGTTGTCTTTAATAAAAATAAAAGTGCAGCTATGCTTATATGTTTTCTTCAATAATAATTAATTAGCGTTAGAAAAAAAAAGATTTTCTTAAAAAATACGTATTGTTACAGTGCCCTTTGAAGAATTTAATTTGTTTGATACAATAATGCATATTATCATTTTTTTCTTTGTAATAATTAACGTGATTATTGTTATAATTCATTACATGATAGTTTTATTTTTAGTTTATATTCCAAATTGAAATTCCAGCTATATAATATTTCTTACATAGGGCATACAGATCGTAATAAAATTATGTACGCATCTGAGACGTATATTAAGCCTTTGTGTTCGCCCCAAATAGATACTGCTTCTAGGGTAAAGTACATATTATAATTATCAGACCCAACCCTTACCATTATTGGGGTTCGAACCTCGACTCTGAGCAGTTACTAAGGTGAGGAATTGAGATGCATGAGAAGGTCGTTCTTTTTAGGGGCTTTTTGGACAACTTTCGCTCTACGTTAATACGTTAACGAATTTTTGGAAGCTGTGAAATAGAAGCTAAGGTAAAAGCCGTACTTTGAAAGCGGCCCGTCCCTTTGGGGGGTACGATGACAAATAGGCATAAAGACATAGTCTACAAAACCATAATCAGGTAAGTGTTGAATAATATCCACGTGAATTAGGTCACAGCGAAATGCTAGCCAAAACTAAAACTTCAAGCCAAAATCGATACATGCTTCATAACAGTCTCCAAAGTCCTTAATCACCTAACTTACATAATACCCAATCTCGAAACACTTAACATTGCCCGTCACGTGGCAAATGTATATCGGACGGGCCTGTTGGCGAGGTTGCCAAACGCTTGCTTTTCATACCGAAGGTCGTGGGTGCGATTCCCACCCAGGACAGATATTTGTGTGCATGAACATGTCTGGTTGTCCTGAGTGTGGGTGTAATTATCTATATAAGTAGGTATGTATTTACAAAAACAAAATGTGTTGTATATCAGTTATCTGGTTTCCAAAGTACAAGCTCTGCTTAGTTTGCGATCAGATGTCCGTGTGTAATTAATGTCCCAGGATATTATTATTATTATATATTGACGTAATTGCCACCGAGAATATACAACATGTAACGTAATTAACACACACCCTCAAACACCCCAATTAGAATATTACATTGTTATCATAATATATTACATACACTCAATTTTTTATTTAACATGTATATGCCTTGTTATTTACAAAATTAGTTTCAGGGAATAAAGTTTATTTTTCTTTATTATGTGTTGAATGATGGAATTTGTATGAATACAAATAAAACTGCGATTCAAAAGTCTTATTACTTTGACTTACGGTCCATTTCAATTTGTTTTGACTGTGCAGGGTTAAAATAACTATAATTTCCGTAACTTTAAATTATTTTGGAATGAAAAATACCTATATTAAAAATGATTTAAATCGATTCATTGCGTTAATTAGGTTACACGTTGTATATAATAGTTAATATCGACACTACTAATGAGTGGTGTTGAGGTGTCTAATAATTAGAAAAAAAACCTTATTATTTTCCACAAAGACGTCCACTGCACGAGAAAGGCCTCAACTGTAATACAAACATTTAAATATCAAGAAAAAGCCTTATTATATCTGAAGTTACATACTTTTACCACAAGACTCTCTCTATCTAAAAATAGAATAGGAATTTACGCGACGATTTCAATTACACTGTTCAATTAGACGCAGCCTTACGTAGTTGTCCCTTATTAATAAGTCAACCACGTTTATGAAAATTCCTCATATATCTTGTATTTTTAGTCGTCGAGAACTTTTAATTAATTTAAAGGTATGACTGAAATATGTAAAGCATCTAAAATGAGATCATTTCGAAAGCCATGTTACCAAAGCCAGTTTATTAATTCGTCAATCTATTCAATTACGATGCACCAGAGCATTTTAGTAGTTCTATTATTCGTGCCATACACAGTTATGGTCTGCATTAGTGGTAGCGTATACGTAAATAAGTGCCATGACCATAAAGCTCACCTTATCGTATCTTACTGTCTGTGGTTTCAGTACTTCACAGCCCCCAAATATACTCTACTCCCCCCTCCCCCAAATATACTCTAAATAAATAGTCTTTTGTATTGTTTCTGCCTTTGTGCTCTTATTCAGGTTCTTGGTATTTCTGGTATACTACAGACAGGCTCTATGAGTTCTATGATGGGTTGGAGCCGTATAAAGTAGTATTTCTCTGGTTTCGGAGTTTTCAGGATTCTCATGTGGTTTCGACATGTGCATAGTATACGTATTACGCTTAAATTATGCTAATTGCGCGTTCTCCAGCGAACACTTTGTGTGCGACACCATGACCTTCCTGTCATTTCCTCTTCACACAAAACAAGCGGTTAGTGACTGTGGACTAAATGCCAAAACCGACCCAATACAAACAATTTGTAGTTTTATTTGTTGACGGCTTGAGCACCCCTTGCTTTTATTTTCTGGTGAACCAGTATAAATCTAGACTAGCATTGTATTAGATAAACCTATCTTGTGCAGATGCTGCTCTGTTCTATCTTTCTGTACCCTTTTGATGTGTTTCTTCGTTATCACGTTTTAATGTTATATAAGCTGAGCTGTACGGAGGTAAACCCGTCGTCTGTGATCAAACACGCAACAATTTCTTGAGTCAGGTTACTGACTAAAATGTTCAAGTGTAGCAGTGGTCGTGTACGAGTTTCTTACGTAACTTCTTTTCCCGTATCTTCTACATATTTGAAATCACTTAATGTGCTTGTCAATTACATTTCAAGCTGTGTATGTGATTTTAATTTATTTATTTTCTAGTTGTTATGTGCTTTCACTTTAGTGTTTGTTTGATTGACGATTATGTTTATTGACAGCTGAAATATGTTGCTTTCTTTGCGTAAATTACCTTGTTACGTATGTCAAAAGAAATGTCATGTCACAATAAAGTTTTCGGAAACATCACAGTCGATTTCGGAACAACGTTATTCATGTGTAACATCTTTCCTCTTGGTTGCTGGATATTTTGGTGGGAGTTTTTGGAAAGGAGACGGTAATGTGTTACAGGTAACCGAGCAGTGCCCGTGCGCGAGCTATTTGATTTGACCAATGAGCGCGCGCGGTGGCGGAGAGATGGCTATGATCGTGGCAAATGTCAGATAGTGACAACCCATTTTTGCGTAAGGTTCGTACCACGACGTAATATCGGCCAAAATAGTGTGTGCGATGATATATTCAACCAATTACATAAATAAATTGGTTTCACACACATTTAATCTCATAGATAACATGTTACATCTGGCATGGGACTACTGGAAGACTACTGGAAGGCTCCCGTGTTTTTTTAAAGCCTAATTGGGTTTTAATGACAAACTTTATTTAAGCTACATGTTTACATATTTAAGCTAGATAAATTTTTCACTACCTAGCTACAAATAAATAAATTAAATCAATCAGTTAATACATTTTATGACCAATGTTACCCGTCCATTCTCAATTCATTATGGTAGTTTTCCTTAACATTTAATTCTATCAAATTTTAAGTGTTAGGAATAAATATTGAAAATTAAAACCTCGTTTGTTTGTTTTAATTATTATACTTCAGGCCATACCTTTTCTTTGGGGTAGAAACCACTTTGTAACTTATTAAGGTATCTAATACTTAAGTAATAAATTTGAATTTGTTTGTTTGTTATCACGAATAATTGGATTTAACTTGATAACTTTTCCAATTAAACTTCATAGTTTATTGAGCATTCAAGTTCATTATAAACTCGATCGCGGTTCGTAGATAAACTAGGTTATAGTGTAGCAGTTTTAATTTTAAATGAAGATAGTTAGTTACGTAAAAAATATCTAAAAAAGGTTTTTATTCACGTAGACTTTAATAAGCGCTTGTAAATAGTCAGAACATGTTTGTAGTAATATAGTTAAGAATTTATACATAATAATTTCTAGCTACATATAGATATTTAGGTACACAGATAGTTAAAACATTTATAAAATTTATTTTATAATAGTAATGATATTTAGCTAGCTTGTATTAAGTTATTGTCAAGAAGATTATGTTTAGGTTTAATTATCGAAGTATAGTTAATTCGAAAAAATTGTTTAAGCTATATTTTACTACATATTGTCTGAATGGTTCTGTCTATATTAAGGTACGAATTCAATATTATTACTATGACGGACCTTGTGTTATTAACGACGGTCGCACTTTAATTCTTCCACTGGATCCAACGCGCCCCAACTGTGCAAACCAAGACCCAGCGGAACAAACTCAGTGGGTTCGTCTACTACCGGTTTCAACACGGCCCGGTTGAGACGGTCCGGCGAAACATACTTATGATGATATTATGATGATTCATAAGTATAGGTATACCATTTAACTCGTACAATCTAATCTTCTTTTTCGTCATCGGTATAATAATGTACTCCAGTGCCTCTAGCACGAGTTCCTGCAGTTTACTTACTCGATCACACGTACAGTTTCTCCCATACATTGAGCGCCAGCGCCTCTCGCGGAAACTATTAAGAACTAAAATTCTGGTGCTCAATGTATGGGACAAAACTGTACGTGTGATCGAGTAAGTAAACTGCAGGAACTCGTGCCAGAGGCACTGGTCGAGATTCGGCTATGGTCTCCATTGAGACTGGAGACATATATAGTGCACGCAAATATTTATGATCACTCCTATGATCGGATATGATGATTAGTGATACGACCGGAAACCATCCACAGGGCCGACTTATTTACGTGCTCTCCGCGGTACGGGAGTCTATTACCGCCAACTCCCTTGCTTCGGGCAGAAACTAAGAAAGTTAAAAGAAAAAGCTTCAAATCACTTTTTAGGCCCATCCATGATTTTATTTTATTTATTTATTTATTTCCTCTTACATCTATCATTACAGGTATAAGTCCAATGCGATAGAGTGCTTATCTAAGTATAATACAATTTTATACCACTAAACAAATTTTACTTTTAATTATGCGTAATGCACTTCTCGTGAACTCACTCAGAGAACACACAAATAGGTCAGTCTCAGATGCTATAAAGTTAAGGCTGAGATCTATAGAGCGTACTTAGACTTTGCTCAAACTTTACTTACGTAAAACTTTGCTAAGTGTATGCTAAGCTTATACTTTGATTTGGTATTTGTAGACTTTTTGAAGTTAAGATTATGCTTAGCATAAGCTAAGACAGACAAAGTCAAAATACCAATTGTAATTTCATTACATGCATTAACTTCTGTCTAAGTAAAGTCTGAGCAAAGTCTAACTACGCTCTATAGATCTCAGCCTAAGAGTACGGAGAGCACGCGTCAGGGGCGCCTCATGTACAGGATGAGCCTACCACGCGGTTCCACTAGCAATTGCGGCCGTCTCCTTCACCAAACATACCTGTCCGGGACACACAGGGCTATCTGTTCTAAAACATCAGCATTATGAATTTGACCCCTAAATATTTTAAAAAGATATGATGTTAGAGCCCTGGACTTCATTACCTGCGATTGAACACCCTACCGCTAAGCCAACAAGGCATATCCTACTAATATTATAAATGTGAAAGTTTGTGAGTGTGCCAGTGTGTATGTTTGTTACTTCTTCACGTCTAAACGGCATGAGCGATTTTAATAAAACTTGGTATGGAGTTAGCTGATACTCTGGATTAACACATAGTCAAAGTCAAAAATATATAGGTTATAATTTATAAAATTTAACGCGGGTAAAACCGCGGGGCACAGCTAGTGTATAATAATTTCACCGAACTAGGTACGAACATGATATCCCTGAATACGTTACATCGAAAGCAGGTCATGTATGTAATAAGCCATCGTGAAGGCTAGAACACTTCCGGCCTGTTGTGACCCTTGATGCGAAATAGTTTCCTTTTCATGGAGCAGGCGTAAAAGGCGTGAAATGTTTATAGGGTGACACAGAAATCGTTTGAAATACCTACTCATACGATCGCTGTGTCACTGTTTTGGATAGTTTACTGGAGTAATAAGAGTGGATAACATAAGGACATTGGATTTGCTACATTTGTCAAACACATTTTTTTTTAAGTGTAAACTTCTTTAGGCGTGACGTTTAGACGCTTTCCATTAGCTATGTGTATATTTAATGACACACTCTGGTAGATATTCCTTCGGGTCGACTTCCACCCCCCACACAGGATGAGATGGGGTAGGATATTCTGATATTCACCGCCGCCACCACACAGCACACAACAGAGTATTTTTTTCTAAACGAACAAAATTTACTATTGGCTAATTTTTTTGCCAAGTAAACGTAGCAGGCCGGAAAATGGAAGTTAACGGTGTAATATGCCCGGGTGTCGGAGAAAACGTTAAGATATCGTACCAGTGTCTGTTCTATCTCATTTCGTATCATAGCGTCTAATTGGGATTATGTGACTGAGAGAATAATAATAAGTCACAAGTAAGTCATAAGTCATTTATTTCTTAAAAATGTACATTTTGTTGAAACATTTGTTGTACAATACACATCTAAAATACAAAATAAAACGAACAAAAACTATCATACATAATGGTCAAGAATACGTTGTTACATTTGTCGTTTGTCATTTATGATCTCATTAATACTATAATACGCTTTCTTCAATAAAAATGTCTTCAATTTGTTTTTAAATAAGTTAACTCTGTGTATAATTTTAAATTCCATTGGCAGCTTGTTATATAAGATGACAGATTGTACTCTGGGACTATGCTGAACTACATTCAATTTAGGTTGAATTGTAGAGGGTAAGTCCTTCCTACGAGTACTCTCTCTCAGCTGTCGTTCCTCATCAGTCTCGTATTTGTGCAATTTTTTTACAAAACTAGTATAAATAATAATAATATCTAGGGACAATGTCACACAGATCATCCTAGCCCCAAACTAAGCAAAGCTTGTACTATGGGTACCAGGCGACGATATACATACTTATATAGATAGACATATACTTATATACATAGAAAACATCCATGACTCAGAAACAAATATTCGTGCTCATCACACAAATATTTGCGCTTACTGCGATTCGAACCCAGGACCACCAGCTTCGTAGGCAGGAGCACTACCAACCTGGCTACGGTGACCGTCAGAATGCAGAGAATGTGCCTGTGTTTGCGCACACACTCGTACAATGTTATATGTCCTGCGTAGATAGCTAGGGTCCGTTCAGAATGATATATGTGGGATTACTTAAGAGAAAAGTTAAAAGAGGTTAACATTCTAATTGTACCATCTCAGTATACAGTAAGAAAACTTACTATATGTGCATAAAAATATCGATTCCTTCTGTAAAAGGAGCGATACACATAACGTAAATACTAGATATAAGAATAATCTCATATTGCATACTACCCGTCTCCACAAAATAAGTAACTCTTTAAAAGAATTATTAAAGCCAAATTGTGTAGCACATTACAAAATTTTATATTGGCATATTACAAAATTTCTGATGATTTACGTGATGAAAGTGCTTGGGATTGAGTTGTTCTGAGTCAACACACATGATAGTAATCTTAAGTATATTTTATTTAAAAAAAGGATTCCTACTGAGTTTTCTAGCAGTGTTTCTCAGTAGCTGCCACGTCATGCACTGCATGGTAGGGTAAAAAAATATGACGATTCCACATAAATGTAAAATTTTTACAGAGTAAATGATTTTGACTTTGACTTGACTCCAAAAACACCAACAACTTCTCAGTACTAGATAGTCAACACCATAAGAACAACTTTTGTTAACTCGACTTAAGTAGCACACTTCACCTCTGGTGATAGGCCAATGGCATCTCTCACTCAGAGGCAAAACACGTCCAGAAGAAGAAAAAGAAGAAGAAGTACACTTTATTGCAAAAATAAGTAAAACATAACAATGGTTACAAACAAGGACATAAACTTATTATGCAATTGGCGGCCTTATCGCTGAAAGCGATCTCTTCCAGGCAACCGTTGTGCGTTGAATGGACCAGAATTGAAAATAACCTGATGAAGGTAGCAGAAGATGTACTAATTGCAGTTTAATATTAAACACTTTTTCATACCGATCCTAAACAAGTAGATAAACAAGACGTAGATACTAGTTTACTAACATGACACTATTTTTAACCCACTTATTTACGAGCTTCAGTTGTATAGCCACATTATTAACATAACACCATGTACGCGTCACGTTTTTCGTAACAATAAATTGACATGACAAGCGTGTTTCAGCATAAATATACACAAAAGTAAGTAATTTACCTTTTGTGTACATTAATTTCTCCAAAAGTGCTACCCTAATAGTAATAGTGGTTGGAAGGTGAGGGTTTGGTGCCGTTATATTTTTCCTTCCAGTGTAATAAAGTCTTGGCGTGGTTGGCAAATGCTTTTCGCGCCAGAGGTCGTGGTTTCTATTTCATATTGATTGGGTCGATCCCACCCAGGTCATATATTTGTGTGCATGAACATGTCTGTTTGTCCTGAGTTATTATATATTTGTTATTATATATTTAAGTGTGTATTTAAGACAGGTACCGCACAGCGGTCATTCGCTCAAAGAGCAGCCTGACTGGGGAAGTATCTCCACGTTACAGAAGACATTCCTTAATAACAACATTAATAAGTTAATGTTGTGTTTCTGCGAGTGAGTAAGGTCGCCAGAGCTCATGGGGGGGAGGGTTCAGAAACTTTGTTTCCTGGCTCTTAAAGGCCGGCAACGTTCCCGCGACTCCTCCGGTGTTGCGAGCGTCCATGGGCGGCGGTGATCACTTACCATCAGGTGACCCACTTGCTCGTTTGTCGCCCTCTGATATATATAAAAAATTTAAAAATCTGTTATCTGGTTTCCATAGTACATACAAACTCTGCTTAGTTTGGGATCAGATGGCCGTGAGTAATTAATGCCCCAGTATGTTATTATTGTAACAAAAAAATCTGTGATAGAATGATTGCAAATGGTTTGGTAAATTAAAGGCGAAAATAAAGAGGCAGGAAAGCTCTTTTAGAGCTATTGACGTATCAGGTAGCAGTTTACAGTATGTTTGTTCAGTTGTCAGTAGTTTTGTTCTCGCCTTGGTAGTCAGACTGAGAGTGGAAAGGTTAAGATTTTCCACCTGTGTTTGCGCCCACTTTAGTACACTATCTTGCTCAACAGACTAGTCTCTGGAGATTGATGTTGTAGCTAATTTTGGCTTAAGCAATTTTTGCATTTGCGGTGCTTTTACAACTGGCTTCTCTAGTTGAAATTCTCTCGTTTTATGAGGCTTTAGCCTCTTTATAACATTCTGTCTCCCGCTTTGCTCTGGAGGGAAAAACTGGAACTATTCACTTCTAACTCCTCCTTTTTTATTTCTGATTAAATTCGTTGCGGGATCCAAGACAAGTTAAAGCGATTCCCCGAGACATGCCTGAGTCTTACCGCTCAGTGTCATTTTATTGCGTGCCACTGTTGATCCTGGCTTACAGGAGTTGCATTGGTGGGTAATAGGGAGGGACTAGTCCCGTAAGCAATTTATATAAAGTATATCTATATTTTTTTAATAGATCACGACCTGTCAAGTGTCCCTTAGATGGGCCTTAGTAATCTTGTGATTCCGTTGCTAAAGTGTGTTTTAAAATAAAATAGCGATAAATAAGAAAAAATACTTAGGTTAGGTACAGACGCCAGCACATCCAGCTACCCCAATCTGTTAAATTTATTTTATAGATTTTCAACTTTATCACAAAAGCATAAGGTTCACTTTCAGTTGGAGAAATTTGACAGATTCGGGTAGCTTGATGTGCTGGCGTCTGTACATAAAAATTACAGAAAAATACTTTAACTTGAAAAATCCAGCCTTATCCCTTGTCAACATTCAAATGAAATATGTGAGGCTAATTTCGTACTTTTAAATTCATAGATTTTGTGTTAATGACTTGGCCTTTATTTTTATACGGGTTAATTACTTGTAAAGGTTAACCTGCTTGTGAGGCTCACTTCTTAAGGTCTCTCAATTCCCGAACTAAAGAACTATGTCGTGTAACGCATATAGTATATGCGTCACACATAGACACTAGAATAAGTTTATTTTTATTTATTTAATTATTAATGTACACACGTAAAAATAATACAAATAAAATGTAAAAGACAATAACATATACAATGATAACTGATACTGCTTATTTCGAAAGAAATTTCTACCAGCAGACCCGCGAGAGCAGAAATTACAAGAAATTGGAATTAAAAGTAATTTGAATCTGTGAGTGTTTCTTTAACTGTTATGTATAGATTACTCTTATTTCATCAAAAACAAACATTGCTTTTTTATTTATGATGTTTTTAAATAAATAAATAATAATATATAATAATAGCCTAAACTACGCAAAGCTTGGACTATGCATACGAGACAACGGATAGAACATTAAAAGAAATAAAAAGAAATAAAGGTTTTTATTTACGTAGACTTTAAAAAACCGGCCAAGTGCGAGTCGAGCTCGCACATGAAGGCTTCCGTAGCAGCAAGTATTTCAGTTGATTAAATGAAAGCAAATTGCATTTGCTTTCATTTAATCAACTGAAAAAAAAACAGTTATTAAAAAAAAACTACTAGCTAGATCTCGTTAAAACCAATTTTCGTTGTTAGTTTCTATGGTAATGTACATCATATATTTTTTTTAGTTTTATCATTCTCTTATTTTAGAAGTTACGGGGTGGGGGGGGGACACTCATTTTACCACTTTGGAAGTGTCTCTCGCGCAAACTATTCAGTTAAGACAGACAGACATGACGAATCTATAAGGGTTCCGTTTTTTGCCATTTGGCTACGGAACCCTAAAAAGCGCTTGTAAATAGACAGAACATGTTTGTAGTAATACAGTTATTATTTCTAGTTGCTTACTACAGATATTTAAGTACACGGAATGTAAAACATTTATACAATTTATTTTATAATGGTAGTGATATATAGCTGTTTGTATTAAGTTATTGTCAAGGTGATTATGTTTAGGTTTAATGATTGAAATTTATATTTTACTACATATTGTCTGAATGGTTCTGTGTATATAAAGGTATGTATGAATTCAGTATTATTATTATAACGGACCTTGTGTTTAAAACGACGGTCGCGCTTTAATGCTACCACCGGAACCAATGGGCCCCAACTGAGAAGACCCAGCGAAACAAACTCAGCAGGTTTATTTACTACCGGTTTCAAAACGGCCCAGTTGAGACGGTCCGGCGAAACATACTCAAGCGGGAGTCAAGGTTTGATACACCGGTTTGTATAAAAATAATTATTTTATTTAGAAAACCAAATGTACAAGTTGCTAGAGTTAAGTCTGAATACAGAATGATCCTTAATATTAATTTTATAACTAAAGTAAAGTACAATGGTCAGGTATCAGGTATCGGTTCTCATGGGAAAGCTAATTAGCTGTGTCAGGGAGAATTGTTTCCATGTTTCGCAATGTCCTGTATACGTGACCAAGGTAATGTTGCTGAGTCAACCCCTTCCACTTGTTGCCATGTCTACTTAGGGCTGACAAAGCATATATCAATAGGGTGGGCACCCTTAACTCCTCCCCCCTTAAGAGAGAAATCAGCTGGAGATAAATTATTTTGATCCAGGTGATTTCGTCTAGAAATAACAATAATTTTATTAATAACTTTAAATTTGACAATCAAATACCCAATTAACAGTACAAAAATTAAAACTAAAACACTTATGGTCCATATGCTAATGTCCTTGGTTACACTTATCTCACTTTCGTCAACATTTCCACTAACAAACTTTGCACTATTAAGAATGTCTTTGATATCGTTGAGGTCCACGCCGCGAAGGTCGACTTGGCTGTCTTCTATCTCGATTTCTTTTTGTAGTTCTGGCATATTCACAGGTCTCCATTGTAGGCTGGCCTCTGATGTCCTTGTTTCCTCCGAACGACTGATAAATTTGTCTCCAATCTGGGTTTCACAGCTTTGGTTGGGCATTACCAAAAATGTTCCTTTGAGGTTATATTTTATTATTTCGTTATTACAGTTTTCGGTAAGAATTATGTTTGCTTTAGTGAATAATAACCATACTCCATTAGTTACCATGTGGCTCCGTACATCTTCTATTTGGATATAGTTCTGATGACATGCCGAATAGTTTTTTAACAGCATGATTTGCTCGATACACGTTGTTTCTGCATATTGTATAAGGTTTTCGTCTCTGCACAGGACTCGATCCTCTTCTATCTGCTTACACGGGCTAGATATGGGTTTGTATTTCAATCCATTCACTATGAGGTAGGGATATTTAGGAACGATAATAAGGGTTTTCTGTGAATTGGGATTGTATATAGGTACAGGGATGATTTTATAATAATTATATGTGATCGTGTCTACCAAAGGGATTTCTAACACAAAAACTAACTTATTCGTATCTGAATATGATTTTTAAAACTATAGTACTTTCTAACTTAGTAAGGCTATGCTTATCTACCGTGTAGACTAACCTATAGTGTTTTTCTATTTCTAACAAAATATTAAAAAGTTCTGTAGAATTAATTATAGACTGGTGAAGTATGTGTATACGACTAAAAGCTATGGAAGTTTCTATTTCCTGAACTACATTATATATAGTACGAAAATTATTTAAAATTTGGTACAGAGTATTCATCTGACTTACTATATTAAGAATATTAGACTGATTATATTGAAGTGTTTGAAATAGCGAAGTTTTAGAATTCAATTGTAGTAAATTATATTTTAAATCACCTGAAATATTAACTAACTTATCGAATGCCTTTTGCATTAATGAAAGTTTTTTTTCTACAGAATGTTCTTTATTATTAAGTCGACTAATTTCCGTATTGTATCGCACTGCATCTTCGTTATCTAGATTTCCCGAAATTAACTTGACAAGGGAACCTAATGGGTTCACTAAACCTCTTTTTAACCTCTTGTTTGGGATAATCTGTCTTAGCCTATCTTTTGTTAATTCCATAAAGGATTCAATTTGAAAGCTTAAACCTACGAGTTCATTACGTGACTCTTTTTGGGAATATATCATATTCTTTAACCTAAAATATTGATTAATATTGTTATCTAAATACCTAGCTATATTTTCTAAATCTACTGTCTTAAAGATAGTCCAGTGACTATTCTGAGTCACTGCTGTATTTGTCCGGATCGACGCTATTCCCGGATTCTGGCGCATATCTTGCAGGTTCACGCTGCCTGCCGATGCCGCTAGGGCCAGGAACCCCAGGACTGCTTGCCACCACCTGCGGAGGGCGTTTTACATTCCTTAGTGCCACTTTTGTGTCTCTCTTGTTTAGTTTAACTGGCACAATATTCCTCTTCACCTTGCCTATTACCTTCGCTTTCTCGTAGCGTGGTAATTCCTTGGCTTTTCGAGTTCTAGTGTTTTTCATGTATATATCCTCACCTTCGTGTAAACTAGGTGGTTTCTCTCCACCTTTCTTTTCTACAATCTTAGCCTTATTGTCTTTCATTTTCTCGCTTATATACTCGTATAAAACTTTTAGTCTCTTTCGGTGGTCTTGCACCAATTTTTGTAAAAAGTTTTTGTCTCTATCTATGTCGAATACGTTTCCCAAGTCCGTATGACCAAATACCATTTCAAAAGGGGTGAAATTTGTGACGCTGTGTATGGAATTATTATAGGCCATTATGGCATAAGTCATTACTGACGCTGCATCTTGGTCACTTTTCTCGTATCTTGCTAATCTGTATATTTCGATAATTGTTGAGTGGAAACGCTCTACTATCGCCATTGAATTTGGGTTATTCGGCGTTCCTACATGCATCGCAATTTTATTTAGACTTAATAATTCTTTAATGAGGTTATTATTAAATTCTGTACCAGGATCACTACTTATTTTTTTCGGTGTTCCGTACATGCTAAAATATTTAATTAGTGCTTTCACTATTTCGGGTGTACTTCTGTTTGGTACGTTAAAAGCTTGTGCTAATTTACTGAAAGCATCTACCATTGTCAAATAATAATTGTTTTCTATGTACAAAATATCCATAAACACTTCCTCAAACGGCAAGCTCTGTGTTTGAGTGATTTGTATTGAAGGTTTAATTGGTTTCCTGTCGTATTTCATTTTTCTACATTTTTCGCAAGCATTAATTATTGCTGAAATGGTTTCCTTCATGTTAGACCACCAATAGTGTCTTTTTAATTTCGTTAGTGTTTCCCGAATGCCTCGGTGAACAGTTTTACCCTCGTGATATTTTAATATAATTTCCCTTTGTTCACTTTCATCTGTAACGTTAGCAACTCTGTCCGTGCATTCAATTAAATTCTGTGTCCCTTTCTTGTATAACGCGGTTACAACATTACTAAATATTTTTCGAAACGCTTCTGTTTCAAAGTAAATAAAATATTTGTGTTTAAAGTCTACGTATTCTTTCAAAAAATTCTTAACTAAATCTTCGTTATTATCTACTGGCATGTGGACTTCTAATATTCTCTGATTGTTATTAGAAATGTCCTTAACACATGTCTCATTCTTGAACCAAGTATGTACGAGTATCTGTCGCGGTTTGGTATCTATAGCTTCGTTCAAGATTGGAATTCCTTCATGTTCCCTGTTCGATATCGAATGAGCAGTGGCTCCATCGTCTGAATCCGATATATCAAAAATAGGAGCTTCTTTTCTACTTATGCTTAACTTAAGAGATTCCGAATCCGAATCTGATAGGCAAATTATTTCTTCATTAGCATTATTATCTATTATTCTATTATTTCGTTCATTTTCGTCGATATTAACTTGCATTGACTCATTATCATTATCTAACATATTTATTTTTATTTCTCTACTTTTATTTCCGTTTAAACTAACTACAATATTATTACTATTAATCTTAACGCGTGACAATGCATCTGCGTTTGAATTTTGCGACCCTTTCTTATAGTTAATTTCAAAATCATACTCTTCTAATCTTAAACGCCATCTCGTAAGTTTGCTATTTGGTTCGCTTAATGAATAAAGCCAGGCCAAAGGTCTATGGTCTGTATAAATGTAAAACTTTTTACCCCACAAATATGGTCGAAAGTGTTTAACCGCCCATATTACAGCTAACAGCTCTTTTTCTATGGTGCTATACCTAGATTCCGTGTCGCTTAAAGTTCTACTGGCGTACGCAACAGGCTTGTCTGACCCTATACTACCCTGAGAAAGGACAGCCCCGAGTGCAAAGTTTGATGCATCGGTGGTCAAAATGAAAGGTTTCTCAAAGTCTGGAAATTGTAGCAATGGCGCATTTGTAAGAAGCTTTTTGCATGTTTCGAAACTTTCTATATATTCATCATTGAAATCTATTTTCTTTCCCTTTTTTAAACACACTGTTAAAGGTCTTGTTATTTTAGCGAAGTCCTTAATAAATTTTCTATAATATCCTATTAAACCAAGGAAACTTTTTATTTCCGTTGTGGTTTTAGGAATAGGATATCTTAATACTGCATCTATTTTGTCGTTATTGGGTTTCAACCCTTCACTAGTGATAGTATGCCCTAAGTAAAGTACTTCCTTCCTTAGGAAATTGGATTTATCTAACTGTACCTTAAGGTTCGTTTCGCGAAGTCTATCGAATACGGCCCTAAGTTTTTCGTTGTGCTCTTGGATGCTTTTTGCGAAAATAATTACGTCATCAAGATATACAAGGCAATGGATACCCTGAAGGCCTCTCAGTACGTTGTCCATTGTGCGCTGGAAGGTTGCCGGCGCCGTTTTTAGGCCAAATGGCATCCTATTGAACTCCCAGTGCCCAAAAGGGGTGCTAAATGCAGTTTTTGCCCTATCTTCGCTTTCCACTTCAATTTGGTGGTACCCGCTTGCTAAATCTAAGGTTGTAAAATACATGCTTTTGCCTAGCATATCAAAAAGGTCATTGATATTTGGCAAAGGATACTTATCATCTATTGTGATATCATTGAGGCGTCTGTAGTCCACGACCATCCTCCATTTTTGTTTGCCCGAGTTATCTAATTTTTTTGGTACTAGATGTACTGGTGCGCTCCAAGGTGAAAATGATTTTTGAATAACATTGTCCTTGAGCATTTTTTCCACCTGGTTTTTAATTTCTGCCGTTTGCGTCGGCGGTACCCTATGTGCTTTAATGTGTATAGGGTCTTCGTTTCTAGTTCTAATTTTATGCTTAACCTCGTTTGTAAATGACAGGGGTACATCTTCACAATAGAAAATGTCCTTATACTCATTACAAATATTAGTAATAGATTGTTTTTCCTCCTTATTCATATGGTCAACATTTAGCTTGGAAAGATTATCCATTAAAAGTTGCTCCAACCTATCGTTATAACTATCTGTAAAATTTAATGCTACTTTCTTACGTTCTAAGTTTCTAAAATATGGTTCTACTTTAAATGGGCTGGTTATCGTTAGTTCCATTTGTTCCGATCTACAGTTTTGAATGATGGTTGTAGCATAGCCGTGTATACACTGAACTAATGCTGTGGGCATTCTAACTCCGTCCGTAAATTGCGTAAAGTTTATAATGCCCTCGCCGTTCGACAAATTTACAGGAATTTTGACCCTTAATTCGCTGCGCGGCGGCAATACATAGAATTCGTGAATAGGTGGGCTATAAATAATAGGTATGCAGGTATCTTTTGTTAACAATTTTTTATTTTTCATGTCTATATTTGCCTGCAGTTGTGTGAGTAAATCGCTACCCATAAGACCATCGTATCTATCGTCTACGTTGTAAATATAAAATTTATGCCACTCATTATTATTAAATAATCCCGGCAAAGGGATGTACACAACCTCGTTGTGTTTGCTACTAGCATGGGTGCTTACTACTTCGAACTTTTCGTATTTTTTAAACTTACTATAATATTTATTTGCTATTTGGGGACTTAAAAACGAACGTTGACTTCCCGTATCCAACATAAAAATTGCATTAAGTTCCGGGATACATATGTGAGGAAGATTTAAAAAACTACAATTTATTTTAATTCGCTCTCGTGTATGGAGGCTCTTATATGAAAATTTCCGATTTGTTCGTAATCGGACGAAGTACTTGGTAATATATTATTGTCACCGTTATCGTTATAATCGGTGTAGTTTACACGTCTAGTCCCCGCGGTTCGCATCGTGACGTCAGTGTTGGAACCCGATCCAGTCGTCGGCAACGGTTGCGCCGGCTGCGAGCTACGCTGTGCGAAATCAGCATATTCTCGACCTTGAACTTGCGGTCTCGCTTGTTCGAAGGTGTTATTATTATAGAATGGATTAGTCTGATTGAAACGATTCGGATTCCTAAACTGGAACGAATTATTTGGGGGATTGTATTTTCTAGGGTGCATCGCGGCAATGGGAGAATTAAAATTTGGGTTACGATTATGAAAGGAATCGTTTATGCGGCGTTGCATATTTGGTGCACTAGTGCTCGCACCATGCGTCGCTTGTGCATGTGAATAATTAAAGTTGTTACGGCCCTGAAAATTGTTATTTGTTTTAGGGTTCCGCGAGTTTTTCTGTTCGTATACTTCGTGGAAGTTTTGTTCCTCTAGAACAGTTTTTAATGCGCCCTCTAATGTATCTACATTTTTTAGCCGTACTAACCTAACTAGGTGTTGCGGTAGATTATATAAGAATACGTTCAGCGAGAGATGCGTGTAAATATTTTGTTTCGCAACTCTGGTGGCTGAATCCTCAATTGATTCGTTTATTTTCGCTATTAGAACACTTCTCAACTGTTGTACTCTGTGGCAAAAATCTAAATAAGTTTCGTTTTTGTAAATTTTTATGCTCTCTAATTCAAGAACCAAGCAATCCTCCGTTCTTGGATCACCAAAATGTTCTTTTAAAATTTCTTTTAGGGAAACCCACGTTGTTATGGATTCTCGTTCCCCTACTAAGTTCGCTGCTTCACCACTTAATCGACTGGTTATCGCATGTAAGAGGTATTCGTTTTGGGCTGCATTTCCCATATATAAACTAACAATATACTCTGTTTTGCGAATAAATAGAGGCAAGAGCCTTGGTTCGCCACTAAATATGGGGATAATTTTTAATACCCCGGGTGGTACTATAACCATGCCTGCATTTCCTTCCATTTCTATTTATTTAATTAACTACCACACAAAACTAAAAATAGCGTGAAAATTTTATCACTTTATACTAATGCAAAATGCTACGTGCAAAAATTGGGCGTTTTCTAATCCCTAGATATACACGACACACATATAAAAATCACAAGGAAAAATCAAAGGAAATATGACAGGATAGTGAAAAGATTTACTCACATAACCCGCTGCTTTTCCGCTCTCCTTGTGGTGATTCTGCTCAGCTTGCCCCGCCGTGGCTCGTCTTGACAAATTTGTTTGGTTCGTAGACCCGTTGAATCGTAGAAACGAAAGTTGGTTGCTTCCACGCCCCCGAAAAATGTGATTCGTGAAGGCACAGGGTAACCTAACTACAGGTCACTTAACGGCTGCGCCAGTCAAGGTTTGATACACCGGTTTGTATAAAAATAATTATTTTATTTAGAAAACCAAATGTACAAGTTGCTAGAGTTAAGTCTGAATACAGAATGATCCTTAATATTAATTTTATAACTAAAGTAAAGTACAATGGTCAGGTATCAGGTATCGGTTCTCATGGGAAAGCTAATTAGCTGTGTCAGGGAGAATTGTTTCCATGTTTCGCAATGTCCTGTATACGTGACCAAGGTAATGTTGCTGAGTCAACCCCTTCCACTTGTTGCCATGTCTACTTAGGGCTGACAAAGCATATATCAATAGGGTGGGCACCCTTAACTCGGGCATGAACACGGGATTACGACACTTAAAGTAATTATTTAATAGGCAAACACAATATCTACTCGATCGGTTGTCTGAATGAATATTAATTTAGATTATATTTAGGAAACAAAAGAAAAAACATCGAAACAATAACATTATTCATTTTGAGACAGAGTCAATAAATTTAAATGTAGTATATGTTAGCAATCATATTACAGATAGTCAGAGATAGTTCAAGTAACACAACAAATTAGTCATGTCTATATGGCTACAAGATCTCCAGCGAGCAATGTGCAGGTAGGTGGTAAGCGCCAGGCGTCTTTGTCATCGATGTACTCTTTGGCATAATAACCCCTTGCCATGAGTAGACGTTTAATATGTGTCTTGAAACTTTTTTTTTTTTTATTTATTTTATGTACACACAGTAAAAATTAATAAAAACAAGTATATAAAATAAAAGAGTACATAGGCACTGCTTATTTCTAATGAAATCTCTTCCAACAGGCCCGCGAGAGGAGATATAGTATGAAAGAGGAAGTGTGTGTAGGTTAGTCTAAATATTAAATAAAAACTGATTAGTCAGAAGAATATAAATAAACTTACATACAAATACTTAAATAAATACATATATAAATACATAAATAGTTCTAAACATACAACCAATACAATAAATAAATATATATTAACATAGAGAGAGAAAATGTAATTTCACTCGTTTTTTAAATAACGATAGAGTGTCACAGTTTCTTATGTTAGGAGGAAGTGAGTTCCATAACCTGACCGCGCGGACAGTAAAGGATTGGGAGTAGAATTCAGTTCTATGTGATGGGAATTTTAGGAGGGATAATAGGTGCGACCTACATGGCTTGTTTGGTGAGTGAGTATAGGAGAAACGCTCATGTAGGTAGGACGGAAATAAAGGATTATGCAGGATATTAAACAGGAGACATAATATCCGAGTATTCCTGCGAAGGCGGATTGGGAGCCACTTGAGTTCTTTGCGATATTGAGAAACGTGGTCATATTTTTTTAATCCAAATATAAACCGAATGCACAAATTCTGCAGCCGCTCAAGTTTGTCTAAGAGCTCCTCATTAGCGTCCAAATAGCAGGCGTCAGCGTAGTCTAGAATGGGCTGAATAAGAGTTTGGGAAAGAGATTTTTTCGTTTCCAAGGGCAGGAAGTACTGGAGACATTTTAGTGTATGGAAAGAGAAATGTATCTTCTGACTAACACTATTCACCTGAGCTTTCCAAGTCAAGTTGCTATCTAAAATAATACCTAGATTGCAGACGGTATCCGTGTAAGGGATAGGCGTATTGCCGAGGTGTATCGTAGGAAAAGAGTTAAAATCTAGGGTGCTACGTATTTGACGGCCGCCAATTATGATAGCCTGCGATTTTGTAGGGTTAATGTGCAAGCCATAAGACCCAGCCCAGCGATTAATTAAGTGAAGATCTCGATTCATAGCGGAAATTGACTCAAAGATATTGTCTCTAGTAAAATGGCGGTAAAGCTGCAAATCATCTGCATAAAGATGGAAGTTGGATGAAATTACACTAATAATAGAGTTAATAAAAATAGAAAATAATAAAGGAGACAGGACGCCACCTTGAGGTACTCCCGCAGTAAGTCTACACCAATCAGATATACAATCATCTTGCTGGACACACTGTGAGCGCCCCCGAAGATAAGAATCAAACCAAGATACAGCTTTAGAAGAGAAGTTAATAGATTTAAGGATTCCGAGTAAGATGTCAAAATCAACTGAGTTAAATGCGCTGCTAAAGTCAAGGAGGACAAGGATAGTTAAGGATTGGTTCTCCATAGCCCATCGTATGTCTTCGGTCACTTTGAGGAGTGCCGTAACCGTACTGTGTCCAGCACGGAAACCCGATTGATAGGGGCTTAGAAGATTGTTCTGAGAGAGAAAGAAAGATAGCTGTCTATGTACAATATGTTCGAGAGATTTTGAGAGAAATGGAAGAATAGAGATAGGCCGAAAGTGAGATAGTAAAGTGGGATTGGTATTCTTGGGTAGTGGAATAATATAGGCTTGTTTCCAAACCTGAGGAAAACAGGAAGAGAATAAAGAAAAATTAAAAATATGAGTTAAAATAGGGGTAATAGTGGAAAGGATAGGAATAATCATTTTGGAGCAGAGTTTATCATTACCAACAGCGGCAGAGGAAATAGAAAGGATTGATTTCTTGACATCCTCCTCGGATACTGAAGACAGTTCAAAAGGTCTACACTGAGGCATCGGCTGCATAGAAAGTTCCAATAAGGTAGTGTCCTTGACATGAGAAGCCAAGGTAATAGGAGGAGATGCGAAATGCTTGTTGAGAGCATTCAAATCGATATTAGTAGGAGAAAAATCTAGAGATTTACCGATGCCCTGGGATTTAAGAAATTTCCAAATTAGAGAAGAGTTACGATTTTTGTCAAGGGAATTATGGAAATGGCGTCGTTTGGCATCTCTACACAAATGATTGCAGCGGTTCCGAAGGGTTTTATAACGATTAAGGTTACTATCTGTAGGGTTTTTTTGTACCTTCTTTTGGCTTTGTCTCGGCGACCCATAAATTCTTTTAAAACTGGGGTAATCCAAGGTGCTGGGTTCCTTATAATTTTGACGCGTCGTAATGGAGCATGGCGATCATAAAGTTTGGTTATGGATGTGGTAAACATTTCAACTTTTTCATCAGCACTTGAAGCTTTCATTAAATCAGTCCAGTTTATACTACATGCATCATTTTGCAATGCCTCTAGGTTCATACCCTTGAAATTACGAAGAAAGGCGTATTGTGGTTTACGTTTGGGAGGACGAATGTTGTAGGACAAGTAAATCAGATCATGGTATGAAAAAGAAGCAGCAAGTTGCCCGTGAGAGACAACATGTTCAGGAGAGGAGACAACCATTAGATCTAATAAAGACGGTGAACAATTAGGAAAATGGTGTGTTGCAGAGAGGGGAAGTATATGAAGGTTAATGGAGGACAGAATAGATTGAAGATTACGAGTGCGATGATCATTTTTGATCAGGCAAGTGTTAAAGTCGCCCATCAAGACTACGTGATCATAAGAAGGGCAAAGTTCGTTTAGTAGTACATCAAAAGAGTTAAAGTAGTTGATACGGAGATTAGGAATGTAGAAAACACCCAGTAAAATTTTTGTATAATGAAAAGAAATTTCAAGGAGAAGATGTTCAGCTGATTCCGGCTGTTGTGGTAGTGATACGCTAATTATTTTATATGGTAAATCAGCTCGTAGATAGATAGCTACACCTCCACCACCTTTGCCGATGCGGTCGTTACGAATAAGCACATAACCCGGAAGTGCAAAGTGTGGGGAGAGAAGAGATGGTTTAAGAAAGGATTCTGAAATTAACAGAGCATCTAGATTAGTGCCGCTAAATGAAGCTAGAAGATCAGAGTGATGGCTAGGAATACTCTGAACATTAATATGGGCTATATTGAGGTGATTACGGTGGTCGGAAAAAACTGAAGATATGTGGTCATGCAGTAGGGCAGAGGAATCACCATCCGCACTAACGAAACTGTCAGACGAGGAACACGAGAAGAAACTATCGTTAATATCGCCTAACATGCTATTCATGTCTCAGCGCAAGTAAATAAATATAATAAATGAGTATATATATATATATAAAAAAAGGGACTTAATACAAATAATAAAATATAAATGTGTATATTACAATGGTATTTACTTTAACTCACCGTCTCGCTGTCACTGATGGAAGATATTTGAACATTATAAATGGTTATAGTAATTAGCGGACAGAAGTAATTCAGGTAAGAAAGATAATTCATACTTGGTCACAAATCGCAAACATTAGCGAAAAAGGGCTGCATCAGTATTTAAATAAAATATTCATACACAGTAACGTACATCTTAAACAAATTACTTAACAATAGAATAGGAATTACGTTTAAAAAATTAGATAAATCATTAAATAATAAAAACTAAACTAAACAAACAAGACTGTGAGAATAAAACGCATCATACCAGCCATGTTAACACGACAACACAGGAGAAACGGAACGTATTTGTTTTCGTCAATGTCATGTGTCAAATAACACATGACAGCTGTTGTTGACAAGTACGTAAGCACAATATTTTGACGCAATTAAACTAAAATAAATTACGTAGGTACCTATTACCTTCAAACTATTAAATAAAAAGTAGTTTAAGATGGGTATGTTGGTTTATGCCAACGGACAAATACTCACAGTGTTATGCAGACAAGTTAAAGAGACCAGTAGGCATGAAGAAAAAACGTAAACATTGCGCTGCGAAGAAATTTAAGTTATGTGACGACGGGTTTTTCGTTTAGGCTTAGTCTCGGGCAGCGAGCTCGATTCAGTGGAGATAATAGTGCCGGGAGCGACTGCATCGGCAACTGTAGTGCTGGACGGATATTTTTTGATGAGGGCATCGAGTTCATCGAATGTTTCAATTTTTCGGCGTGTTTTCTCTGGAGTGAGGATGACTATTTTTCCTTCAGTCGACCATACATTTTTTATGGAGAAATGCTTGCGTGCTGCCATGAATACTCGATGCCTAGTCCGGGTCAGGAACTCAGAGACCGTGATGCCAGAACCTTTTAAAGACGTTTTATTGTCCCAAACGATGTGACGATGTTCCATGTTAAGGAAACGAACCAGAATCGGTCGAGTTTTCTCATTACCGCCTCCCAGGCGATGGCAAACATCTATGTTGTTGGGACCAACTTCTGTCAACTTCATTTGGCCGGTTATTATGTTAACCGCAGTCTGCAGAACATCTTCACTGGGCTTCTCATTGACGCCATGTAGTAGCAAAACTTTTCTACGCATGCTGGTCTCATGCCTGTCCAATCCCAGATGCAACAATTGGATTTGAGACTTGAAGTGGCCAAGTGTCTGCAGGATGAAAGTTTTAAACTCAGCAAACTCACGAGATAAATTTGATATATCTGAGTGTGGAACTCCCCCATCCAGTGCTTTATCCAACTTTTCCTGATGTTCCCTCATGCGGGAGGTGAACAATTTCTCAAATTCATCAAAATTTTTCTCGAATCTGCTATCCATTGTTTTTGTGGCTTGTAATGTTCTTCAGTGAAGTGTATGTGGATAAATAATAAGTGAACCAGCAAGAGGTGAGTTAAAGTTAAGAACAATTCATAAATAGGATGGAATAATAAAGATAAACTATTTTAAATTAAATAAATAGAGTAATACTTCTAAAAATGTATGTTGTTGTTTCGCCTACCCACAAGCGAAAAACTTGTGTCAGGCAGATCAGTAATATGAGTAGGAAGCTTGTTATAAAACCTAATACAATTTCCTAAAAATGATTTATTCGTTTTGCTGACTCTAAAGCCCAGCATTGCAAGTTTGTCTTTATTCCTAGTATTTTTGTTATGCAGTTCACTTTTTTTTCTATAGTTATGAATATTTTTTTAGCATACAATATATTCTGATATATACTCAGATGGCGTTAGTATATTTACTTCTTTAAACAAAGTTCGCAAAGATTCGCGCCTACCTAACCCATAAATGTCTCTGACTGCTCTTTTTTGTAAAATTAAAATAGTACTTATGTCAGCTGCTGAACCCCATAGCAGAATGCCATTGGAAATAATACTATGGAAGTACGCGAAATATACCGATCTAGCAGTTTGTTCATCTGACAATTATCTTATTTTCCAAACGGCATAGGAAGCCGAACTTAATTTAGCTGCAAGCTTTTCAATCTGAGGAGCCCATTGCAATTTTGAGTCTAGTGTCAATCCCAGAAATACGGTCAACGGAACTAAATCTGATATTTCCTCATTTAATACAACTGTTGGTGTAACCTGTCTTACATTCGATAATGAGAATTTGATACATTTCGTTTTCCCTGCATCATCTGCGTCATCCCTGCAACGTAAGTACTTTATTAAAATGGTAAAACATATGCAGTTCAAATGATAAAATCTAAGTACCCTAGTGACCTGACCCGGCTTATCACGGATAGAAACGTACTTTAATAGGCATTTTACACCAGGCAATAGGTAATAATAATAAATATCCGGGACATATCGCACAGCGCCACTTAGTCAAAAGAAGCTAGTAGTATGAATTCGAGACAACAGATAGAAATACGTTTTTAATTTTCATTTGCAATTATATATACCATACAATAGACAGAAAACACCCAAACAAAGACAAATAGAGATATTCATGGGCATAAAATATGTCTTCCACATGTCAGCCTAATGACGTCCACGGCTAGACAAAGGCCTCCCCAGTTATTAATACCTAGCAAACTAAAATTTAATTAAATAAATTTATTAATATGAAAGTAAGATTATAAGAGTAAAATATTATGCGGAAGAGTATAAGATTAGAGAGAGATACGTAAGACAAAACGGGTTGGCAATCGCAGTATGATGGCCATAGTCCATAGTACACAGTGTGACGCTGCTCCCCGTTCTATGGAAGATATACCCTCGGGTTGACTTCTAGGACGGCGATATTCTATGAGCCACACAACAGTCTTGTGCGAGGATTGAATCTGCAATTTTGGAACAGAAGGCCGTCATCAATTGATTGGTCGCGAAATACTTCATCTGCGAATTTTGTGCTTACCTTTAAGTGACCTACCCACACAATTATATAAAACCTCTTACATTCATACTTAAAATACGGCTATAAATTATAGTGTAACCTTAACGATTGAAATATAAATTTTCGTAATAAAGGAAATGTAGTAAGCATATTTGCATTGCTTCTAATTATATTTTCACCGTAGCCTAGTTGGTAGTGCTCCTGCCTACGAAGCTGGTGGTCCTGGGTTCGAATCCCGGTAAGTGCAAATATTTGTGTGATAAGCACGAATATTTGTTTCTGAGTCATGGATGTTTTCTATGTATATAAGTATATATCTATCTGTATAAGTATGTATATCGTCGCCTGGTACCCATAGTACAAGCTTTGCTTAGTTTGGGGCTAGGATGATATGTGTGACATTGTCCCTAGATATTATATTATGGTTATTGAGTTTTTGGTATAATCACATATCGGCTCAAAAGCCAGTTCAAACGCCCTTATTACTATTTACCTAATAATTTAAGCCACCACCGCAATGACCCATAGACACGCCGCACAGAACAATAATAGGCCAGACATTTTTCTACGTAACTCATTATCCAACGAAATATATGATATTTAATTGTAGCTAAAATATAATCTAATCTTTGACCCAGCGTTATTGTTAATTTTGTTTATAATAAATATACATTTGTTAGTATCATTTACATAGACTCACGGCTGTTTCCCAAAGGGGTAGGCAGAGACAACCGACTTCCATTTGTCACGATCTTTGCACACCTCTTTTGTCTCGTTTGCTGTCATTATATTCTTGATACATTTTCGCCGGTTTAGGGTACTTCTGACTTAGCCTTTCTTGAGAACGTCTCCAAATCGGTCAGAGAACGTTCTACAAGACCTTCCCCTTCCAGATTAAATATAAATATTTGCAGATACACATATGTTCAGCCTCTTAACTAAGATAAGTATGTATTGTTAAGCTTAAAATCCATTTCAAGAAAATCGGAGGGCGATTAAAAAAGCCTTTTACCACAGGAAGTTTGAAAGATTACTCCTCTCAAAAGAACTCCACATTGTATCTTGGATAGAAAACAGCAATTTTCTTTACCATTTCGCACGACTGCACAACGTTGAGGGAGGTAGGGGTATTGTAGGTCAATATGGGTGCCGAATAATTGACGTATCGGAGATAAGATTCAACCCTTCGCTAAGAAAACTGTGGACAAAGTGAATGGTATTCAGTTTGTTGGTTATATGTAGAGAGTAAGAAGATTTACTTATTTTTGTATACGAGTTTGTGTTTGAGTAAAAGAGGTTATCTTGTATTGATAAAATATATATTTAGCGAGGTGCAAACATGTTATTTTTACACGAAGTAGTTACTTAAACTATTGAAATTAAAATGAAATTATACCATATTTTTATCCAATTTTAACGACTTCCCTTTCCTCATAGTATCAGATATGAACTCATTTAGAAGTGACATATTTTAAGTAGTCAAACGCTTTTTCAGAATACCATATAAGGCAATGCTAAGACTATAGCAACCTACAGTGAAGAATTACATAAACATAGTCAGATACAGTAAAAAAAATTGTCCGCCTATACGGTCTGTGTTATCACATATATATATTTTTAATCCTTAAATCAACAACAAGTTAGGGTGAGGTGAGTGAGGTGTGTAAATTGTTGATTTACTACACTATCCATTTAATTGCCATATTAGGCACTGCTAAGACTAAAGCAATGTACAATGAAGCAGTACATAAAAATAGTCAGATACATTTAAAAAAAATAAGAATGTCACGCGTCGTCCGTACGGTCTGTGTTATCAAACATATATTTTTTTAATCCAAACTAATATTATAAATGCGAAAGTAACTCTGTCTGTCTGTCTGTCTTTGCTTCACGCCTAAACTACTGAACCGATTTGCGTGAAATTTGGTACAGACATAGTTTGGAACTTGAGAAAGGACATAGGATAGTTTTTATTACAAAAATAAAATAAAAAATAAAATTTATTCCGGACATACAGCGCCATCTATTGGTCAAGAGTCGGCATCAATTCAGTACTGAAAATTCATCGGAAAAATGTAAATAAATAGTAAAAAGGTATGAAAATATAATATAATACAACTTTTAGTACAAAGAAAATGCTCTAACGGAGTATAGATAATTCTATTAGTACTATATGTAGAGTTGGTGATCGCGCAATGGTGTCGATCGTTACACGAGTTCGGTTCATGTTATTGTTTTAATTCATCTGAAAAAAGTAAATAAATAGTAAAAAGGTATGAAAAATATAATCCAAACTAATATTATAAATGCGAAAGTAACTCTGTCTGTCTGTCTTTCTGTCTGTCTGTCTGTGTTTGCTTCACGCCTAAACTACTGAACCGATTTGTGTGAAATTTGGTACAGACATAGTTTGGAACTTGAGAAAGGACATAGGATAGTTTTTATTGCAAAAATAAAATAAAAAATAAAATTTATTCCGGACATACAGCGCCATCTATTGGTCAAGAGTCGGCATCAATTCAGTACTGAAAATTCATCGGAAAAATGTAAATAAATAGTAAAAAGGTATGAAAATATAATATAATACAACTTTTAGTACAAATAAAATGCTCTAACGGAGTATAGATAATTCTATTAGTACTATATGTCGAGTTGGTGATCGCGCAATGGTGTCGATCGTTACACGAGTTCGGTTCATGTTATTGTTTTAATTCATCTGAAAAAAGTGAATAAATAGTAAAAAGGTATGAAAAAAATAATATCAATATAATAAAACTTTTAGTACAAAGAAAATGCCCGAACGGAGTATAGATAAATAATCCGAGTTGTCACTATGCTCGATAGATGGCGTTGGAAGGAAATGCCAGTTTGTAACATAAGTAAAAGTAGTGAGCGTGGAAGAATGTTGCAACAATGTAAACTGCTGGTTTGAATGAATGTACGATGTCCCATAAAAGAGCAATCGAAGCACTTCGTCGCACGATGAAAAACATAAAAAACAATCAAGGTATTATGGGAGGACTGGTGGTTCTATTGGCAGGTGACTTCCGGCAGACCCTGCCGGTTATAGCAAAAGGCACACCGGCAGATGAAATCAATGCCTGTTTAAAAGCATCTGTGCTATGGACACATCTGCAAAAGGTTTCACTGTCAACGAATATGCGAGTATTACTCCATAATGATTGTCAAGCCGGGCAGTATGCTGCTGCTCTTCTGAAGATCGGCGAGGATCGTTTGCCTACCGACTCTGAGAGTATGATCACGCTGAGCAGCGAATTATGCCAAATTGTGGATAGCACAAACAATTTAAAAAATAGTGTCCATCCGGATTTACGCGCTACTATCGAAAATCGGGAATGGTTATGCGAAAGGGCAATATTGGCGCCAACAAATGAAATAGTGGGCCGGATAAATGACCTAATTATGTCTGACGTAGAGGGAGATGTCATCGAGTATCTATCAGTAGATAACGTCGTGGATACCGAGCAAGTGACATCTTACCCATCAGAGTTTCTCAACTCCTTAGAGTTATCAGGAGTGCCTTCTCACAAGTTGAGGCTGAAAGTTGGAGTTCCTGTGATGCTTATGAGAAACCTAGATCCACCAAGGCTATGTAACGGCACATGGATACAAGTAACCTATTTAGGACGGAATGTCATTAAAGCCGTTATTATGACTGGAATGGCAAAAGGCGAAACTGTAATTATTCCCCGCATTCCCATCATTCCAACTGATTTACCATTCCAATTCAATTCTGAAAACTGCGTTTTCAATGACCATAAATAAAGCCCAAGCGCAAACGCTTAAAGTTGCGGGGGTACATCTTGAAAAAGACTGTTTCTCCCATGAACAACTCTACATTGTGTGCTCAAGAGTGTCAAAACCACAAGACCTATATATTTTTGCAAAGGATGGCAAAACTAAAAACGTGGTATACAGAAATGTCTTGGTGTAAGAAACTTTAATAATCTGTAAGCCTAAAATAATAGAAAATTTGTCAAGGGAGAAACAGTATTTTTTTCTGAAATTGCAAATCAATATAATATTTTGATAATAAGGGAAAAATAACATTTTCGCCTTTTTCGATCAGCAATAACGGCTTTAATGCCCTAAGTGAGTATACATAATATCTTCAATTCAAACGCAGAGCTCATTATGTTGATTTTTGAAGAGTTCCCTAGAATATCTTCCACATTTTATTTTTGGAAGAGATCCCGCGAGATCGGGAACTATGTGGGTAAAACCAAAAATCTGCCGGAAGTCACTATTCCACGCGAACGAAGTCGCGGGCAAAAGCTAGTAAATATATAAAATACAAATTATCTTAAATTAAATCAACTTTAAAATGAAGTTCAGTCATCAACTTCATTTTAAAGATAGTATAAATTAAAACAAGTTAACCAAAAAAAAGTTATATGCGTCACCTAGGTTGACTTTTAACAAGTTAATAAGCAAGTCCTAATTTAATTTTGGTGCCCTTTCTTAATTCCAGTTTCTTAGAAGTGTAGATTGCAAAGACGTAATTAGTACCTACTAAATTTGCGTGTCTTTTTTCTTTCCAGGAAAAAATAGCAATTAAGTTTCTTCTTCAACGGTTCATTCTCGATAAATGTTTAGGGTTTTGTTGGGTAAAAATTAAGAATTTAGCCCAAATTTTCCAACAAGCTAAAGGCGATCATTGTGTTTAATGAGACTTTGTATGCAATATTGGTTTTGTTTTAAGTTACAGCCACTAAATAAAAGGGGGGTCTTATCATGTCATTTAAACTTCTTTTTTCTTTTTGATAAGGCAGGGGGAAAGCCTACGCACGCTACCCGTAAAAAGTGTATACCTTACGAGACTTGCACCGACTAAATCTAACCTGTTGTGGACTTCTCTGGTGGGTATGCTGCTCCAGTGCCACCCTTTTGCGCTTTGTCCCAGATGGTCGGGACACTTACCTGGGAGGGCTCTGGATTGCCCTCGCCTATTGCCGACTCCAGCCAGTCCGACACGGCGAATGCGCGACACATCGCTATCTACTGTAATACTAACAGATCGCTATCTACTGTAATAATATATAGGTACTAACAATGATAAAGTAGTAAAACAAATATATTTTATAATACTCGTCGGAAATAGTGGTGGGGTGTAGCTCGAATCTTCACCGTCGGTCATAATAGTGAGTGTAAATACTTTGTACAATTAAAATGAAACTCGATCGATTTCCGCACAGGAAAACTATTTATGTGCCCCATAAATAGTTGTTAAAGTCTGGACGTACCTCATGTCATCAATTATATGTTTGAAAGTACCCCGCGACAAAGGCATTCATTTCCCTAGTGCGAGAGTTCTCTTTAGTAAAAAAAAAAACAGAAACAAACGGTAAGATTGCAGTGACATATTATTAAATTCCTATACCGGTTATTGTGATTCTGGCATAGAACCATGTTTATCCGGATTTTGCTAACCGGTTTCATAGCCAAAAACTAGCACAAGATCATACCTAAGTAATTTGCAAATAACAAACGCACATGCAGAAACTGAAAGGTTTACAATGTGAAGGAAATCATTATTTTATATTGATTGACATATTTAAACAGGCAACACTCGAACTTGAGAAATGAAACCGCGGGATCTTTATAAAACTGCAATTAAAAAAATGTAATTAAATTAATTCACAAAAATAGTTGTACGGGGTCAAGCCCGAAACACGAGGGCATTGATGTTGTAGTAACCAATTGTTTATATCGAGGACATAATTAATGGCATAATTAAGTCGAACTATTATTCTTGTCAGGGTTCCGTACCTAAGGGGTAAAACGGGAGCCTATTATTATTAGTTATTATTAGAGGACAGCCATTCACGTCTCGTGTTTACAAAATGTGATTGACAAAACGGAAATTAAATCCAAACAAACCACACAGTGACTGAATAAGGAATCAATAACATTCTCAGATGAATATGTTGTGAGGGTATAATTTTATTTAAGAACATGGTTATTGTTGTTTGTTTAGTAAGTGGTATTTGTTTAAAATCTGTTTTATGTAGTTACTGAAATTAAATTTCGAAAATGTCTACTATAAATGCAGACTGCATAGTCATTTTCGAAATTCAAATTTCACTGACTTTTTATACATTAATAGTTATTTAGTGAAAGATACGAGCTTAAATGGTTGTAGAATTTTGGAAATAAAATTTTAAATAATAATATTAATATCTTGGGAGATTATTACCACGCGGCCATCTGATCCCAAACTAAGCAGAGCTTGTACTATGGAAACAGATTACTGATATACTACTTTCTTTTGGAAATAGATCTACACTAAGTGACAGTACTGAGATCCGGTACATATTTTGTTATATTGCGAACACTTAGTGATCCGCCATTTTGACAAATTGACATTCCTTATGTAACGACACAAAGTTGGCTAGATAAAAATCATTAATCACTTCCAGGCTTAAAAGCTCCAGCTTTCCAATATAAGTTCTACTGGTAGATAATAATCCCATTTTTCTTTTCATGGTTTCCCTGATGGTACTGTGACGACCTTCTTGGTTGGCACCTTCGTTCGTCCAAACATTTAAAAAGAAATCATTAAAAAAAGAACGCGTTTGAAAATATTTCAAACAAAAAGTCAGAGAGAGTCTACGACAGAACTCTCTAAGCTACACAATATCATAGTGAAATTGAAGAAAATATACGACTAATTCAGTATTTGACGTGTATTACTTATATAATACAAAAGATCCCGAAGACGATCTGAAGCTGCAGAACGTCATATGGTGGAGGCGCCGGGTATATTGATAAGTATACCCTGAAGAACGTGAGAAGAATCGAGGATATCACGAGAAGTATTTTTTCCATAAATAATTTCAGATGGAGCAATTCGACGGGGAAACGGCTGACGTTAACGATTTTTTTAGGCAATTCGCAGTAATTGCCGCAATCAACAAATACGATGAAGATGCAAAAAAACTCATCTTAGGGGCGTATCTACAGGGGCCCGCTTTATCATTTTATAAAACCATTTATTCTCAGTGTGATACATTTGCTGATCTGCAGAAGAAGATCACCGACGAATTTGACGGGCAAAGCAGTCCACTCGCCGACTTCTTTGAAAGGCGACAAGGCTACAATGAAGACCCAGTTACCTATTTTTATTCCTTAGATGAACTGGCTGCCAAAGCGGGTACAGCGATTACGGAACGTATATTTATTAACCAATTTCTTAAAAGCTGCAACACATTTATTAAAAATAAGGTTGGAATGCAAGTGTTTTCCAACAAAAAAGACCTAAAAACATGTCTTAGACAAATTAAAAACCTTTTTATGACACCAAATCACACGTCATTAAATTTACCCGTAAATATAAGAAGTGTTGGACAAAATACACAAATATCAGTGAGTCGCAGCGAAGTGAATGACGGTCAACCGGGTCCGCATGGCTACACCGGAGCTTGGGCATCGAGGATCAACCAGCCTACGCCAGGAGCTGTTTATCCCCGACCAGATAATAAAATTTCCCCTTATAGTTTTAGCCCAAGAAACCGTACAGCAGGGGATACCACCTCCACACCAGGCTACGTTCCATACAGACGAGGAGCAACGGAGCATCAGCCAGCCGTACCCAAAAGAATAGAGGCATTTAATATGATGGAAGAGACCAGTCAACAGCCACCAGAAAGTGAAATCACTCAGCAGTGTGAGTTTACCCCTTTTATAAATATTACGTGTAAAAATATCCCTTTTGTAGCCCTGATTGACACGGGGGCATCAGTGTCTGTTGTCGATAAAAAGATGGCAGAAAGGCTAGGAGAAATGCCGCAATTCTCCAATGCACAAATAAAATCAATCAATGGTGCGCAGTTGGAGGTGATAGGGAAGATTAAATTGAACATTTTGATGGAAAATGTTGTGTTTAATCATAGTTTTTATGTTGTGGATAAGATTTCACAAAATTTTGTCATAGGACAAGATTTCCTTTTTTCTCACAATATTATTTTAGATTTTAAAAAACATAGACTTTTTACTGATAGGATGTCATGTAATTTTATTAAAAAAGAAAAATATGTACTAGAAAATAATTCATCTGATGTACAGTCAGATAAACAATTTTTTTCACAGAATGATTACTTATATTTTTGCCAAAAGACTACAAATACAGATAAACTTCCATGCGAAGTAAGTATGGAAATTGTAGAAAGTAAAGTAGAATTTAATTTAATTAATGATCTGCCAAAAATAATCAATAGCCATTTAAATAATATTGTCCCATTGCAGCCCATAAAGGTTAATAATATACAAAATACACACAAAAATTTAAATATAAATGTACAAACAGTAAAATTGAAAAAAAATTGTAGACGCAAAGTTCGACATAATTTAGATAGAACCCAGTCCAAACGAAAGTTGCTAGTTTTATTACGTTGTCCTAAAAGAGTAACTAGAGTATGTAACAAACTTTCTCGCCAATATAAAGGGCCATATAAAATAATAAAACGTTTAATAAATGATAATAATTTAATAAAATATATGAGTAATAATAGTGTATTACTAACCTATTGGAGTCAACATCGTTTAAAGTCTTGTAAAATAAGATTGAGTTGAAGTTAGAACAACTTATGGTTATTATTTAATGTTAAAGTACAAAATATTAATATGTTATTATTGTATTATATCTTAAATTTTCATTTACTTTTATTTTAATATATATGGGGACACACAATTTGAATTTTTATATTATTGCTCTATATAGTTGTATATTATAATTGATGCTTCTACTTAAAAGAATGTCACTAATACCATTTAATTTGTTTCATGTATGTTGTAATACCATTGGAGAGCTATCATGATGGGAGAAGATGACCAGCCTTCGGATCTGCTCGAAGATCCAAAGGAGACAGCAGGATATACGTCCACACAAGAAAAAAAGTATAGCTAGGGAGCTATAACTTGTAATTTATTTAATAACGAAAATACATTCACGGGCAGGTCAGTAGGAGCTAGGCTGTTCTGGTTATAATTTAGTATTCTTTTTAGAACTTGTAACACAAACGCACTACAATTTCTTGTTTTCACTTAGTCTCATGGAGTATCCAAGGTCCATAAATTCAATAAGGAATGGTGGAAATCAGACTGGTTGTCTGATATTGGTGAACTCCTCACACGAACACACACACACCTTGGCTTGTTTTTACTTGACAAGTCTAGGGAATATCCATGGTCCATAAAATTCCATAAGGAATGGTGGACATCAGACTGGTTGTCTGAAGATGGAGACTTCTGGGTCCTGACACCACACGTAGGCATACGCTACTCTCATCATACGCCCACACTTCATGAGCATACGCTGCCCTTGCCACAAGCTTGCCTTGAACACGAACTCGCCTTTATGGTGCATCATGGATTATTCGAACACATTGTAATTAATCATTGCAAGGTGGACGTATATCTATCTGATGATTTCATGTTTTGTTCTTTGCAATTAAATGACAACGCCAACGTATGACAGGTAGAATTTTTCCTTTTGTCTGTCATTTTCTGCCATAAGACCAAATATGCTCTCCACAGGTTGTCTATGCTGATGTCCGATATGCTCAGTGTATGGTTGTACCATTTATAGGTTGTATTTGATGTCGACAAAACATATTATATGGTAACCCCATATAGTACGTTATGGTCAATAATGTCAATAAGACCTGTTGTGACACTCCCATGTTCTGTGTGTATTATTATTTCCATGTGTATTATCTGTGACATAATGAAAATTAATTTATGACCCTTCCATATTTGGTATTATTTTTGAAAGTGTCAAACATGGTTGACAGTAAGAGCAAAGAGTATAAATAGAATTAATCAAAAACTTATTAATAAGACCTTTGTAACATTTTGGCTTAGAATCACACATGATGTGTGGAAAGTTTTTTTGGAGGTTTTGCTTCCACAAGGCACTTTCAATAGTTATCCATTATATGATAAAATTGAAACTGCCGGTCTAGTCGTAAAGGCCGTCATGCATTGTAATTATCCCTCCATTAGGTAGGTAAAAATAAGCTAGTATAATGTTGTAAAGGGTTCTTTCGGAGAAAAAAATTATTTATTCTAATAATAGAATAAACAATTTTTTTAAGAGAGACGGGGAAGATGTGACGACCTTCTTGGTTGGCACCTTCGTTCGTCCAAACATTTAAAAAGAAATCATTAAAAAAAGAACGCGTTTGAAAATATTTCAAACAAAAAGTCAGAGAGAGTCTACGACAGAACTCTCTAAGCTACACAATATCATAGTGAAATTGAAGAAAATATACGACTAATTCAGTATTTGACGTGTATTACTTATATAATACAAAAGATCCCGAAGACGATCTGAAGCTGCAGAACGTCATAGTACCTACTGTTTTTTATATCAGAGGGCGACAAACGAGCAAATAGGTCACCTGATGGTAAGTGATCACCACCGCCCATGGACATTCGAAACAACAGAGGAGTCGGCCTTTAAGAGTCAGTTGCTGACCCCCCCCCCCCCCCATCGTTTAGCTCTGGCGACCTTACTTTAACGCAGAAACACAACATTAAGTTATGAATGTCTTCTGTAAGGTGGAGGAACTTCCCCAGTCGGGCTGCTCTTTGAGCGAATGACCGCTGTGCCCTACCTCTCTTACTACTTACAAGGCTTAACTTTGTCCGTTGTGTAATGACTACAACCGGTATCGAAAGCTTAACGTACCCTCCGAATCACGGCGGTGTGGTGGTCAACCAGCTATGGACTTAGTTGCTTAAGCAGTGAAAGCCTCCTAGGCTAACTGTAGCGTCATGTTAAAAAAAAAAAAAAAAAAAAAACTTAGTTGCTTAATCTCGCCGATAGCTTAGGACCGGTGGGAGCATCTAGCTATAAGAGCTATTACGCACTGTCGACTTGTCGCCGGCGACTGTGACTTACTACAGTTTAATAGGTGTTTACGCACTTGGTCGTCGGTCGCCCAAGCGACTGGGCGACTCGCCGCGACGACGTGGCGACGCACAAGCGACTGTCGGTCGCCGGCGACCACTAGGAGCACGGCTTCAAATGGAAGCATTCACACTCCGAGCAACTGTCGTAACGACCGGGCGTCGCCGCGTCGCGCACAAAAATGGCTCAGGCTTTCGATACCGAGAAATTTATAATGGAAATACAATCCCGAAAAGCTATTTGGGACTTACTGAGTGACGAATATTCTAATCAAATCCCGAAATCCCGAAGAAAAAACAGTGGGAAGGAATAGTAATATTTTTCTTTCTCTTGATAAGTAGCGCTACAATAGCAGCTTCTTCGACGTCCATTCTGCACGAATGTACTTGGAATACTGTCGCGCGGCTTGGTCTCCTGGGCATGTTTTGGTCGCCGAGCGACCGAGTCGCCGGCGACAAGTCGACAGTGCGTAATAGCTCTAAGCCCCTTGTATTCCTGGTGATAACGGAGAATTATAATACTTAGCAAATAATATCAGAAATCTCTATATTTGTATTATCATTCTATCTATATTGACGGGCCTGTTGGCGAGATTGGCAAATGCTTGCTTTTCACGCCGGAGGTCGTGGGTTCGATTCCCACCCAGGACGGACCCACGAGGTTGTGTGCATGAACAAGTCTGTTTGCCCTGAGTCTGTATTTACAAAATAAAGTAGTATTACAGTTATCTGGTTTCCATAGTACAAGCTCTGATTAGTTTGGAATCAGATGGCCTTGTGTAAATAATGTCCCAGGATATTATTATATACCTATTACACTGCAGGCTGTGTTCCAATGTCTACTGCTCTCATGACTTGAAACTGACGAGCATAATCTAGCCTACATGGCAATTGTGCCGGGGTAGTCGAGGTGACTTTTATCATAATAACAGCCCGGTCAAATTACCGGTCTCAGGCTCTGACGCGGATGACACCCCAAGTAGAAATTATTCATAACTAGCTATGCCCCGCGGTTTTAGCCGCGTTAAAATTTATAAGCTTCTCCCCCGTAGGTGATAGAGTGATAATATGTAGCCTATATGTTGACCCGACCTCTTAGTAATACTCATGCAAAATTTGAAGTAAACCCATGCAGTTCTTTTTGAGTTTAGCTCGGACATACATACAGACAAACAGATAAAAATTCTAAAAACTATATTTTTGGCTTCGATATTGATTGTAGATCACGTCCAAAATATCCTTTAAAAAATATTCAGTGTACAGTTTTGACTTTCCTACGATTTTATTATATGTATAGATATGTAATACGGTTTCGTTTGCGGGTCACGTTTTCTTGTTAAGTATTATACTGTAAATCGTTTACTTAGCTTAGTTTGTTACATAATGTTGGACGTATAATCTTTATAGCACTACTTGATTAAGCAACGATCAGGTATAGCCAGATTTGCATGTTACATCTACTTTAATAGGTAACCTGGTCTTTATTTATGTAAATATAAATAAAGATAATCTATTTACATAAACAAGATGTAATACAAAAAGTGGACTGAAGCTGATTTTCATTGGGATGCAAAATACACATAAAAAAAACATATTTAGTTCCTATTTTCCATATATTAATATTGATTAGGGGATGTATTTTAAATAACGAGCCATTTTTTTTTTTTATTTCGTTTTATTTTATTTTTCGTCTTACAACATACGTTTTTTTTTTATATGAGAGGGCGACAAACGAGCAAGTGGGTCACCTGATGGTAAGTGAGTACCGCCGCCCATGACATACACTCGCAACACCAGAGGAGTCGCGGGTGCATTGCCGGCCATTAAGAGTCCGCAAAAAACAAGTGTTGCTGACTCTCCCCTCCCCGATGAGCTCTGGCGACCTTATTCACACGCAGAAACACAACATTAAACATTAAACTTCTATACGGTTCATGCGGTCAGGTTGTGGAATTCTCTTCCCCCTAACATTCGCCAATGTAAAACAGTTTCATTATTTAAAAATCGTGTCAAACATTATCTCTCTTCCTCATCCTAGTTGTATGTATATGTATGTGTATATAGATATTTATCTTTGTATTTTATAACTATTTATAATAATAGCATGTAGTGTATGTATATATTGTATTACTAGAAACTACACACGCTATGTTATATTTCTTTTAATTTCTCCTCTCGCGGGTCTGCTGGAAGAAATTTCATTGAAATAAGCAGTACCTTTGTACATGTTATTTACTTTTAAAATTTATTTTCTGTATTCCTTTTCCGTGTGTACATTAATGATTAAATTAAATAAATTAAATTAAAATTATTAATGTTATTATTAAGGAGTGTCTTCTGTAAGGTGGAGGTAATTCCCCAGTCGGGCAGCTCTTTGCCCTACGTCTATTAACGGTTCTGACGAATATCATCATCATCATCATCATATCAATACAAAAGATCCCCAAAAGATCTCGGTCTTGCACTACCCGCATCCAGGCTTCCAACAACCCTCACAATATCATTGTTCGATCTTGTAGGGGCCCATGCTGCGTCTTCCGTGTGGCATCGCCATTATAGAAGCTCCGAGCTACGTGCCTACTGCCTTGCCCATTACCACTTCAGCCTTGTCTATCCGACGATAGTCACGAAAATTTTATAATTTTCAAGGATAATATTAACCTTAATATTGTATCTATATATATAAAAATATCAATGCCACTTTTCGTTGTAATGTTATAAGTCAACAACGCCTTTACCGATTTGGCTAATTTTGGTCTTGAATTAATCGTGGAAGTCCAGGGAAGGTTCGTACGTAGTGAAAATTTAAAGAAGTCTTGAAAAGTGTAAAATCAACATCTTTCTATATCTATATATTTTTTTATTACTATGCCTTATACGTAGCGAAGCACGCCGGTACGTGCTTCGCTACGTATAAGGCAGTAGCATTAAAATGTTATTTAATGCTACTGCGAAACTGCTACATTTGCAATCAGTAGGTATACGAACTTAGACTCTGCTCAGCATACTCTCGCTGAGTGCCCGACCTGGGAGGCCCAAAGGCGAGTCTTGGTCGCAGAGATCGGACGGGATCTGTCCCCACCGGGAGTCGTAGGGGCGACGCTGGCGGGTCCTCCAAGTGGGTTGCCGTGGTCTCCTTTTGTGAGGCAGTCATGCTCCAAAAGGAGGCCGCCGAGCGGGAACGGAGAACTGATCCTGCTCGCAGACGGAGGAGGCGGCGGCAGCCGGTACCCCGACTCCCCCACGGGGCTGCGGCGGCAGTAAGTGAAGTGTCTTCTACTGCCGCCACGTGGAAGCAGCTCCGGGAAGACAGCGATTTGTTTGTGGCGTAGTCGCTGTGCCGGACTGGCAGGAGTCGGCAATATCGGAGGGCAATCCAGAACCCTCCCAGGGTACGTGTCCCGAACATCTGGGACGTGACGCAAAAGGGGGGCACCGGAGCAGCATATCCGCGTTTCCGGCCCCCCCCCCCCCATAGGCGCCAAGAGAAGTCTATGGCAGGTAGGTTTAGTCGGTGTAAGTCCGACATACCCACCCGTAAACACTTTTTGCGGGTGGCATGCGTAGGCATTCCCCCTGCTTTACCAAAAATAAAGGTATACGAATATATGTAGTATGCATTCGAAAAAAGTGGTAATTTACGTTATATCGCAGTGTTCGCCGAGGCTATTGAAATATTCTTAGCAATGGCGTTTACGTTGAAGTGCAATAGTTGCAATATAATTATTGATGAAGTGTTAGCGTACATTCAAAATAAGTTGTCAGTGATCGACGAGGCTAGTTGGACCCGTATTTGTGTGTCTAGTTTCCCTTCGGAGGAAATTAAGCAATCGAAATCCCTATTGTTTGATTCGGTACCCTCGGATCAAAAGTTGAAAACGCGCAAGAACAAAGGAAAAGAAAATCGTGATGTGGAGGATATTATAGCTCTTTTGAAGGTCACGGATCCAGACAAGGTACCAGTGTTTGTAGCCCGTGATCTGAATAAGCTGCCTCCCATAACATTCAATAGTTTAGACGTTACAAAATTACTAAAGGATCTCGTAACATTACAGAATGATGTTGACAAAGTCAAATCTACTTTTGTGACCCAAAATGAGTTTAAAAAACTTGAGGTGGATTTTCATAATCTAAAATCCTTGCCACTATCAGAACCAAATTACAATGTTAACAGTGCAGGAGCAACGTTAAATGTGAAGCTCGTAGTAAGGACACGGGCGCCTCTTACAGTGGAGCTACAGCTTTGATCTCGGAGAAAACATCGCAATTGTCGATGCAAAATAGTAAACAATCGTCTATACCGAGTGATAATAGTAGTCAGAAATGCATAGTGAGCGCTACAGAAGAAACTTTGCAAACCGGTTTGCCGGTCGAGCCGGCAGCGGCGAAGGAGATCTCTGCCCCCGTGACGTCAGTTGAGATAAGAAATCAGCCGTCCGCCGTCTCAAGTTTAAATGATTCGATGACAGAGCCTATAAATGAGGTAAACAAAACCGAAAATAGATGGATTACTGTGCAAAGTCGAGGCCTAGTGGTAGCTGAACCGTAGATGACGAGGTCGTGTTTAAATGCCGGGTAGTGCCAAAAAGTAATTTTTCGGAAAAGAAAAATTATTCCTAGGTACATCTAGATATTTAGGTACACGGATTGTAGGAAAGCAATAAGATACAATAATATTTATTTTATAATAATAACGATATTTAGCTAGCTTAATTTAAGTTATTGTCAAGGATTATGTGTAGGTTTTGTTATCGAAATTTTAAATTTTAGCTATATTTTTACTACATATTGTCAGAATGGTTCTGTCTATATTAAGGTACGAGTTAAATATTATTATTATGGCGGACCTCGGCGTAACGACGGTCGCGCTTTCGAGCTACCACCGGATCCAATGCAACCCAACTGAGAAGACCCAGCGAAACAAACTCAGCGGGTGTCCCTACTACCGGTTTCAACACGGCCCAGTTGAGACGCTCCGGCGAAACATACTCAATGGGGCATATACACGAGATTTGGTCCACTTACTGAAATTATCCCTTTTACTGGTAGAAGGAATTTTCTAATAGATTGATTTTGATCCTTATTACAAACCAAGAGAGTTCAAAATATGGTGGCATCTATATTGCCACTACCAGTTAGAGGGTTATTTAGCAGGCAAACACAATATATGCTCGATCGGTTGCCTGATTAAGTATTTATTTTAGGTTTCAAATATTGGAAAGAGAAAATAAAAACGTCAAAATAACAGTAACATTAATCATTTTGAGAATTCGTAGAATATTTGAATAATACATAGTTTTATTACAGATAGTTCATGTAACATAAAAGATTACTGGTGTCTATATGGCTATAAGATCCCCAGCGGACTATGTTCAGGTAGATGCCGACCGCCAAATGTCTTTATCATGAATGTAATCCTTAGTAGCGTGGTAACCCTTAGCCATAAGTTCACGTTTAATGTGTGAGTTAAACTTGTTATCAGGTAGTTTAGTTATATGAATAGGGAGCTTGTTATAAAACCTAATACAATTTCCCATGAATGACTTATTAGTTTTGCTAACTCTAAAGGCTGGTATAGCTAGTTTGTCCTTATTTCTAGTATTGAAATTGTGCAAGTCACTCCGTTTTTTATATTTATCTATATTTTTCCGCACAAACATTATATTCTGATATATATATTCAGATGGAACAGTAAGTATATTTCGTAATAACTCGTAAGACTCGCGACTGCCTAAACTATAAATAGCTCTTGCTGCTCTTTTCTGTAATACGAAAATGTTCATGGACATATCAGTTTGTCCTGAGTATGGGTGTGATTATCTATAATAAGTATAGTGTATTTACAAAAGAAAGTAAGTAGTATATCAGTTATCTGGTTTCCACAGTATAAGCTCTGCTTAGTTTGGGATCAGATAGCCAATATAATGCGTCTAAAAGTCTAATCATAAGCTTTCAAACATAAAGCTTATTTTTATCTAAGTAAAAAGAACGCTGGATACGCATTTCATTTTACTTGGCTATAAATCTTTTTAGGTTTAAAATCTTATGATTAGAATTACAACGATTATATAACGTAATTAACGCACTTCCTGAAAATATTTTGTTCAGAATCCTTTACTGAATCGATTTATATCATTTTTAATATACCTAGGTAATTTTTTATTCCAAAATAATTAAAACTACGGAAATTATTGTCATATCAACCCTGTAGAGTCAAAACCAATTGAAATGGACCGTAAGTCAAAGTAATAAGACTTATAAATCGCAGTTTTAAGTTTAGTTTTAAGCAAAATAAAGAAAAAATAAACTCTTTTCCAAGAAACTAATTTAATAAATAATAATGCATATATATGTAAAATAAAAAAATCAGTGTACGAGTATGTATTATGATTACAACATGAAATTCTAATTGGGGTGTGCGTTGCTTGCTTGCTTATCGTATGGGCAGTGGTAACCCTAGTGTCAGAGTTGCTCAAGCCGCCCAGTAGGCCTCATGTAGGCCTAATGTCTAGTTTGGCGTTTAAGGGCAAGGCTCACGTGACTGTAATAAACCCACGTGACTGCATCAACGTATTTAATGGTGACCTATTAATGAAATTCATTGCGACCTATTAACACTTGAGTGTTCTAAATATTGTAGTATATAATCATAACTAGGCGGGCTATAGCGTATTGTTCCAGTGTACCCACACCTGGACCACACGGACTTCTGCAAAAATCGTCCTTAAAACTGGTGGGCTACACCTGTGCCCCACTCGAGCGTTAGAGGAAATAAATATTTTGTGAGCATGTTTTGAAATTGAGATAAATATAATATTGGGTGAAATTAGTTGTTAGGTGCCTGTTGTTGTATTTAATTGTGTTTAATTTGCGTTTTGGTCACTTCTTAGATGGCGGGTAACTCTAAATAGATGATAACGAAGACGACATTTTCAGAAAAAGTGGCAAGAAGGAAGGAAGACTGAATCGCCTCACCATTCTGATACGGAATAGGTTAGCGAAGCGGACGAGGATCAAGATAAAGACGGGCCTCTGTCAACTTTGGCTTCCTACCAGTACCGTAATCAAAAATTACACCACCCACTTCTCATAAAATTTTTGTGAACACCAGGCCTAATAGGTGTATCAAAAGATGCTAAAACGGCTCCTCAATCGTTCCTGCTGTTTTGAAGGCAAATAAGTCGGATTCGCCCTTGCAAGATCTTCTTTTGAGTATCATATTATCCGACAACATATACCCAGGAATATAAAACTGAAAGGCAGACTTCTACTGTGATTGACAGAACAACCCCGGCAACATAATTTACCTATTCGGGGATGAGTTGGTTGGTGTTCTTTTTGTAGTAGGGCTCGCGACCGCAACACGCGCAAACGATGCAGCAAATAATAATAATATCTAGGGACAATGTCACACAGATCATCCTAGCCCGAAACTAAGCAAAGCTTGTACTATGGGTACCAGGCGATGATATACATACTTATATAGATAGATAAATACTTATACACATAGAGAACATCAATGACTCAGAAACTATTATTCGTGCTCATCTCACAAATATTTGCACTTACCGGGATTCGAACCCAGGACCACCAGCTTCGTAGGCAGGACCACTACCAACTTGGCTAATAATACTAACCTTACTTATGCCTGAATGTCACCAACAGAGTGTCATTTTGTTACTAATTATTATGATAATTATTTCAGTCACATTATAAAAAAACGACATTATTGATAAAAAATTACATTGCCAAATGAAAATAAGACTAAGAGTTTAAAAACCTTCCTTTTGTTGTTGATTTTTAAGAAGTCTATTTTTCAGTTTTTAGTAACATGTAAGAAACTAAATTTTGTTGAATGCATGAATCATTATGATAAAAATAAGATATTTAGTCATTATTATTGGCAGGCGAACTTAAGTAAGGCGTCCATCTTCGAAAGAGCGAGAGTTCCGGAAAGATACTGAGAAGGCCGGTTATTGCGGAGATTCTTGCGGGATGCCTTTGTCTAGCAGTAGACGTCTTAAGACTGATATGATGATATTGGGCTTCTCAGGAAAGCTAAAAAAATTGTTTTGTCTCTTCTGGCCTGTTAGTGACTCTTGATTGCTAAGTTCGATCCCCACGAGGACGATTATTTGTTTTGCGTCTGGGTGTAATTTATCTACAATATGTATATGTTTGATTACGCCGGTCTTCTTCTTAGGTAATCGAAGGGACTTTGAAAGTAAAAACTCCTTGGTAACTGCTACTTTATGGATTTACTATAGACTTTTGGCGTTACAATAAAATATATAAAAATTTATGTGGACAGAATGGAGCTTCACTGCGCAATGGTTGACGTAACGCGCCGTTTCGCTGATCGCGCAACGTTCCACGAGATAAGAGTGCGTTGCTAGTTAAAATCATCAGGTGGAATATATGGCCTGAACATGTTAAAATATGTTATCCTGCTTAGATCACATGTGAGTATATTACTACATAAGCCGTGGTGTGTCATCTAATAATTTTGACCTTACCTAAACAAGTTAGACATTGCCTCTGATTGCTATATGCATTCGTAACCAGTCTCCAAAGTTAATATAAAGAACGGACACTTTTCTTGAAAACTTGTATTTGTACAGTAGTGAAAGGTGTAGTAGGGTATACCTACACCTTAGAAATGTATTTTTCGTTATTATATTTATATTCTTTGCTTGTTAGTGTTACGTTATGTGAAGCTTTTTTTCTTGGTAAGTATTTATTAAAATAATATAATAATTGAATATAATGTAAAATGTGCCAAAACAATAATACTAACCTTACTTATGTGAGTAAGTGTATGCTCAATATATTACGTAAAACAGCAACATAATTGAATTGTTGAGTTCTACTCTACATTGTAGATATCTATTATGAATTCTTGTATGTTAATAAAAAAAAAAAAAAAAAACAAAAACAAAAACAAAAATTCGGTTCTCTAAAAAAATACATGGCTTAACTGTTAGTTTTGTTTTTTTTTTCATTATTTATGACTATTTCTTTGGTTTAGCGGTAGCGTGTTTAACTGTACATAATGAGGCCCTGGGTCCAAATCCCGGATCATGCCTAAAAGTGGTTTTGGGGTTTATTTAGTTGGGATTTATTAGTTAGACAATTACGAGTCACGTTATCAGTTTTTGTATGCCGGGATACAACAACTGATAACGTGACACGTAATTGTTCAGAGTCTGGTTGTTAATTTCATGATCGCCAGGTACCTTATCATACAAGAATTTAGTTCCGTTAGTGAGGGTCTATGTTAAAAAAATATAGTTAATTTTTTAGAAGGTAAGGTAGGTTTAAGCGAGGTAGGGCTTAGAGTTCATTTGCTCAAAGAGCAGCCCGACTGGGGAAGTACCTTCACCTTACAGACATTCCTTAATAATAACATTAATCATTTTAATGTTGTGTTTCCGAGCGTGAGTAAGGTCGCCAGAGCTCATTGGGGTGGGGGGAAAGATCAGCAACTGACTATTTAAGGTCGGCAAGGCACCCGCGACACCTCTGGTGTTGCGAGTGCCTATGGGCGGCGGTGATCACTTGCCATCAGGTGACCCACTTGCTCGTTTGTTGCCCTCTGATATAAAAAAAGGTAAATCTAAAAAAAATTCAACGGAAAACGGAATGATCCAACCTATAGAAGGTGGACATAAAAGATCTCAATAAATAGTTGTATGAAAGATACTGCCTTAAAAAAAATACCTAAAACATTATGATATATGGTTCAAACTAAGTTTGAATGATCATGCTAAATGCGGTATGTTTATAAAGATACTAGCTGTGCCCCGCGGTTTTACCCGCGTTAAACTTTATAAATTATCACAGCTCCTCCCCCGTAGGTGATAGCGTGTAGCCTATATGTTGCCCCAACCTCTTAGTAATATTCATGCAAAATTTGAATGAAATCCATGCAATACTTTTTGAGTTTAGCCCGGACATACATACAGACAAACAGACACACAGACAAAAATTCTTTAAACTATATTTTTGGCTTCTATATCTATTGTAGATCACGCCCCAAGTATCCTTTTTAATAAATATTCAATGTACAGTTTTGACTTTCTTACGATTTTATTATATGTACAGATTTGAATATAGTGTCCCAGACAGTGAACGCAAATAAACATGGAAGCATTACTTCAAGGATACTAAGCGCAAATTTTGACCCAATATCCCAATCAAACTGACACAACCGAATACCGTCTCTGATTGGCCAAAATATTACCGCTCAGATACATCTTTTAAAAGTAGACTTTATGACGTCATGTTCGGGTCTAAATTACCATGTTCATGACATTCGCCGAGGGATGTTTTATGTTATAAAGTGCAATGAAAATAATTCACCGTGACATTGATATTATTAAAATAATAAAGAATTATGATAAAATATACAGTATCTTGAACTTTACGGCAAGAGTTTTTCTAAGGTCTTTAAATAGAGCAGTATTTGGCGAGTAATGGGTTTATTTGCTATGATAATAGGTAAATAAAACAAATTTGTGACCAATTATTCACTAATTATTATTTACAATTTCCGTAGGTATACATAACACTTAAGTACTAATTTTTAGGGCCCCCTTCACTTCTTAACCATGCGTCCGTCTGTCTATCAATACCCTTTATCTTGAAAACGCGTGGACGAATCGACTGGAAATTATAGGTGATCTAGATGTGCAGGGTTACTTGTAAAATACCAACAACCTCGCAGGACTAGGAAGCTAACACTATAAGCAACAACTTACTCTACGGGCATCGCAATGATTACGCAAGCCGCCTGGTTACATATTATTTACGATGCACGTAGAGTTATAAACATTCAAGTGGTAAATTAATTAATATAGACTTTTTACAAAAAAAACAATACAAATTATCAAAAGTTGTAAAATAAATGTTGTTGCTTATGGTTTTAGCTATCTAGTCCTGTGAGGTAATTGGTGCTTTACAAGTTAACCTGTAAATATATAAATAAAATTGAATTGAATTAATTTCCAAACAAACCGTTTTCGTCCATAGTTCTCTTCGCTTTAGATCGAGTGGAAATTTGAAGAAACCAAGCTGTTTTAACACCACCATTGCCATTCTTTGTGCATACCCTAAAGATGCTGAGTATTTTATCTAAGATTAAAATAATTGTAATAAATAAAAAAAATTCGTCATTATTTTTGTGTAGATAAATAAATTGATTCGTTTGCATAACAACATCACCATATATTTTGTGTCAATTTGATTGACTTCATATTTAATAAAATTAAAATATATAGCGATGTACTTACTCGTAATAACTAATTCTAACACCCTTGTTATGCAAATGAGATTTATTAATACACCACTTCACTGCACATGAAGGCATTTTTGGAAATTAAACACGCTGAAACTAATAACTGACAGACGACCGCCATTGATGCCTGTAGTGCGCAAACTCGGTCCCACTCGGTCCGCGGCACAATTTTTAAGCCCCGCCTACCGCGGCATAATATGCGTTGGGTCATTTTCGCGAGCTAGGAATGCTTCCATGTTTATTTGCGTTCACTGGTCCCAGAATATTATTATTTTATTATATGTATAGATACCGGATTTCCCCTTCTGATAAAATTACTACTTAGAATTATCAGGAACACGACGTGTAGAGCCAAATCTTATAATTTATCAGCATAAGTTATATAAATTCACATAGAGACCTGCCTATAATATTATATATACGCCCACTGCCAGAAAAAAGTCTCTTCCAAAGGTCTCCCCAATTGCCGGTCTTACGCTGTCCGCATCCAGTGATTTCGAGCTACCCTAACAAGATCATCGGTCCATCTCGTAGGGGACTTTCTCCCGATACGATTAAATTAACAATATTTATATGCGGGTATAGATATCACCATATCTACCGGACGAGAATATAGAGAATTATCTACCAATAAGTTTAAAAGAATTATTAAAGCCAAATTGTGTAGCAGGACATATTACAAAATTTCTGATTATTTAAGTGATAGAAGTGCTTAGGATTGAGTTGTTCTGAGTGAACACACATGATTGTAATTAATCTTAAGTATATTTTATTTTAAAAAAGGATTCCTACTGAGTTTTCTGGCAGTGTTTCTCGCTGCCACGTCATGCACTGCACGGTAGGGTAAAAAAATATGACGATTCCACATAAATGTAAAATTTTTACGGAATAAATGATTTTGACTTTGACGTCTAAAGCTGCCCACAGGCCTACCTAATGATCCCCACAATGGAATTGTGTCCATCATTTAGGGTCATAGTACTCAGAAAAACACTACTGCCGGTGTTCTGGCAGACATTCATTTCTCAACCTTAAGGGTAGTTATATATCACAATAGCCACGCTTAGCAGACGGATCAGGCAATCGCAGTAAGACGGTCATAGTACTCAGAGATATTGTTAACACACAGCTATTTATACGTTCATAGATATATAATCGGGATGTATAAAATTACTGTAATGTTTATTATTAAGTTTACAAGAACTGGGTATTTTCAAGATAAAAAATGAATTCACTTGGATAAGTTCTTTCAAAAAACTCTTTTTGCAAGATTTCTTAAAATGTGACTTAGTGATCTACAGATCGAACGTAAACCTCTAACTGACAAAGTGCAAGTGGCGAATGCCATCGTTTTACTATTGTGTTTGAAATTAGTGCCGCGTAACGGGTGTTTTGTATATCAATACGCGTAACGTATGAATAAATATGTATGCTTACGGACATTACTTATAAATACTTCAGAGTTTACATTGTGATTCACAAAAATGCAATCTATATTGAATCTATCTTTAATAATGAAACTGATCGCAATGTGTTATTGAGAATCAGATAAGATGTTAAAAAATTTCGGCTTTGGAGATACTGTGCAACTGTCAAACTTTGACAGTTTCACTATGTTAGATCCTCACGTCAGTTTTCTTAATAGTAATATAGATAATAATATAGATACAGACTACAAATAGAATCTTATCTTAATTATACCTTGCGTATACGTATGTCTTGCCTGTGTGGTTGATGCCTTAGAAAGAATATATCTTCCCAACTCATCCCGTGGGGGGCGTTAAAGTCATCCCCAGGTAATATATATTCTATAGTACAAGTTTAACTACATGAATCCCCGTCTCGGTTTTTACTTATTGAATGAAACGCACTGATATGGTGTTAATGGTGCCAAGAAATCTTTGAGCGATATAAGTTTTTTTAAATTTCTGAACGCCTCCATGCTTCTGAAGGCATGAAAAGCGATCGGTTACGGTAGTCTTTATTCAACAGGTTTAAAATATGAAGATCATATGTATGTTTGCAGATAAGCCGGTATTCTTCTGTTATAAAGTATGCCCACTCTACTGCTCGTCGAGGGAAAAACGTGATATTGGTAAGATAAGTTTCAGTTTTTAGGGTTCCGTAGCCAAATGGCAAAAACGGAACCCTTATAGATTCGTCATATCTGTCTGTCTGTCTGTCCGTCCGTATGTCACAGCCATTTTTTTCCGAAACTATAAGAGCTATACTATTGAAACTTTGTAAGTAGATGTATTCTGTGAACTGCATTAAGATTTTTACACAAAAATAGAAAAATAATAATAATTTTAGGGGTTCTCCATACATAGAACTGAAACTCAAAATATTTTTTTCATCATGCCCATACATGTGGGTTATTTATGGATAGGTCTTCAAAAATGATATTGAGGTTCCTAATATCATTTTTTTCTGAACTGAATAGTTTGCGCGAGAGACACTTCCACAGTGGAAAAATGAGTGTCCCCCCTCTGTAACTTCTAAAATAAGGGAGTGATAAAACTAAAAAAAATATATGATGTAGATTACCATGTAAACTAACATCGAAAATTGGTTTGAGTAAGTAGTTTTTTTTAATACGTCATAAACCGTAAACCGCAATTTACCTTTCATTTAATCAACTAAAATACTTGCTGCTTCGGAACCCTTCATGTGCGAGTCCGACTCGCACTTGGCCGGTTTTATTTTTTTGTTCTTATTTATATCTCGGTAATTGGAAAAATCTTTACAACAGATTTATGGAGAATGTAGCACTATTATGGAATTGTTTACCTGGCTTACTTTGATATTACTATGATCAAAATAAATGATTTTCTAGCTATAGAAAAACATAAAAGAAGCCATCTGAGAAATAACTATAAATTGCAACTAAGACTTTTTAAAATCATTGTTCCACTTAAGCTAAAAATTATTAATATAATTCTGATAATTTGTTTGTAAGGTTATGAATCTTTTTGACAAATAAAAAATATCTATCGTATCCGAAACCATTGAGAATTATAGTAAGTTAGAATAATACATAGACAAGAAAAATTTCAAAGGTATGTAACCTTTGAAATTTTTCTTGTCCAAATTATCAATGTTCAAATACCAAATATAATAATGATTACGGAAGAAAGGCTACGATGTGCACTGAACAAATAAAAAAACTTATTCATAAAATACTTTTTATAAATAGATAATGTACAGTAAAGATATATTTTTTTTTGTTTTTAGGATCTCCACCATATTTTTACTTAGAAGACGACCCGTACTCATTCAGTCCTAGTGAATGGATCGAGGAACCAGAGCAAACACCGCACCATTTCGGCCATTTTGTTTACTGCAAACCAAAACCAACGACCACTACTCCTTCGACGACGACGATGATGACTACAACAGAGGAACCTACCTGGATCTGTATGGTCTGTAAAACAAAATGTGATTATCCTAAGAGCTAAAAAAAATAAACTTTATTGTATTGTTATTGAAACCAATATATAATATTTCATTTCCCTTTTAATCCATGACATAATATGTACCGGAAGACGCAGCGTGGGCAGGCCCACTACAAGGTGGACCGACGATCTTGCTAAGGTCCCGGGAAGCCGTTGGATGCGGGCAGCGCAGGACCAGCTATTGTGGAGATCCTTGGGGGAGGCCTTTGTCCAGCAGTGGACATCTTTCAGCTGATATGATGATGATGATGATAATATATACTGAGGCGTTAGTGGTTTGTGATTCCAGAAGAAGTCCAACAATACAGTACAGTACATTGCACACACGCTTAGGTTGGACGTATGATCTTTTTTTCCTCTAATCTATGGATCTGTTAATTACGAGCAATGTATTAACTGCATGATATCTGACGAGACGTATAGACAATTACTTTATCTTTTTATTAGAATTGGATATATGCAATATTAATATAACTAATAACTATTCCAAGAACTTAACAGGCAATATAATCTGAAATCTAGAATCAGAAAATGCGTTGACAGCAAATGCAAATTAAATCATTCATTCAATCGGCTTTAACGATGAAAAATGATTCCGGACCATTTATGACGTCACCTGTGCTCATGGAAGGCCGATTTAACGAATGATTTAGTCATTTTTAAACTTCATCTATTTGAACGCCGATCACGATCACGATGATCGGCGGTAGGCGGTAGGTCCCCAGATGGCAATGTTTTAGTCGTCCCACGATGTACTTGTAAATATATTTGACGGGCCGGTCGGCGTGGTTAGTAAATTCATGCCTTTCACGCCACAGGTCGTGGGTTCGATTCCCACCCAAGACAGATATTTGTGTAACTGAACATGTCTGGGTGTAATTATCTATTTAAGTATGTATTTACAAAAGAAAAGTAGCATATGTAATATATCAGTTATCTGGTTTTCATAGTACAAGCTCTGCTGAGGTTGGGTAGATGGCCGTGTGCGAATAATATATTTATTTATAATACTAGTCACATGCCCAATTTTGAATATTTATATAAGAAAACTCACGATTTTCTCTTTTAATATTGGCGAGATGTATTGATTGTAAATAACTTTTAAACTTATAGAAAGTGAAAACACGGAAACATGTACAGTTTTACGTCGAAATCCATCAAAACACAACAGTTCTATGAAAGTTTAAAGAATGGGCTATTTGTGGTTGGTGTAACTTATATCTTACTGTTAAATTTTTCGATTGATTGACTACCCTTTGTTCACTAACTTACTAGTTACACAATGCGTAGGTAATACCGCAGTTTTGTATTACGACTCAGGTGGAAGACACTGCGCCCGCAGAACCAAAAATACCAGGTTTTTGTTTTTTATATAAGAGGACGACAAACGAGCAAGTGGGTTACCTGGTGGTGAGTGATGATATGGCAAATAAATAATTTGGCACATGAAAAAAAGTTCAAATTAGGCTTCTGCCAATAGTAAAAAGTTATTTTGTAAATCGGCGAAAAATAGTTCGGTAAAATAATAACTATGGACATGATACTTCGATTATGCCACATCCAAATATACCAGGTTTTTAGGGTTCCGTAGCCAAATGGCAAAAATGGAACCCTTATAGATTCGTCATGTCTGTCTGTCTGTCCGTCCGTATGTCACAGCAACTTTTTTCCGAAACTATAAGAACTGTACTGTTGAAACTTGGTAAGCAGATGTATTCTGTAAACCGCATTAAGATTTTTACACAAAAATAGAAAAAGAATAAGAATTTTGGGAGATCCCCATATATAGACCTGAAATTCAAAAAAAATATTTTCATCGTACCCACACATGTGGGGTGTCTATACATAGGTCTTCAAAAATGATATTGAGGTTTCTAATATCACTTTTTTCTAAACTGAATAGTTTGCGCGAGAGACACTTCCAAAGTGGAAAAATTAGTGTCTCTTATTTTAGAAGTTACAGGGGCCCTGTAACTTCTAAAATAAGAGAATGATAAAACTATAAAAAATGTATGATGTACATTACCATGTAAACTAACAACGAAAATTGGTTTGAACGAGATCTATTAAGAAGTTTTTCTTTAATGCATCATAAATCGTAAACCGCAATTTACCTTTCATTTAATCTACTGAATGCTGCGGAACCCTTCATGGGCGAGTCCGACTCGCACTTAGCCGGTTTTTTATATATAAGATATAAGAAGTGATCACCACCGTCCAAGAACACTCGCAACACCAAGGAGTCGCGGGTGAGTCGTCAAACAATTGTTGCTGACCCTCCCCACCCCCACCCCTATGAACTCTGGCGACCTTATTCACACTCAGAAACACAACATTAAATTATTAATGTTATTATTAAGGAATGTCTTCTGTAAGGTGGTGGTAATTCCCCAGTCGGGCTGGTCTTTGAGCGAATGAACGCTGTTAGTGTTGCCCAAATGCAAGACCAAGACGAGACTTCGCGAGTCTTGGTCTTGCTCTTGCATCAATACACTGGTCTTGGTGTTAGTATGGCGCTCTCAGTCTTGGTCTTGGTCTCGGTCTTGCAAAAAGAGACTCGCAAGTCTTGCAAGTCTTGCAATTATCTATTAGCCTGTTGCAGTTTAAGACGTTCGTTAGAATCTTAGAATAACGTAACAGAGTAGGTACATTTTTAACTTAAATTGACATATGCATAGTGAACCACGAAATTAATACAATTTCATCATAATCATATCAGCCGTAGGTCGTCCACTGATAAATATAGGCCTCCACTATATATTTCTATAGCTACTCCGTGGCGGCGAACAAACAATGTCAAAACTGTCGTACAGTCGTTGACAAAGCGTAAAAGTAATTTAGAGATCTAGACCATACCTACCATAGCATTTATTGGCTACCATACCATGGCTACCATACCATAGCTACCATACCATAGCATACCTTTTATTCATTATGTGTAAGTCCTTACTTACCAGATAAGCTTATGAAGACCATAGTGGTGCCAATAGTAAAAAACAGAACGGGTGATGTTACAGATCCCGCAAACTATAGGCCTATTTCCTTGGCGACTGTTACAGCTAAAGTACTGGACTGTCTGCTTGACGCACATATGGTGAGTCGTATAAATCTTCACGATGCCCAATTTGGTTTCAGACCTGGACTATCGACGGAGACTGCCATAATGTGTCTTAAGCAGACTGTTCAGTATTATGCTGACAGGAAAACACCGGTCAATGCATGTTTTCTGGATTTATCGAGGGCATTTGACCTGGTGTCTTACGATATCCTGTGGAAAAAACTGCGGAAAGAAAGCAGCGTTGACTGTACGGTTATTTCCTTATTTAAATTTTGGTACGAGAATCAGACCAACTATGTCAGGTGGGGTGGAACTCTATCCGATGTGTATGGATTGAAGTGCGGAGTGAGACAGGGGGGCATTACCTCACCTCACCTCTTTAACCTATACATTAATCAGCTGCTTGTTGAACTCAGCAGCACCCGTATAGGCTGTCACATTGACGGCGTTTGTATTAACAATATAAGTTACGCTGATGACATGGTGCTGCTGAGTCCATCTATAAGCGCACTCCGGCGTCTTGTTAAGATGTGTGAAGACTACGCGGTCACCCAGGGACTCAGGTACAATGCGAAAAAATGCGAACTACTAGTATTCAAGGCAGGCACCAAATGTTACGCTAACGTGCCAGATGTCACCATAAATAATGCTCCGATAATCAGAGTAACAACGTTTAAGTACCTGGGCCACTGGGTCACGCATGACCTGAATGATGACCTGGACATCGAAAGGGAACGCAGGGCGATGGCTGTCCAAGGTAATATACTGATCCGCAGATTTGCACGTTGTTCGACGCAAGTCAAAATAACCCTTTTCAGAGCATACTGCCAGTCTTTTTACACGTGCAGTCTGTGGATCAGGTATACGCTGAGGGCATACAACGCCCTGCGTGTTCAGTATAACAATGTGTTCAGGATGCTGTTGGGTCTACCACGCTTTTGTAGCGCTTCCGGGATGTTCACCGAGACCAGGGTTGATGGTTTTCATGCAATTATACGGAAACGGTGCGCTTCTATTCTCGGTAGAATACGTGCTAGCTCCCACAGCATCCTGAGTGTATTGTGTGATAGATGGGGCAGCCCCATGCTGGCTCACTGGATACGGCTGCACACGTGGGTGTCAGCCGTTTCAAAGTTTGTATAAGAGTCTCTTTTACTAACACTAGGTTAAGACTTTTACTAACAATATATGGAAATTTATTCTGAATTAAATGATTAATAATAATAATAATTGGCTGGCGCAAAACTGTTACTATAGGTAAGTAGCTACTGCACTCGATGTTAGTTAGTTGATAGTTTAAATCTTGCTGAATAGAAGAATAGGTAATATAAAATTTGAAACTTAAGTCCCTAGTAGTTCCTAGACAATATTTGTACCTACCTCTTATTTTATTGGTTACAATTTTAAGCACATACTAGATGTTAGATCTGGACACAAGACTTATACAAGCATATTATTACGTAATATTGTTGTAGGTAGTAGGTACCACTGGGTAGAACTTTGCTAGAAAGATATTTTATTTTATTCTAGGTATATTTTTATAGATAGATAGATATATTAACTCTTTACTGTACACCAATATTAAAATCATACAGTGCAGGAGCATGTAATTAAAAAGTATAAAATTGGCGGCCTTATCACTAAAATGTGATCTCTTTCAGACAACCAAAGAATGGACAATAATAGGGATTATTTAAGAGGGCAGTTGTCGGTGTACATATACTTTGTTAACAGTACCCATTGGTACTCAGTACAAGAGCCTATTTTTATCACATGGGATCAGATTTGTGAGAAGGTAACGCGCTAGGTAGGTACTTATTAAATAATCTAAATATTATAATAATCAATACAACAGCTTTTAGTGTTACCTATACCTATCTACCGATACGGTTTTGGTATTGAGTAGTACTGGGGTATGTCTATCAACATTGGTATTGGAAGGAACCAAATAGCTACCTACTTAATAACGCCTTAATCTCAGTTTGACTTAAATGCGAGACGCACGAGTCTCACAGGCTTGGTATTGTCCTTGCTCAAATCTTGCAGGGTCAGTCTTGGTCTCGGTCTTGGGGTACGTGGTCGGAAAACCTCCTCGTGTTCCGAGACTAATAAATAAATAAAATAAATAAAAAAGGTTTTTATTCACGTAGACTTTAAAAAAGCGCTTGTAAATAGTCAGAACATGTTTGTAGTAATATAGTTGTATACATTAGATATTATTTCTAGTAACATAGATATTTAGGTACATCTTGTATGAAAACATTTATAAAATTTATTTTATTACAGAAATGATATTTAGCTAGCTCGTATCAAGTTATTGTCAAGAGATTATGTTTAATTATCTAGTTTAAGTCTAATATTTTTACTACACATTGTCAATGGTTCTGTCTATATTAAAGGTATTATTATTATGACGGACCTTGTGTTAATAACGACGGTCGCGCTTTAATGCTACCACCGGATCCAATGCGCCCCAACTGAGAAGACCCAGCGAAACAAACTCAGTGGGTTCATCTACTACCGGTTTCAACACGACTCAGTTGAGACGGTCCGGCGAAACATACTCAAGCGGGCATGAACACGGGATTTGGTCCAATTAGAGTAATTATTTAGTAGGCAAACACAATATATGCTCGATCGGTTGTCTGAATGCTTATTATTTTAGATTATATTTAGGTATACAAAAGAAAAACTTCGAAACAATAACATTATTCATTTTGAGACAGAGTCAATAATTTTAAATTAAGTATATGATAGCAATCATTTACAGATAGTTCACGTAACACAGCAGATCACTATTGGTTCCATTCGAATATTTATATTCGGTGGGAACGGAAGTTTTTCGGATTGGTGTGCCCTGGGCGTGGGCGCTGGCTTCTTCCTGTGCTTGCATGGGGAGAATCCAACGTCCGTGGCGAATATTCCGACATCTCTCGCCTCTGTTGTCCCTTCTATACTCTGGACGGGACAGCAGAGGACGCAATTCTAAGCTTCGCCGGACGGTGATGGGCTGAATGGCCGGAGCGTCAATCCGGTCGCTAGCATTCGACAAACCCTTAACCTCTAAGCATACCCGGCGAGGGGGCTACCGGGGGGTAAACCGGTCCACAGGGTAGACAGATCAGGATGTCTAATGATAAAACATTACCCCAGAAGGGTACCGGCTTAGCCGGAGAACCTCTCCCGGGACCTTCTGGGCCCGGCTGTCCCACCGTATCTGGGGGGTCACTACTGCACATGTATCCGCAGAGGTCGCGGATAGGGCGCACACGCCCAGTTTTGTGTGCCCAGTTTTGTGTGTCGAGGGACCCTCACCTGCAACTAGCGTGCTGCGGGTGAGAGTCTCTAAAGAGGAAAGGAGTCTGGCTGATAGAGCCAGACTGACTGCTCCACCGCGGAGGCAGCTGCGACCGCGTTCTACTTCGCGGTCGCTGTTGCATTCGCGGTCGCGGTCACGCTTGAAGTCCGTACTTCGAAGCGATTCCGTGGGAAGCGACAAGTCAGCCGCTTCCTGCGTGTCATTGCCGGCAGAAAGGCCGAAGCTTGGGAAGCGGAGATCCCTTGTGGCTCCAAATGCTCGCACACAGATTGTGCGGGCAAAAATAGGGAATCACGGGGGGGAGGACTTGGAAGGGGATATTTCAGATATCCTCAACCCTCTCCTCCCTCCTTCAAATACGCGGGCGAAGAAATTTTTGCCCCGCGTTGAAGATATAGCGGTGGAGCTCCGACATCAGCCTACGGCTGATATTGGGGCTAGACTGCTTGAGGCTCTGTCCGTGGTGGAGAAGGCCACGGATAGGTCCTCAAACATCCATGGGCCGCTAAAACACGCCATTAGGCGAAGTGTGCGCGAGGCGCAGACCGCCACCTCCGAACTGCACGTTCGGACGTACGGGGGCGAGGCTGAGCGATTGGAGGTGGAGAACCGGGAGCTTCGTTCGAAGCTCTCCTCCCTCGAGGGACGTCTCGCCAAACTGTCGGCGGAGGTTGAGACCCTGCGCTCTTGTCAGGGGCCTCCTAGAGTGACCTAGGTGAATACGACAACGACTAGTGTGCCGCGGAAGGCTTCTAAGCTGGATGCAACTAAGCCAAAATCCACTGGACGAGAGAGTGGCTCCAACGCCGAGCAGGTGGGTGCCATTATGGAGGACAAATTGGTGCCCTTCTGTGCAGCCCTCGTGGCGGAGCTCTTCCCAGGTAGGGCCATCAGGCCTCCACTTGGCAAAAAGGCTGTAGCCGTTACCCCTCGTGAAGCGGTTGCAGAAAGGCCGAAAGCTCCAGCGCCGCCGTCGATCCCGACCCCTTCTACCTCGTCCGATAAGGACAAGAGGAAAAAGAAGCGGGAAAGGGAGAGGCAGCGTAAGAGAACAGGTGTGCCTGTTGCGCCTGCACAGGTTGCTGGCGCTTCGCAGAGCCAGCAGTCTAGTGCAGTGCATGCGAATGCGGGAGAGATCACATGGGCGAAAGTCGTTGGTCGCAAATCCGCGGCCAAGGCCAAAAAGGCAGTGGCATTAAACACCGCTCCCGGAGGTGCAACGAGGCAACTCCCTCGCCCACCAAAAACGGCAGCGGTGTTAATAACACGGGCAGAAGGGTCAGAGACTCCTCTCGCCGACCTTATAAGGACAGCTAAGGACAAGGTCTGCCTCAAAGACTTTGGACTGGAAGGTGGTATCTTCCAGAAGAGAGCCTTAAACGGTGTCTTGGTCCTGAGAGTCCCTGGGCCCGACAATGCTGCAAGAGCCGATGCCCTCGCGGCCAAACTAAGGGAAGTCTTGGCAGATACGGACGCTCGGGTTTCACGTCCTGTCAAAACCGCAGAAATGCGCGCATTTGAGCGGGAAAAAAAAATCAAGGACGCGTCCTTGATTTAGATGAGACCGTCACCCCCGCGGAGATCGCGGTGGCCCTAGTGGGTACCGTCGGTTGTTCTGCCAATGATTTTAAGGTGGGACCGTCCGGGTCCATCGCTCGGGATTAAACACCCCGTGGGTCAGATGCCCACTCGAGGCGGCCAATAAACTCGCAGACAAACGCGTGTGCGTGGGTTGGTCAGTAGCAAGGGTCGTGGCTCTCAAGGCTAGACCCTTGCAGTGCTATAAATGCCTTGGGTCTGGCCACGTTAAGGCCAAATGCAACAGTCCCACAGACCGCATCAAATGCTGCTATGTCTGTAGCGATCTGGGCCATAAGGCCATAAATTGTAGAGCCGGCGAACCCAAGCGTCCGATCTGTACGGACCTTGGCGTTGCTGGCAAACACAGAATGGGAGTAAGTGCTTCCCTCTCAAAAACCAGACGGTACAGAGGCCGCAGGGTACTCCCACTACGCCAGTAGCGAATTCGTTCACGCTGCTGGCTGGTCAGGAGTCTATGGAGGCCTAAAATTCCCGCCCGCATCTAAGATATTGCAGGGTAACTTAAACCACTGCAGTAGGGTAATATTGGGGCTTCTGCATCACTCCCTCGCTTCGCTCGGTTTGCGATGCAGAATGCCCCAATATTGCCCTACTACTATGATCTGCGATGCATTCTCGGATCTTACAATCGATATATGATATTTTGTTGTTCGAATTTCGTTTCATACATTTAATAGAATGATTAATACTATGTGTACAGTAATCTGATTACATCGATTCAGGTACCCCATATTAAAATTATTCTTTTACGTCTACGAGGTTGTTGTTGATTCTAATTATTCGAGCCCATAACGTAAGCCCCACATAGCGAATATTAAATAATGTTCCATCACCTCTTTCTCTGGGTAATAATATAGCACTATATGGTTCATGATTCAAAATAGTAACGATGTGAAGTCCACACAATCGCTTTTCTACTATAATTATTTGCACCAGGTCCCCAATATTCAATGCCATGGTAACTAACACACTTCATCTCTTTTAATGATTCTTCTAGTATACATAGACCATTTCTAGATCAGTGTTTTAATGTTTACCTCTGTCTTTTTTTGATAATGATCAAATGAGTATTTCATATTTGAAAAATTGTTTTAATGAGTTCCACGGCTGTCACAATCATTGCAGCTTTAGAAGTAATTATTTAGTAGTATAATGATGTAGGAAATATTCAAAATACGAAGAAAAACAAAAATATAATAATATTCATTTTAAAAATTTATTATCAATGCACCATTTTTTTAAACTAAAAACATTTTTTAAAGCACATACAGAATCATGATACATACAATTATACAAATCTTCAGAATATTTATATCGATAATATAGACTTAGTAAATTAGGACAATTTTTATCTTCTAAATTAATCACATTGTTAGTCTTCAAAATTCTTTTCAACCACAACACTTTTTCGAGACCTTTAGTATAAATACATTTGTCTCTCAATATATCTGATATTAAATATTGATAATTTGAGTAAGATATATATCCCTCGCTCTAGTATATTTTTCTGTTACGTTCAATCCAACTGACTTGTCGTCTTTCTGAATTTGTCAAATCATAAAAAGGATACGGTTGTTTAATTAAAACACTTGAAGATTTTTATTAAACCATATAGCAATTTCTTTTACTATAAATTCATTTGCTTCTGTTTTAAAGCCTTGAACATCATTAAAACTGAGTTTCAGAGTACATTTAAAACTAAAAAACTTAGGATTTCCAATAGTAAATTTAATGAATGGGCAACTCCTGGTATATATAAAAGTCGAGCAAGATTGTACGAGTTATACGGTATAAAAAATACAGATTTGACTCAAATTTTTTAAAAATTACTCAAAAACATTAAAAAAAATTTGCAATATAGCTAAATCTAATTATATTAGTCGAAAAATACAAAAAGCGGATAATAAAATAAAGACCACTTGGAATATAATTAATAAAGAAAGTGGCAAGGATAAAAGACGTGATAATTATTTGGAATTAAAACTAGATAATAGAATTGTTAGTGAAAAAGCTGATGTAGCTCATGAGTTAAATAACTTGTTTGCCGCCATACCTGTAACCACCACTAGCTCCTTAAACTCTTCCGAAATTGGCGCCGAACTGCTGCTACGTAATAGCGTTCCAGAATGCAAACAAATATTTAACTTTGAATATGTAACAGTATCTGATATAAACGATATTGTTAGGACGCTTGAGCCAAAAAATACAGGTGACTTATGGGGTATTTCCGTAAGGATTTTAAAAACCATAATCGACGTAATAGCGCCTTATTTAATGATTATTTATAATCAATGTATAGATACAGGTACTTTTCCCGACCTAATGAAAAGTAGTAAAATCATACCATTGTTTAAATCAGGTTCTAAAGACGATCCCTCTAATTATTGCCCCATCTCTATTTTACCAGCATTAAGTAAAATATTTGAAAAACTTATACTCAAGCAGTTACTGAAACATTTTAATTTACACAACCTCTTGCATCAGAACCAGTTTGATTTTACTAAAGGGCGATCCACTACAGACGCAGGGATTGCGCTGATAAAAAATATATTTGATGCATGGGAGAAGTCACAGAATGCTATTGGGGTGTTTTGTGACCTTTCTAAAGCATTTGATTGCGTTCACCACGACACGCTATTATTGAAATTACGACATTATGGCGTAGGGGAGGTTGCGCTGGACGTGTTGTCGTCTTACCTTAATCAGAGAGTTCAGTGTGTCGACGTAGGTGGAGTTAAGTCAAATAATTTGCCCGTCACTTTAGGCGTGCCACAAGGCTCCATTCTTGGTCCCTTTTTGTTCTTAGTATACATTAATGATTTACCACATTATTTAAAGAACTTCTGTGATGTTGTCCTTTTCGCAGATGACACTTCTCTTATCTTTAAAGTAGACCGAAACAGAGATAACCTTGCTGAAATAAATAGTGCTCTCACACTGATTACCGAATGGTTCACGGTTAATAACTTAGTTCTCAATGCTAAAAAAACAAAGTGCATTAAATTCACCACACCAATGTGAGAAATTTTGGTCCAGATCTGGTATGCAACAATGAAGTGTTGGAATCTGTTCAATATACTACATTTCTGGGCATAACTTTAGACAGTAAACTTCAATGGCGTACTCACATATCCAGCTTGGCTGGAAAATTAAGCTCTGCTGCTTATGCTGTTAGAAAAGTTAGGCAACTTACTAACATAGATACTGCGCGCCTGGTTTATTTTAGCTACTTCCACAGTATTATGTCTTACGGTATACTACTGTGGGGTAGGGCGGCTGACATCCACAGTATCTTTGTTCTACAAAAACGTGCAGTACGAGCTATTTATCAGCTAGGCGCGAGATTCTCCTTAAAAGAGTTTTTTAAAGAGATAAATATATTAACGGTATCTTCGCAATATATTTATGCTAATATAATTTATGTGCGGCAAAATCTGAATTTGTTTCAAAAGAGAAGTGACACGCACACAATAAACACTAGAAATAAACACAAATTGTGTGCCGAATCTCATCGTTTACAAAAGGTTCATTCTTCTTTTGTCGGACTGAGTATCCGAATATATAACAAAATACCTACAAATCTTCAGGAACTGTCCTATGCTAAGTCAGGAATATTTTAATGAAAAAGGCCTATTACACTCTCAATGATTATTTAAACGACAAAAACGCTTGGTCGCTTGGTTGAACACGAGCAACATCTTAATGTTACATCAAGGACATACATTTATATTTTACTCAACTGACTATAGAAATAATTCGGTAATATCATAGATTTTTAGATGCATATTCTTATTATTAAACAAATGTATATTATCTCGAACAAGTCAAACGCTGTTCGGCCGAAGGCTGTTAACGACTTCAATATGAACTACCCGTTGTAAGTTCGTCATGCTCCCATTGTGTGTTAATGCTTGCGGTGGCGTTGTGGGTCGGGTCGTTTCCTTCCCTCTAATATGGCGAGGGAGGCGATGGCTGGCCCCCACGTCATACTCGTGAACGGGTGCTGCTTGCGGTAACTGGTCGAACTGCTGTTGGGGTACTCATAATATTTTATTTTTTCATACAGTCGTTGCCTCTGGTTGACTTCATGTGACTTGTTAATTTTGTAAATGTACGCGGATGTACCCACCGTTTTCTCATCTAGCAAGAGGTTATTCTAATTGCTTGAGTGAAATTTAATGTTATTGTTTATTATCTCACAATTTTTTTTTATTCATTAGATGACAACGGTTCTGTGCGTGCATTAGCCTACATAACGCCCAAAACAATGTAAGAACATACATGATTAAAAAAAAAAATAGAACGAAAACAAAAAGCAAAAGAAGACGAAAAAAGCAAGCCTGGAGTTTCTTTGTGGCTTTCTTCTCCTTCCACCTAGGTAGCTAGAGAAATCCGCAGATTAGCTAGGGTAGGCTCCTTAGCGGCGAGGATCGCTTTGGCCCCTTAACACGTCATTGGTGATCCCGTGCAACTGATCACACCCTCTCTTAGAATTCTGTCCTTTTGCTTCAGCGGCCCCCTGAGCTGTGGCCCGAACCCTAAAAGGGTGGCCTCGGGTATTAATTGTTTAATTTAAGCTACTGGTTAAGAGCCTTCTGCGCTAGCCAAATGCTCATTGCCTTCACTTCTTTAATTTTAATATTGTACAACTAAATTTCAAAATAATAGATTATTTTTTTTAGACTAATTATATTTTTGTAATTTTTATACTGTATTTGACTATGTTTATGTACTCCAAGTGTATGTTAATACCCAAGTGCTGAATAAATTTCATTATTTCATTTCATTATTTCAACATCTACAATGGCAGTCATGATAACCTACGCACTATGTTGCTCAGAGGTTTGCATTCCACTAGTCGCACATTTATAATCAAACAATATGCAGCAGTGTTATCTGGTATTGGTGTTGAACATTCAATTTCCAACCGAACGTCTCCTGGGCCTGTTTTTAGACTATCGTTTTGTCTTGAACAATCTATGATGAACAGAGGAGCCTTATTTTTAAAGTTCTGCAGACTAAGCAAGGGATCCGCTGGACAGTTGTAATAAGACTGTTGAAATTTCGCATACATTTCGTATAATATAATGTATGTGTTCTCAGAAAATTTTAAACCTAATGGCTCATAGGGATAATATTGTGAATTCAAAAAGAGCGTAACGTTTGTTACTTCACAATGATCGAAGTGTGAACTATCTTTTAGTTTATTACTTTTTCTATCAGTTTGTAAACAAAAAATGACATATCTAGGCTTTTCCAATTGGGATGCAGTTTTAACTGACCATGAATGTTTTGTTGTTTTCGGTAGTAAAGGGTACTCATACAAATCCCAATTTCTAAATGCCATTTGAATGGCTCTATCTTTTTTTAAATGTTTTAAAAGTGTTAGTCGTTCTCCACTGTACTCTATCGAGATTTATTTGGAAGTATTACTTCTGAAATTAGTGTTACTTCTGTTCAATATAAGTTCATGTTTACAATTTATCACTATTTTATTATAATCTTCTGCAAAACCCACTATCTTATTTAATGGTATAACAGCGGTAAAGTGACCATCAGTTTGAAATCCGTTTAAGTTCCATCCCCATAAGGCAGCAACTTTATTTTCACCTTCATTTAATGGAACATATGACTTTACTGTTGACGTTATGCCCGAATTTTTATGCGATCTATTTCAATACCGTTTATTTCATATCTGATGTCTTGAAACAGGAACAAAATAGGGTTATTAGTAAATTTTACAGGTTTCTCAATCGATTTTCCATCTTTTCCAAATATCTTTGTACGACCCTCGATGTAAACTGTACTGGCTGATGGTAACACGTATATGTCTTGTTGGTGGATAGGTATTCTGATTTCATCGTTTTCTCTAAAGCAGTTGGTCTAGGGATTGTAAGAATGAATCTCATAACTTTCGATAGAAGTATCGAAATGCGGTATGTCATTAATCTGTAGTAAATTCATACTTTAAAACCCAATGCTTTGAGGAAGTCTTTATTTATTTTAGTCAATTTTTTAACTTTTTTCTTACGTCGATGCGCCATACTGGTTGTAGAAGAAGTAAGGTGTTTTATTTTGAGATGAGGCTTTATATTGTATAATATCATTTTACTTTTCTTAAATGAAGACGTAGTTGGATGTGTTCTATAAAAGGAATGACGTAGCCAAACTGATCAACAACCTTAATAGATATGGATGTAATTATATTTTTGTTCACTGGGAAGTAAATAATGTTCCGAGGCGTTTCTAGGTAATGTTTTCCTGCAGTAGTACAAATTGATGAATAATATGAGTTGGCATACCATTAGTGTAAGAACCATATATTAAATCATATTCAATTCTGATTAGAGACTGAGGCTGAGATCTATTGAGCGTACTTAGACTTTGCTCAAACTTTACTTACGTAATACTTTGCTAAGTGTATGCTAAGCTTATACTTTGATTTGGTATTTATAGACTTTTTGAAGTTAAGATTATGCTTAGCATAAGCTAAGACAGAGAAAGTCAAAACACCAATTGTAATTTCGTTACATGCATTAACTTCTGTCTAAGTAAAGTCTGAGCAAAGTCTAAGTACGCTCTATAGATCTCAGCCTGAGTATTATTAGAATGCACATTTGATACAGAATTTAATATTGAATAGTGCAGCAAACCACATTCATATTTATCAGATAAAGTAAGAGGTGGTAGAAAATACGACTCTAATTCTGATTTATTCCCAGATATAGACACAGTTATAGACATACTTGCATACTGAACGCTTTTCAATAATTCTGTTTAATATATGCTATGCCTACTCCAAAAGTTTGTTAAAAAATTTAAACATAAATGTCCATATTTGTAAGGGTGATCACCTTGTATATTTTCATAGTTATAGTGGATTTTTGAACCTAAGTATTCTATAAATTCCTTGAAGGGCTTTAAATTTCCATAACTGTTAAAATATTCAATATAATCGTTGCATTTTGCATAGGCTACCCAATGAGAACCAGGATTTTTAGAAATATCTAAATTAACAACTCCACATTCATTTGTATAGGGGTGTTTGGGGAGTTCATCTCTCATAAACACCCCTCTAAAGTAGGGAATATTATTCCCATATTTTAAAATGTCAATGTTAGTTAAGGCTCGTTTGGGTAGCCGATGTATTAGTTTTTTTTATTTTGATACAAAAATTCCTAGTCCACCTTTATGCGGCTTAAGATGCAGGCCTTTTCCAATACAAAGAGCTTCCATTTTTTCATTATGTCTCTTTGATTCATCGTATAACTTTTTTGCCATCTTGAATTCATTTATAGTTTTAGCAATACTAGCTGCTCCACCTGCTAAGGCTCCTGCGGCTGATAAACCAGCAAAAATAGGAATTAAAGGTAACACTGCGCCAGTTTTTGGTATTGGAATAATCCGAGGAAGTTTAATGGTTGACTCATTTGCTAATTCTCTGGCAGCAGCCATAGCTAATTCTATTGCTGCTTTTTTGCATTTTGATTTTAATTTTTTCATATGTTTTTTCGTAACAGATATAACATTTTTCAATTTCTTTTTAAGACCTTTTCCACTGCTAATTTTTGAGGAAAAATTATGACGACGAGTTTTTAAGCCATTACCAGTTTTAATTTTCGCTAACATAGCATTCCTTACTAGACGTGCTGAAAATTTTTCTCCTGTACTGGCATCAGGAGCAAACAATCTTTTTTTTGCCATTTTTAATAGAACTAGATCAGGGTTGCGACTTCAAGTTTGACGACTTGTAGTATGCAATATCGTGGTCTTTACAATATTCATCCAATTTACTAACGCCTTTGTCTCCACGTGTAAGTCTCTTAATTAATTTTGTGCCAGGACCACAATAATTATATCCGGGCAAATGCAATTCAAATGGTAAATGGTTTATTAGCCAAGTAAGAAGACTACTCTCTCCAATACACATAACGAGACTGATCAATCAAGACTCAACACTTATAATCCCCCCCCCCCCAATAAATCAATAAAGTGTGAAAAAGTGATAGTTCTTGTTCGAAAACTGTATGTACTCAATCTGTGTGTGTTCTCCACCTCGTCTGGTGATAATCACTACTATGTACTGGGTGTAATTAAGTGAATAATCAATTTTAAGTGCAATATCGTGCCGTTAAATTACAAACTTCTAAGCAATTCACGCATCAATAAAACAAAAGACTGGACTTTGACCCCAAAACCGGTCACTGTGTGGTTATTAGCAAACACCTGCCTACTATATTAACGACGTTTATTTCACCTTAGAAGCTAATGTTACGGTAGTCAAGTGTGCAATTCCACGGACTTAACCCAGGTGCACCTGGTTCAAACCTGCGAAACAGATTTTCTTTTTGCGCATTATTTCTAGAAGATTGATCGTTACAAGCTCTCAACTAGACTCAATAACATCTTTTTGCAGTGTTACAACAATATCTAAATATTTTTACAAATTATTACAACAAGTTTTTTTTTTGCAATGTTGGATTCAAATTTGTACACAACAAAGATGTTTAAAACTCCACCCGGAACGCCTAACAATTTCGCTACTCCGTCTCGTTTGGAAGAATTTCCTGTTTGCAAACAGTAGTCCGTAAGTCGTATACGTTTTGCTCGCTGGGTGACATTTAATGCTCTGATAGTTTGGTCCGGCGTCAGCACCTCATCCGCAAGCTTGGGAATATCCGATCCCAAGCTTGCGGATGAAGTGCTGACGCCGGACCAAACTATCAGAGCATTAAATGTCACCCAGCAAGCAAAACGTATACGACTTACGGACTACTGTTTGCAAACAGGAAATGAACAGGACCCCTTAGCGGAAATAAAGTCTATGTTCCTGGAACTTAAATCAAACCAGGATCAAAAATTTGAGTTGCTGAACTCCGCCCTAATATCAATAGTCTCCCAAAATGCCGATATCCAAAGATCTGTTGACACACTCTCAACTCAACATCAGGACTTGCTCCAAAAAATCAAGCTTTTAGAGACTGAAAATACAATTTCCAAAAATAGAATTTCCATCCTGGAAAAACAGTTGGATCTCATTGAGAGAAATGCACATAGCTCTACCCTTGAAATAAGGAATCTGCCTAAACAAGAACAAGAAAACAAGAATTCTCTTGTCACCATTATAAAGAACATTGGAGAAATACTTGATCTTGAAACCTCTATCCAGGAATCCGAGATAAGAAATATTTATCGTACAAAATCGGATGCAGTAGTCATCAACTTCACTACAGTTCAGCGTCAGGAAACCCTTGTTTCGAAGTTCAAACATTACAATAAAACCCAGCGTGAGAAGAAGCTACAATTATTGAGCTCGACTTGCATTAAGCTGCCGGGTGAATCGCGCAGATTATATGTGTCTGAATATCTTTCAACGAAAGCACGTAGATTATTTTATCAAGCTCGTCAGTATGTCAAGGATAATAAGCTTTTCTCGACTTGGACATCCTTCGGAAAGGTCTTTGTAAAACCTGAGAAAGACTCAGCTCCTGTGTATATTGATAATGAGCTACAACTGTCAGATATTATCCTGTGACTACGCCTTTATCGTAAAAGTAACATTTCATTAGTTTTTAGTTTATTTAGATTATTTTTTACCATTGTTTACTTTTATTATTTATTAACAGTAGTATTACATAAGTTTTATAAGTGTATATTCTCCCTCTCTCATCACATACAACTGATTCATTTTGCACAACTCCTACTCTTTCCACACATTTTATATACATCTTTAACAACACGCCACCTAACGATTACCGTAGTTCCAGTTCGAGGCTTATGCCTTAGTTATAGTTTCCTTATCAAGCTCGCCACAAAACGATTGTGGCACCTTTGCACTCCAACAACTAAACTCTAGTTGCTTTCACCCATTATGGAAGCTATAAGCCTTGAACTGGACTCATTTCAAATAGCTAAATCAGTTAAGTGTGCCATCGATGACGTAAAAACACACACATACACTGGAAACAGAACACTAAATGTGCAACATGCCTAATTTTAATACATTTTTATGTAGATCGAACGCTGTCTGGAACATTATTGTTTTATCTGAATGCTGGTTACATTCTGGTAGATCCATTCCACCATTAGATAACTACAACCATGCATCAACTACTCTTCACAGCTCACAAAATGAAGGCGTCGTGATTTATTATAAAAACAACTTGAAAGCCATACCAAGTGAAACCTCAGTAACTGATTCAAACTGCCTACTCCTGAAACTAAATGTAGAAACCTGCATAATTGCTATATACCGCCCTCCTAGTCATGCTAATACCACCAACTTTATAAGTTCTCTCGACTATTTACTTAAGAAACTCTCTCACTTTAAAAATATTGTACTATGTCGAGATATAAATATTGACATTTCCTCTAATGGCACAGATAGACGTTGCGATGAGTACCTAAACATGTTGGCTAGCCACGGTATTCTCCCCGGTCATACCATTCCTACTCATGGACGAACTTGCCTAGATCATGTGATGATAAAAACTAAATTAAAAGCTAAATGTATTATAATTGAGTCATCAATCACCGACCATGAATGTGTTGCCATTAGTTTAAAAACATTTACTAAACAACTATTTGCAAATAAAGTTTATAGCCACGTTGATCTAAAACGCCTCGATGAGACTATACAAACAATTAATTTCCAGCCTATATTAAACTGCGATGACGCCAATGTAGCGACTAACTTGCTAGTCTGTCTTCTGGCTTCAGCCATTGATAACTGCTCTAGTGTTCGTAAAACCGCTAATAGGAAAAGGTTTATAAAGCCCTGGATCACAAAAGGCCTATTACGATCCATGAAAAACAGGGACAATTTATATAAAAAAACTAAACGGTTTCCTGAGAACGAAGTACTTAAAACAACATATAAACGTTATCGTAACTTTTGTAATAACTTGATCAAAATAAAGAGAAACTATGAAATACATGAAATTGAAAATGCAAAAGGTTACAAGAAACAACTTTGGGAGGTAATTAAAAGAATTAGTGGCTCTAATAATCAAACTGATCACTCGTCCTGTCTATTGTCCGCTACGAACACAGAGGAAAGTATAAATAATGTAAATAGCTTCTTCGCCAATGTCGGAAAGCAACTGGCTAAACAGATAGCACCTGCAACTCCTAGCACTATACGTCAACAAACTCCTCACTCCTCATTTGTAAATTCTCTTGTCTTGCTTCCCACTAACGAACTAGAGGTACTTTCTAGGGCTTAAAGGAGAAGTGTGCTGTAGGGTCTGACAAAATCAATAGTAAAATAATAAAAAGATACAAAAACATTCTCTCTACATTTATAACGCACATTTGTAATTTAGCCATTTCCACTGGCATTTTCCCACAAGCATTCAAAACAGCTCTAATTAAACCTATCCTCAAAGAAGGAAATAGAGACTGTGTCGACAATTATAGACCAGTTTCGATCTTGCCTACATTATCAAAAATTTTGGAATGAATTATTAATAAACGTCTCACCAACTACCTAGAGTCAAACTGCCTCCTTTCCTCTGTACAATTCGGTTTTCGTCAAGGTAAATCGACCAACGATGCAGTGCACGAGTTATTACACTCTATAGTAACTCGCTTGGATGGTAGGCAAAAATGTCTAACAATTTTTCTGGACTTGGCCAAGGCCTTCGACACAGTCTCTATTCCTCACCTTCTAATTAAACTGGAGCGTATTGGTGTGAGGGGTACCCCTTTACAACTTTTCAAGGATTATCTTACAAATAGGAAACAGTGTGTTATCATAGACCACAAAATCAGCAGCGAATTACCTATTGTCTTTGGCGTCCCGCAGGGTAGCATAATCGGTCCTACATTGTTTTTGGTCTATATTAATGATCTCTGCCAGTTCCAACTACCTTTCGGACAAATTGTTTCGTTCGCTGACGACACTGCCCTGTTATTTCATGGGGACAGCTGGGAGAGTGTCTTTAATATTGCTCAAAATGGTCTTAGCATGGTTTGTAACTGGTTGCAAACTAATATACTATCCCTAAACATTAATAAGACAAAATATTTAACATTTGCTCTCAGAAAAAATTTACTCCCGCCTGTAAGCTTGAATATTGTCGTTGAAACTTATTCTACATGTCGAACAACCAGAACTTACACCACTCTCCAAAGAACGGACTCCATAAAATACCTATTACTATTGACCATTGTCTTACCTATACGCCACATATCAAGAGCTTGGTTACACGCTTGCGCAAGCTGATATACTTATTCAAAAATCTTCGTCACATAGCCGACGCCAAGATCATCAGGACTGTATATCATGCTCTGTGTCGCTCCATTACTGATTACTGCATTACATCTTGGGGAGGTGCTGCAAAGTCTCACCTCATTGAAGTCGAAAGAGCCCAGCGGGCTATCCTCAAGGTAGGTGCTGGACTTCCATTCAGATTCCCTACAGTAGAGCTTTATAGACAATTGAATACTCTCACCGTGAGACAAAGCTTTATCCTGTATACCGTGCTTAAGAAACACTCGGAACTCCATTATGATCCTAACATAACTAAAGATAAGCGTCTTAAGGGTAAGGTATATAAACCTTTTCACGCCAAAACTGCTCTGTCCCATAACTTCTATTGCTTCCTCGGGCCATACTTGTACAACAAAATAAATACCGAAATTAATATATTTCCCCGCCTTAAAACTACCTCTAAAATCCTAGTTACAAAATATCTGCTGTCTTTGAATTACGACGAAACAGAAAAGCTACTTTCTCCATTAACATAACTGCAACTTGCTATCTCCAGTAACTACTACTCTAGATCTCGTGAAGTAGTTACCAGTAGACGGACTGTTATATAATGTTTATAAGTTTATTTTTATTTAGTGTGTACATACACTTATATAGTTGTTACACTCCCATTGTGCTGTTTCCTCCTTCACTCACACTTCAACTCACATACTTCACTTCACACTCCAACTCACAACATCTCACAATTCCCTCACACAGTTCACAATATACACGCTTTAAAGCTAAAGATGATTATAACATTTCTAGTATCTGTATTCTTTGTGTGTATGTCAACTGGTATCTTATTGTTATCCTACAGTAAACTAACTGAGTGAGGGGACCTGGTGACTTGTAATACAGATTTTATTTTTAAATCTACAACAGGCACCAGTCTCTCACAAAGTAGGTCACTAGGTAATTTAACAAAATTTACTATTTCTACTTATTGTAAGTCTTTGTGAGAGGATAAATAAACGTTTATTATTAATATTATTATTATAATATATTAAAGGAGTTTGAGAAGTCAACTAGATTTATTCGTATTTCACAACACGTTTGTTTTATCTATCCAGCTATTTTCATTAGAATTGAATCCTAGCCATTTTACGAAAACTCTATTCCCTTGCCTCTTAAGAACTTTCTCAACGAAATATACGGTAGGATGTTTTGTCTTCTGGAGTTTTCTAATAGAGAACAAGATGGAACTTCATCTGAGGTAAGTAAGTAGTAGTAGTATGTAATTTATACATGTTTATGTCTGATATTGTTTATATGTAAGATAAATATATTTGTTTACAGACTTTGATAGAGGACGATAATCCAGTAACCAATCCTTTTTATTATGCTCAAGATAGACAAACTTGGTACGCTGAAGTAGCAGCTAAGGCGATTGAGGAGAGTCGAACTCAAAAAGCGGAGGAGCATAAATTGAAGCAGAGAAGAAAGAAGGCATTATCTTTAAAAAATAAATCCTTCATCATACGTAAGGAGTCGGAACGTGCTCGCCATTTAATAAAAATTACCATACATAATTTGGATGGACCTCATGTGGACGATGATTCTGATAATGTAAATGTGAATTTACAGTATTTAGTGACCAGCGACTATGACGATATTATGAGCGCCACTGAACATTTAGTTGATAAAATTAGTAAAAAAGTAAGCAAATCGAATACTATTTAAATTGTATTTTTATTGTATTGTCGAAGGTATCTAAATAAATATTTTTAAACCTACTTTTCTTTTTCATTATTATTGGAATTTATTACTGCAAAAGCAAACGAAATGTTTAAATTAAACGTTTTTAATTCTTATCTATAAGGCAATATGAATAACACAAACAACTGCTGTAAGATTACACAATTATTTATTTTCACATTTTATTATATCAAATAATATAATATACATACTTTTTAGTAAACTACAATGTATCTTATAGGTAAACTTTATTACAGGAAGCTCGGATATATATTTTATTGATAATTTGTTTCACTCAAAATGTAGTTTTATAATGACCCCATGCTAAAGTTGTTATGTTATCATCCATTATTTGCCTTTTATCGTCGTTTCTTGACAAAATTACTTTATTAATCTTTTGGGTAAAAATTGTATGACTTTTAGATCTAATGATATACATATCGTCTCTAAGTATTTCGTTGCCAAGTAAAACTTTTTAAAATTTTTCTATTTTTAAATTTTTTTGTAACACATTTCTTAACACCTTTAGGTTTCTTTATCGAGGTATCTTTTGTATCTATGCAATATAATTCTGCTCCTAAACCTACAAATTCAGAAATATTTTTTCCACCCATATCATCTTTAAAGTAGCCGGGTATCTTAGCATTAATGTTTGGTATATTAAAAATATTATCATTTTCAAAACCACTAGAATCAAAATATTTTAAATGCATCTTCATATCTTTATAAAAATCTTTTGTACGTATTAAATACAAAAGACTGTCTGTGTCTGTATAGCAAGGTTTCAATTTATCTTCATAAATCCGTGTCATTATTGAATAATGAAATCTATATAACGTAAAAGCTCCTATTACCGCCAGTTTTAGCTGTCTTAGGATTCACTTTAAAAAAATAGATATAAGCTGTTTTGTTAGAAAAGATGTTATAATTTTTATTTAATCTCAATAAAGTATTCTTTGCAATTCAGTACTTAAATTCAATATTCAATAACGCAATAATTACTAAATAATTATTTAATCCAAAAGAGTAGTTGATTCTATTACCGACCCATAGTATGCGGCAAGATTCTATTACCGATTTTTCTACTTCTTTTACCGACCGCTACGAAGATTTCACTTCTTCTCTACTATTAAATAAAATAAAAATTGTTTTTAAGGTATATAGTTATGAGATCACCATTATTACAATATGAACATATTTATTTATTGCAACGCTTAGAGAACTTACTTTTTGTTATTTTAATTAATTAAAAATGTAACCAATCTCAGAAATCAGTCTTCAAATAATTAAAAGCTTACTTTTTCATTACCTACATACTAATTATATATTATAAATCAATAACGAAAATATTTTATCTGTAATAAAATCACAAAATACCTTTATAATAGGTTAATTTTATAATAACATATTTATAATTCGCTCAATACAGAAGCCGACCCCAAGATGCTTGGGATTAATAAGGCTAGGAGAAGAGAGAGAGAGATTTTAATCAACGATATAGAATTTAGTTGTTCGAAAGAAGATTTAAAAAGTTACATGGCCCTCATTCCGTCCCGCCATTTTATTTGATTTGAAAACATATGAAATATAGCCAATGCCATGAAGCCATGAATGAAACTGGATAGCAAATATTATTTTACATTAATAATACCTATGGCCTGTGACAAAATCTCTCAAAACGTCACGTTAGCAAGAAATAAGCCAATTTGTCCAAAAATATACATTTTGTTTTTGTGTACTGTAATACTACCAAACATATCGTCACAGCTGTAAGTCGGTAATAGAATCAAGTATGAAGGTTACAATATTCTATTAGCGACCAATAAAATTAATAATAAAAAGATAAAATATCGGTTTTATGGAATACTGTTAAATTAGATCTCATTACTATATTATTTTTTTAGTCTCAGTTAGTCTTTAATTCAGATAATAATGGTTATTTACAGTATAATATCGTTATAATAATAGGTATATTGTCTAACGTTGAATCGAGTTTTACACAAAAACTTTAAGAAATAGCTGTGTCGTTAATAGAGCTAACGAAGTAAAATAATTTTAAGAATTGAACAAGAAAAAAGTAAAATCGAATCAGGTTGTTTATAATAGATATTATTTAAAAATACTAAATGTTCTCAAAATTTAACAACGCCATGGGTCGTTATTAGTATCAAGTTTTGAAATTCGGGTTCTATTACCGCCTTAAATTAAAACATGATTTTATAACACAAGAACCAATAAGAAGTATTATATCAAGAGTTAATTTAGAAAACAAATATATACGTTACAGTTGTAATGTGATAGCAAGAAGACCAATCCATTCTTAGTGTGTTACTTTCCTTAAGTAATATTTAGGTGTACTTACGTGGCCGGAGACGCGACACTATGAAACGTGCGTCAATTTCGGGTGCGTCCCACTCATTGTCAAATTATTTCTTTTACTGGCTATTTACACACATAAACTTTAATCTTTTTGCTGCCCAACTAAAATATATAACGAATTTTTAAAGTATCACATTCTGGAACCCTATATTATGTCTAATATGAGTGATTTAAAAATTAGATCGTTAATAGAGTACACTTTTTAGGGGGTCGTTAATAGGAGCTTTTACGTTAAGTGACTTTTCGCGATTTCTAAAATACTGAAATCAATGTAAATAGGGTGATCCAAAACAATTTTAGCTTGTTCCATTTGAATTGATACTAGGGACTCTGAAATAACTAAAAAGTTTTTGAAATTGGGAGCGCTAACATATTTTTCTGCTCCACAAAACTTATTAGTTCGATTATAATGATCTTTCCAAATATTCACAAGTTTAACATCAACTTGCTTTCTTTTATTCTCTATGGTTTTCCCAAATATTGAATTATTTTGTTTTTTGAAGAAGTCTCTTTCAAAATCAGATGTTGCTTTTTGCCTCAGTGTAGTATTTAAAGAAATATATGGTTCCAAGAAATTACTTTGACGAAATTCTAGTATTCTATATTATTATCGAATCCGGTTTACGCCAGATCGGAAACGAACACGGCTCTATAAATATAGTCGCTTGCTGGGCCTCGGGCTCACTCGGTGTGTGGCGTTCGAACGTGTCGGTTGTTGTCGTGTCGTTTTATAATTTATTTTAACGCCATATTGTTTTAAAATAATTGTGTAGCATTTGTATCTGTTTTTGAGAAATATAAATACGGTTGGATTTATATGATTTCGTTTTAAATAACCTAACTGGAGTCTCATCTATAATATCAGAAGTCGGAAAAACCTAAGCGTTGCTTGTTGCCATCCAAATTACGTAACCTAACCGCATTTCTATTTCCTTTTGTGATTTTCTTAAAAGAAATTAAAACCACGTTGTTTGATGTGTTGTGAAATACCGCCGACGCCGTGAAAATCGCGTTGTCGAGCGCGTGAGAACTGTGATCGGTCGCGAAACAGGTCGCCATATGTGGAGTCATGTGAGTCGGGAAAAGGTGCGTCTAATGGAGCTCGTGATAGCAGCCCCCGACGCCGTTACGCCATGCCTATACACGGCGGTAGCATTCTCAATCCTAGTTTCGCTCTCAAGTTAAACACCGATCACGTAGGTGTGTTCGTTCGCGGTCAGTTTGACGAAAATCGGCGAGTTCTGTTTACGATCATTGAGCAGCGATAGCATAGAGCGAAGGCGAATGTAAGCAGCCTTCCAAGTAACAAATATATCTACACCGCACTTTAGATACTATCGTGAGTTGGTTAGAGATGATCGAAAGTAATTTTAGATCTCCCCCTATAAAATGAACTTAAAATGCGGGTATTTCGGCAATTCAGTCAATTGCCAACGCGAGTCAAGAGTGTCATTATTATGTGTCTAAGTTTAATACATCATACTTCACGATATACGCTTATAGCGCAACGGGGTGGATCGTGCTGAAACAAAATCATTGTGACGACAAGGAATGTTTATTTGAGCCTTTATTGGATGTCACTGAGTGCATTAACTGTAAACAGAGTCCACGACGTGTATGCCTAAACGGAACAAGTGTAACCTTAGTGAAAGTTTTATTTTTGTTAAATATTGTGTTGTATGATTTCACGTAAGTACATTTTTATTGTTTTGTTTGTGAAATGACGCGATCTATTTCACGTGGCCGATCAAGACCTTGCTTGAAAGGTGGCTCCCGTATCAGGGCGCAACACCATTCACATAGTTTGCCACGCGGTGGTTTACAATATGGTTGCGAAATTCGACCAGTAGTCGTCAGGTGTTGATAGCCGTCCGGTATTGTGCCGCTCAGTATTGCGATCATTGCATGATAGCCATAGTGTATAGGTACGTGCAGTAGGTGTTGATCACCGCTGAGGAATGGTACCTCAACTCAACGTGTGTGACTTCACGGTGTTGAAAAAAATGTCATGCCGTTGTTGCACCTTATGGTAGTGAGAGAATTAATTGAAAAGCTACGAACCTTGTGATACGAGGTATTGACAGCGTTCAAACAGTCGTAGCTGCGCACGACTAATCCAGAACAAACATCTGACAAGCCCTAATCATTTTTGTCAATTTATTCAATAACCTGGTAGGTATAATAGCAGTGAACGTTTACAAGCTACTTCTTAGCAGCGTAGTTATCAAAATAAGCCTGAAGTCATCCTCTAAAGTTTGACTGCACGTGTGGCGCAGCGGTTAAGACCGTCGCCTGGCCACTCCGTGTCCCGGGTTCGATGCCCACGCGGAAAAACTATTTGTGTGAACCATAAGTAGTTGTTCTAAGTCTGGATATACTGTGTCCGTCAATTAAATGTTCGTCATATGTAATGATGTTGTTTTGTAAAAGATTAGGTCAAACAGAGGACAAACGTTTCACTAATGTGAGATCAGTCATGTAAGCAATCTCAAGACAAATGAGTTATGGTCAGGTGAGGCCGAGTCCGAGAAAGGTGGTTTGATATACATTTTCCCATTACAAAAAGACTGAGAGGTAAGACGATTTCTTGGTCTCTCTGACTACTTCCACCATTATCTCATACAAGTGATTTTTTATAAATACCGATTGTATTAAATATTGCTCTGAAATATACCTACTGAGCGTAAAAGTGATCTCATACCGCGTGTTGCGCGATCGTACATTATTTCCAGGATTTTGATTTCAAAGGGGATAATGATGCCACACGCTGATGTTTATTCATTTATTTATGTTGCTGATGTTCTACAATTTAGATTCTATGCCAGTTCCAAGCCTAGGTCAAAGTTAACCCAGATATGGTAGTTTGCAGTCAAGAAGGTACCTACGTCATCATATCAGCCGATAGACGTCAACTGCTGGACAAAGGCCTCCCCCAAGGATCTCCACAATAGCCGGTCCTGCGCTGCCCGCATCCAGCGGCTTCCCGCGACCCGCACAAGATCGTCGGTCCACCGTGTAGGAGGCCTGCCCACGCTGCGTCTTCCGGTTCGTGGTCGTCACTCGAGAACCTTTCTGCCCCATCGGCCGTCAGTTCTACGAGCTATGTGCCCTGCCCACTGCCACTTCAGTTTGGCAATTCTTTGGGCTATGTCGGTTACTTTGGTACGTAAGATGTTTTAATATTTTGAATTACGCTACAAACATGAGTATGTAGGGGTGGAATAAACTATCACCCTTATTTTGAAGTACTTCTTGTTCCACGTGCTTCGATTTGATTGCACTTTGACTTACATTAACGCTAACCAAAAGAGTTCACGTTTGGTGATGTACACTTCGTAATTAAATTCTCTTAGTTCACAGACCTATAAATGCATGAACCCTAGAAGGTGTTCAGCATACTGCCAAGCCGTCTTTATGAGCTTGCGCTGTTGAGTGGCACGTATGGCAGAACGACGCAGGTTGCGGCCAGTGTCTGTGGCGAGGTTTGAAGGAGTTTTATCGGAAAGTGTACTTGCCATTGTCTTATCTGCGTTTCTAAAAATCGTGTCCTAAGAGCCCCATACCAGGTATTAAACGTGGAAAATAAAAAACGATTTAAGTTTTAGAACTTTAATTCTGTGTGTCTCAGAGTGTTAGTATGTGACGTGGCCTTTCAACCAACTGAGATGCTTTACGTGAAGTAACTAGAGGCTGTATGAGTAAGTTAACTGCAGTAGACTTCCTACTCATGAATTCAAACTTAATGATCTCGTTTTTGTAATCATGTATGCTCAGTCTGCAGGAAAGCTGGACACCAAGTGACCAAAGCCTTGCAAAGCAGTCGCTACGAGGCGAAGCTACTCAAGGAGGCAAGACTGCGCAAGTGGCGGCGCAATGCATAGTGGCTTGGAGTAGTAAATGGTGTCCGGGAATACGCGCTGCATTCTTCGAACTGAGTTCAACTATCTCATCCTAACTTAACGAAAACTTTGCATGTGGTCTTGTTTGTCATCATCCTGTAGGTACACCTATTTTCTTAACACACATTTGACCAACATACTAGTAGTGTTATCACAATAGAAACCATGACTGCATTTTCAAACATAGCCAGCTAGAGTTTAGAGGATGATGATTGACATTAATGCATGTAATGTACGGTAAGGAAGGGATGTTTTGTCAGTCCTTATAATTTTGTTGGGCGCATCGCTTATAACGCGTGTCAGCTTCGTTACTAAGTCGGGTAGACGCGTGTGTTGCGTCATGTTACAGATTGTTGCTGAGGACGGCTGGAGGACCACGCAGTCGGATTCACAATGCATGGTGCCTTGGCGAAGAGACTGATGCCCGGAGACTTGTGCAGCCTCCTTTGAGGTGGCATCATGCTTTGTGGTTGGGTGAAGGAACATACACTTATTGTTGTGTATTCGTCGCATCACCCTGGTGCTAGACACCTGGCGCGCGTGGCTGGCGTTATGTTTTAAGACCAGACTTTGTGCTGGGCAAGGAGCTCCTGACTTTATGTTGGGACGAAGTTCTAACTTTATGTTGGGCAGGAAATCCTGTTCTGAGAGTTGTTCCGGAATTTTTATTAATAAGTTCCAACCGTGTGTGCTATGAACGGAATGGCATTGAAAGGTTTTAGTGTTATTCTGTTTGTAGTACACTTCGTGTGGAGAAGGCGAGTGATAGCCTTGCTGGTAAAAACGGACTACCAGTGCTATCGAGTGGTGGCTCCCAAGGCTAATACCTCGGAGTATCTGACTACAGCAGACGTGCGCTCTGTAGGCGTGCAGGGCTTAGTCCCTGGATGTCGTGTTCCCTGAATACGCATTGGGCGCTGTCCCGGCAGGTTCAGTCAGCTGGCAAACTCGATTCCGGTATGTGCGGCCTCTACAAGGTCGTGCGTACGCTTTCACATCACCGCTACGAGGTTTCTCACCGGGAACATCATACTTAAACTGACTTCAAGTTGACCCAAGTGGCGGCCCAACATACTGTGTTGTAGCGCGGGGAGTGGACCCCGGACACGTCCACCGCTTTCTTTGAGAGTGGTACGCGAAGGTTGAGGTGGGCACTTCTGTGCTTTACTTCCCTTATTTGCGGTCGAGGTGGGCACTTCTGTGCTTTACTTCCCATATTTGCTGTCGAGGTGGGCACTTCTGTGCTTTACTTCCCGTTATTGAGGTCGAGGTGGGCACCTCTGTGCTTTACTTCCCATTTATGAGGTCGAGGTGGGCACGTAGGGGCTTTACTTCCCGTTTTCAAGGTTGAGGTGGGCACTTCGGTGCTTTACTTCCCGTTTTCGAGTTGGTTGAGGTGGGCACTTCGGTGCTTTACTTCCCATTCATTTTTTGCAGTATGGTAGAGGCGGATTCGGCCGGATTTTGCTTCCCTACTGTGTGGTTGTGTTGTGTCGTAGTATTCGTTATCTGTATCGGCGAATATTGACGACAATAGCGCGCTACTGTGTTAGACGTTTCATATACGAGCTAACATAATACAGGTGTCGTGCGGGTGCCTTAAATTGCGCAGTTTGAGGTGTTTGCACGACATCCACTCTTCTCACTTATAAAATTCATTTTTGGCTGGTCCTTACTGCCGATGTAAGAGTGCACGCTTGCGTCTGTAGTCAGGATTCTAAATTTTCATTTTGGATCGTTTTTTTCAAAAGCCTTAAAAGGTTTGAGAGAATTAAGGCTTACGTGTGTTTTCTATATTGCAGAGGATGAACTCATTGGTGCCAATTCTGATGTAGCTTGAAGACGCCTCTGCCGCCTTGCCTCTGTTGAGTGATGAAGCGGTCGGGACGCCTCGCTGCCAGGAACGGCCGTATTATCGAATCCAGTTTACGCCAGATCGGAAACGAACACGGCTCTATAAATATAGTCGCTTGCTGGGCCTCGGGCTCACTCGGTGTGTGGCGTTCGAACGTGTCGGTTGTTGTCGTGTCGTTTTATAATTTATTTTAACGCCATATTGTTTTAAAATAATTGTGTAGCATTGGTATCTGTTTTTGAGAAATATAAATACGGTTGGATTTATATGATTTCGTTTTAAATAACCTAACTGGAGTCTCATCTATAATAATATGTTTTCAATAGTCGCAAACCATTCTTCAAGCATTCCTTCAAATGAATGGAATGAATAACATATTTATGTTTGTCAAAAAGATTAGCAATAGGTTTTGGATTTTGACTACCAAATGGTACAAATTTTTCAGGTGCAAATGGTAAATCAGAATGACTCTCATGTAAGTAGTTGGGGTAATGAAGATCTACTTCTAATATAAATCCTATTTCAGAATCAGACGATAAACTCATGACATCGAAATTTAATATTTTGTCTTCAAGGAGAAATCTAAAATTACGTACAGGCAACTTTTGCATCATTGCATATCCATATAAATTTACACAATCAAGGTAAACAAGAAAATCATCGGGCTCTTTACTATTATAATCTGACAAGTATTCATTATTTGCCTTAGCATATCTGAGCGAACATTGAGCAAGTCCTCCTCTTATGCCTTTCTCTATCATTTAATATATTTCTACATCAAAGATTAGATCTAACTCAATTTTTGTATACAATAACATAGCATCCCAACTTAAGGATGGAGATGAAACGTAATAACAAGGATCCAGACCATAGTGATTTAAACTTATTTTCCTGAATTTTTCAAATACATCACAAGAAGTAAAACGTCACATTTAAGGTACAGATCTGTATATTCACCTAAATTTTTTATGCCAAAATTGTTCCAAACGTTTATAGCATTTAGTCTTCATCGTTTATAGATTCAGATGTAAGTTTGTTAAAGAATTTGGATGGTTCTGGTAATTCGGTCTCATCATATCGTTCCCAAGAGTCTATGTAATCATAACAGTATATTCCTTTTCTACACGCAATATCAAATAATTTTGTATCAGTAAAGAATAACTTTAAATTTTTGAAATCTTCAGGGTTCATTGTTATAATCAATTTATCCATACTTGAGGATAGAAAATTAAAAGAGTCTATAAATTTTAATTTTGCAACATTTGTAGCATCGATTGGTATGAATTTTGAGAATGAAATATATTTCTCTTTGGTTCTTGGTATAAGATGGATTCGACCATTTATTTTTGAAAATTCATTAATAAACAAATGACAATCATACCCGGATAAGTTGTGAAACACAATTGGTATAAAAGTACATTGTTTTGCGCTTAAGCTACATGTGTTATGGGCAGGTCCACGGTATTTTCCAGTAAAGTGGTCATGGTTCTTAACAATAATATAATTACATAAAAACTTGTTTTTACAAATATTGCACTCAGTACTGCTGATAAAATTAATTTGTTCTTCTTCAGTAAGCGGAATCATATTTTTGCTTTCTAATAATACTTCGTATAACATCATTAGTTAAAGATGTTACAAAGTTCTTAGAACAGTTAGGCCCTCGATAGCAAACATAATCATTCAAATCAGAATTCGCATTACAACAGATATAATAAGCAAATCATGTAGCCACGTGAACTTGTATATTTTTAACATATGTAGATTTATTTTTATCTGAATACTCACGCAATAAGCTTTCAAAATCTCCATATATTACGATCGGTACAGTTTGAGTTCTCTCATAATTCAAAAATCGTATTGTGCTGCCCTCCTCAGGTAAAATAGTTTGTATTCCAGCACATTCATGACAATGCAATTTGTCTTGACTATCAAAGTAAATAAAACATTCATCACATAAATATATTTTTGTTTTATGTTTAGTCAATTTCTTGTGTATAAGTTTTTCAAAGTTTTTAATTAAACAAAAGTGAGTATTTTCCTTTTTTCAAATGTAAAGCAGATTAACGTGGTATTAACGACGTGATAGTGTTTTATACAATGGGCCTGTAAATGTATCTTTGTTATCTAAACCGTAAATGTTAACACTGATATTAGGATTATTTATTTCAAAGCGTTTAATATCGTTAAAACTGAGCGGAAATCTCATATCAGAAATATTTAATAAATCCGAATAATGTGGATATGAACTTGTTCTATTTGGGTTGCTCTGTGTTGGAAACATATCGGCTACTACAATTCACCATAGAAAACAATGCTGATCTTCATTTTTTTATATTGAGACATGATTTTGTATTTATAATACGTTTAGGTAACGGTAAATAAGAACCCGCTCGCAAAGGGTTCTATTTGACGATATTAATTTCTAAATGACCAATTGAATCAATTGTCCAGCCTGACTCGGATAGATCAAATTCAGAACATTTACAAACAAGTTTACTACAAAATGTTTTATACAAGGATAAAATATTCGTGTTTTGTAATACCGTTTTATATTTTGTATTAAATGATTTTAAAGACTTCTCATAATTTTTGGGGAGTATATACCAAACAAATAGTTCAAATTTGACTTTTATTGGTGTGTGTTTCTTCAGTATGTCTTTGATTAAATAACAAACTGTTTCTGAAATTTGCTTCAAAAACAAATCTGGCGAAATGTTATTTGTTCTAGGATTCACTCTATAACTTATTATTCGGTTTCGAAAAGCTGTTGCAATTATACGAACATTATCAAAATGTGTTTGTAGTAGACTATTTGATTTGTGCACATTTGTTTTTTTATGTGCAGAATATTTCGGTACTGAGACATTGCAAACTTTGCAGAAAAACATGATTTGATTTTACGATTCAAAACAAAGTTAAAATAATTAAAATATCATAGACTTAAATTTTTATATGAACCATGCATAAATTAATGATATTCAAGTGAGCTAATTCAAGCATTATTTTTAGTATTTATTATAGATTAGGTAATGTATGTAAATTTTCAATATTGATTGAAAATTTTATTACTGAGTAGGATTGTAGCTTAGGCACAATATCGAAAATTTTTAGATTATGTGTTTCGAGGGCTAAAATTTTAAATTTCGAGTGTTGAGTTTTCGAGTTTTTAGGTTCAAAATTTCGAGGTTTCGAGTTATTGCAAACTTTGCAGAAAAACATGATTTGATTTTACGATTCAAAACAAAGTTTAAATAATTAAAATATCATAGACTTAAATTTTATATGAACCATGCATAAATTAATGATATTCAAGTGAGCTAATTCAAGCATTATTTTTAGTATTTATTATAGATTAGGTAATGTAAATATTGAAAATTTTATTACTGAGTGGGTAACGGATTGTAGCTTAGACACGATATCGAGAATTTTGAGATTATGTGTTTCGAGGACCCAAATTTTAATTTCGAGTGTTGAGTTTTCGAGTTTTTAGGTTCATAATTTCGAGGTTTCGAGGTTATACGTTTCGAGGTTATAAGTTTCGAGGTTTCGAGTTTTAGATGAATTGAGCTTCTGGTAAAAACACACATTTTAGTACCTACTGTCGACTATAAACAATATAATATATTTATAATGATATCGCTAGTAGTACAATACAATTAGTTATTAGTTTAATAGCAAGGTTGTATAAACAGTAAACACCGTTAATATTATTTGTTGTGCCATCAAACAGTGTTATGTGGATATAATACAGGCTGCATGCCTTTAAATTCAGTTTTTGCTGCGGCAACTAATCGGCCAACGGCTTTTCTTTTACGATTCAAAACAAAGTTTAAATAATTAAAATATCATAGACTTAAATTTTTATATGGAGTGTGCATAAATTTATAGTAGTTAAGTAAGCTATTTCAAGCATTACTTTTAGTATTTATTATAGACTAGCTGTGCCCGCGACTTGGTTCGCGTGTTAATTAGTTTATTTTGATTTTTTTTTTATCTAAAATATAAGTATGAAGTATGAATTTATCTAAAATATAAGTAGCCTAAGTTTCTCCTTATTACATCAGCTACCTGGCAATAAAAGTCCCGTCAAAATCGGTCCAGCCATTCCAGAGATTAGCCGGAACAAACAGACAGACAGACAGACAAGAATGGTAAAAAAAAATATTTTGGTGTAGGTACCGTATATATATTCATATTTATGTAGAAAAAAACGGTTATTTCAATATTACAAACAGACACTCCAATTTTATTTATTTGTATAGATTAGGTAATGTCAATATTGAAAATTTTATTACTGATTAGGTAACAGATTGTAGCTTAGACACAATATCGAGAATTTTGAGATTATGTGTTTCGAGGACACAAATTTTTAATTTTGAGTGTTGAGTTTTCGAGTTTCGAGCTTCAAAATTTCGAGGTTTCGAGGTTATAAGTTTCGAGTTTTAGATGAATTGAGCTTCCTGTAAAAATACATTTTTAGTACCTACTGTCGACAACATAATATCATGTCAACAATATAATATAGTACAATATTAGTTATTTGTTTAATAGCAAGGGTGTATAAACAGTAAACACCGTTAATATTATTTGTTATGCCATCAAACAGCGTTATGCGGATATAATATAGGCTGTATGCCTTTAAATTCAGCCTTTGCTGCGACAACTAATCGGCCCACGGCTGTCCAAGTCGTTGAATTTGTATGTAAAGAAGCCTTGTAATTTAATAGTGCCTGTTTCCACATATCGTTCCCCAACTTTTCAGCGTCCCTGCGGTTATAGACCTTTAACTCGATATAGTTAGTCTCCACCCCGCGTCAAATCTTGTTGGAAGGTATATCCTGACGCTGTTCTCGGCTCAGCGACGACTTTAGCGCAGTTGCCCGCACAGGTTCAAGCTCTTCCTCCCCATCCTGTAAAGGAAGAAAAATTTCTATTAGTCTGATTGTAAAGAAATTGGCTAGTTGTCGATAAACGGCAATAGGTTATCCTCCAACAATAAAGCCATCAATATACCTATGGGAAAGGTAAATATAAGTAAAAAACAATGACATTGTCGAAATATAGACATGGTCGATATATCTCCGACCATCCTTTCCGGAATACAAGTGTGATGTTATTTAATGTAATAATTACAACAAGTTGATAAATCAATTAGAATTCATCATTATCATCATCATACTAGCCGAAAGGCGTCCACTGCGGGACAAATTAGAATGAAATAAAAAAATTGACAACACGATTGACGCAGTGGCCGAGCAGTAACCCCTTCCATGTCCTTGGCTCGCTGTCGTAACGTAACAAAAGAGTTATGTAACTAAACATGGGTCATGTCACGTTACTTATAGTAGGATTAAAATCATTTTATTTATTTCCACTTTATTGCTCGCTTTGATCTTATTTATCATTTCATCCCTGAGCAAAATTCCCAAACATTTGTTTAAAATAACTCCATCTTTGGAATTATTAGGAACTAATAAGAGAATATCATAACGCCAAACAATGCGCCCGAGTCGTTACTAGTAGAACTTCTGTTTATGTTATAATAAAGTTTCATTCATTTTATTTATTTCCACCTTATTACTCGCTTTGATTTTATAATCTATCGTTTATTCATGAGTAGGAACTCTCAAACATTTGTAACTCCATCTCTGTAATCATTAGGAACTAATAGTCGTTAGTATTTTAATTTATGAAATAGTCTTGAAGAAAATCAATAGATGTCGCTAGTCCTGACGACAAACGTTTGCCGATTTATAAAGCAAAGAAATAATTTTATTCTAATAAAAACTCGATTAATTAATTTATTTATATTTGTTTAGTAAAAGTCACGAATGAATTATGGTTCCTCGTAGAACTTCAGTTTGGGTTTAATAAATTTAGAGAAGTGGGTATTTGTTTATGGGTACATATTGTATATATATATATAGGTATATGTAGTATATATAGCTCAATGTTAGCGCAATGTCGAATGAATATTTTAATATTTAGTTTGTATGAAAGTGAAATTATTTTCTACGAGCTGATATCTTTTAGTAAATGATTAAAACTATAAAGAAGGTAATATCAGAAGACGTGTGGCGTAAACAAATTAACTTAAATTAATCGGTTTGGTACTTTATTATTAAAATATGTAGAATCTGATGATAAATCAAATGTAAAACGACCAAAGACACTTTTATTATAGCTATATTACACAATAGTGTACTTTTAAAGATCAATAGCATTCACTTGGCAAAGTTAAATAATAAAATTTCTCCAATAGTGTCTAAATGATACAAAGTAGTTAACTGACGTCTAATTACTAAGTTTTCACCATAAATTTTAAATCAAATTTTGAAATTTATAATCTTGAATTTTTGTTACACCTTAACATTTTCAATTTTATTTTTAGACGTTTTTGTGTATACGTTGTAATTTAGGCTCGGTTACGTGTGTTAACTACCTTCACTGTTCAATAAAATAAAAGGTTAGCGCAATGTCGAGCAGCCTATATAAAGGATACATGTCGGAGCTTCGAGGCAGTCTGTGTTTATCGTTGAAGAATAGTTTTGCTGTATCAGTGAACGTGGAAGAAGTTTTTATTTAACAGTGAAGAGAGTACGGGCTCTGATTGTTAGGCTGTCTTGCTGCCGGTCGAGTCTTTGAGTTCTTTCGAGAAAATACGGAATATTAACATATGAAGATAATTGGTTTGTTCTTTTCGCGGCGATGTTGATCGTGCTTTCTCTTTGTAAATAAGGAGACAGCATGGGCGATTTTGTATTGAGAAGAATTCACCAGTTTGTATTAGAGTAAATTTAAAGTAACCTCTAAAAGTAAAAGTCGAGTGTGAGTGGTGAATTTTTATTTTATGAGAAGAAACCTGTAAGTACTTTTATTATATTATTTAAAAGGCACCTGATGGTCTAATGCTGCACTGAAGAACTTTTGACATCTGTGAAATTCATAACACGTGTTGTTTTGTGTGATTTATACTTTGTGGTCGGACGATCGCCGTGGCCTGGTTGATGGTGCTCCTGCCTGCGAGGCTGGTGGTCCTGGGTTCGAGTCCCGGTGGGTGCGGGTATTTGTGTGTTGAGCATGAGTGTTTGTTTCTGGGTCGTGGATGTTTTCTATGTATTTAAGTGTTTGTCTGTCTGTATGGATGTGTGTGTCGTCGCCTGGTGCCCGTGGTACGGGTTTTGCTTGGTTTGGGGCTGGGATGGTCTGTGTGACGTTGTACCAACATATTATTATACAACATATTGATTATTAAAAATACGCCCAACGTGTGTTATATTCAAATATTATGGTGACAATATGCGCGTTTTGACGGTTAAATAGTTTGAACGGTTTATTTAGCATTCTACCGATGTAGGGGCAAGTTAGGTCACATACACGTATTAACCTTTTTAATTACTGTGATTTCTACGGCTTGGTAGGACTAGATAGAATATTAGGTAGTATAATCAGGAAATTATTTCATACTAAGACGTGACATGTAGGTATTTGGAAATCCACGTGTTAATTCTTATTTAGAAATTCCTTTGTTTAAAACTGTGTGGCGCCACATTATTGTATGTAGGAGCAGACACTAAATAATTATCGTTTTCGCAGTAATGTGTTTGATGCTGACAATATTTTGATTTATATCAGTTTTGGAGTTAATTTGAAAGTAATTATTGAATATTACTTATTTTTAATGATCTGATGGCCGGGTGATCCATGTTGGAGCAAGGTTCCAGTTATAAAATAATTTCCTGATAATGGCTACGGAAACAGTTGTGCACTTCATCATGTGTCTCGCCTAGAGCATGGCAACTAAAGTGACCACTCTGTGAAACAGGTGGAATCTTATCTTCGGAGACCGTGTGAATGTACGAATTGTTGTTGGAGATTTCGTCGAGATATTTATCGGGAGATTATGTCTACGGTGTTTCGTCGTTGCTGTTGGCGTGGAATACCCCAGTTATTAGTTCAGTATTTAATGTGATATTTTGAATTTGTAATATGATCGAAGTGTGTCAGTTTCGAATGTGAGCTGTTGGTTATAATAAACTAAGGAGAATTTATATAAATGTTTGAAGAAATTATGGTAGGTATTAGATAAATTAATCGTACGTATATAGGGCTAGGTAGATCTAGGTACAATATTAGGTAGTAGATATTGGAAAATCAACTGTTAATTTTTACTTGAGAGTTCCTTTAGTGGGAATTGTATGGCGCGTTGTTGGAGGTACGAGTAACCAAATAATTATCATTTTGGCGGTGGTGTTTGAAGCTGATAATATTTAAGTAATTGTTAAACATTACTTATGGTTGATAAGCTAAACCATGGTCGATAGCGAGACCTGTTGGGTTGCCGTTGCTTCCTTCTGCGAGGAGGTGATGGTCGTAAAGGAGGTGGCGGAACGGGAGCGAGAGCTTAGAAGCTCCGACCCAGCCCGCGCCAGGAGACCTCGAAGGCGTCGGAGAGCATTCGTGGTGGATCTTCATCCACCTTGAGGTATGACCTGTGGGCAACAGACTTAGGGCAGTCTGCCGCCTGATCAGAACAGGTCCCGAGAGGATGGCACTCGTGTTTTCGCGCGTTTTGTGGTAGGAAGGGGGACTGATCCCTCTGTTCGACGGGTCCCATCTACGTGCAGATGGGTCAAAACCTGTTTAGGCTGCGGTGCATGCTTGCGCGAATCCCGTGACCTAGACTAAAGGTAGTTGTGGAAACACCGTGGGGTTTTAGTCGGTACACCGGTAATCTACTGGGAGCCCGACATACCCTGTCGCTTGCCCAGCGGCAGGGATCCGTAAAGGATTTCCCCATAAGCTAATGGCTGGGTGACCTATGGCGGAGCAAAGTTCCAGTTACAAATTAATATCCTGATATGGCTGCAGAAGCAGTTGTATATTTCATCATGTGTCTCGCCTAGAGCATGGCAAATAAAGTGACCACTCTGTGAAACAGGTGGGATCTTATCTTCGGAGACCGTGTGAATGTGCAATTGTTGTTCGAGATTTGTTCGAGATATGTTCGAGATTTGTTCGAGATATGTTCGAGATTTGTTCGAGATATGTTCGAGATTTAAGACAAGTGGAAAGCTTGTGCTTACACTACGGTGTTTCGTCGTTGCCGTTGACATGGAGTAGCCCAGTTATTGGTCCAGTATTTAATATATTTCGATTTTACAATACTATTGAAGTATGTCCGTTTCAAATATCCACCGCTGTCTACAATGATTTAAGGAGAGTTTCTAACATGTGAGATAATTAGCAGTATATTCAAGGAATTACTCATACATACTTGACAACATTATACCATGAGATTATATTGAAATTTAGATGTACAGTAGGAGACATAAGTATTAATACATATTATTTTAGTATCGCTAGATGACATGTAGGAGATTTATGTCACGTAGATCGAAGGACAATTGACTACTGATAATGACTGACTGTTAGAGTTGAAAAAAGAGAATGCCCTCTTGTCCCATATTTATCGATTCTGAGTTTATTTTGATGAGTCCCACATTAAGACCATCAGCGGTCCAGTCCGGAAGATGGATGCCCAAGTATGGTGGATGAGTCCAATTGGTTTCAGCGACGGCGGTGCTGGGACTCTCGAGCCGGAAAACACAAGTAGCTTGAGCCGGAATACATCAAACTTGAATGATAAACTTACAAACTCTTATGTTGAACAAACATTTCTGTTCACGTTCTCACATCTTATACATATACGCTGTATTTATGGATTTATTTTATAATTATATACTGACATGCCTTGCTTTCGTGGTATTCATCGTACTCTTGGTACTCGTGTACTTTAATTATTATATGTATATGTATATTACATGAACTGACGGTAGGCTAGTTTGCTGCATCAATTTCGACTGTAGGAATAATATAAAAGACATACCCAACATCGTCGCATATCGTTAATTATTTCCATGTTTGTAAAATTGTATGATGAGGCCTTATTTAGATTTTACTAGTGGATATTGTCAAATATAAACTAATATTTGGAATTAGGTTCTACTAGTTGGTGTAGTGTATAAATAGGAATCCTTTTCTCCTTTTAATAGAACTGGGGTTATTATCGGCCATGACGTATTACTGATCACTAGACGAATCACGGGTCCAAGTATATGATTTCAATTGATAAGTCTCCGATACAATCTAATGCAATCCAATCCAATATAGTTCAAGTTAATACAATACATTTATTTATGCTTTGGTTATCGACGTTTAGGTTATTAATTAATTAGTTATGCATTCCTTTTAGATGGTTATGTCTTTTGTCTTTAGCATATAGAGGGGTATTTTTATTAGGGTGGGTCGTTACAGTTATAGTCCGATATGTTTCTATATTTTTTTAACTTTTTGTGAGACTTTGCCTTTTCTTTGATTATCTTAATAAGTGCACTCCTATACCAAGGGGGATATCTATCCGCTGATTTTGATTTTCTTGTTGGCACGAAGTTATTTTTAAGTCTGTTCAGAGTATCATAGAAGTATACAATAGCGTCCTCAAGTTGCCAATTATACAACTCGGTATGCCAGTCTATGCTGTCCATTTCGTTAGTGATAGTAATATAGTCAGCTTTAGTGTATTGAAAATGCACTCTAGGGTGAGTTGGTAAAGTGTGTAATTGAACAAAATCAGCAGAAACACATAGAGCTTTGTGATGTGCATTCTCGGGAACCAATGGACCGCCGCAGTGGTATACAACCACTTCGCTGTTAGATAAAACCCAATCCAATATCCTATTGTTGATGTTACTGTGAGAGTTGTACTGTGCTAGATTACAAGCAGCTAACGTATCTATAAAATAAATCTGAATTTGGCCTTGTACGTTGCTTGCAGTCATAATATTACAATCTGCAGGCTCCCAGTTAATATTGGGTTGGTTAAAATCACCAAATATTAAAAATTTATCAGCGGGGTTTTGCAGAATAATATTGGTCATGTTATTAAAGAAGTTAGTTAGTTGACCAGTCAAAGAATTACCTAAACCTTGAGCACATATATAAACAACGCATATATGCATTTTGTACGATATTCTAGGCTTCGATTGGTTTAAGGTTAATGACACCCACATATCTTCGGCAGAAGAACACCAATCACTCTGATCCACTGTTACTAAGTCCCTTTGCACAGCTATTAAAACTCCACCCCCCAAAGATTGAGCTGTATTTGCATAATTCCGATCCCTTCTCAAAATTATGTATCTGTCATCGAACAATTCGCTATTGCTGATACCGTCTAACAGCCATGTCTCCGTCAAACAAATAACATCGTAGCTATTAATGCACACATTTCGAAAGAAAGTATATGTTTTAGTCCGTAAACCACGTAAGTTCTGATAATAGAAACTAATAGGCGCCATAATAAATCACAATAATTCTATTCATTAGAGTAGCAAAAATATAAGAAAAACACGGTACATTTAAAACATGGAAAAAGCCTAAGTCTTTGCAAGATACTTGTAATAGCGTATTAAGGCAAAATAGAACTTTGACTAATAATATATTAAGTTCAATATAGCACATTACAGTAATAAGAAAAAATAAATTAGAAATACATTTAGCGCTAATGAGCGTTGTCTTCGAAAACAAGCTAATTGGATCATTATAACCGCACATATAGTGTTTAATATTGGATTGGCAATATGAAACGGACCGGCCGACATCTAGCGATAAGAGAACAAAAGGCTTGCGAGTAATTAATAGGCATAAAAAACGGGTACCTGTGTTTCTCAACATTGGCGAAGCAAACTGCAAATACGTATTGCCAGAGAATTGACTTAATACCATAACTAAAACAACATTTTCAGATCTTGCTCCATTTTTATGTGGTGTTTGGGTGATGTGTTGTTTTTTTGCAGGAATATTTTGCATCCCGTCGCCCATACATACTCAAAACCTCGTTTTTTGGCAAATGATTTTGTTTTATTGAGCAATATTTTGTTCTCGATCGTCAAGTGGTCATTGATATAAATTCTCCCGTTTCCTTTAAGTTCCAGTGTACTTGCATTTATAGTTCCTTTATGTTTCTTCGCGGCAGTTACAAAATTATTTTTAATATATAAATTATGTATTGAACATATTATGCTTTATGCTGGCTATCACTTCGCATGGGTATTCTAGCAATATAATTAATTTGTTCTCTCGGGATGCGGTAATTAATAATATCCCCCAGCTTATCAACAATATCGAAGAGATTTTCACCTTCAGATGCTGGAACTCCTTTGATCTCAATGTTGTTCATGCGAGACCTTTGCTCACTATCACGTAGAAACATTTCCAGTTGGTTCCATCGGGTTTTTAAGACCGAGAGCTCCTACTTTGTAGACTTAAGAGAATTCAATTCCACCTCAACGTTTGCGACTCGGTGAGTTAAGGTTTCGGTCGTACGATTCATATACTCTAACGAAGCTTTTAACTCCGAGAACTCAGTTCTGATGGTCTTAAGCTCTGCGAGTTCAGTTTGTATGGCCTTCATATTCTGTAACAACGTAGGTAATGATTCCATTTGGCTAGATAGTCTCTTCAACTCGGTTAAGATACTGTCCGAGTCTGCTTTTCCAACATTAGTGTGTGGGCTGGATGCTGCCTGGTTCTTACACGCGCTGCAGTTCCAAGCCTTTCTTTTCTCTTCTCCCATCTTTCTCCATCTTGATTCAGATACCCCGGCACACGGGAAATCAAAACACCCATCGCAAAGCGAGCACGTAGCGCCATCCATCACTTTCATATCGCAGCTTTTACAGGTAAACATATTGACTGACGACAACTTTGATTAAACTTTGAGCAAATTTAAGGTGACACGAACAAGTAAACGTGCAGATCGTATGACGACTACCGCCGTGAACAACACTAAACGCTGTGTCCTACTTCTACCACGCATGAAATAAGTATTTGGGTGAATTTCAACAAATGCCATTTTTTTTATCATATCGGTGAACTTTTTCATTTATGTTATTTTTTTATATGTTTCAGGTTTTATGTAATCTTTAGGATATCAAATATCCCCAAATTTAATATCATCAACGTAACATTTAAGACTAAAGAGAAAATTCAGTTTGAATTCTGGTTTCCACCGATATGATAAACCAGCACCGATTATTTTTCTGTACACCGATATGATAAGTTTATCCACCGAAATGATGTACATATCCAGCGATATGATAATCTATCCACCTTTGAACATCAAACAGGAAATAGTTAGACAGTACCTATATATTTTTACTAGGGTGACTTAGAACTGAAGACCTGAACTGAGGGTCTTATGTGAGTAGATCACATCCAAAGAGAACTGAGTTCTTTGAAATCTATTTTATTATATTTACTATAGGTACTTAGAATAAAAAAAAAAGAGCTTTTATTTTTATTATCATTGTCTTTATTAAAATGAAGTATAAAAAAATCAAAAATCTCTTATAGGTTAAAATTGCACAATACACATTTATTACTGTGGACGATCTAAGCAATGGTTTTGCCGTGTGTACACTTAAAACATTGAAACCTAGGTTTAACAATAATAAGAATAGGAACTTTATATACCTAATTAATCAGCTTTTAAGTTTAACATTAATCACAACCACACTAAATAATCACAGCTTTAATTAATTCTTACTTTAATACTTTTTAAATCTTTATTCTCAGTACACATCACAGATTACAGATCGTTTATATCTTACATCTAGTAAAAATCTTTACGCTAATACTACTAAGCAAATACTCTTCACCTAGTCAAATATTTAGTAAAATGAAACATAATTAAATCTGTCAGTATTATTATTTTGGTTTTTATGTTAATCAGCCTTTAAGTTGAACATTAATCACAACAGAACTTAATTGCCATCTTCGTACTCCGCATTTGTAAAATTGCACCATAATTAGAGTTTTAAGTCAAAAGAGACTATGTATACATAGTTAATCACAGCACTTATATCTATACTTTAATTATTATTATTAGTTACAACAATTAACAATATAAATTAATTAAAACAAATCAGACCAGATTAAAATAAGTCATCATCGGTGTCACTGCCACCAAATATATTATAATTAAATATCCGTTTGGTATTAGAAGTTTGCTCACGAGGCTCATTTTTAAACTTAATTTTAGATTTTATACTAAATATGTCTTCATCAGTATCACTGTCTTCCACGGTAGGATTTGAAACACTCTTAGATGCTTTTACGGTATCCTCTTTATTTACGAGTTGACTTGACTCCTCTAAATCAACTAAAATATTCATAAACGTCATAATGGCGGGACCAACTCTTGTAATTGTAAAATTCTCTCACGTATATTTAGAACCCATTTAGTTCTATTTTGTACCTGTCCTGAAATTTTTGTACCTTACACGGCATAAACGGAATTTCACGATAACACTGGTCCCGCCATTATGATGCGTCATAATGACGGGACCATGCCTGTACTCCAAAACTGTAACGAATTACATCATCCAGATCAAACCAGTATTTAGAACCTGATTTAGTACCTCCGATAATCTAAAGTGAGAGACGCGAGTACTCGGTAGTTTTTTTATAAAATAAATTTCATATTGACATTTTATGTGCCTGAATTATTTAACGAGCAAAAATACTTCAAGTAAAAAGTTGCAGCTACTTTTCATGTAGGTGCTTTATTGTTTATCGTTTTCAAGAAATACAACCATCAAATTGAGTCAGTACAACATAAGTTCTTGCGTTCTATGAACTACCGTTGTTTTCGCGCTAAGTCCTCCTATGATAATCTTTTACAGAAGTTTTCTTTGCCTAAACTAGAGTTGAGAAGAATGTTTTCGGATATTATGCTCTTATATAACGTCAATCAATTCTGCCCCAATCAATTTGACTGTAATAAGCTGTCAAATCAAATATATATCCGTATACCCTATCGTTCGACTTCATTACGAAGCACTCGGAAAAATTCTTTGTTTGCACTTAAACCTTGTAAAACTAATGCAGGTGAACGCTGTCCATTACGAAGGACCATGAATTTGTATAACACAAATTTCACTGATGTGGAATTCTTTGCAAGTTCACCGTCAAGCTTTAAAAGAGAGATTACTGAAATAATATTTTCTTCATAAGGACTTGCTCCATATGAAGTGTATATTAACTATTTATATTTTGTATAACTGGATGAATATTTTTATTTAAAGTGTTCTTTAGTACAGTAGTATAGTATAGTATAATGATTCTCACTTCTGTCATACTACTTCAGTGTAAAGGATATACATTGGGTACAAAATTGTAAAAATAATTTGTGGACGACGGGGCTGGTTACACTGTAAGTTACTTTTAGCATTTAAGTTATGTAATATATACCCTCAGTGTAACTGTTTGTTGTCGTAAAAAAAAAAAAAAAAAAAAAAAGAAGGAAACTTGTATAAAATTACGGTCTTTTACATACTTTATAAATAAATAATCTGCACATCCTACTTTTTATATTTATGTACACCTATTTATGAGAGTGTCAGTCTGCATCAGTCTGTGTCAGTCAGTATTTATGAGAGTATGTGGCGCCCGGCTAACTTCTCCTCGATTGGGCGCCGCCTCTGGGACCGCTGGCGTTTGGAGGGAGGAACGAGTGGACTTCTTTTCCTCCGACCGCCAGCGGGAAGGTACCATATAATTAAATCATAGGAAAGTCAAAACTGTACATTAAATATTTTTTAAAGGATACTTGTGGCGTGATCAACGATCGATATCGAAGCTAAAAATATAATTTTCAGAATTTTTGTCTGTATGTATGTCCGGGCAAACTCAAAAAGTACTGCATGGATTTACTTCAAATTTTGCATGAATACCTACTACTAAGAGGTATACATATATCACGCTATCACCTACGGGGTAGGAGCTGTGATAATTTATAAAGTTTAACGCGGGTGAAACCGCGGGGCACAGCTAGTACCTTATAAATAAATAATCTGCACATCGTACAATTATTTATTCGTAATAGTATATTAAAGACCGTATTATTTATATAAGTTTCCTGCTTCGCCTAACCGATATTATTTAATGACATATTGTTATACAATAATGTAAATAACAATAACAATAATGGACGTAGTTAAGCAGAAAAGACCTAATCCACATCAAGTCACTTTTGAGTAATGGGCGTTTGAAGTTTCAGCTGTAATTGCTCTAAGAGGAACATTCTTTTTTTTCAGAATGTTTTTTTTTTTTATTCTAGTAGTCTAATATTGTAATTGTTAGCGTAATATAAACATTATTTTTTTCAGTAGGTTTTGAGATATTAAGCAAAGTGTGGGTTGAGTCCTTACAAAGAAAAGCTGTTTTTAAAGAAGTCGTAAAAAAATTTAATTCCTCAGAAAAAAATCAAGCCACAAAATAATTTATGAAAAATAAAATTAAATATTTATTAAAAAATAATGTATTCAATCAGCTTCATTATGCTCTCTTTGACACAGAAAAAAATAAAATAAACTTAAAAACGGTACAGACATGGGCATAGAGAACTTCTTTATTCTTCCTCCAAATCAAAATCCAATGTTGGTCCATATCCATCTACATCTTCGTTTATGTCCGTTCCTGTGAGGTTTTTATAAAACTACAAAGTGTTACCACTATAAAAATATTTTTAGTTATAATTATTTTGTTTCTATTACTGCCATGCCTTTAGTTGTGGATAATTTTAAAATTTAATACTAGTATATTTTTACATATTTATGCACTTGTTACAAATATAAATACGAAAGTCGTTTCAGTTAAAATATAAGTGTATGAGTCAATCACTAAATCTTTTTCTTATAAACGACTTAACCTTCTTGAGTCACTTTAGGTTATTAAGAATTGTATGGAAGTTTCAAATAAAACCTTTTTTCTGAAACAGCCCAAGTGTTTTGAGTCGTTTCTAATAAACAAAAACAGAAGTTTGTTTACAGTAAACCTAAAACACAGAAACGACCCAAATTGTTTAAGTCGTTTCAGTGATTTTCAAGATAAAATTGTTAGGCAAAAATTAATTCTCAGAAAGGACCCAAACTGTTTGAGTTTTATCTGATAAATTATCTTTAAGAATACGTACATAGAAATTGCATTACTCAGAAACAATTCAAGCAGGTTGGGTTTGTTCAGCAAATATTTTTTTCGTGCTCTTCATACATGTGGGATGAGTAGTAAAAAAAATAGTTTCTATATACATTTCGAAATAAAGCCTTCACTGTATGATAGATTCGACCCTCAGAAGTATGATGGCATACTTAACTCAATTCCGACCAAACAGTGGATTAGGTCCTTTCAGCTTAACTACGTCCTATATTAAAGCGCTTGCTAAAAGTAACTGCAACTTTTAACTTCAAGGACTTTTGCTCATTAAATTATTCAGGTGTATAAAATGTCAAAAATTAAAAATTTATTTTATAAAAAAACTACAGAGTTCTCCGTCTCTCACTATAGATTATCGGAGGTACTAAATCAGGTTCTAAATACTGGTTTGATCTGGATGATGTAATTCGTTACAGTTTTGGAGTACAGGCATGGTCCCGTCATTATGACGCATCATAATGGCGGGACCAGTGTTATCGTGAAATTCCGTTTATGCCGTGTAAGGTACAAAAATTTCAGGACAGGTACAAAATAGAACTAAATGGGTTCTAAATATACGTGAGAGAATTTTACAATTACAGGAGTTGGTCCCGCCATTATGACGTTTATAAATATTCGTATCAATATTTTCTAGAAATGAACAGGAAGGAGTGCTTTGATTAAGATCTACATAGTTCAATACCAAATTTTCAGATAATTTTGTCGAAGAGGATGATATGGGACCCGCATTTTCCGAGATTTTTGTTTCTTTGATGGTGTAGAATACTTTAAATATGATGGCTGTGGGAACAAAATTAATTTGTCAGTTAACTTTACTGGTCGCATTTTAGTGATATCTATTTTTGATTTAGTGAAAGATGTTTTATGACTTGGAGTAGCAAGCTGAGATTTAGACTTAATTTCGTGGTCAGTTGACAAATTGTGGAAGTCTAGATGTTTGCCATGTCGGCATTTAACAACATATTTTATACATTCATCTTCTATACAAGAAAGACGACGTAAAACTATACGATTTTTAGTTTCTTTAGTCCAAACTACTTCTTTGACTTGCAGTGTCCCACGAAATGTGTTCAAATTAGTAGGGAGAAGCCAGTCCTTTTCTTCCACTTCGTATTCTTCTACAGTACATATTTTCACGCCTTGGACAGAAGATTTTAAATAGTTTACAAAAGTATCTATATTATTCATATCACCATCGTGTGCAACAAATCGATCCGCCGTTCTCTTCAGTAGCCCACCTACTCCATCTGGCGCACCTTTTCCATGCCCACATTCACTATAGTTCCATATTATGTTAGTCAGAGAAGAGCAGTAAATATTTAGTTGGGACATAATATAAAAAAATTTCTTATTCCGATACTGGCCTGATGGAGAATCCAAAATAATAATAAGATTCTGAACAGTTGGAACTTCCTTTTTAATTTCTTCTAATATTGGGACAAGATGAGCCCAAACGGCGGCAGCATCATGTCGCAGTGAAGAACTAATAGTGCAGAAACATTGAGTTTTTATATTCTCTTCCTTAATTTTATAGTAAATTACAGCAGTGTGTAATGTAAATTGTTGACGACTGCCACCAAAGTGCACAGATTGTATTTCGGACCCGTACTTGGTGCTATAGTTCTCACTGAAGTCAATGTGAACAACACAATCCTTTTCAGACATGTTTTGTTTATAGTGGTTAAAAGCTTGACTTTGATTTCGTATATTACTGCAATGTACTAAGAACGGTTTCAGATTTTCTTCAAATATGTTGATGAGTTGCAATGGTTTAACTGTTATTTTTACTTTTTCTACATTAATGGCTGTTTTATCGACTCCATTATTTTTGTAATTTTTTTTTATCTTCTTCCATGTCCAATAAACAACATCTTTGGAGTTATCAAATTCCTGATAATTTAAGTGACGGTTTCTACAGGTAAGACACGTTCTTTGCATGCATTCTAACTTAAAAATATCACAGCAAATACTACTAAGAACTTCAGTCGCGGTGTTTTCTTTTATGATCCGATTTCGTTTTAAGGATGTTATGAGAAGGTCCATGTTCTCATGTTTATCACATAGACATGTATTTCTCATGTTTAATTTTGGCTGTGTGACCCAAAACGGCCTCATTCTTGTAAAATTGACATAACTGATTGGAGGATGGCCCGAAGTCATGTATTTTTTGTGTAAATTTTTAATTGTGTCTTTCATCAGTCTTTTCTGTTTTTTTACTCCATTTTGTGTAACAGTATCCTTTTTACCTGGACAAAGATTTGAATTGTCATCATCCTCAAAAAACTGAACGACAATCTTACGGATACGTTTTTGCAGGTCTATATTATTTGGTTTCATCGGGATTTGTCTCACTTCTAAATTACTCTGTTTGAATTTCTTAAATTCTTGATGTAGCCTCATGTATCTCTTTTTGTACATCAGTTTCTCTTTATTAGCCTTTGCCAATTGTTTTTTTAAATCGCATATTTGCTGAGATTTAAATTTTTGACATTTACGAAACTTCATTTGAATGTCTTGATTCAATTTAATAGTTGCAAGAGACGACTCTAAGTTAGGACTGTTTGGGCGTAATGTTGATTCTTCTGAATTTATTGAACTAATACTTGGCGTTCGTAAAGGAGATGCTATTGACAAATCTAGAGGACTGCTTGTACGTAAATAGTGAGAACTACTCGCTACTATGGCATCAATACGCAGATTAGGACTATTACATCGAACATTCTGTACTAATAGCCGTGGGCTATGAGGTCTTATTGGTTCTTGAGAAATACCAGGCTTATTATCTCGATTTTTTGGTAGCGATTCTGTTACATCATTAGTTACTGAAACACTTGTTTGGTTGTTTCGGGCCACATTTGCCTTAGCTTTTTTCCTCTGATAATATGCACGGGCACTGATTCGTATTTTTTTTTTGTGCAATGCGACGTGCATGTGCAGTCTTTTCGCTTCGGGTTGGGATAAGTCCGGCTGCCTTTCGTCTAGCTAAACGTTCTCTATCTTTTCTTAAATGCTCTTCTCTTAACACAAGATCGCTTTTTATTTTAGCTTTTCTTATTCTTTCCAGCAACTTCTTTCTCTCTTTTTTCTCCTCCTCTTTTAATTTTGGCCTCGGCATTCTTAAACAAAATTAAGCTATTATTATGTTTTCTTTTTATCTATTTATTATTATACTTACTATTTTTTTAACTAGAAAATATTTTCTAAAGAAACCTTTAATGCGTTCAATTGCTCCACCTCACCATTATCATCTCAGCCAATAGATGTACATTACCGAATACAGACCTCCTCTAATGATACATTTATACATCTTCTACTACCCAGTGGTATCGTAGTAATGATTTTGGCAGTCTATGTAGGTAAGTATGTATGTATAAATGTTTGTACGTAGGAATACACCGTTAAATTTTGGTCGTTTTAATCCCGTGGAGGGTATATCCGGTACATGGAACACTATCGATTTGTAGTTAGTACGCAACGACCGACTACTACCTACAGGTCATTGAACTCGCTCAGCGGATTTTTTCTTAAAGAAATTGATTTCGTACATGCGTAAATTAATACGAGTTTAAAAAAAGGTACTTTATTTTTTGATTTTATCGCTACAAATCGATAGTGTTCCATGTACCAGATCGACCAGCCATGGGATTAAAACGACCGAAATTTAACGGTGTATATGTATGTATATAATGTATGTGTTTGGATGTATGTTTGTATGTTCCATTGTTTCTTTGTATACTTAACGAAATGACTCGGGATCTACCGATATGATAAAACGTCTCACCGAGATGATAAAATATCTTGATACGAGCTAGCTAAATATCATTGCTGTAATAAAATAAATTTTATAAATGTTTTCATACAATATGTACCTAAATATCTATGTTACTAGAAATAATATCTAATGTATACAACTATATTACTACAAACATGTTCTGACTATTTACAAGCGCTTTTTTAAAGTCTACGTGAATAAAAACCTTTTTTATTATTTTATTTTATTTTATTTCTACCGATATGATAAAGCAATCCACCGATGTGACAAAACTGTGCGTTGATCATGAATCAAAACACCGATATTAGATATAAGACACCGATTGATTTTTTCTCATCATTTCGGTGTAAATTATCACATCGGTGGTAATAAAGACCACCGATTACAGCGATATGAGAACAGCGACGTGAGAAATAACACAATTTTTAGAAAATTAGAAAAAATGCATAATATCTAGGATAAATTCAATAACAGTCAATGAAGTTAATTCACTTACTACCTCTGTTAGAACCAAACAACAATAATGAAACTACTCATTACACTAGAAAAATGCAACCACCGATAATATAAAATAATTGTCCGGGAGCAACTGAAATGGCGTACTTACGTCATTGGCGGGAATATGCAGCGATTTGACACACGTCCGTCTTGACTGCGCACTAGCACACACTAACGAGAGAAATAAAATTGGGGTGGGGACACTGTCGGACTCGTCGATGTAAAGTTAGGTTTAAATTACTTTTGTCCAGCGATATGAGAACATTTCGCAGGACAAGTGCGTTTGTGCCTCTCAGTAATAATAATCGTTAATTATGTAATAAAATATGTTATATATTAATAATATAACTAATATTCTATGAAATAGAATAAGTTATATCCTTAACTTAGTTATTTTTATTAGTGTATAAGCTATTTGTTTGTAAAAAAAGTAGAGGGACAGCACCGATTTGAAAAAAATAGAGGTTTATGTATATATTTCTACCTTTGTAATAGTCCTAGGTAAATTATATTTTTGCCACAACGCAATAACTATCTATTGAATACTAAAAAAAAAAATTCAGAACAATATTCCTTTTTTCAAATACTAATTTCACCGAAGACAAAAAAATAAGTCATTTGGGAAATTCACCCATTTGTGTTCATAAATGTCTATTTGTCAAATTTGAAATCCAAGGTCGGCAAAAAGCGATTTTGGGACTTTACTGTATTATACCCCCGTGCCTTGGAGAGCCGGTAAAGCCGTCGGTCCTGTACCTGACCTCTTTCCGGTCGCTAGGCGCCCCATCGGATCATGAGAGTTTTCAATGAAAAGTGCTCCTGTGTTTGCGCACACACTTGTGCACTATAAAATGTCCCGCACAGATGGATAAACTCTATTCAGACTGGCCGCTGTGGCCGAAATTCAGCTAGGAGGACATTTTATTATTAAATAAAAATCCTAATCCCTAAACGTTGTACTTTCTAAGTAAATATATAACAGGAAATACGAATAAATATCCGGGACATAGTGCAGCACCATCTAGCCCAAATTAAGCAAACATTGTATTGGTGAATAAATATAAATTAAATATAATAAAAACAAGTGGAGAGTGTTATTTGTTTATATAATAAAATAAAAAGCCTTATATTCCTCGCAAATATGTTACAGAGTTTAAAATAGAAAAGACACAGGAATTATATTCCCTGTGTCCCGGGGTAGGGTTGTGGAAGTCGAACCCACGACACGAAGCGGCAAGGCGACTATCTTAGCCGCTGCGCCACACGTGCAGTCAAATTTTAGGTAAATATAGTTAATGAAAAATAAAAATAAAAAAATGTTATGCAAGAACCCTTACTTAAGCGAAAGTGAAGGCCTCCTCTAAAGAATTCCAGTGGTCTCTATTCTGAGCTAGTTGCTATTCTCGTACACCAGCAACCAGCCAGCAGGGGCCAGATATTTTAGTTATCTCGTCTTCCCATCTTGAATGTGGTCTGCCTTTAAGACGCTTGCCAGATGGACTGTTCCACTATGTAACCCTGCTAGTCCACCGCTCGTCCTGTAGCCTCGATACGTCCGCCGCCCACTTCCATTTAAGTTTTTTAACGTACCTTAGAGCAGCCTTGACTTTGGTCATTTGTCTGATTTTGGAGTGATAATTTTTAAGTTTTATTATTTTAAATATTTAGCATGCTTCGTTCTATTTCGCGTTAGCGGGTAATCCTACTAATATTATAAATGCGAAAGGTTGTAAGTATTGATGGATGTTTGTTACTCTTTTAGGTAAAAATAACTATATGGATTTTAATGAAATTTTACAATAATATAGCCTATACACCAGAATAACACATCGGCTACAATTTATAAAGATATAGATATTGTGTGAATTATCCAAAATATGACGATAAGTGTCAAGTAAGTAGGAAAAAATCTACCATCTGCGAGCTATTCCGGCGTGCACTGCCAAAACCACTTGAGGTACCACACATCCTACCAATAATATAATTGCGAAGGTTGTGAGTATGGATGTATGTTTGTTACTCTTTTACGCCAAAACTATTTTCACACGGGTGTAACTACGGGGCATAGCTAGTAATTATATAAACAACTTGAAATACAAAGATAACACATAACTGTTAAGCATTAATTGCACTTGTCACAAAAGCTAAAGTCAAGTTAAATTGAGTAACTGTTTAAATGTTTCATCACAGGCAATTATGTACAGAAACTCTCGACGTAAAACAACTCTTACAGAACCTGTAGTACAGGTTTAGTTAAGAGCTGAAGTATTTTTGCACATTTGTGCATAACTTCTTGATAATCTGGATGTTAGTGAAACCGATTCCTGGAAACAGGTTATTATGTAAAAATACTTTGTATATCTGCGGTAAGATAAGGTTCAAGCGACCATTTATAAACACAATTATGTAGATTAGATATATGAGTCTTAAGTAGTTATAATCAGCTACATAATATACGATGTAAGGTAATATATACACTTGTAAAACACCAACAGCCACGCAGAAATGGATAGGTAACACAATAACCAACCACTTTTGTTCTACGAGTGTATGAAACATACATAACAACTTCATTCCGTTCAAGTGAACGGACTTATGTCAGTCACAATTCATCACCTGCCAGTGTAACGTGTAATTTTGTATTAGTGCATTATTTCAATACAGTCCAGTTTAAACTTTTTTATGTGGTTTTATTACCAGCAACTGCCACATAAAATGGTCCGTCGAGGTTAATAATTAGTGTTCACGGCAGTTTTTAAGGTTGTGAAGTGTGTCTCATTTTTATCAGTGTGGGCAATATCGGCCATTATTGCCGGTCCGCGTTCTCTTGTTTGTCCACGTTTTTATCGTGCGTCTCAATTTTCGCGTCGCGTGAGAGGAAGAAGCATTGCAAGGAGTGCCTACGTGAGCAAGCGGGACGCATAAAAAGTTTGTAAGTCTAATAACCACCAACTATATAAATGTGAAAAATTTAAGCTTGCCTCGCTATCTTATCGTTTCAACTATGTAAAAAATAATGATTTGTGTAACCTATGTTTAAACACTCCTATCAAAATATTTTCTGAATCTGTAATGTTGAATGACAATAAGTTTCAAGTTGACTTACCTTTAAAACAAAATTTAAATCAATATAACACGGGGGACTCTTTCTCAAGTGCTATACAACGTTTTAACAATTTAGAAAATAGGCTACACAAAGACGCTGTTCTTTTTAAAGGTTATAAAGATTTCATTGACACCTACATTTCAATGGGTCATGCTAAATATATTGATATCCAAAGTTATGATTTAAAAACTGGTCAGGTATACTTTCTACCGCACCATCCAGTGCTAAACGAAAATAGCAAAACTACAATATTGAGAGTAGTCTTTGATGGCTCAATGGCCACAAATCTAGGTTTTTCTTTGAATCTCATGTTGCTGAATGGACCCTGCATCCAAAATGAGTTATTTAATATATTAGTTTTATTCAGATTACATAGATATGTGTTATTTTGTGACATTCAAGAAATGTTTAGAGAAGTTAAACTCAACCCAGCGCACTGTGCTCTTCAAAATAAAGTGTGGAGAGATACACCAGAAAAGGAAATACAATATGTTCAACTGCAAACCGTCACATATGGGCTTAAAAGCTCAACATTTTTAGCTACTAGATGTTTAAATGAGTTGGCTCTCAGATTTGCACACATTTACCCTGATGGTGCACACATATTATTAAATCACTGTTATGTCGATGATATTTGCACTAGTAGTAACGATTTACAAAAAATACGTGATATGAAAAATCAATTAATTTATATATTAAAACTTGGTGGATTTAAACTTCATAAATGTAGTTCTAATAGTGAGTATATTCTAAATCACATTCCTTGTGTCTTGCAAATATCAATTGAGATTGATTTATACAAAGGTGATGATGACCAATATGTAAAAACCTTAGGTATCAAATATAACCCACAAATACGGATATATTGAACATTTCTTGTCCAAAAACTGAGTTATTAGATGTTTATACTAAGCGTCAGACATTAAGTTTTATTAGCAAACTCTTTGATCCACTTGGTCTAGTAGGTCCAATCATTGTACTTGCAAAATTAATCATGCAGCAAACATGGTAAGAGAAGGTTTCATGGGACTCACCATTACCACATAACTTAAACAAAAAATTCAGAAGTTTTGTTGAAAATTGATCAAAAACAGATGCATTCAAGTAAAAAGACATATTGACACACAAAATTCAGCATGCATTGAGCTAATACGTTTTGCAGATGCCTCGCAGAAGGCTTATGGTTGTTGTGTTTATTTAAAAACCATTAATACCAATGGTCAAATAAATGTTGACTTGTTATGCTCAAAATCAAGGGTAAATCCCATAAAATCATTAACCACACCAAGATTAGAGTTAAATAGTGCTTTGATACTAGCAAAACTGTCAAGAAAGTTGTATGATCAACTACTTAAAAATAATTTTAACATTAATGTACATTTATATGTGGATTCTCAAATTGTTCTTGCTTGGCTCAACACAGAGCCCACAAAACTATCTGCATATGTTGCAAACAGAGTAAAAACTATCTGTGATCTCACAAAAAGTGTCTCATGGTCATATGTCAATACCGTTAATAATCCTGCAGACTGTTTGTCTAGGGGGATTGAACCCCACTTAATTAAAAACAACCAGTTATGGTGGCATGGACCACAATTTTTACATGATAAGAATTACACACATAAATATACAAATTTTAAACTTCTTAAGGAAATTCCTGAACTTAAATTTTATAATAGTACTTTGACTTTTGAGACAAATAAAGATTTCAATTTATATTCATATTATTCTGATATTAACAAATTAAAAAGAATTATTGCCTATATTTACAGGTTTTTTAACAATTGTAGAGTAAAGAAAGAAGACAGGGTCTCTGGTCATCTAAAAATAAAGGAACTAAATTTTGCACTTAAAAATATAATTAGACAAGATCAGATAAAACATTTTGGTGAAGAAATTGCTTGTATTATCTCCAAAAGACCAATTAAATTTAACTTAAAATCTTTAAATCCCTTCTTAGATGTAGAAGGTATCCTCAGAGTAGGAGGCAGGTTACATCCGGACTGGACATCCGACATGGAAGTGACGGAGGACGAGCTTGAGAGCGCAGTAAGGCGACTCGCGGCACGAAACACTGCCCCTGGGCCCGACGGTATCCCAGGTCGGGCCTGGGTGCTGGCCCTGTCAGTGCTAGGCAGTAAGCTGCGTCGCCTCTTCTCTCGCTGCCTCCACCTTGGGGTTTTCCCGTCTGAGTGGAAGGAGGCCAAGCTCGTCCTCATCCAAAAGAAAGGGAGAAATGCGGACTCTCCCTCTTCGTTCCGACCCATTTGCCTTCTGGACGAGGTGTGCAAACTCTTTGAGCGAGTAGTGTCCGCCCGTCTCAGCGGGCACCTGTCACGGGATGGGCCTGACCTGTCGGACTGCCAGTTCGGCTTCCGTCGCGGTCGTTCGACGGTGGACGCAATCCGGCGGGTCCAATCCCTGTCACAGGACGTCGTTCGGGAGGGAGGGGTGGCAATGGCTGTCAGTCTTGACATTGTCAACGCCTTCAACTCTCTCCCGTGGTGGGCAATAAGGGAGGCACTGGTTTACCATAACGTGCCCCCCTACCTACAGGGGATTGTTAGCTCGTACCTGAGCGATAGGCTCATCGTGTACACGGCTCGGGGCGGAGAGGAAATGTCAAGGGAGGTCGATCGCGGGGTTCCACAGGGATCTGTTTTAGGACCCCTCTTGTAGAACCTTGCTTTTGACGCGGTCCTCAGGACGAGACTCCCCCTAGGCGTGGATGTCGTTTGCTGTGCAGACGACACTCTCGTATTAGCCAGGGGGAGCAATTTCACGGATGTGGCACGGCTTGCCGAGCTGGGAGTGGCCTGTGTCGTCGGCAGTTTCCGCGGGCTGGGCCTTCAGGTAGCGCCTCATAAAACTGAGGCGCTTTGGTTCCACAGCCTCCGTCGGGGTAGGGAACCTCCCAGCACGCGGATTCAGGTGTGTGGTGAGGCGGTCCCAGTTGGGCAAACCCTCAAATACTTCGGGCTGACGCTGGACAGTAGGTGGGCTTTTGACGCCCACTTTGTCCAGCTAGCCCCCCGACTTCGTGGGGCGGCGGGCGCACTCCAGCGTCTGCTGCCCAACCTTGGGGGACCCCGGGAAGAAGTCCGCCGCCTCTACTGTGGGGTTATCCGGTCTATGGCCCTCTACGGTGCTCCCGTCTGGTCGTCTAGACTGGCGACACTTTCCCGCTGCAAAGCTCTTTTGAATTGCGTGCAGCGGGTGGTTGCCATCAGAGTGGTCCGTGGATACCGGACGATCTCCTTCGAGGCGGCGACTTTACTAGGACGATTCCCGCCACTGGACATCCTGGCGGACATGGACGCGAGAGTTTACGATCTCGTCCATGCCCGCTCGGATGCCGGGGGCCAACAACCGGACTGGACCAACGTACGGCGGGACGCGCACCGACAGGCCTTACAGATTTGGTGCGAGCGGCTTGAATTGCCGAGAGGCTTGCGCCAACGCTCTGTCGGTGCAGTCCTGCCATGGTTTGACGCATGGCTGCTCCGGAAACGGGGCAGCCTAACCTTCAGGTAGACGCAGTATTATTATTATTATTTATTATTATTATTGTGGCGGCGGCCCGGACTCGGTCCAACATACACTCGAGGAGTGCCCAGCTTGGGCCCCCGAGAGGCGAGTCCTGGTCGCTGAAATAGGATTAGACCTCTCGCTGCCAGCAGTGGTTTCGGCTATGCTGGCGGCGACAACCGGATGGAACGCGGTGGCCTCATTCTGTGAAGCTGCTATGCTCAAGAAGGAGGCCGCCGAGCGCGAGAGAGAGCGCAACGATCCCTCCCGTAGGAGAACGAGACGGCGCCGATGAACTGGATATTGACACCAATAACCGCTTCATCGGCGCCGGCGCTGGGAGCTTATCTCAGCGCGAGAGAGTATGCGGCGTCCGGCTGGCTTCTCCCCGGCTTGACGTCGCCCCTGGGACCGCTGGCGTTTGGAGGAGGGGCACTCCACTCGTCTTATATAAGCGGTCCCGGGAAGAGGTAACCTGCTGTAGCTCAGGTTGCCTAAACGCGCTTGTGCGTGAAGGGGAGGGGAGGAGGCATTTAGCTCCCTCCCGTCCCCGGAGGAGAGTCTCAGACGCTCAGTGTACAGCGGGGGTACTGGCGAGATCGTTCACGAGTACCCAGACCCCCCGCTACAGGCATTGTGAGGCTGGCTACCATGGTGGTTTTAGTGCGTATCCCGGGACTAGCCCGGAGAGTCCCACATAACCCGTCGCCTCCCCAAGCGGCGGGTATGCGTAAGTTTAATGCATTTCCACCATGTAAAAAAAAAAAAAAAAAACGAGGCAGTTTACATAATGCTAACATACCATATGATCAGAAATATCCTATCATAATACCTAAAAAATCATTTATTACACGGTTAATAATTACTAATGAACTTTTAATAATTAAAAATGTTTGTTACACGCGTGAAAAAAGTTGACCCTAGCAAGCTTATGTCAGAGGTTTTACATAATTAATGGACTTAGAGAAGTCAAGGGGGTTATTCATAACTGTTTAGTGTGCTTCAAGCTAAGAGCTAAGGCATCAGAGCAAATGATGGAATCTCTTCCTTCAGACAGGGTGAACCCCAGCAGACCTTTTGAAAAGGTTGGGATTGATTATGGTGGTGCATTTTCAATTAAATTACACCGTGCTAGAAAACCACTAATTTCAAAAGCATACATATGTTGCAGCATTTGTATGTTTTACAACAAAGGCCATTCATATTGAATTGGTATCAAGCTTAACAACTGAAAGTTTTTGACAGGCATTAAAAAGATTGATTTACCGTCGCAATAAACCTTCTATAATTTATTGTGACAATGGTTTTATCTTCAAAGGTGCCAATAATCAATTGCATGAGTTATACTCATTACACTTTAATCAGGTACATCAGGACAAAATTATAAACTTTACTTCAGTTTTATTCCCTCTTATTCGCCAGTATTTGGAGGCTTATGGGAAGCAGGAATTAAGAGTGCAAAATATCATTTAAAAAGAGTTGTAGGGCAACAAATATTAACTTATGAAGAGTTGAATACCGTAATAATTCAAATATAAGGTCTTTTGAACTCCAGACCTTTACTTTCTTTGCCAGGCATTGATCCAAACGACATGTCTTATCTAACTCCTGCTCATTTTATAACAGGTGCTTCTATTACATCATTCCCCGAGCCTGATGTGACAAATGTACCCATAAATCGTTTATCATTTTGGCAGCAGGAGCAGCGGAGTTAAATTGTTAAAAGTATTGTTAATAGTCGAATTAATGTTATTTTTAATGTTTTCTCAATTACATCTACAAAAAAGTTATTAAATTCATTTGCAATACCCGTAGGATGTGTGATACTCAAATTTTCTCTTTTTATGGATGATATTAAACCGTAAGGTAGGCGATATTTGGATTTGTTAATTACTTGCCAAGCAGCTTTTGATTTATTGTTAGAGTTATTTATGAAGTAGTTATTTTGAGTTTGCTGTGTCAAACGTATTATTTTTTTGTAAAGCTTTGTATAATTGATAAAATCAAGTTTATTCTTTGAGTTAGGTTTAAATCTATACGCCCAAAGTAATTTTCTTTGTTTCTGACTACAGATTTTTATTCCATGAGATACCCATTTAGTTTTAATATTAGTATTTATCGTAACATATTTTTTTGGAAAGCATAATTTATAAAGCATCAAGAAATCTTCTGCAAAACAGTCATACGAGTCATTCGCATCATTTGTGCTATAAACTTGCGTGAAAGATAAGCAGCTCAGATGATGTTTGAACTTCTTTAAGTTGTCTTGTGAGATGTCTTCTGATATGATAACATAGACTTTGTTTAAGATTGTGTCAGTCATTCTGTATCAATTCTACAATTGTATTGTAATTTATTCAAGTGTATTGGACCATTCAATAAGTAAATAGTAAAAGATTTGTTTTAATGTTATAAAATAATAAATAGTACCTAAATTAAAAAGGTTTCATGTATACCAGCATAAGGAAACAGTTTCCTATTTGTCTAATATAAGTAGATTTAAGATTAAGTCAAATTTTAGTTTGTATTAACCGCTAACCTTTTGTTTCTGTGATGGCGTTGCCAATTTATGTATGAAACATACATAACACCTTCATTCCGTTCAAGTGAACGGACTTATGTCAGTCACAATTCATCACCTGCCAGTGTAACGTGTAATTTTGTATTTGTGCATTATTTCAATACAGTCCAGTTTAAACTTATTTATGTGGTTTTATTACCAGCAACCGCCACAACGAGTTCAGACTTAACTCAATACATAAAAAGGTACTTTACAAACATATAATTGACTTGACTGCACGTGTGGCGCTGCGGCTAAGACAGTCGCCTCGCCTCGTTGTGTCGCGGGTTCGAGTCCCGTGCCGGAGAACTATTTGTGTGACCCATAAATAGTTGTTCTGAGTCGTCATGTAATTTGTGTCCGTCTATTATGTTTGTAAAGTACCTTGCGATACAGGGTTGTCTATAAAAAAAAACATTAGTCCAGTCCAGTCAAGAATTGACACACAAATAGTTGTCCTGTGTGGGATTCGAACCCGGGACACGAAGTGCTGTTTAACCACCACATGTGCGGTACACGTGCAGTTTATTTAGTTGTATTCCAGAAAACAGAATCGATTTCTAATACTGATTTTCAGGGGAGGGTAGGGTTCTAAAGACTCTGCCTTTGCTTCACTCAAGATTACCTGAATCCTAAAATAATTAAGTCTGCGTTGGTACGGTTGGTAGATGCTTGCCTTTCACGCTGCAGGTCGTGGGTTCGTTTCCTACCGAGGACAGATATTTGTATGCATGAACATGTCTGTTTGTGTGTTGGTGGTATTATCTATACTGCCGTGCTTGTGATATATACAGTAAGTAACATGGAGACACTTTCGAGAAAACGGCGGTTAAAGTTTTTATTTTTACTTTTGACATATCTCCTAAAATATGAACTGTATCCAAGTCTTCTAAAATGCTTAACGTCAACATAGGTTAGTTTTACAATTTGTTAGTTACAATTTTAATTTATATATAATATTTGAGTTAAAAAGCTTGAAAATATATTTACGTTAAGGAATGAACAACACAAAAATAAAGTTTTTCTTAACATCGGTACAGTAAGTGTGTGACTTACTGTAACAATTGTTAGTTTGAAGTACATACTGCAAGAATGATTACGAAATGAGGTATATTTTTAAATCAATTAACAAAATATATAAATTTTTCATAATTTAACTTAAGCACTTACTGTAATTATAGCTAGGAGCAATATGTATAAATATGCCGTCTACCATTAATTACCGCAACTATAATTAATTATTCCATCTCAATTAGTTATAGATAAATGAAACGAAATACATCTTATGAAATCACAATTGAATATAAAAACTACATAGCTTTATTAATGTGTACTATAAAATTGTAAAATCAGTTCCATATTTCGTATTTTAAGCTATTTATTGTCACGTTATGAGCCAACCAAAACAAATTGTTTTTGTGTTTACGAACTACTTCGTATGTGAAACAATGATAAACCAAATAGGTAAACTTAGTTCTTGATTCGTTTTTATACTCTTTGTAATCAATAAAGCGAACAAAAAAATTAAATAATAAACACTTGGTTTAAAAAAAAATTGGTTCAGTTTTCTCTTTGGAAATTCCTCACTATAAAAAGTCTGTTAAGCGAAAAGCGTAAATTGTCTCGCGTGCAGGTTTAACAAATTTCAGCCTTCCGAACAAGCCGGTTTCCGAAAAGGCTTAAGCAAGGGTCGGGCAGTTGTTATCCTCCACCCGCAACACGCGTCTTTGGTCCGGATTTCCCCTTACACGGGCGGTCGGGGTCTAGCCGGGCCCCGATCAATCGGCTGCGACGTCCGGTCAGACGGCCGTCAAGGCTAGCCATGGGTAGGCGTATCTGCAGGTGGCGTCTGGGCTGGCGCCGTGTGCCGGTCTGCAGACGAAGGCTCGCGCCGTGCTGGACGTTGGGCTGTCCAGTATCGGTTCGCGTTGGAGGTCTCGCAGATTGGCATAATCCCATGGCTATACCGCCCAATATCCCTGGTGCTTGTAAAGCACCCCCTTTGAGGGCTCGGTGGAGGGTGGGGAATTGGGTTGGTGAACGCCATTTTGTGTACTATATGGATCCAAAGAGAGGAAATAAAATAGCCTAACTAATAGTTAAGGTCATCGCCTTAACTCAGGAGGAGATAGCGGGTGTGCCAGGTATGGTGCACCCCGTAGCAGAAAAGGAGACGGCAGCAAAGGCTGCATCTAAGAAGAAGACAGTGGGGAAGGTCAGGGGGTCCTTTTCTCGCCCGGCCACTCCGGTACCTGGAACGTCGAGGGAAGAAGCCGCGGGCACGGAGAGCGATAGCTCCCTTAGGTCCGCGGTGTCAATGGAGTCCCTGGATAGCCGAGCGGATACTCCGAGGGGGAACGCCGGATCACCGCGGGACAGGGTGGGCCTCCAGTGAAGGCGCCCAAATTAAGGAGGACTAGCGGGAGCTTACTGGAGCTAGAGAAATAGAAATAGAAATAGAAATAGAAATATTAAATTATTAGATATTAGAAATAGAAATATTAAATTATTTAATTTATAGTTAATAGAGAACCAGAGGCTGCGCTCCCAGCTGGCCGCCATGTCGGCGGAGATAGCGGAGCTTCGCCGGGGTGAAGTTGCAAATTTTTCGCCTCTGATGTCTCCATCCCGGCCGTCGGAACCTGCTCCGCAATCGCCGCCGACGTTGAGATCGACTCCGCCACCAGCACCGGTTGTCTGCGCTCCAGCATTGCCACATCCGGCCTCGGAAACACAGAGGAGCAATTTGAAAGCTCCTCCTTCGGTTCGTGCCCGGGAAGATCAGGCCTCTCCAGAAGAGAGGTTTGCGGCCATAATGGACCGCAAAATTAGAGAAATGGGGCGCATCTGGGACCAACGTCTGGTCCAGATGCGCCAGGAGGTCATGGCGGAGATCTTCCCGGGCAGGGCCATTCGCCCGCCGCTCGCTGGAAGCGCAGCACCGCCCCAGTTGCCACCCACCGCGAAGGCCGCGACGGGCGGAAAGCGGGGTGGCCCGCGTCTGAGACAACGGGCTGCCGCTGCGGAGGCTGCTGCGGCTCGAGCTGCAACGATGCCGGTGCGGTCAGCGCCACCGCCACCCGCCGAGAGCACATGGGCCCAGGTGGTGGGCCGAAAGGCTAGGGCCAAAGCTGCCCGATTGAGTCAGCCACCGCCGCCTCCGCCTCCAAAGAGGCCGATAGCACTGCCGCGACCTCCACCAACCGCGGCAGTGACTATTAACCTGCCACTACCATGGCTGAGGTCATGAAAATGGCAAGGACCAAGGTCCAATTGAAGGACCTGCGCCTAGAAGCGGGCCTGCGCCCTAAGAGGGCTTTGACCGGGGGTCTCATTTTGAGAATACCCGGTCCAGAGGGATCCGCGAAGGCGGAAGCCCTCACATCTCGCCTTAAGGAAGCCTTGGCTGAGACGGGTGCAGTGGTGGCGCACCCTGTGGCGATGGGGGAGCTCCGGGTGCTAGACCTGGACGACTCCACCGACCCCACTGAGGTAGCTGAAACAATAGCCACGACGGGAGGTTGCGCCGTCACCCACGTAAAGGTCGGCGAAATTCGTTATTCCCCGTCGGGCTTAGGTTTGGTCTGGGTTCGGTGCCCACTAGTGGCCGCCCGCAAATTAGCGGTAGTCGGCCGAGCACTAGTGGGCTGGATGTCGGTCCGGGTGGTAGCACTTCCACTCAGAGCTCTTCAATGTTACCGCTGCCTGGAGAGGGGGCATGTCAGGGCTCGGTGCACCGGGTGCGACCGGAGCGCGTCGTGCTTCGTCTGTGGCCAACAGAGCCACAAGGCGAAGAAATGCCCGGCGCACGCCCCTAATTGCGTGGTGTGTGCCATCACCTGGGCAGCGGTAGGTGTACGCCACCAAAACGAAAGGGAGCGGGACATCCTGCCACGTCCGCTCATACATCGTCGCGGTCCAACGAACCGGGTTCTGGCCCCGGTGGGGTGTCTATGGAGGTCTAAGAATTCTTTCCCCCCCAACTTATTTTGCAGGGCAACTTGAACCACTGCAAGCTCTTCTTGCAAGCTGCAAGCTACGCAAGCTCTTCTTGCGCAGACGATTGCTGAGCGTTCGGTTGCCCTAGCGATAGTGGCGGAGCCTCACTCCGTTCCCGACCACCCTCGTTGGTTCGGGGCGGATGGGGGCCTCGTCGCCATTTATAAGACAGGGGGGAATATGACCCCCATTGCGCACTCCTGGCCAAGGGGCCCGGATTTGTCGTCGTGGAGTGGGGACCAGCAGTCGTGGTGGGCTGCTACATCTCCCCGAATTGCGGCCTCGCAAATTTTGAGGCGTACCTGGACGGGCTAACGAGCCTTATTAGCTCTTACCAGTCCCGTCCGGTACTCGTCCTGGGCGATTTTAACGCCCACTCTAGTGTGTGGGGCGATGCCCGGGACGACAGTTTTGCTGCAGAAGGAGGCCGCCGAACGGGATCGGGAAAGAGCCGATCCCACTCGTAGGCGGAGGAGGCGTCGGGGTGGCGGCGGCAGCCGTTAGCCCAACTCCCCTCGGGGCTGCGGTGGCAGTATGAGAAGTGTCCTCAACTGCCGCCACGTGCAAGCAGCCCCGGGAAGACAGCGAACTGTTTGTGGCGCAGTCGCTGTGCCGTACTGGCAGGAGTCGGCAAATGAGGAGGGCAACCCACAGTCCTCCCCGGGTGCGTGTCCCGACCATCTGGGACACGACGGAAAAGGGGGGTACCGGAGCAGCATACCCCCGTTCCCGGGGCTCCCCCTATCAGGCGCCAGAAGAAGTCCACGGCAGGTTAGGTTTAGTCGGTGTCCGACATACCCACCCGCACACACTTTTTGCGGGTGGCATGCGTAGGCATTCCCCCTGCCTAATCAAAAAAAAAAATTATAGCGAAAGAGACGTCCACTATTGAACCGCCCCGCTGCCGCACGCAAGTGTGGACCGATCCCCGATTTAGGACGGTCAGGCCAGTCGTGACCGCCCACTCCCCCAGCACCTCACCCCGGGCATCCGTCACCGGAGACCCCACGCCGCAGACTTGGCGTTGAGATCTCCGAGCAACAGCACGGGGCGAGGGTGGAGCCAGCCTACGACGGCACCCAACTCGACAAGGAAGTTCTCGAAGTCGGCGAGACTCTTGTTGGGCGAAAAATACGCCCCAATCGTACCAATTCCGACCACGAGGGCAGCTACCCAGCCGTGCCCTCGGGACGGGTGGACCAGAGCCCCGCCAATGATGGCCACCAAGCCGTCCAAGTCTCCCAACCAGTTATCCCTGGGAGGGAGAAAGTACGGCTCGGCGACCACCGCCACGCGAATCGACCACTGCGCCATGCTCTGGAGCAAGAGATCCTGAGCTCTGGCACAGTGGTTGATGTAGCCCTGGAGGAAATGGAACAGCGCCATTAGGCCGTGTCCATTCCCTCCGCACCCTTCTCAGGCCGGGAGTCGGCCGAAGGGCAGCCAGGCTGTCGGGGGGGGTAAAGAGCCCCCGGCAGCCTTGGCTCCCTTTTTCTTCTTCTTGGCGGTAGCGCCACAGGCCTTCACGCCCGCTCTGTGCCCCGCGGGCCTCCCTGCAGCTGTACAGAGGCTGCGATTTGGCGCCGCAGAGCACTGGGCCGCCTTGTGGCCGGGCTGGCCGCAGCGATAACACTCGTCGCTGCGGTCCGTTTCAGCGGTGCACCGCGCCCGGACATGCCCAATGTCCAGGCATCGGTAGCACCGCATAGCCCTGGGCTGCACCAGCTTCACCCTGGCGGCAACCCACCCCACCAACAGTCGCCCAGCACTGGCGACCTTATTCGCCGCCGCCACCGGACACCGCACCCAGATAAATCCGATTCCGGAGGCGTCGGCGCGAATGTCGCCCGTCCGTACATCCTCGGGTCGACATCCACCGATCCGGGCGATGGCCGCCAAGACCTCAGCAGGAGTCGCCGAGTCATCCAGGCCGTCGACGCGCAGCTCCGCGGTCTTCACCGGCCTGAACACCCGGACGTCATCCGGGTTGAGGGCCTCCCTCAACTTGGCGGCCAGCATGTCCGCCTTCTACCCGCTGGAGTCACCCGACACCTTAACCGCCACGCGGATTCCATCAGCTGCCTCCTTCAAAGCACGCGTGAATGTACCCTTCAGGTTGCCCGATTTGGTGGCAACCCTCAGGACCACGTCCACGCCGTCCAAAACTTGACGGCTAAGCGCCACCGACGATGGGATCTCTCCAGCCATCCGAGCGGAGCGCCGCTCTCGAGCCCGTCGGGCCAGCTCGCTGACCTCGTCAGCAGCAGCTTCTTTTCGCTGCGCCCGCCTAGCAGCAGCGGCCTCCGCACGATTGCTGTCCAGCAGGGACACAGTGGAGCCCCCGCTCGAGTCAGCCATGGTGAGGCCGGAGTCGCTGTCCGCGCTCTCCGTGTGCTCCACTGGAGCTGTTGCAACGAAGCGCCCCTGCCCGTCACGTTCCGGGATCCGAGCGACGGCCCCACCCGGAACCGCACAAACCTTTCCTCTCCGGGCCGTGGAGACCTTTGCAGCCACCTGGTTCTCCACGTTTAAGGAGCCGCTGCGCTTCCTATCCCTTTGTCTGGGCCTGGATCCGGACCGAGAGCTGGACGCGCAGCCACTTGTGTCCTCGTCGGACATTTGGTCCCTGTTGGGACTGGCGCCTTCTCGGCTGTTGCCCGCGGGAATAGGGGTGGCTGGACGGGACTTCGACCTCGTGGTCCGCCTGCTCCTCCTTGCACCGTGTGCAACCCCTTCCTGCACAACTTCGTCCTCCTCCATCGGGTGCACAAAACTAGGCGTGCGCACCTTCTCCGCGTCTTCCGCGGTTTTATGGCTTTGATTGCCCCCCCCAGATACGGTGGGGCTGCCAGATCCATGAGGACCTGGGAGGGATTCTCCAGCGGAGCTGGTACCCTCCTGGGGTAATATGTTCTTCAAAGCCGACATTTCATAACAATGAAAATGAAAATGCTACCCTTTGGACCAGATTGCCCCCTGGTCATACAACCCCTCGCTGGGCAGCTAAGCTTGGGGCGTGAGGGTTTGCTAACTCTGAATACTCCCCTTCTAGTGAATAGAAGGGGGAACAGAGGCGTGAGATGTCGGAATATTCGCCACGGACGGTGGCTTATCCCCATGCATGCACAGGAAAAAGCCAGCGCCCATGCCCGGGGCACAACAATCCGAAAAAGTTCCGTTCCCACCGAATATAAATATTCGAATGGGACCGGTAGTCTCGGACCACGAGGAGGTTTTCCGACCACGTGCCCCACGGTTAGCTACCTTGTTTAAGGTCGTCCTGTCACGGTCGGTCTCTGATTTTCTTTTTATTATTGTCACACTAATATTATAAAGGCGAAAGTTTGTGAGTGTGTGAGTGTGTATGTTTGTTACTTCTTCGCGTCTAAACGGCTGGAGCAATTTTAATAAAATTTGGTATGGAGTTAGCTGACACCCTGGATTAACACATAGGCTATAATTTATAAAAATTAACGCGGGTAAAACCGCGGGGCACAGCTAGTTAATAATAAATCGAAGAATATTAGGTTTTTTTTATTGTAAATAAGAACGTATCTTCATAATAAATGACTTGTTTGATGATACAGTATGAGGCGGTAAACAAATCTCGAAAAGTCCCAAAAGTTTCGATTGAAAGATCTTTTTCCTCCTCAGTAAATATCGAAAAGGGTCCAAAACCTGTTGATGTTTTCCGATAGTTATAAGTCTTGTACAACTTCGATATAGCTTAGTATCGAATTAATAAATATTTCCTTCCCTGAGTTACAGTGAAATAAGCTTATTTACCTTTTCGTATTACGTAATCGGAGCTCATTAGGTGAATATTGAGTTGTGTGATTTTGTATTATACCCATTAACGGTATACAATAAAAACTTGACAAACTTTAGGAATATTGAAGAGATTATTTTACTTTCAACGTACACCCGACTACATATCAAGGTATACATTTCCAGTATAAGCTGATCTCACGTTGTATAGGACTTCCATACAATGAGAGGTCAGCTTATATTGGAAATGTATAGCTTGATATGTAGCCGTGTGTCGCATGAGGAATATGTATTGATGTGAAAAATCATGATGTGATACTATGCTTTTATAAAGTGTTTGTGGCAGAAATTCTAAAGTGAAGTGGCGTTGACTGCACTGACTGACATAGTGATCCAATTTTAAGTTTAATAATAATGTCCTCCAGGCTGAATTTTGGCGAAGGCGGCCACTCAAAGGAGACTGGCCAACTGCCTGCTGCGGTGTTTCTCCAGCGCTACGACATGTCCTTCTTCAAACGAGGTTTAAAAAGAGTATTAATCTCACGGTAGGCAGCGGTTTGCTGGGCCCCCTAGCACTGCAAATATACAATAACCACTTACCATCAGGTGGGCCGCTAGCTCGTCTGCGTACAAAAGCAATAAAAAAAATACTGCGCAAGACATATTATAGTGCACAAGTGTGTGCGCAAACACAGGGTTAGTGTTGCCCAAAACCGGTCTTGGCCTTGCAGTCTTGGCCTTGTTCTTGCATTTTCGCAAGACCAAGACCAAGATTAAGACCCACTTATTGTAGCAAGTCCAAGACCAAGACTGACCCTGCAAGATTTGAGCAAGAACAAGACTAAGCCTGCGAGACTCTTGCGTCTCGCATTTAAGTCAAACTGAGATTTAGGCGTTATTAAGTAGATAGCTTTTTGGTTCCTTGCAATACCAATGTTGATATTTTACGGTAACTTGTCGAACTGCTGTAATTGGGGTACTCATATTTTTTTCTTGTTTATTTTGTAAATATACGCGGATGCACCCACCGTTTTTTCGTCTAGCAAGAGGATATTCTAATTGCTTCAGTGAAATTGAATGGTATTGTTTATTTATTTTATTATGATATGATTCACTGGATGACAACGGTTCTGTGCGAGCATTAGCGTACATAACACCCAATCACAATGTAAGTAAAATACAAGACATTAAAAAAATCGTAAACTGAAAGCAAAAGAAGACGAAAAAAGCAAGCTCGGAGTTTCTTTGTGGCTTTCTTCTCCAGGTCGTCCACCTAGGTAGCTAGAGAAAGCCGCAGGTTAGCTAGGGTAGGTTCTTCAGCGGCGAGGATCGCTTTGGCCCCTTAACGCGTGATTGGTGATCCCGTGCATGTGATCACACCTTCATTTAGAATTTCGTCTTTTTGCTTTAGTCTTCCATTTTTTATTTTTAATATAGTAGAACTAAATTTCAAAATAATAGATTTGTAACTTGTTATTTATTTAAGGATTTTAGAAAATATATGCGATAACACAAACCGCACGGACGGACTAATTACTTTTTTTTGTAACTTTTATACTGTCCACTATGTTTATGTACTGCATTGTGAGATTGACAAGTACAATACAATACAATACTCTTTATTATACACCAAATAAATAACAAAATAGAACATGAATAGTAGTATGATAATGTACAATGGGCGGTCTTATCGCTAGCTGCGATTTCATACAGACAACCTTAGGATGGACAAGAGTTGTATGAAATGAAAACGGGTAAAAGGTGTGGCAAGTTCAGTATTATCAAGTATTAAGTAGGAGTACACCTACACTTTGTAGGTGAATATATAATTATCTAAAATACTATGTATACATAATTTATATGTAAGGCATGCAATATATATCTACTAAATAAAATAAATAGATACAATAAATAATATTATATTTATATATATATAAATACATATATCAATCATATACATATATTTTATTAATGAGAGGATTTGTAGCATGTTCCGCTGCTAACGCGACTGGGCGCGTCTAATCGTTGTTGGTAAGGCATTCCACAAACGTACAGCTTGGACAGTGAAAGAGTTAGTGTAAAAGTTTGTGGAATGGGCAGGAGTTTTTAGTCGTATGTTCTCCAATGACCTCAGAGAAAGAGAATGTGTGTCATTTAGGAACTCGAAACGTTCTTTGAGATATGATGGGGTAGTAAGATTGAACAATATGTTATACAAAAAAGTTAGAAAGTGAGTATCTCGGCGGAGGCGAATAGGCAGCCACTTGAGCTTAGCGCGATAATCTGAAACATGATCATACTCACGTAATCCAAATATGAACCTTATGCAATAATTTTGAAGGCGCTCATGTTTGTCAAGCTGGGCTACAGTGAGATCAGGATAGCTGGCATCGGCATAGTCTAAAATAGGAAAGAGAAGAGATTGTGCTAGCGCAATTTTTGTGGGTATGGGTAGAAAATTACGGATTCTCCGTAACGAACCAGCCGGAGCAAATAATTTCCGGCTGATTTCTTGCAGCTGAGGACCCCAGGATAAAGTCTTATCTATAAAAATACCTAAGTTTTTTACCTTATCACTATAAGGAATGACATTTAGATTAAAATAGACCTTAGGTAGCTGGAGCCAGTCTATTTTAGCTATTAATTTAGAGCTGCCTACAACCATGGCCTGTGTCTTTGCTGGATTTACATTTAACCCATACGATTTGCTCCACTCGCATATGTGGGTCATATCCGCATTTATGATTTCTATGGCGGCGGGCAAATTTTCAAGTGAAGCCTCTGTATATATTTGTAAATCATCAGCATAGAGGTGGTAGGAAGAACGGAGATTGTTTGAGATGGTATTAATAAATATTCCGAAAAGTAAAGGATATAGCAAGCCACTTTCTTTGGGAATAAATTCGTTTCCTTCATTCTTAAACCCTTGGACATCCACAATAACGTTCATGATAATTTTCTCACAATATTACTCAAAGGTTTGTATTCCACAAGTCGATCGTTTATAATTAAATAATATGTAGTCGTCTTATCGTAGAGGTCTTATCGTATCGTAGGTGTAGAACATTCAATTTCCAACAGCACGTCAACTGGACCTGTTTTTAGACTGTCGTTTTGCCTTGAGCAGTCTAATATAAAGAGAGGGGTCTTTTTTCTTGAAGTCCTTTAAGTTAAGCAACGGGTCCACTAGACAGTTGTAATACGACTGCGCATAATATATACTGTATCTGTTCTCAGAAAACTTTAAAACTTTTGCTAGATCTGTCAGAAACCATAAAATTTTTATGCACACCTGACGATGTGGGTGGGTAATTTGTTGAATGTTACTTTGCATTAACATAAAAATATGGATGGGGATTTAAAAAGTTTATAATTAAACAAGAAAATATTTATTTAAAAATTTTATTATCAAAGCACCATTTATTTAAACACAATACATTCTTCAAAGCACATACAGAGTCATGATAAATACAGTTATACAAATCATTACAACCTTTATATTGATCATACAAGCTTAAGAAATTAGGGCAACCCCTGTCTTCTAAATTATATATATTCTTATTATTATTTTCTAAAATAGTTTTTAGCCATAAAACTTTTTCTAAACCTTTAGTATAGATACATTTATCTCTTAAAATATTTGCAATTAAATTTTGATGGCTTGAATAAGGCACAAATCCTTCCCCCCAGCATATCTTTCTATTACGTTCAATCCAACAGACATGCCGTCTTTCTGGTTTTGTCAAATTGTAAAACGGAAACGGAGGCTTGATTAAAAACACTTGAACTTTTTTATCACATATAACAGCAATTTCTTTTAAGATAAATTCATTTGATTCTGTTTTAAAACCTTGAACGTCTACAATAGCATTCATGATAACCTGCGCACAATGTTGCTGAGAGGTTTGTATTCCATAAGCCGATCGTTTATAATCAAACAATAAGCAGTTGTCTTATCCGGTATTGATGCTGAACATTCGATCTCTAAACGCACGTCTACAGGGCCTGATTTTAGACTATCGTTTTGCCTTGAACAGTCTAAAACAAAGAGGGGAGCTTTTTCTTTGAAGTCCCTTAAATCTAACAACGGGTCTATAGCACAGTTGTAATAAGACTGACGAAATTTCACATACATTTCATATAATATATTGTATTTGTTCTCGAGAAACTTTAAACTCATAGGTTCATATGGATAATATTGTGAGTTCAAAAAGAGAGTAACGTTTGTCACTTCACAATGATCAAATATTGAACTGTCTTTAGTTTTATTGTTTTTTCTATTAGTTTGTAAGCCAAAAATAACATATCTAGGTTTTCCTAATTGTGAAGCAGTCTTAACTGACCAAGAATGCTTTGTGGTTTTAGGAAGTAATGGATACTCATATAAATCCCAATTCCTAAAAGCCATTTGAATAGGTTTATCTCTTTCTAAATGTTTTAAAAGTGTCAGTCGCTCTCGATCTGAAACTTTTATGTGGGGAACCCTCCATTGAACTCTTTGTATATCTATTTCAAAATGAGTAATATCATCAGTAAGAATAACACTGTTTAGGTTAGAGTTACTTCTATTCATTATAAGTTCATGTTTACAATTTATTACAATTCTGTTATAATCCTCTGCAAACCCTAATAACTTATTTAATGGTATCACAGCACTAAAATGCCCATCACTTTGGAACCCCTCTAAGTTCCAACCCCATAAGGCGGCGACTCTATTTTCTGCTTCATTCAATGATATGTATGATTTTATTGTTGATGTTATTCCAGAATTTTTTATACGGTCAATTTCAATACCATTCATTTCATATCTTATGTCTTGAAACAGATACATAACAGGGTTATTAGTGAACGTAACAGTTTTCTTGATCGGATTCCCATCTTTACCGAAAAGCTTTGCTTGGCCTTCGATGTAAATTGAACTGGCCGATGGTAGCACGTATATGTCTTGTTGGTGTATGGGAATTCTGATTTCATCATTTTCTCTAAAGCTGTTATTGTAGGGATTGTATGAATGGACTTCATAACTTTCAATCGAAGTATCGAAGTGCGGTAATTCGGTAATCTGTAGTATATTCATACTTTAAACCCTAGAGCTATAAGAAAATCTTTATTTGCTTCAGTCAATTTCTTAACTTTTTTCCTAGGTCTTTGCACTTTGGCAATCGTACAAGAACTAAGACGTTTTGTTTTCACTGGGATGTTTTTATAGTATACTATCATTTTGATTTTCTTAAATGAAGACGTAGTTGAATATATTCGCCCCCAAAGTTAATACAGTGACCAAATTGATTAACAATCCTAACAGATATAGATGAAATTATATTTTTGTTTACTGGATAGTAAATAACGTTTTGCGGTATTTCTATGCACTGATGAGCTGGAGTAATATCAGATACAAATTCATGAATGAAATGAGTTGGTAATCCGTTGCAGTAGGAACCGTAAACAAGATCGCATTCAATTCTGATCACAGATAGACTGCTGTTATCAATGGGAGTATTTGGTGTTGAATTTAATACTGAAAAGTATAGCAAACCGCACTCGTATTGATCAGATAAATGTAGTGGTGGTTGAAAGTATGTAACCAGTTCCGATTTATTTCCAGAGATGGTAACCGTAGTAGGCATGCTCGTATACTGAACTCTTTTGCAAGATTCTGTTTATTTTATTCTTTCATTATACCAAAAATTCTTCAAACATTTTAAACAAAGATGTCCACAATTAAAAGGATGATCACGCTGAATATTATCATAATTATAGTGAACTTTGGAACCCACGTATTTTATAAATTCCTTTGGAGGCTTAAGATTTCCATAACTGTCAAAATACTCAATATAATCATTGTATTTTACATAGACTACCCAATGAGAACCATGATTTTTAGAGCTATCTAAATTAATAACTCCACATTCTTTTTTAAAAGGGTATTTAGGGAGCTCATCTCTCATAAAGACACCTCTAAAATAGGGAATATTATTTCCATACTTCAAAATGTCCAAATTACTCAAAGCTCGTTTAGGTAGCCGGTATTTTAGTTTTTTTCTCTCGATACGAAAATTCCGAGCCCATCTTTATGTGGTTTAAGGTGTAGTCCTTTGCCGATGCAGAGAGCCTCCATCTTCTCATTGTGCCTCTTCGATTCATCATACAACTTTTTTGCCATCTTGAATTCATTTATGGTTTTAGCAATACCAGCTGCACCACCTGCTAGAGCGCCTGCCGCAGATAATCCCGCAAAAATAGGAATCAGAGGTAATACTCCACCAGATTTTGGTATAGGAATAACACGAGGAAGTTTAATGGACGAATCATTAGCTAATTCTCTGGTAGCGGCCATAGCTAATTCTATCGCCACCTTTTTGCATTTTGGTTTTAATTTTTTTATATGTCTTTTTGTTTTGCTAATAACATTTTTAAATTTATTTTTCAAACCATTTCCATATGTAATTTTTGGACAACACTTTTTGCTACCTTTTTTTAGACCAGAACCAGTTTTAATTTTTGTTAATATAGCTTTGCTTACTAAACGTGCTGCAAATTTTTCCCCTACACTCGCATCCAGGGCAACTGCTCGCTTTTTCGCCATATTTAACAAAACTAAATCTGCTTTATGGCGATCCTTGAAGTTTGAAGAATTATGATAGGCAATGTCGTGATCTTTGCAATATTCGTCTAATTTATTAATGCCTTTATCTCCATGTGAAAGCCTTTTTATTAATTTAGTGCCAGGTCCACAATAATTGTATCCTGGTAAATGTAATTCAAATGGTAAATTATTTATAAGCCAATTGAGAAGACTACTCTCTCCAAAACACATCATAAGACTGATGCATCATGGGATGAACACTTAATAAATATTCGACTTGTCAATCCAACTGTTTTCAGAAGAAGACAAACCTAACCATTTTACTAAAACCCTATTTCCTTTTCTTCTAAGAACTTTCTCGACTAGATATAAATTGGGATATTTTGTCTTTTGCAGCTCTTGTACATAAAATGCACCTAAAATAGGCTGACCTCTGATTGTATCTTCAATTAAGTAGGTGATAGGAGTTGTATATTGTATTTTTCGAATTTTAAATATTTCTGTCGACCAGTTGGGGGTATATCCTTTTTCAAATGTTCCTTTGTACTTACTGATACGCACATAATCACCAACTTTAAATTTGTTTTTTATCTTATTGGTTTTTATCAACCTGAAATATCTCCCTAATATGCGTTCTTTATTAATATTATTCACGTTAGCGGGGATTTCATCAATAGTCCGATGATAGGTGTGATTGTATTCGTAAATAACATTATTAAGGGTGTTAACTACCCAGTTATAGTCACCTTTTAAACTAAACTCCTTATACAGTTTAGATTTCAATGTTCTGATAAATCGCTCAACTATAGATGCCTTTTTTGCTGAGAAAGTTGAATAATGGTTTCCGTGGCCGATTGGTTTCGTGATTACCTGTTTGGCCGCCGACAGCGCATTTGTGTCCAGGATAGTGTGTCCTCATGGCGCAATACTGTTGTTGGCGTACCACAGGGTGGCGTTCTCTCTCCGCTTCTCTTCGCGTTATTTATTAACACTATCTCCAGTAATCTTAATTCTTCCTACCACCTATATGCAGATGACCTGCAAATATACACACAGGCTGAGCTTAAAGATTTGCCGATGGCCATTGATAGCTTGAATAAGGACCTAAGACGTGTTTGCATTTGGAGTAAACAATACGGATTGAATGTTAATCCTGAAAAGACGCAGGTTACAGTTGTTGGTAGCCCCAGGATAATTTCAAAGATAGTTTGGTCGCAGGTTCCACCAGTTTACTTCAACAACATCGCAATATCTTTTAGTGAAAATGTAAAAAACTTGGGAATTTACATTGACAATAAGTTATCATGGGGTCTACAGCTGCAAGAAGTTAGTCGCAAGGTCTTTGCCTCTGCAGGTATCTTGCGTAGACTACGCAACTTTCTACCCACTGCCACAAAAATTGCGCTCGCACAATCCCTCCTTCTTCCTATCCTTGACTATGCCGATACCAGCTATCTTGATCTCACAGAAGCACAACTTGACAAACTTGAGCGGCTTCAAAATGTCTGTATAAGGTTTATATTTGGATTACGCAAATATGACCATGTTTCTGTTTACCGCCGTCAGCTCAAGTGGCTTCCTATTCGCCTTCGCCGGAACACTCATATTTTAGCCCTTCTTTATAATATACTTTTTAATCCTTCAGCACCATCTTATCTTAAAGAACGTTTTAAGTTCCTACATGACACACATTCAAGATGCTTGAGGTCATCAGAGAATCTAAAACTGAAAATGCCTAGCCATTCCACTGATTATTATGGCAAATCTTTTACAGTGCAGGCCGTGCGCCTGTGGAACGCACTGCCCTTAAAAGCAAGGCAAGCTCAATCTATAGATATTTTTAAAAATAATGTTAAGAAAATTTATTTATCTGCCTAGTACCTGAGCACATTTATTTACCACTGTCGCCTTTAGTTTTCTTTTTTTTTCACGCATTCCTGCTTTCTTGGACATCTTTAATTATTCTATGTATTTCTTCTTTTATTTATATTATTTTGTATTAGTTTAAGTTTACATTAAGTTAGCCTATTGCTACACCTATCTACCCTATTTCCCCTTTCCTTCGTCTATCCACTCCATAATTGGTTGTCTGGAAGAAATCGCAGTAGCGATAAGACCGCCCTTTGTACATAATTTATGTATGTTCATTCTTAATCTTAAGTTATGGTGTACAATAAAGAGTATTTTATTTTACTTTACTTTTACTTTATATTATAAGAATTCATAAGTTTTTGAAATTTATTATTATAAAATTCTGTTCCATTATCCGTTTGCAGATTTTTAGGAATACGCCCTTTATCCAACAAAGTTTTGAAAGAGTTACACACGTCTTCTTTGGATTTACTTTTTATAGGAAAGGTCCAAGCATATTTCGAAAATGTATCAATAACGGCTAGAATATATCTGTAATTTTTATTTTCTTTTGAAATTGATTGCATATCAATTAAGTCTGCTTGCCACAGGTCATCTATATCTTTCATAATAACATGTCTTCGGGGATAGTTCACCCTCACATTTTTATGAATTTCGTTAATCACGTTAGCTTTGCTCATGTTTACAATTCGGTATATTTGTCTTGAATTCAACTATAATACTGAATAAAAAGGATATTATTATGACTATTTATTTATTATTTAATTATGTCAGCTTCTTTTAATTCTTCGATTATAGATAAAATTTCATTATCATGGTTTGTATTACCAGCATCTCTGGAAGCAATTAATAGCTTCAATCTGTCAACCAGTTCGTTAGGATTATCCCAATATACCAAGTCAGTGTTATTTTTGTACTTTTTCAGGGTTGGTAAGCTTCCTCTTTTAGTGATAACATTATTGTAGGATTCGGAAAACAGTGGTTTGATTATTTCACGATATTTTATACCTTTATCGCCTCTAATTTGCCCATTAGGATTAAAATCTCTCTTATGTGCATTTGTATAATATAACATATCCTTATAGACAAGTTTATCTTTGCTCGATATTAGTTTTAAATCAGGTTTTCTTCGAAGTAAAAGTTCTTTTAAACCAGGGGTTAAAATGTAGTTTTTGTCACCAACTTTAATAAAAATGGCATTATCGTCATTCAAACTATCCATTTTAGAAAATGAAACTATTGAATTACCCGTTAGTAAATTTTTGTTTTCACTTCTTATTCCAAATGGTATATTTACACCATCATAAATATTATGGATATCACGACCCTCTAATGATATTTCTAAATCTTCCAGTAATTCCGTTGCGGGAGACTTTTCAGTGAACTGTGCCGATTTCAGCTTCGGATCATAGCAGTCTTCAAACTTTGTAGATGAGCTAGTATTAATGTCATCCAATTCGATGTCGTCACAATTAGAGTGTGTTTTTTCTAAATTTTGTATTTTTTCTATGGTTTTATTCGAATCAACTAGGGTTTTAAGGGGATCTGTGACAGGTTTTAACATTTTATCGAGTGACAAATTCATTGAGTGTTCCTGGTTTTTCATTTGTTTTATTTTATTCTTTATGGAGTCTACAGACTTCATTAATTCTATTTTAATATTTTTCTCCATACCTATTTAATATTATAACAACCACTTTCAGCTAAAGAATAAATAATACTGATTTTTTTCTGTGTGTAACACACTTATATTTATATAACATCAGTCAAATTTAAAAAATATATCAAAGTTCTGCCTATACCGTCCATTATTTAATGATGATTCTTTGTTAATAAGTAAAAAATTGTAAGGCTTACTCCAAACAGTTTGACAAATGTTTTTGAACTGTTTCCATTGTAGATCAGAACTAAGATGCTCTTCGTAAATATGTTTTAAATTCACATCATCTTGTTTAAATATTATAATTAAATTAACATTGTCACGTAGTAATTGTTTCGGAATTTTAGAATAGGTTTGAGATAAATAGAAACAATCGATTCGTTTATGTCGACCCATACATAAATAATTGCGGATATTCACTTGATTTTCACATGCAACATCATCAAATATAAATACAGAATTTGTTAAAGCTTCACTTGGAGAAATGACATCTTTATGATCATTGAACTCATAAAAATTAACCTTTGGTACTCTTTTCAATACTTCAGTCAAGAAACGGTATTTAGGTTGAAAAGAAGTCTTAGAGTAAAGATATAGATTTCTAAATTTGAGCCCATTTTCATGCAGCAGTAAACTAATCATAACATTTGTTTTACCACAGTTCGACGGACCGCATATTATACAGCGAATGTTATTCGGCAACAAAGTGCTATGTCTGATGTGGTGAACAGAGTCACTTAATTTTATATTATTAACACTTAGGGATATGGGTTGCTTGATCAACTTCATTTTGTCGATTAATTCAAATGTTATTTAACATTCATATATATATATACCTACATACATGCACTCACGCCATTTTTCACAGAGGATGTAGGTTAACCATATACCTACCTGCATATGCAACTCATTAGCGTATGTGACTGACCTTCATATTAAATATGTACCATCTTTTTAACCACATTTTATGCAAAAAAATTAAGTTTGAAATTTAAAAATAAAATATATTTAAGAATGTCTTGAGTGCAAAAACAAACTATACTCATCTTATAGATTAAATAGGGCACCACTATAATGAATAACAATAATAAAAAACAGGTTTAAAAGATAAATATATGTTATTTAATTATAATCGTTTTATATGCCTAAAATTAATTAAAAACAAAATGAACATATTAGTCTAAACAGGGTTTTAGGAACATTTTACAAATAAATATAGTGTTTACATCGATTTAATGAAAAAAAGACATACAGATATTACATTTACAAATTAGATTTAAGTATATATTTTATATCTAAAGCTTTTACATGACACCGTCACAATGACCCCAAGGTAGCGTATTTATTTGATTCGACTGAACTTGTATTTTGTCATCAACTCTTTTCAAAATTACTTTATCAACTGCTTGTGAATACAATATATGTTTAATGGATTAAATCATATTCATTTTACGCTTTAATTCAACATTGTTAAATAATGCTTCCTTATAGTTGGATGTATCCAAACTTTTAGTAATTGGCTTTGACACTCCTTTTGCTTTTTTAATTTGTGTATTCAGCGTTTTAATAGAGTAAAGTTTTGCTCTTAATCCAATAAATTCCATGATTATATCACCTCCCAATTCGTCCTTAAATAAGCCAGGTACTTTTTCGTTCACTTTTGGTATGCCGTAAGGATTATTAACGTCAAAATTGCTAGTGTCAAATTCATCTATATTATCTTGCATATCTTTATAAAAATCAGGTGTCTGTATTAAGTACAGTAAGCTATCAGTGTCAGTATAACATAGTTTGGCATTATCACCATACCTATGTCTTATAAAATTGTAATGGAAAATATATAAATGTTGTTTTGAGTATTCAAGCACAGCAAATCCAATATATATCGGTCTATCTAAAATAAGCTTTTCATGACTCAGTTGCACTGCGATAAAATTCTCGTTAAAAATAGAAATACTTTTTAGATTTGGTTTCGTAATCAATTTCTCTGCTCCCAGTGACTTATTAGTTTTATTAGAGCTGTCATTCCATCTAGTAACTAATTTAACATCAACCTGTTTACGTTTGTTTTCGATTGTCTTGCCGAATATTGAATTATTTAATAGCTTGAAGAAATCTTTTTCAAATGGTGTTGATGCTGCTTGCCGTAATTTAGTATTTAAGTCTATATATGTTTTTAAAAAGTTGTCTTGTCGAAATTGAAGTATTCTATGAATTTTTTTTAATACTAGACCATTTCTAAGACATTCCTTCAAATGAACGTAGTGTATTATATAATTATATTTGTCATACAAATTAGCAATTAATTTAGGTGTCTTTCCTCCAATAGGTATAAATTTTTCGGGAGCGAATGGCAAGTCACTATGTAAATTATGTAAATAATCTGGATACATCATATCAACTTCTAAAATATAACCGTTGTCAGCATCGTCAGGAATATCGAACAAATTAAAATTCTCAATACTCTTCTGTTCCATAAATTTAAAATGTGATATGGGTAACTTCTTTGTCATAGCATAACCGTAAAGATTGTTACAGTCAAGATATATTAAATATGTTGAAGGTTTGGAATCATCAAATTGAGGTAAGTAAATGTTATTGGCTTCAGTATATCGATGAGTACACTGTGCCAGCCCTCCACGGATTCCTTTTTCTAACATTTGATAAATTTCTAAATCATTAATCAGCTCTAGTTCAACGCCTGTGTAAAAAAGCATAGCATCCCAACTTAAACTAGGTGAAGTAACATAATATGCAGGATCAAGATTATAATTGTTTAAACATAAGTTCCTAAAATTTTCGAATACATCACAGAGCAAAAGTACATCACTTTTTAAATATAGATCAGTGTACTCGCCAATAGAACCAATATTAAAATATTTCCAAACAGTTTGTGCGTGTTTATATTCATGATCTGTTATATCTTTCATTAACAAGCTGTTATAAAAACAATCTTTTGGTGGTAGTTCGGTTTCATTATATTTCTGCCATGAATTAATATATTCATACGGATAAATACCTTTTCTTCTTATTAAATCGAATTGGTCCTTGTCAGAATAATGGGAGGACAAATGCACGAAATCATTGTCGGATAAACTTTTAGTCAATGTACTCGAACTAAGAAACTGAAAAGAATCTATAAATTTAATTTGTACAGGCATTCTATTGTTATCTGATTTTATAATTTTCGTTATGGATAAATACTTTTCTTTTGTTTTGGGAATAACTTTTATTTCACCTTCGTATTGAGACAATTCCGTGATAAATATGTGGGCATCATAACCAGATAAATTATGAAATATAACAGGTATGAATGGACATACTTTAAATGAAATATTACAATGCGAATGAGCTGCACCTCTATATTCAGATGTAATATGATCATGATCACGGACTTTATCGTCAAATAACAACTGCTTGCATATGTGACATATAGTTGCACTACAATAATCGTTAATTTGTTCTTTAGTCATTGGTTTCATGGGTTTTTTTGTTATTAAAATCTTATGAATTAACTGTGCGTCCTTAATAATTTTTTTGATAAATACTTGTACACAATCTATTCCTCTGTATGAAACAAATTTATTCAAGCTCCTGTCATGGGAACAACATATTATATAATATGCAAAACAAGATGGTTGGTGACATTTATTTCTTACAGTACTTTTATCGGGATTTGGTTCTTTAAAATCAGATAATAAACATTCGAAATCAGCATATATAACAAAGTTAATTTTTTGCTGTCTCTCATAATGTTTGAATTTTAAAAAACTATCTCTTTCTGGTAATATCGTTATAATCTTAGAACAATTGTGTGAAGCGTATTTTGTTTCACTAGTATAAAACTGTAGACATGTTTCACATAAATACATTGCACCTTTATGATGTGATACCTGTCTTCTGACTAGACGCTTAAGGTCTTTAATTAAACAGTAATGGGCGCTGCAGTTCTGTTCTAAATACAACAAGTTAACGTGTTTAATTCTCTTGTTATTGGTAACATATAAAGGACCAGTAACAGTATGATGCTTGTCTAATCCGTAAATATTTACACTTATTTCGGAATTATTTTTTTCAAACAACTGAATATCTTTATGTGATGGTGGAAATGACATACCCTGTGTATTAAATATTGAATTCACATTTGGGTACGAGCTAGGTCTACAGACGTTATTTTTAGCCGGAAATAACGCTGCAGCTATGCTCCACAAAAAACAGCAATTATCACTATTTTGTATGTTCAAACAGCTTTTTGTATTCTTAATTTTAGCTGGCAAGTCGATATAAGATCCACCTCGCATGGGTGAATACTTATTAATATTAATTTCTAAATGACTTACAGACATAAATGCCCATCCAGATTTGCAATGCTCAAATTCAGTTAATTTCGTTATATAAATCTCTTTTATATTTGAATATAACTCATCACAATCAGTATTTTTGTATATGGTTTTATATTTTGTATTAAATGACTTCAGTTGCTGCTCACCTGATACGGGTAACACAAAATAAGCAAACAACTCGAAGTTCACTTTGATACAGTCATGTTTCAATAAAGTCAATTCAATAATTTTAAAAACATCGTCTCGCTTACCATCTAAAAACGCCTCCGCTAGAAGGTATTCGTCTTCTTGAGATGGATTTAAGCGATAAGTCATTATTCTATTTTTAAACGCTGTGGCTATAATATCAACATTCAAAAATGACGATTTAATTAAACAGTTTGATTTATGAATATTAGTTCTCTTATGATATCTGTATTCATGTACTGGGATCTCAATTTTGCATTTATCACAATAAATAATATTAGCGCTTGATGATGAATTAACAGGTGGTTGAACTGAAAAGAAAAAATACAGTAACTTGGAATATTTAATGAAAAAATAGAAAAAGATATAATAGTGATTAAACAATATTGATTATGTGTTAATTATAATGATTGTAAATAATGATTAACTATATTATAATAGAGCATAACATAGGTATTTATTTTAAGTAAGTACAAATAAGTAACACTACATTTGGGTATACATGTACTTTTAGGTATAATATAAGTTCGTAGGACAAATAATTGATTATTATTACTGATACGAATTAATAAACGTGCATGGACAGTCGTGAAACTCTTTTCTAACACTCTTAACATATTCAGTTAAGTGTTTCCAAGACTCAGATTCCTTTTCACACTTATTTTTAATTGTTATGACTGAGTGGCGCCACCTATTTAGCGGTGGCACTCGTTCAATGTCATCACACTTATATATCTTTAATTCTATGTAATAACTGCCTGATTTGTTTTCATCCATTTGCCTCGAAAAACCGTTCGCCAATCTACGTGTAATATAAGAGTAGATTGGTTGAAAGCTTTTACCCGTTGTTGCCGGCAAGTTATCGTCATCAGAATCGCTTCCGAATAAATCGTGGGCTGTCGGTCTAGTGGTTGGCTTCGTTTTCTTGCTGGATGATGGCTGGCTGGTGGACTCATGCGACGACTTGCGCTTCTTTTTCTCCGGCTTTGCCTTTACCGCCACGGTTTCCGACACCGACTCATCCTCAGACGGGAAAAGCTGCTCTGCATTACACTTAGACCTGAAAGAAAAATAGAAAGTTTTATTAACTATAAATAATAGTGACAATTTATCAATCTTCTTATCGATTATCTAGTAGCTAGCGTTCTGTTAAAGTTTAATCCCTGCATGTAAGTGTGTAATGGCTTTAAACATGATTGAGAATATCTGTAAGAGTACCTATGAAGATTTCCTCTCATTATTTTCCTTCCATTAATAGAACAACTTAACAACAGATAAATGATTATCGTTATATTGAATTCTGAATCATTTATTTAATTCAAGTTCATTATTCAATTATTCATCGTTTGATTAAAATTAAATGATGAATGATTGAATAATGATAAATCATTGAATATAAGAATGGTTACATAACATAATATGATAATATATCTTCACTACATTATATCTACTCATTAAATGTGAAATACTAGCAACACTGTACGATCTGGGTATCGAACCCAAGGCTTCATGATCAATTGTAAAGATTGCTAGCACTCGACAAAAGAGAATATATTAGAATACTTGAATAGGTAATACGAATACACAGGCAATAAAACAACGTCACTTACATTTTTTAAATAGCGCAGCGAAGAACTGGTGTAGGTACTTGTAATAGAAATAAACTAGGTACTGATTAACTCGTACACGATGATGACACTAGCTCTTGAAGAAGTGTTTTGTGGTCCAACTTCAGCAGCAGGACCCTTAAATAGTGCTAAATCTACGTCACAGTATCCCAAATATGGATAGAGGCACGTGTTGTGAAAATGCAGTGTCAGCTATCCGCATCCAGACGATTTGTGTTATGATTAATTTTACCCGACTGCGTGAAGCAAAAGACGGTAATTTGCTTATCAACTGTTATTTTTATACATACATACATACATAGACTCACGCCTGTCTCCCAGAGGGGTAGGCAGAGACAACGGACTTCCATTTGTCACGATCCTTGCACACCTCCCTCGCTTCCTTTACTGACATTATATTCTTCATACATGCTCGCCGGTTCAGGGTACTTTTTATAGGGTTATTTTTATAGAGGGTTTTTATCAAGTCAAGTCAAGATCTGTTATGTTCCATAATATTGTTTAAAGCAAAGTTGAAAGATAGTTTTCGAAGTATTATATAAAATATGTTAAATCCGTGCAAATCTTGATAGAAGTATAGATATATCTATAAACCGTAATAGTATGTACAAATAAGAATAAAAAGCATTACTTACCATTCTATTTGTGATGTACCAATTAAATAAGCTTAAATATTACAATAATAGCAAACGAAACCGAACGTAACAATAGTATGTCGATATTGCTAAGTATATTGTTTTGATCTTCTCCTTATAAATAACCACATACATTGCAAAAAATATAATGTTTGACATACTAGCTATATACAATGACTTTGCCTGTCGATTTTTCTCAACTGCATGTATGAAAAAAATACAATGAACAAACACATTGTGGTATTTATTTTATATATGATATTTTTAGTAAACAACATACATACATACATAGACTCACGCCTGTCTCCCAGAGGGGTAGGCAGAGACAACGGACTTCCATTTGTCACGATCCTTGCACACCTCCCTCGCTTCCTTTACTGACATTATATTCTTCATACATGCTCGCCGGTTCAGGGTACTTTTTATAGGGTTATTTTTATAGAGGGTTTTTATCAAGTCAAGTCAAGATCTGTTATGTTCCATAATATTGTTTAAAGCAAAGTTGAAAGATAGTTTTCGAAGTATTATATAAAATATGTTTAATCCGTGCAAATCTTGATAGAAGTATAGATATATCTATAAACCGTAATAGTATGTACAAATAAGAATAAAAAGCATTACTTACCATTCTATTTGTGATGTACCAATTAAATAAGCTTAAATATTACAATAATAGCAGACGAAACCGAACGTAACAATAGTATGTCGATATTGCTAAGTATATTGTTTTGATCTTCTCCTTATAAATAACCACATACATTGCAAAAAATACAATGTTTGACATACTAGCTATATACAATGACTTTGCCTGTCGATTTTTCTCAACTGCATGTATGAAAAAAATACAATGAACAAACACATTGTGGTATTTATTTTATATATGATATTTTTAGTAAACAATAAGTTAATCGACACGTGTCGAGATTCAATTTCATCGTCCGATGTTTGTATAGGATATAATATATCTATAAAAACGTACGATTTTGAACTCTATAGATTAAAATTATGTGGATATATAAATAAAAAAATAAAATAATATCTATTCAAATTCTACAGCTGACTGAGGGCAACTGTCTTTATTGTGTAATATCGGTAAGTTTTAATATTATTCCTCAGTATTTTTTACAATTAAAAATAAAATATTACCAATACTACTATCAGGCAGTAGAATCGTTATTTAATATAGGTACCTAGGTGTCATACTTACATAAGTGAGTATTTATTTCTACATGACACTTTGTTTCAACCATAATAGTTGTTACGAGAATTGAGATAGAATAACTAAATAATTAAAAGTAAATAAAATATTAATACATTTTTTGCATTTTTCTAGGTTCTTAACAAAAGTCTAGACATAGAATTAAGTATGTCACGCTCCCCATCCTACAGTCCTGTTTTAGATCAAATTGACCAACAATGTAACGTAAGTACCTCAGTAACCATCGATTGTAACAATTGAATTCATATTTGATGTTGTTTAATAACACAAAATCATACATAATATTTATATTTCAGAATTTGATAGGGGGCTCAGATCCAGTTCTTAATCCATTTTACTATGCTCAAGACCGAGAGGGCTGGTACGCTGAAGTAGCGGCGAATGCATGTAAAGAGAGTAGACAGCAAGAAATAGAAAAGAAAAAAATGAAGAGGAAAAAAAATATATCAAAATCTTTAAAAAATAAATCCTATATAATGCGTAAAGAGCCCGGGCATGTTCACCGAATAATAAAAATAATTGTCCATGATGTGGATGGTCGTCGTATGGAAGAAGTAGATAGTGACCCTGATAGTGCAAGCGTGAATATACAATATTTAGTGCGAAGTGATGTTGATGAAATCATGAGTGAAACTGAGTATTTAGTTACTAAAATTGTTAAAAAATTAAGTTCAACATCATGTATTTGATATTTATAATATAATCATCCTATATAAATAAATCAATATTAGGTACTTTGCTTTTTATTTCTCCGTCATTATAATTAAAGTAAGTAGCCACTGCGCTATATATAAGGCGGCGTGATGGACAATAGTGAGGCCCATTCCATTTTCGTTGTCGTGTGGAACAGATCCCGACTGTTGCTCGACATTTCATGCGCGTGTCATTGAATTGTTGAAATAATATAATAATTTAACGATGAAAAATTTGAAACTTTCATATTAATGTTGAAAGTTAATGATGAATGAATAGACTTAAAGTTGACTACTCCATCATTCTTTTGATTAACTGTTATTGAATGAAGTATTGAATAGATGTAATTATTTGACGGCGATGAAAAGTAGAATGCACATATATACATATCATACAACATACATGAATGTCGAATTAAGATAAATGTACGCATTTAAATTGAATATCTAAATTTCTCATGATATCTATAATATGTTAATAATAATATAGACATAAAGTTAACTAGTACAAAAACTTATTCTGATCACAGAAAATATTGTCATATTTATATTCTGAATAATAAACAGCTATTTGTTCATTCTTTGAATACTATGAATGATGGGTAAATTGGGGGTTTCTGGATCTCCTCTGATCCAGAAACCCCAATTTACACCTACTTGCATTGATAACATAATTGCCAACTTTGATGTCTCTGAGAAGTGTTTGGTGGCTGGTGTTCGCTCTGACCATAAATGCCAAATAGTAAAGATAAAAAATGAGATAAATAAACAAAAAAATTGTTGTAGACCTCTTACAAAATCTAATTTGGGAAAGTTTAGTAACAACCTGGAGAAAAGTTTGTGCCATCTATTGCCAAACAAAAGTAACCCTAACAATATGAACACTACATTATTCTACTGTATTTGGAAAGAATTTAATAAAGCTTGTAAAATAAAAAAACATAACGGTTGACAGTAATAAGGTAAAATTTAGTTCTTGGGCAACTCAAGGCATTAGACTGAGTAGAAATTTTTCTATACGAGTTGCATGACAGAACGTTCTATAACCCTGATGTTAATTTTATTAATTATGTTAGACATTATGAATTCTTTTTTCAAGATTTGCATTCAAGCTAAATCTTTATAATAGGTCTTTACCTATGAAATTGCCGTTTTGTATGAAAAAATTTAAACGAATTTTTTTCATGAATTTTTTTATTTGTATTAATCGAAGTAATCACCCATGCAATCAATGCATCTTTGCCATCGCAGTGGCAGTTTATTGATGCCCTTCTTAAAGAAATCAGCTGGACGGGAGGCAACAAATTCTTCAAAGGCATTTTGTACTGCCTCTCGGGTATTGAATTTTTTTCCCGCCAAGAAGTTATCCAAATTCTGGAAAAAGTAGTAGTCTGTAGGCGCAAGGTCTGGTGAGTAGGGCGGATGACGGAGAGCTTCCAACCCCAGTTCTTGCAACTTGGAGACCGTCTGCTGTGCAGTATGAGGTCGCGCGTTGTCGTACAGGAGCAGCGGAGACGAGCGATTGACCAATGCTGGTTGGAGATGCGCCAGCTTCTCCATCATTGTGCTCAGTTCTTCACAGTACACATCTGCAGTAATGCTCACCCCGTTTGGTAAGAAGCTGTGATGAATCACACCGGCGCTAGACCACCAAACAGTGACCATCACTTTTCTAGGGGTAAGTTTTCGTTTAGGGCATTGTTTAGGTGCTGAACCAGGATCCAACCAACTTGCTGAGCGCTTGCGGTTATCAAACAGAATCCATTTTTCATCGCAGGTAACAATGCGGTTCAAAATTCCTTCATTTGTGTGTCTGTTGAGCAGTGCAAGGCACGTCTCGACGCGTACTTCGCGCTGGCGATCATTGAGTTCGTGGGGCACCCATTTGTCAAGCTTTTTTACCTTGCCAATTTGACGCAAATGGACCAATATTGTTTTGACGCTAACGTCGAAAGCTGCTGCTAATTCAGCCGTAGATTGTGTATCATCAGCTTCCACAACCGCCTTTAATTCGTCATTGTCGACCAAAGTCTTCGGACGACCGCGAGGTTCATTTTTCAGGTCGAAATTTCCAGAACGGAAGCGAGCAAACCAATAACAGGTGGTGCGTTGGTTTGTAGTGTTAGCTCCGTAAACGTCGTTGATGTTGCGTGCCGCTTGTGCCGCGTTGCTGCCACGACGGTACTCATATTCCATAATTACTCGAATTATTAACGTATCCATGATGACGAAAAAGATTGAAATGCGATGAAAATGTAACACTAATCAATAAAGAAATGACTACTTTTGGAAAAAAGAATCCATGTTTTTAAAATAAAATTAATTTGAAATTAGAATTCTTAGCCAAACAAAAATTATTTTGATTTGAAATGGCCAGTACTGCAGAACGGCAATTTCATAGGTAAAGACCTAATATATAAGAGATGAAATTAAAAATCTGATAATAAAATAAAATCAGCTTGGCAAATAATTAATACTTTAACTGGTAAAAGTAGATTAAGAGATCAAACAGTAGTATTGAATATTAGTGATGAACTGGTTTCAGACAAGCTTACCATTGCCAATTTTTTAGCTGCTTCTTTACAAATATACTCGTGGATATTACTAAGTGCCTCTCATCATCACCAAATGTGGCAGAACTTTTTTTAAATCAAAGTTTAAAACAAACTGTGCCTAAATTTAGTTTTAAATCCTTAACAAGTGATGATATTATAAAAGCTTTTAAGAGTATTAAAAGGAAAGGCAAAGAAGATTTGTGGGGACTGTCTGTTAAAGCAATTGAATCAAACATTTATTCATCATTTTACATCAGAAGACGTAGAATCCTCCACAACTGCAGTGGTCGAAGCGATTGTGTTGGGGATGGAATGTTATCTTCCTAACCGGCTAGTAGCCACTGTGGGGATTAAAAAGCGGCCGTGGTTTAATAATTAACCGTGGTATCTAGCAGAGAGGCTAGAAAAACAAAGCTCTCTGCGTATGAGGCTTGGACCACGGCTCGTGCTACTAAGGATCCCAATATCGCTGATGTGAAAAGGAAACTGAACGCTGCCTCGAGGTCTAGTAAGAAAGCAATTGCCAGAGCAAAATTCGACTTCGTCGGTAGAATTGGTGACCGACTAGCAAATTACCCCTCCGGGAGTAGAGCCTTCTGGTCACTTGCCAAAGCTGCTGAGGAAAACTTTTGTTAGTCGTCTTTCCCACCACTCCAGAAGCCGGATGGTAACTTGGCCTATAGTGCTAAAGAGAAAGCCGATCTCCCTGGAAGTCTCTTTGCCTCGAACTCGACTTTGAATGAAAGTGACGCCGTACCACCCACTCTACCATGGTGTGGTACCGCTATGCCGGAAATCCCCATTTCTCAACGGGAGGTACGGCGGGCATTCATAAGTCGAGCGGGCCAGACGGCATTCCGGCGGTAGTGTTAAAGCAGTGTGCCCCTGAACTGTGTCCTGTATTAACACGTCTTTTCACACTTTCCATCTCCACTAGGCAAGTACCGTCTTCGTGGAAGACCGCCCTCGTTCACCCGGTGCCCAAAAAGGGCGATAGATCAGACCCATCAAACTCCAGGCCTATCGCTATAACCTCCCTACTCTCTAAAGTGATGGAGCGTTTTATCAACAACCAGTTCCTGAGATACCTAGAGGACCGCGATCTGATTAGCGATCGCCAATATGGATTTCGCCACGGTCGCTCGGCTGGTGATCTTCTAGCGTATCTCTCACACCGATGGGCGTTGGCCATTGAGAGTCAAGGTGGTTATCAGCCTTGACATGGCGAAGGCGTTTGATCGGGTCTGGCACCGGAGTCTTCTATCGAAATTGCAAGCATACGGTCTTCCCGAGGGATTATGCACATGGATTGCCAGCTTTTTGTCCAACAGAAGCATAACAGCCGTTGTAGATGGCAGCTGCTTGGATAGCAGGAACATCAACGCTGGCGTTCCACAGGGCTCTGTGTTGTCCCCGACGCTGTTTTTGCTGCATATCAATGATATGTTATCCATAGGAAACATTCATTGTTATGCGGATGACAGCACCGGGTACACCTCCTACACGGCTCCTAGTTTAGTATTGCTTCGATTTGTGCGATCAGAGTAGTGAGCTCTTCGAAAGTGAAATGGGAATTTCCCACGGCCCTTTTCAAGTGATACTTAGCAGACTTTACAGCTGCCTCATGCAGACCACCAAAGTTTGGGGAGTATGCAGGTAGAAATTAAAATTTTATGCCTTCCTCTACAAAAGGCTCTGACATGGAGTTTGAGTTAGATCGTATAAATACGCCTAATTCGCGACTGGCGCCGACAAAGTTTGTGCCATCGTCGCACCATATTTCAAGGAGCTTACCCCTTCTACTGATAAAACGGCGTAAAGCCAGAATGAAAGCCTCAGTGCTGAGACCACTTACTACTTCTAAGTGTACAGCTTTAGTCTTAAAACATACAAAAACACAAAAATAACATTTGACTAGCTTAGAACCGCGGCCTTTTCTATCGCTCATTAAAAACGGTCCAGCAAAATCTGTTCCAGTGACTTCAAATGGATAACCTGGCGTTAATCTCGGAGATGGTAAGTTACCCATTATTTGTTTGGCAACTACTCCTCTCATGCGAGTGCACAGAATACAATTTTTAAAAATTTTTCGAGCTAGTGCTCTGCCTCTTATCGGCCAGTACTTTCCGCGAATGAGTGAGAGGAGAAGTTGTGGCCCTGCATGCATGTGTATTATATGATAGTAGTTGAACAATAAGTTTGCTAAATGATGATTAGAATCAATAATAGCAGGGTGCCTCTTCTCATATTCAAATGGTGAGTTTTCTAATCTGCCCCCAACTCTCATTAATCCATCATCATCAATAAATGGACTTAAACTTAAAAGTGGAGCTAATTTACATTGCCTCTCGTAATTTGGAAAGCTTTCTTGTTGAGCGATGTAAACTAACCTCTTCTCTGCCCATGTTAATTCTTCTACAGTTAAGATTAGCTTATTTTGATTCTTAACGTTTTTTTTTTAATATTATTATAGAAACGAAATACATATGCAACAATGCGTCTTAATTTACGAAAACTAGAATATTTTTTAATATCAATTACAAAATTAGAAATTTGTGGTACGCTGGTAGTGTTTACTCGGACTTCAGGTAGTGTTTCATACGTTACATTAGTGCTTTGACTTGGCCAATGTTCCTCACCGTCATGTATGAATGTAGGTCCCTGCCACCACAGTGCCAATGATGGCACTTCATTTGGAGAAACACCACGAGAGGCTATATCAGCCGGGTTCTGTGAGGTTGGGACATATAGCCACTTACTGTCATTACATAGTTCATTAACAGCTACTACGCGGTTTGCGACAAAAGTTTGTAGTTTATGTGAAGGCGTGCACAACCAACCCAGGACGATTTTAGAGGGGCACGTGGTCGGAAAACCTCCTCGTGTGTCCGAGACTACTGGTCCCATTCGAATATTTATATTCGGTGGGAACAGGAGTTTTCGGATCGGTGTGCCCCGGGCGTGGGCGCTGGTTTTTTCCCTATGCTTGCATGGGGAGAAACCACCGTCCGTGGCCAATATTCCGATATCTCACGCCTCTGCTGTTCCTTCCATACTCTGGAGGGGAGGAGCAGCAGTGGCGCGCAAGCCTAAGCCTCGCCGGACGGTGATGGGCTGAATGGCCGGTGCGTCAATCCGGTCACTAGCATACGGCAACCCTTAGCCTCCGAGCATTACCCGGCGCGGGGGTTACCGGGGGGTAAACCGGTCTGTAGGGTAAAAAAGGTCAGTATGTCGATTAGCATAACAATACCCCAGGAGGGTACCGGCTGTGCCGGAGAATCCCTCCCGGGTCCATTAGGATCCGGCTGTCCCACCGTATCTGGGGGGGACACTAATAGACATCATGCTTCCGCGGAGGTCGCGGACAGGGCGCACACGCCCAGTATTGTGTGCCCAGTTTTGAGTGTCGAGGGACCCTCACCTGCAGCTAGCGAGCTGCGGGTGAGAGTCTCTAAAGAGGAGAGGAGTCTGGCTGACACAGCCAGACTGGCGGCCAGGCCGCGGCGACAGCTGCGGCCGCGTTCAACTTCGCGGTCGCTGCTGCGTTCGCCATCGCGGTCACGGTCGCGCGATTCCGTGGGAAGCGACAAGTCAGCCGCTTCCTGCGTGTCATTACCGGCAGAAGGGCCGAAGCTTGGGAAGAGGAGATCCCTTGTGGCTCCAAATGCTCGCACACAGATTGTGCGGGCAAAAATAGGAATAGACGAGGGGGGGGACTTGGATGGGGATATTTCGGATATCCTTAACCCTCTCCTCCCTCCTTCAAATACGCGGGCTAAGAAATCTTTGCCCCGCGTTGAAGACATAGCGGAGGAGCTCCGACATCAGCCTACGGCCGATGTTGGGGCTAGGCTGCTCGAGGCTCTGTCCGTGGTGGAGAAGGCCACGGATAGGTCCTCGAACATCCAAGGGCCGCTAAAGCACGCCATTAGGCGAAGTGTGCGTGAGGCGCAGGCCGCCACCTCCGAACTGCACGTTCGGACGTACGGGGGCGAGGCTGAGCGATTGGAGGTGGAGAACCGAGAGCTTCGTTCGAAGCTCTCCTCCCTCGAGGGACGTCTCGCCAAACTGTCGGCGGAGGTTGAGACCCTGCGCTCTTGTCAGGGGCCTCCCACAGTGACCCAGGCGAATGCTGCTACAACGACCAGTGTGCCACGGAAGGCTTCCAAGCCGGATGCAGTTAAGCCAAAGGCCACTGGACGAGAGAGCGGCTCCAACGCCGAGCAGGTGGCTGCCATTATGGAGGAGAAACTCGTCTCCTTCCGTGCAGCCCTCATGGCGGAGCTCTTCCCAGGAAGGGCCATCAGGCCCCCACTTGGGAAGAAGGCTGCGGCCATCCCTCCTCGTGGTGCCGAGGCGAAAAAGCCGAAAGCTCCAGCACCGCCGCCACTCCCGACCCCTTCTACCTCGTCCAATAAGGACAAGAGGAAAAAGAAGCGGGAAAGGGAGAGGCAGCGTAAGAGAGTAGGTGTGCCTGTTGCGCCTGCGCAGGTTGCTGGCGCTTCGCAGAGCCAGCAGTCTAGTGCAGTGCATGCGAATGCGGGAGAGACCACATGGGCGAAAGTCGTTGGTCGCAAATCTGCGGCTAAGGCCAAAAAGGCAGTGGCCACACCGAACACCGCTCCCGGAGGTGCATCGAGGAAACTCCCTCGTCCACCGAAAACGGCAGCGGTGCTAATAACGCGGGCAGAAGGGTCAGAGACTCCTCTTGCTGACCTTATAAGGACGGCGAAGGAGAAGGTCTGCCTTAAGGACTTTGGACTGGAAGGTGGTATCTTCCAGAAGAGAGCCTTAAACGGTGGCTTGGTCTTGAGAGTCTCCGGGCCCAACAATACCACAAGAGCCGATGCCCTCGCAGCCAAACTAAGGGAAGTTCTGGCGGATACGGACGCTCGGATCTCGCGTCCTGTCAAGACCGCAGAAATGCGCGTCTTTGACCTGGACGAGACTGTCACTCCCGCAGCGATCGCGGTGGCCTTAGCGGGCACCGTCGGTTGCTCCGCGAATGACTTTAAAGTAGGGCCTGTCCGAGTCCATGCGTCTGGGCTCAACACTGCGTGGGTCAGATGCCCGCTAGAGGCGGCCAATAAGCTCGCAGGCAAACGCGTGTGCGTTGGTTGGTCAGCAGCAAGGGTCGAGGCACTCAAGGCTAGACCCTTGCAGTGCTACAAATGCCTCGGGTTTGGCCACGTTAAGGCCAAGTGCAGTAGTCCCACAGATCGCAGCAAATGCTGCTGTCTGTGGCGACCAGGGCCATAAGGCCGTAAACTGCAAAGCCAGCGAACCGAAGTGTCCGATCTGTACGGACCTTGGCGTCGCTGGCAAACACAGGATGGGAGGAAGTAAGTGCTTCCCTCCCAAAAGCCGGACAGTGCAGAAGCCGCAGGGTCCACCCACTACGCCAGTAGCGAATTCGTTCGCGCTGCTGGCTGGTCAGGAGACAATGGAGGTCTAAAATTCCCGCCCCCATCCAAGATATTGCAGGGTAACTTAAACCACTGCCGTGCAGCGCAGGGTCTCCTGCTACAGACGCTCGCGGAGTGGTCAGTTGCCCTTGCGGTGATATCGGAGCCCTATTCCATCCCAGATCACCCGAGGTGGTTCGGGGTGGACGGGGGTTCCGTCGCTATTTACTGGGCGGAAGCATCGGGTGGCCTCCATTGCCGCCTCATCCATGGTGGGACAGATTTTGTTGTCATCGAATGGGGCGACGCCGTAGTGGTGGGATGTTACATCTCTCCAAACTGCGGCCTTGCCCACTTCGAGGACACCATCGACAGACTGGGCACCTGCATCCAGGGTCTACTCTCACGTCCACTGTTCGTCATGGGCGACTTCAATGCACACTCCAGGGTGTGGGGGGACGCTCGTGACGACCTGAGAGGGGAAGCACTGATAGAGTGGGCTGCATCACTTAATCTTCAGCTACTCAACCAAGGATCAACCAGTACTTGCGTGCGGTGGCAGGGGGAGTCGGTTGTCGACCTAACGTGGGCGACTGTCCCTGCTGCGCGCAGGGTATCAGGCTGGAGAGTGGCTGAGGAGCTCGCAACTCTATCAGATCACCGGCACATTCTCATTGAGACGTCGGGCAGGTGCCCAAATGGCGAACTGGGACGCCAACAAAATGCCGCTCCGCGACGATGGGCCTTGAAGCGATTAGACAGAGATCTGCTTCTTGCTTCTGCCCTCGTCGCGGATTGGGAAGAGTTGGAGGACGAAGCCTCTCCGGAGGTGGTGGCGGCATGGTTCGGGGAAAAGATGACCACTATTTGTGACGTCGCCATGCCCCGAGCCAGGCCGACAACGAGGTCCTCCGTCTACTGGTGGTCAGCGGACTTAGCGCGGCTGCGGGGGTCCTGCGTCTCTGCGCGCCGCCGTTATACTAGGACTAGAAGGAGACGGCGTGCCTCGGTCGACGAGATTGCAGAGGCTTACCGAGCATACCGCTTGGCCACCATGGCGTTCCAGTTCGCCATCAAGGAGGCAAAGACCAGGGCGTGGGAGGAGCTGATCGAGGGGATCAACAGGGATCCATGGGGGCGCCCGTACAAGATGGTTATGGGCAAGCTCAGACCATGGGTCCCTCCACTCACCGAAACGCTCGACCCCGAGTTCGTGGGAAGAGTGGTAGACACCCTCTTCCCAAGGGCCGAGCCCGGTGACTCGGTCGCTCCACCGCGATCTACACCGGACTGGACATCCGACATGGAAGTGACGGAGGACGAGCTTGAGAGCGCAGTAAGGCGACTCGCGGCGCGAAACACTGCCCCTGGGCCCGACGGTATCCCAGGTCGGGCCTGGGTGCTGGCCCTGTCAGTGCTAGGCAGTAAGCTGCGTCGCCTCTTCTCTCGCTGCCTCCACCTTGGGGTTTTCCCGTCTAAGTGGAAGGAGGCCAAGCTCGTCCTCATCCAAAAGAAAGGGAGAAATGCGGACTCTCCCTCTTCGTTCCGACCCATTTGCCTTCTGGACGAGGTGGGCAAACTCTTTGAGCGAGTAGTGTCCTCCCGTCTCAGCGGGCACCTGTCACGGGATGGGCCTGACCTGTCGGACTGCCAGTTCGGATTCCGTCGCGGTCGTTCGACGGTGGACGCAATCCGGCGGGTCCAATCCCTGGCACAGGACGTCACTCGGGAGGAGGGGGGGTAGCGATGGCTGTCAGTCTTGACATTGTCAACGCCTTCAACTCCCTCCCGTGGTGGGCAATAAGGGAGGCACTGGTTTACCACAACGTGCCCCCTTACCTACAGGGGATTGTTAGCTCGTATCTGAGCGATAGGCTCATCGTTTACACGGCTCGGGGCGGAGAGGGAATGTCAAGGGAGGTCGATAGCGGGGTTCCACAGGGATCTGTTTTAGGACCCCTCTTGTGGAACCTCGCTTTTGACACGGTCCTCAGGACGAGGCTCCCCCTCGGCGTAGATGTCGTTTGCTATGCGGATGACACTCTCGTGTTGGCCAGGGGGAGCAATTTCATGGATGTGGCACGGCTTGCCGAACTGGGAGTGGCCTGCGTCGTCGGCAGTGTCCGCGGGCTGGGCCTTCAGGTAGCGCCTCATAAAACTGAGGCGCTTTGGTTCCACAGCCTCCGTCGGGGTAGGGAACCTCCCAGCACGCGGATTCAGGTGTGTGGTGAGGCGGTCCCAGTTGGGCAAACCCTCAAATACCTCGGGCTGACGTCAAAGTCAAAGTCAAAGTCAAAGTAAGTTTATTCCGTAAAAATTTTACATTTATGTGGAATCGTCATATTTTTTTTACCCTACCGTGCAGTGCATGACGTGGCAGCTACTGAGAAACACTGCCAGAAAACTCAGTAGGAATCCTTTTTTTAAATAAAATATACTTAAGATTAATTACAATCATGTGTGTTGACTCAGAACAACTCCATCCCAAGCACTTTTATCACTTAAATAATCAGAAATTTTGTAATATGCCCTGCTACACAATTTGGCTTTAATAATTCTTTTAAACTTATTCGTAGACAATTCTCTAATATCATTGGGAAGTTTGTTATAGAATCTTATACATCGCCCCATAAAAGAGTTACTTATTTTGTGGAGACGGGTAGTATGCAGTATGAGATTATTCTTATATCTAGTATTTACATTATGTGTATCGCTCCTTTTACAGAAGGAATCGATATTTTTATGCACATATAGTAAGTTTTCATATATATACTGAGATGGTACAGTTAGAATGTTGACCTCTTTGAATTTTTCTCTTAGAGACACTCTCGGGCCAAGATTATAGATAGCTCTTACAGCTCTTTTTTGCAATATAAATATGGTGTCAATGTCAGCAGAGCTACCCCAGAGAAGAATTCCATAGGACATTACACTATGAAAATAACTGAAATAAACCATTCTAGCTGTGTCAACATCAGTCAGCCGTCTAATAGTTTTCACTGCATATGCTGCAGAACTTAATTTGCCGGACAGTTTTTCTATTTGTGGGCTCCATTGTAGCTTTGAGTCAATAGTGATACCCAAGAACACAGTTGATTCAACAGGGTCCAACCTAGCTCCATTAAGTTGTACATTGGTTGTCGCCTGTTTCACATTCGGTGTAGTGAATTTAATGACTTTAGTTTTCTTATCATTAAGCACAAGATTATTGGCATTAAACCAATGAACAACTTTAGAGATTGCATCATTAACATCGTCAAAATTGCTTAATTGTCGGTTTATTTTGAACGTCAGGGAAGTATCATCTGCAAACAACACAATCTCATGCTTATCCCTTACGTAGTAAGGTAAGTCATTTATATAAATTAAAAACAAAAATGGGCCCAGAATTGACCCCTGTGGGACGCCCATTACCACTGGAGATCCCGGAGATATTTTACCGTTTATTTCGACCTTCTGAATTCTATTGCCCAAGTAAGAAGTCAGAAGTTCGAGAGCCTTGTTCCTAATACCGTAGTGGTGTAATTTTCTGACCAGAGTATCATGATGAACGCAATCGAACGCTTTGGACAAATCGCAAAAGATACCTAATGCATCTTGCGAGTCTTCCCACGCCGCGAATATACTTTTTAATAAGTTGACCCCTGCATCTATGGTTGAACAACCCTTTGTGAATCCAAACTGTTTCCGGTGTAGTAAATTATGTATATTAAAGTGTCTGAGCAGCTGGCTAAGCATAAGCTTTTCAAATATTTTACTAAGAGTGGGCAGCACGGAAACAGGTCGAAAATTTGAAGGGTCTGAAGTATCACCAGCTTTAAACAAAGGAATGATTTTACTATACTTCATCAAGTCAGGAAATACACCTGATGCAACACAGCAATTGAACACAGTAGCTAAGTGTGGGGCGATTATAGTAATAATTGATGAAACAGTCTTAACAGATAGACCCCACAGATCCTTTGTGTTTTTCATATTAATACTCTTGAAAGCATTTAAAATATCTTTAGGGCTAACCACCGAAAATTCAAAAACTGTGTCACACCACCCTACGCTTTGCTTGAGTATCTGCTCAGCAGATGTAGAAGAACATGAAAGAGAGTTAGTAAGTATGACTGGAATATTCGAAAAATATTTTTCAAACTCAGTCGCAATCTCCAAATCGCCTTTAATATCTATGTTGTTTATTACTAAGTTAAAATCACGACTACGTATTTTTGTTTTACCTGTCTCAGCATTAATTATCTTCCAAGTAGTTTTGATTATATTTGTAGAAGATTTAAGTATATTTTTTATGTGCAAAGATTTAGCAGCGGTACAGGCTCGTCTAAATGTTTTGGCATATTGTTTCACATATTCTTGAAACTCTGTATTATGATTATGGGATCTTTCTTCATACAATTCATATAACCGATTCCGACTTTTATAGATGCCTGGAGTTGCCCAATCACTGAATACCAGACGGTCACTTACAGACAGTGGTTTGGGTCTGAACATTGTGCAGAACTCATCATTAATCAAATTGAATAAAGAGTTGTACAAGTGATCCGGATTATCATGATAGGGCAGCCATGCTATTTGTTTTACTATATTACATTTAAATTTTTCTAAGCGGTTTTCACTAAATGGAATATAGCTTATAAGTTTTCTTTTAATTTTTGGAGCATTTGAATAAGTTACCAACTGACCTGAATGATCTGACTGAATTTTATTGATTATTGATTTAAATAAAGGTTTTACAGTGCTAAATATATTATCAATGCATGTAGCACTTGTAGCAGTTACTCTAGTTGGTTCTGTAAAATTGTGATATAAATTATAGGATTTAAACAAATTTAATAAATTGCAACTTATTGTGCTTTTCTCCAAAATATTTATATTAAAATCTCCACAAATAATAACTGTTTTATGGCTGTTAGATAATTTATTTAATGCATCCTCCATAATATCTGAAAAAGTATCAAATGGTGCACAAGGAGGTTTGTAAAGACTCAAAACAATAAATTGCTCCAACTCAACACATGAAATCTCTACAACTCGCTCAACAGAGAGGCTCACAACATCACTTCTTTCTTTAAACTTTAACAACTTATTTATTAGAATTAGAGAGCCACCATGAATATATTTTTCCCTGATGAACGAGCTTACAACCTGGTGATTATTGAAGCTGAAAATGAATTGATGGAGTTTTAGCCAGTGCTCAGTTAAACATAAAATATCTATATTGTTACAATTCAAAAACAGCTCCAATTCTAGCTCTTTTCCCATCAAACCTTGAATATTTTGGTGCACCAGGTTAATACAATTTTTTTTAGTATATTTATTGACTTTATCATGTATGTTTGATGGTTTCAAATTTTTTTTTATTACATTACGTGGATCTGCCTTCCCACTTAAACTCTCATTAGAACCATGACCAGAATTTGGTATTATGCAAGAGAAATCCTCTATTGTCATACTATTTAATTTAAATTATTTTGAATATAAATGTCATTTGAATTAGATATATTCAAATTGTCATCATCAGTAGGCATACAACTGGCATTATTTATGTCAACGGTACATTGCTCAGTACTCAGTACTTGGCCAAACATCTCACTTCTAGCTAAAGGTTTAGCCAAGTTCCTGGCTGAAATGTCAAAGAAATAACATAGCGATGAAGCTATTTGTCTTGTGCAATAGTTAGGAAGATAGCAATAGTTATCTTTTGTCAGGTAAAAAGGTTTCTTAACAAAGGTGTTAATGTCAATTACATGTAATTTCTCCTGCATATAGGTTGACAATGTGTGTAAAGTTAGATTCAAGTTATATCTAATCATATTTTCCTCCTGTGACAAACTAGCACTATAGGGAAATGAGAATATAACAACTTTACTTATATTTAAACAATTTAAATGATTAATATACTGTACAAGTGATTTTTTATTCAAATTACCCCTATTTCCCATTAAAAGAATCAGATTACCAGGATTATTAAATTTATGTTCAAAAACTTTTTTGAAGATATGGTGGCTAGAGGCTCCAGGCATACAGAAATTGATATTTGAATGTCCTGCTGTTGATAATGACCGCCCTAAGTTTTTACCAATTTCATCACTGAATATTGTCACTTCAGATTTAAAATTTATTTTTACATTATTTGTGTGTATTCTATGAGCTAATGACCTGTTATGTGAAGTTTCAGATTGGTTAGGGGAACTATTACTATTATTATTATTTGTTTGCAGTAAATTAGGACACTGTTTTTCTAGCAAGGAACAGGTAAGCGACTGTTTTTCGGACAGTTCATACTTTATTGTTATTCTTTTGAGCTCATCTTGAAGAAAGTCAATTTTTTTTTGTTGACTTTCTATATCACAATTGTATTTTAAAGTACTATTTTTTAATTTTATAGTAAACAAATTCAACTTTTCTATTAATTCCAATCTTTCCCTGTTTTGACTATCATATTTAAAGAAGAATTTATGTCTTTTTACTAATTTTTGGGACTTTTTGATGAATTTGTTAATTTTTTGGTATTTTTTGAATTTAGTTTTGCTACAGCCATTAAATGCCATTGATTTTATATTAATGAAATCCTCATCTCTTGTGGGGAGTGATGTGAAATGGGGCTGGTTATTGGCTGCAACAGAAACCATGGAAGCATCCTTGACCACCAACTCATCATAAAGTGTTTGGTTCTGCGAGGTGATAAAGTTGTTATTTAATTTTCCCAACTGAGATCTTAATGCTGTTATTTCATTATTGGCCTCTTGCAGTTGTTGTTCCAAATGATAGGATTTATTCAATGCAAAGTCATATTCAATACGACATTGATCAAATCCATTTATGATGTTTTGGAGCTGATCCCGGGCTTCAATAGCATCCGTATATTGTACATGTAGCTGTGACAATTGACTTTTTAATATCCTCACCTGTTCAGATGACTCTAACAGTATTCTTTCATTATCATCACGCTCTTTCTCATAACAATCACACAATTGCTTGGAGTCCTGTAGTTCCTTCAAAGCTTTTAGTAGGTTTTCTTCAGCTTGACGAGCCAAAGCCCCACGAGTGGTAATGCCAGACATTGTTTAAAATAAAATGTACTTAAAATCAACTGGAATGGGGTTATGTCAACGTATAGAACAACTGTGATAATACGCAACAACCTTGATTGAAAGTAACTTTCATCTATAACAAATGCCAAATAAAATCAAAGTTAACACGCTCTGTTGTTAGATTGCGAGTAAATACAGTGGTTTTTACCTTAGGAGTCCATGCAAATGTGCCGGTAACTGTCACAATATAATCACAAATTTAACATATAAAACACTATAGATAATTATTTTAACACGTTAACTATACTAATTACTCAGTGATATAATTAGATTTGGGCTTTTAAACAATGAAAATTAAACAAAATTCAATAATTAGTTAAGGACATTCAAACTCAGCTGTTAGCGTTAGTGTTGCCACAGTAGGAAAAAAAACGCTGGACAGTAGGTGGGCTTTTGACGCCCACTTTGTCCAGCTAGTCCCCCGACTTCGCGGAGCGGCGGGCGCACTCCAGCGTCTGCTGCCCAACCTTGGGGGACCCCGGGAAGAAGTCCGCCGCCTCTACTGTGGGGTTATCCGGTCTATGGCCCTCTACGGTGCTCCCGTCTGGTCGTCTAGACTGGCGAGAGCTTCCCGCTGCAAAGCTCTTTTGAATAGCGTGCAGCGGGTGGTTGCCATCAGAGTGGTCCGTGGATACCGGACGATCTCCTTCGAGGCGGCGACTTTACTAGGACGATTCCCGCCACTGGATATCCTGGCGGACATGGACGCGAGAGTTTACGATCTCGTCCGTGCCCGCTCGGATGCCGGCGGCCAACAACCGGACTTGACAAACGTGCGGCGGGACGCGCACCGACAGGCCTTAGAGATTTGGCGCGAGCGGCTTGAATTGCCAAGAGGCTCGCGCCACCGCTCTGTCGGTGCGGTCCTGCCGTGGTTTGACGCATGGCTGCTCCGGAAACGGGGCAGCCTAACCTTCAGGTTGACACAGATACTCACCGGACACGGGTGCTTCGGTGAGTACCTGTGTCGAATAGGTAGAGGTAGAGGCGACACCGTCGTGTCACCATTGTGGCGGCGGCCCGGACTCGGCCCAACATACACTCGAGGAGTGCCCAGCTTGGGCCCCCGAGAGGCGAGTCCTGGTCGCTGAAATAGGATTGGACCTCTCGCTGCCATCAGTGGTTTCGGCTATGCTGGCGGCGACAACCGGATGGAACGCGGTGGCCTCATTCTGTGAAGCTGTTATGCTCAAGAAGGAGGCCTCCGAGCGCGAGAGGGAGCGCAACGATCCCTCCCGTAGGAGAACGAGACGGCGCCGATGAACTGGATATTGACACTAATATCCGCTTCATCGGCGCCGGCGCTGGGATCTAATCTCAGCGCGTGAGAGTATGCGGCGTCCGGCTGGCTTCTCCCCGGCTTGACGTCGCCCCTGGGACCGCTGGCGTTTGGAGGAGGGGAACTCCACTCGTCTTACATAAGCGGTCCCGGGAAGAGGTAACCTGCTGTAGCTCAGGTTGCCTAAACGCGCTTGTGCGTGAAGGGGAGGGGAGGAGGCATTTGGCCCCCTCCCGTCCCCGGAGGAGAGTCTCAGACGCTCAGTGTACAGCGGGGGTACTGGCGAGATCGTTCACGAGTACCCAGGCCCCCCGCTACAGGCATTGTGAGGCTGGCTACCATGGTGGTTTTAGTGCGTATCCCGGGACTAGCCCGAGTGAGTCCCACATAACCCGTCGCCTCCCCAAGCGGCGGGTATGCGTAAGTTTAATGCATTTCCACCATGTAAAAAAAAAAAAAAAAAAGGACGATTTTAGAATCAGACCAAAATGTTTTATTAGATATTTCACAACGTAGTGATTTACAAATTTTATTACATAAACGTGCAACAAGAAGTGCACCACAAAGTTCTAACCTGGGTATGGTTGTAGTCTTCAGTGGCGCCACCTTGGCTCTTGCGGACAAAAGACGAACTGTACAGTTGCCTAAAACGTCAGTTGACCGCACATAAACACACCCAGCGTATGCCTTCATACTGGCATCCGAAAATGAATGTAACTGTATTGTTACAGGATTAGCACAACAGACATTACGAGGTATATCGATTGTTTGTAAGTGATGTACATTATCAATAAATCTTCTCCATAATTTATTGATATCACTAGGTATGTTATCATCCCAGCCTAAATTTTGAGACCATAGCATTTGTAGAATAATTTTACATACAATTGTGCAACAGCTGAGCAAACCCAACGGATCAAATAAACTAGAAGTTAAGGATAGAATGGACCGTTTAGAAAATGGACTATCATTGTTACAATCATAAAGTTTAGAGGAAACCATTAAAATTTTATCAGTGTTAGGATTCCATTCTATTCCGAGTACATGGCTTGGTGATGAAATAATTTTGAGGTTTTCTTGCTCAGAGTTACATGTACTTGAAATGGAGGTTATAAAATTACTTGAATTACTTTTGACTTTTCTGAGATTAAAGCAAGCTGATTCCAGTTTTGAGACAATCCGTTAATATATCACTGCAAGTGTGGACTCATCATTACCTCCAGTAATAAGGTCATCGACATGGAAGTCATGTGACATGATATCTCTTATCAATGGGTCATCACACTCCTGACTCAGCTGTACCAAACATCGCGTACTAAGGAAAGGGGCCGATGAAGTACCATAGGTTACAGTATTAAGTTGTAAATACTTCATCGACTCCTCTTCGTTCTCGCGCCACAGAATTACTTGCAAGTACCTCTGAGATTCTTCAACTAGAATTTGCCTGTACATTTTCTCAATATCCCCAGTAACTATGTACGTATGCTCACGAAATCTGATCAATATTGAGAAAATATCATCTTGAACTGTGGGCCCTACCATAAGCAAGTCATTTAAAGAGAGACCTGATTCGGTTTTAGATGACGCATTAAATACTACTCGACACTTGGTCGTCTCACTCTGTTCCCTAAGAACAGGATGATGTGGCAATAGGTTTACCAGGTCAGGTCGCTCTATTACAGATAAATGACCTAGACTAACATACTCATTAATAAAGTCTACATACTGTTTCTTTATGTCAGGTTGCCTTTTAAATCTTTTTTCTAGTGAGTGAAAACAATGCTTGGCTCTTGCCTCAGAATTACCTAATAGCTCTGGGTTATCCCGAAAAGGCAACGTGACACAAAATCTACCATCTTTCAGGCGGCGTGTGTGATGCACAAAGTGTTCCTCGCAGGCACGTTCCTCCAACGTGAGCATCGGTGCATCTGGCAGCTCTTCCAGCTCCCAAAACTGCTTCAGTTGATGTCGTATAGCTTGACTGAAATTACAGCGAATTTTCTTACTTGGTACATAGTCAGGACACATAATTGGTCCCACCACTAACCAACCAAACTGGGAATTTTGTAGTATCGGTTTGTTAGCATCTCCCAATTTGATCTGATTAGTAGCACAAATTACATCCCAAAAAACATCAGCTCCCAACAACAGATCTACTTGCGAAGGGTTATAGAAACTAGGATCTGCGAGTGTGATATTTTTTGGTATATTTAAAGTTGATATATCAACCTTAGAACTAGGTAAGCTACTAGTTATCTGTGGAATTACAAATGCTTTGATTTCCTTACAATATGAATTAGTACGAGATTTTATAGTTATGCTACAGCATTCTAGAGCTGCACATGTCATGTTATTGGTACCAGTTACAGATACCGAATTAATAGATTGGCTTTCAATACATAACTTCGATTTTAAAGATTCCGATATAAATGATAACTGGCTACCACAGTCCAATAAGCATCGGATGTCATGGCTTTGCTTATTGTTATTTAATGTAACAATTGCCGTTGATAGTAACACCTGGTTTTCTGAACAGGTTGATAGTGCGATTGGATTACTTACGCTATTAGTAATATTAGAACAAGCTTTGTTCTCTACATCATTGGAAGTAGGCGAGTTACCTTTGTGTAGCAACGAATTATGCTTTCGTTTGCAAAATCTACAGGGAGTAGAAGTACATTTATAAGAAAAATGTCCACTACGCAGACAATTGGAACAAATCTTATGTTTAGAAACTTCTAAATTTCTATCATCAATTGACATACTATTGAATTTCTCACAATAATAGATTAGATGTTCCCCACCACAAATCAAACATGAGCGAGACTTAGTTTTGTTTTGATCTTGGTTACATGTGGCAGCAACAAACATTTTGTGTGGATTCTCATTAGACCGAGATGATTTATTATTAGACTTCAATGGCTTTCCATTTTGACTCTGTTTGTCACCGTGGCCAGCACTAACCATTTCCAAAACATGTGCCCTATTTCTTAAAAACTCATAAAACTTATCTAGGGTGGGTTTTTCTGCTAGACTATTTTTATACTCCTCCCATTTGGTTGAAGTTACAACATCTAATTTCTGGCCAAATATGAAAATAATTAATGTATCCCAATTTTCAGTTTTCTCATTTAAACTAGTTAAGGCTCGCATGTGCTTCGATATGTGATCAATAAGAGCTTTGAGTGACATTTCAGAATTTTTCATAGTTGGTACATTCATGAGTGATACTAAATGATTGTGCACCAATTGCCGTGTATTATTGTACCGATCACATATCAATTTCCATGCAACCACATAATTACTTGAGGAAATTTCCAAAGATTTTATAACTGAGGCCGCTTGACCTGCTAATGACACTTTTAGATATTGGAATTTGTTGATTTCATTTATGCTAGTATTATTATGGATTAATGAATTGAATGTGTCATGGAACTCTAGCCAGTTGTTGTAATTGCCGTCAAAAACGGGCAGCTTTATTATAGGCAATCTAACACTACTGAAATTGTTATCACAACCCTGAATAGACTGGTTTTTACCATCTTGTAACGTTTCACTAGTGTCTTGAAAATTAGGTGCGTATTTGCCTATTAACTCTTGCGCTAAACTAATTTGACTATAGAACACGTTTTCGGTTGAATCCCTATCAGAGTCCTCTTCCTCCGAGGAACCCACTATCTCTATTTTATTTTGAATTCCGTCGTAGTCATTAAATAACGATTCAATTTTGTTATATCTAAGTTTTAATTCTAAAAATTGTTTTTTAGAAATATCATCCTCATTTTGTAATTCAGTTAAATAATTTTTGAAACTTGTTAGTCTTCCCTTGATTGATCCCCTTTGACGCCGCAAATCTTTTAACTCCGTGTCAGACATGATGTAGTGGAAGTATTAAAATGGCTTATGCCCACAAAATAATAGAATTTAATAATCTTGTTAATAAATACCTGATCTCCACGCAAACCTGATGATAATAGTAGGTACATGAACCAGCTGTAGAGTGTAGTTGCAGATTTGGCGCCCGTTTCACTTGGTAGTTATAGGTAACGCCCACTTCGTCCGGTACAGGCGTCGCTCGCCTCGTGTGACGCTACGGTGCGCTCGCTATGTATTAGGTATTTACCTATACCTAGGTCGTTCGAGCTGGAATTGGTTACAAAATGCGGTTTTAAGTATTTGCTTGCAAAATAAAACTAGCGTGCGATGTATGAATTTTGGCGGGCATGAAATGTGCACGTTCAAAGGGCAATCAAGGAATGCAAAGTTAGTATTATAGTAATAGATAGGTAACAGTAGGTACCTAATTCGCAGTTTTTACGTACAGATGCAAAACAGATAGAAACAAACAACGCTTATTACTTATAAGCTTTTTAGTTAAGCAGTCGAAGCCGTTACCGTGCCTTGGTTGGTAGCGGTAGCCTTTACTAGGCGACTTTAGCGACTCGCTTATGTAGTTAATATGACCCCACAACATAAAGCTAGACACCCGTAACCCTTTCACAGGTAAATAGTAGGTAATACACACACAATGATCGCACAAACAAAAGACAAATACCGGGAAAAATGGAATTTGATAGGTATTTGGAGGAGGTAAGGTAAGTAATAATAGGAAAGGAACGGGCACACCTTATATGAAGACGTCAGCTTGCTGCCAGGCCTTGGATTCCCTTCCAATTTGCTTCTCCTTCGCTTGGTAACTAGTTCCTTATTCTATGCTTCCCGCGTAGAATTTTGTGTCCTGTCACGGTCGCCATAATTGTTTGATAAATGAAAACTATTTGGTTTCTTCCTTAAGTATTTACTTTTGTTTGTTAGCAGAATATACATAAAATATTACAATTTAAATTACAATTAAATTTTAGCGACTAGTCTTGGGCGCGCTCCGTTGCAGAGTAAGTCAGGCGGGTGCGCGTCGCGCGTAGTGTTGTCCACCGCTCGGTGTATCTCTAGTGATGTGCTGAGGTCCGTGCGTTAACAGGCCGAGCCAATATCCCTCGATCCGTTATAGAGGAAAGTCTTGAAAAACTTGTGTCTGACATCGAATGCACTCTTAACAGAGTTTCCGATTGGGGACGACTGAATTTAGTCCAATTTAACCTCTCTAAGACACAAGTTTGCGTCATCATCGCTAAGAATACCCCATTTGCTGTAGCTCCACAATTTCAAAACGCAGCCCTCACCATCTCTGCGAAGCTTGGGATCCTTGGTGTTGATATCTCTAGCAACGTACAATTCCGTGGCCACCTTGAGGACAAGGCCAAGCTGGCAGGAAAGAAGCTTGGTGTGCTTAACAGGGCGAAACAGAATTTCACTCCGAGGCAAAGGCTATTGCTGTATAAAGCACAAGTCCGGCCCCATATGGAATACTGTTGTCACCTGTGGGCGGGAGCACCAGCTTACCAGCTTGGGCCTCTTGACGCGCGTGAGGATTATCGACGTTCCTAAGCTTAACCCTTAAGTCTAAGGAGAGACTTTGCCTCTCTCTGTGTGTTCTACCTTCTATATAATGGGATGTGTTCAGAGGAATTGTTTGATTTGATGCCTACGGCCACCTTCTACCATCGCACATCTCGCCACAGACAGGGTATTCATCCTCACATCCTCGAACCTTTTCGATCACGTACGGTTCGCTTTCAACGAAACTTCCTTCCACGTACGTTGAGGTTGTGGAATGAACTCCCTGTTACGGTTTTCCCAAAAGACTACAGCATGGGGCCCTTCAAAAAAGGAGTTATAAAGTTTCTAAAGAGTCGGCAACGCGCTAATGATGCCTCTGAAGCGTTCATAGGCTACGGTGACCACTTACCATCAGGTGGGCTGTACGCTTGTTTGCCAACTAAGTAGTATAAAAAAAAATCATACTAAACATTGCTACAATCCTTGCAGCCATCTTCAATGTCTGTATAAGTGGTGGCGTTTTTCATGATTTAATAAAAATAAGTAAGGTAGTACCCGTTTTCAAGGCAGTTTGTACAAAAAATGCCACGAATTATACTGCCAGTTTTAAGTAAAATATTTGAAAAGCTGATGCTCAGCAAAATAATGTCGCACTTTAACGTGAATGAGATATTGCATAACATACAGTTCGGGTTTACAAGGGGCCGCTCTACTCAAGATGCAGGTTGCATATTAATTAAATTCAATATTGGAGGCTTAGGAGAGGTCACATGATGCGCTGGGAGTTTTCTGTGATATCTTTAAGGCTTTCGGTCGCGTTAATCACCGTACACTCGTTGTTAAACTAAAGTATTACCGAATATCTGGCACATCTCTTGATCTAGTGATGTCCTATTTATCGGGGCGAGAACAGATGGTTTCGATAGGTGGTGTCACTTCGGCACGTCATCCTTTGAAAATGAGGGTGCCCCAAGTTTATATAAATAATCTCCCTTTTCTGGTGTACAAAGTATCAGACATAGTTTTATTCGCTGATGATACGTCGCTCATATTTAAAGTAAATAGGAAGGATAAAGCTCTTATTGAGCATAATAAAACACTCAACCTTATATCAGAATGGTTTTCGGCAAATAATCTCTTGTTAAATGCAGGGAAAACTAAATGCATCAGATTCTCATTGCCGAATGTGACTCAAATTGTACCAACAGTTGCACTTAATGCGGAAATGTTAGATTTAGTCCCATCGACCGTATTTTTAGGATTGACACTTGATTTAAATTGCAATGTGGTCCTCAGATTGAAAAGTTAGTAGGTAAATTTAGTTCGGCTTCCTATGCTGTCTGGAAAATAAGACAATGGTCAGATGAACAAACTGCTAGATTGGTGTATTTCGCGTACTTTCACAGCATTATGTCGTATGGCATTCTGCTGTGGGGTTCGGCGGCTGACATAGGTACTATTTTTGTATTGCAGAAAAGAGCAGTCAGAGCCATTTATGGTTTAGGCAGTCGCGATTCTTTGCGAACTTTGTTTAAAGAAATAAATATACTTACTGTGCCGTCGGAATATATATATTTGTTAGAAAAAATATTGATAAATATAAAAAGAAAAGTGAACTGCATAATATAAATACTAGGAATAAAAACAAACTAGCCATGCCATGCTTTAGAGTAAGCAAAACTAATAAATCATTTTTTGGAAATTGTATTAGGTTTTATAACAAGCTTCCTACTCAAATTACTGATCTGCCTGACACAAGTTTTAAGACACATATTAAACGCGTACTCATGGCTAGGGGTTATTACACATTGGTGATGACAAAGACGTCTGGATATCACTGCCTACCTGCATATTGCTCGTTGGAGATCTTGTAGCCATATAGACATGACTGATCTGCTGAGTTACGTGAACTATCTGTAATACGATTGCTAACATATACTTAATTTAAAATTATTGACTCTGTCTCAGAATGAATAATGTTATTGTTCGAGTTTTTCTTTGTATACCTAAATATAATCTAAAATAATAAGCCTTCAGACAACCGATCGAGCATACTACTCTGTCATGAAAGTACCGGGAAAAGATCAATAATATACAAAATGTTTGTTATTCATCCAAATTAATTTTATCACCTTCAAAGTATTCTCCTTCAGAAACAATATACTTCCGCCAACGAATATTTCATTCATCAAAACATTTTTAAACGCTGCTTTCGGAATTGAGTTCAGTTCTCGCCACGAAATCTCCTTTATGTCTTCTACCGATTGAAAACGGGTACCACGAAGTTGTAATTTGAGTTTAGGAAAAAGAAAGAAGTCAGCTGGAGCCATATCTGGTGAATATGGTGGTTGCTGGGTGGTATTTGTTGAGTGTTTGGTCAAAAATTCGTTCACAATGATGGCCTTGTGCGAAGGCTCATTATCGTGGTGCAAAATCCAAGAATTTTCATTCCACAAATCTGGCCTTTTTCGTCGAATTTGCTCTCTTAAACACCGCATAACGCTCAAATAATATTCTTTATTTACCGTTCGACCTTCCGGTAAGAATTCAGAGTGCACAACACCGCGATAGTCAAAGAAAACAGTCAACATGACTTTGACTTTTGATCGATTTTGGCGTGGTTTTTTCGGTTTCGGTTCAGTTGGAAGGCGCCACTCCGAAGCTTGTTGACTAGTTTGCATGTCAAACTCGTAAACCCACGTTTCGTCACCAGTAACAATGCGTTTCATGAAGGTTGGGTCGGAATTCACTTGTTCTACCATGTCCTCAGCGACTTTCATGCGATTAAATTTTTGGGGAAAATTCAGATCTTTTGGGACTAGCCGAGCGGCAACATGTTTCATACCCAAATGATAAGTTAAAATGGTACGAATCGACTCGTGAGATACAGAAAGTTCGGCGGCTGTCTCTCTCAGAGTTTAATGAGGATTTTCAGTCACTATTTCCTTCACTTTTGCGATGTTAACTTCAGTTGCACACGTTGATGGCCTACCAGAGCGAGGCAAATCTTTCATCACATCTCGACCGCTTTTGGACGCTTTGAACCACTCATAAGCACGAGTTTTCGATATAGTCGATTCACCGTAAGCCTTCTGTAACATTTTCAGTGACTCCGAACACGAAATTCCATTAGCGATGCAAAATTTAAGACAAACTCTTTGTTCGATTTTTTGTCTATTATGAAATTCGCAATACACACTAATGAAATAATGATCTATATATATAATAAAATCGTAGGAAAGTCAAAACTGTACATTGAATATTTTTTTTAAAGGATACTTGGGGCGTCATCTACAATCGATATCGAAGCCAAAAATATAGTCTTTAGAATTTTTGTCTGTTTGTCTGTATGTATGTCCGGGCTAAATTCAAAAAGTACTACATGGATTTACTTCAAATTTTGCATGAATATTACTCAGAGGTCGGGTCAACATATAGGCTATATATTATCACGCTATCACCTATGGGGCTGTGATAATTTATAAAGCTTAACGCGTGTAAAACCGCGGGGCACAGCTAGTGAAATAATGAAATTTATTCAGCACTTGGGTATTTACATACACTTGTACTTGTCAAGCTCACAATGTATTACATAAACACAGTTTAAAAACCGTACCGTAGTCCGTGCGGTCTGTTTCGTCACATGTATTTTAAATATTCTTAAATAAATAATAAATAGCAAGTTACTAAGCTATTATTGTTACATTTAGCAATAGTATATCAAATTATAGAATTGAGAACAACGAGCAGTTGGCTAGCGCAAAAGGCTCTCAACCAGTAGCTTAATTTAAACGACTAATACCTGAGGGCACCCTTATGGGCCACATCTCAGGCGGCCGCTGAAGTAAAAAAATTGGAATTCGAAATGGGGGTCAGATCACTTGCACGGTATTACCGATCACGTGTTAAGGGGGCAACGCGATCCTCGCCGCTGAGGATCCTACCCTAGCTAGCCTGCGGCTTTCTCTAGCTACCTAGGTGGACGACCCGGAGAAGAAAGCACTATATATGATATTACTACAACCAGCACTGTATTTAATATAAATAACAGATGCAACTCAAACTCCGCGCCAAAATGGAAAAAAGTTGTGCCAATCTAACAACAACAAAAAAACAAAATTTTTAATGTGGAACCATAAACAAATCATCCATTCCGGATACTTTTTTGACTGAATGTATATTGTGTTTGCCTACTAAATAATTACTCTTAGTGGACCAAATCCCGTGTTCATGCCCGCTTGAGTATGTTTTGCCGGACCGTCTCAACTGGGTCGTGTTGAAAACGGTAGTAGATGAACCCACTGAGTTTGTTTCGCTGGGTCTTCTCAGTTGGGGCGCATTGGATCCGGTGGTAGCATTAAATCGCGACCGTCGTTATTAACACAAGGTCCGCCATAATAATAAATAATTCAGACAATATGTAGTAAAATATAGCTAAAACTATAAATTTTGATAATTAAACTGAAACAATATAATCTCTTTGACAATAACTTTATACAAGTTACATAAATATAATTGCTATTTTGAAATATTTTTTATAAATGTTTTCATACAATCCGTGTACCTAAATAGCTATGTGACAAGAATTAATAATGTATACAACAATATTACTACAAACATGTTCTGACTATTTACAAGCGCTTTTTTAAAGTCTGCGTGAACGAAAACCTTTTTTATTTTATTTTTATTTATTTGTAACTAGCCTGTTACGTTAAACCGTCATAAAAAGAGTGTTGAAAACGGGACAACTTTTAGGAAGCCGTTTACATATAGCCGAGCCGGGACAAAGTTTAGTCGAACAATTATTATTTATCACTGCGGAGTACAGACGCCAGCACATCCAGTTACCCCAATCTGTCAAATTTCTTTTATAGATTTTCAACTTTATCACATAAGCTTAAGGTTCTCTTTCATTTGAGGAAATATGACAGATTGGAGTAGCTTGATGTGCTGGCGTCTGTACCTACCTCAGGGCATAGCGGTGATAAATTTGCTTAGAACCGCCAGTTAACGATAGAGATTTGTTTTCTGGGATAAAGACCCTTTATGACAAATCTATGAAAAAGAAAAAGCGTAGCCGGTTTATGATTATACACATCACCCCATCTCAACCCGTGGGGGGCGTCGAAGTCAGCCCGAGGGAATATCTAGCAGAGGATGGGAAGCAGCTTCTTTCAGAGTACTATGAGCATCATACTGCAATCGCCAACCTGTCTGCCGAGTGTGGCGATTATGGCATACCCCCTAAGATGCTTTTGTCCAGCAATGGTGGGGGATCTAAAAACTGTGATGATGATGATGCATAAAAACCGTTTTTATTTTATTTAGTAAGGTCAGTTTTATCAAATCAAATCACTTTATTTACTCAACATCACATACATGGTAGATCTTAAAATAATATATTGTCCAAGTCCATACCTTTAAAAGGTGTGAAAAGTAATTATTATAAATTACATTATTTTACTTATTATTGTAAGACAGCCTAAGATATGAACCTGATAACAAAAAATAATACAGATGTCAAGCTTATATTGTAATCATAAGGAAAAAAAAATATATGTACGCCAGTCTCATGCAGGAGTAGGTACGACCTTAACTAATATCATAATTAACTCAATTAAATTATTTGGAACCACATTCATCTACTCGTAACATAATGTCAAAATTTAGTTTAAATAATAAATTTGATATTTATTTACTTTAATTCGGTAATTTATAAATAACATTATAATAATTAATAGTTTCTAAAGATAAATTAGCTATTACTATATAAGCAAAAATTAAAAACTACATTAAACCTACTTAGATATAAAATAAACTAAATCTAAACAGCGACAAAAAATATCCTCATCGTTGTCGGGCAACGTACCCAGAAGACTGGCAGCATTGCCACGTTGTATGGCAATACTGATTCTTTGACCAAAATAAAGGCCAGCCTTCTGGTCACGTAAAGTGTCAATGATCAATTTTGGAATATCCCGAAATAGGGTGCGCCCATTTGGACCCCATGGGCCAAGTGTTCCGACCCCAAACGGCTCAATTACATAACCTTCGACGAGGTTTGTGTAAGTATATGCGCCGCTTAAGGGCCTCAGCCGATGCAGCAGCAGTACCTGCAGACTCCGACGTATGCGGAAGATGTCAAGGCGCAAGGGTGTCGACGCAGGTTGCATCCCACACCAGTGGCCTACCCATCTTCCATGGCAACAAAGACATACCGTCCGGTCTCTTTCCATCGTCGCGCGCCAGACCAAGCGGTTCTAGCACAGCTGGGACGCCGGCGGTGGAGAGAGCCCTACGGATTATGTCATTAATGCTATGGTGACGTGGGAATCTACCCGCACTCCTACAGCATGACAGACCATGGTGTCCTATATGTTCAACTGAATAAATTAGTTATGGATAGTTAGTAGTACTTCATCATGTAAGCCGAATGACGCCCACGGCTGAATAAAAGTTTAAGGAGGATATGCTATAATTGGCAGACGGGTTGTCGATCGCGGTGTATTGTCTATTTTTCACAGGTGTTGTGCTGCTGCCCGTTCTCGTATGGAAGGACTTCTATGTCTCCCTTGGGATGACATAGCGTGGTGATAATATATGTCGTACTTGTACTAAATACTAAGTTATCATCATCATTACAGCTGAAAGAAGTCCAGTGCTGTCCAGTCCACTCCCACAAGAATCATCTTTATATTTTTTTATAATTAATTTGAAGGTGAACCAACAGCCTCTGTATACAACATATCAAATAACGATTGGTACCAAGTTATGGTCTTGCACTACTGTATAAGACCATAACTGCCAATTACAGGTGAACCAACACTCACAAATAAAAATGATAACCTAAGCTAAAAACTAAGTGTAATAAAATTAAAGTGATAATAAACCAAAGTCAGCTCGACGAAGACCGTCTGGAGGGTAAGACTAAGAAATACGGCAAATTCTAAAGGACTACAAAGATGACAAACCAAGAAACAAAACCTTTAAACCGTTCTAGTTACAATAAATACACATAGATGGCGCTATTTACAACAGTAAGGGAAAAAATTGCATTCAAATTTTGGTCCGGTTATTAACTTGCAACAAGACCAGCACCACGTTCACGAAAAATTAAATTTAGTGATTTTTCTTTCAATTTAACAGGATTTGTGAAGGTAAGTTCATTATGGATCAATATCTTTACCTATTTGTTGTATTAGCATTATTGAAACAGCAAAATTTTGCGACTGAATATAATTTTTAATGAAGTACCTTATATAAACAAAAATATAACAAATAGTTCTTAAACTTAACTAAACCAAATTAATAATTTAGTAATTAAATCAAATTATACTTATAATTAAAATATAAAAAAAGCAAACAAAAATAAAAAGACATTAATTAACACAAAATGTAATACTATATGAGATAATAGGTCTTTACCTATGAAATTGCCATTTTGTATGAAAAAATTTAAACGAATTTTTTTCATGAATTTTTTTATTTGTATTAATCGAAGTAATCACCCATGCAATCAATGCATCTTTGCCATCGCAGTGGCAGTTTATTGATGCCCTTCTTAAAGAAATCAGCTGGACGGGAGGCAACAAATTCTTCAAAGGCATTTTGTACTGCCTCTCGGGTATTGAATTTTTTTCCCGCCAAGAAGTTATCCAAATTCTGAAAAAAGTAGTAGTCTGTAGGCGCAAGGTCTGGTGAGTAGGGCGGATGACGGAGAGCTTCCAACCCCAGTTCTTGCAACTTGGAGACCGTCTGCTGTGCAGTATGAGGTCGCGCGTTGTCGTGCAGGAGCAGTGGAGACGAGCGATTGACCAATGCTGGTTGGAGATGCGCCAGCTTCTCCATCATTGTGCTCAGTTCTTCACAGTACACATCTGCAGTAATGCTCACCCCGTTTGGTAAGAAGCTGTGATGAATCACACCGGCGCTAGACCACCAAACAGTGACCATCACTTTTCTAGGGGTAAGTTTTCGTTTAGGGCATTGTTTAGGTGCTGAACCAGGATCCAACCAACTTGCTGAGCGCTTGCGGTTATCAAACAGAATCCATTTTTCATCGCAGGTAACAATGCGGTTCAAAATTCCTTCATTTGTGTGTCTGTTGAGCAGTGCAAGGCACGTCTCGACGCGTACTTCGCGCTGGCGATCATTGAGTTCGTGGGGCACCCATTTGTCAAGCTTTTTTACCTTGCCAATTTGACGCAAATGGACCAATATTGTTTTGACGCTAACGTCGAAAGCTGCTGCTAATTCAGCCGTAGATTGTGTATCATCAGCTTCCACAACCGCCTTTAATTCGTCATTGTCGACCAAAGTCTTCGGACGACCGCGAGGTTCATTTTTCAGGTCGAAATTTCCAGAACGGAAGCGAGCAAACCAATAACAGGTGGTGCGTTGGTTTGTAGTGTTAGCTCCGTAAACGTCGTTGATGTTGCGTGCCGCTTGTGCCGCGTTGCTGCCACGACGGTACTCATATTCCATAATTACTCGAATTTTTAACGTATCCATGATGACGAAAAAGATTGAAATGCGATGAAAATGTAACACTAATCAATAAAGAAATGACTACTTTTGGAAAAAAGAATCCATGTTTTTAAAATAAAATTAATTTGAAATTAGAATTCTTAGCCAAACAAAAATTATTTTGATTTGAAATGGCCAGTACTGCAGAACGGCAATTTCATAGGTAAAGACCTAATATATCTATGTACTAACTTAATATATTATTCGTTTGTGTGTGGGTCTTCAAAATTTGGGTCTTAAAGACATTCAAGGAGTCATAATGTATGTCGCATGTGGAGTAACTTTATATAGGAATTCATCGCCTGACTGAGCCTATTGACGGGTGAACCAACTCCTATATTTGTCTTGAGGGGAAATGCCATAAATAGAAGATAACAACACCTTACACAATTCCTTACACTAAAATGTTATTCTCTTTCGATAGCCAGATGTGCTCTCCGGTCGGTCAGTCATTGGGGAGGTTAAGCAACTAGGCTCACGGTCGGTCCATATATAGGTGACCTGGCGCTCCCGGTTGTAGCCATATGGCAACAGTCGTTAAGCCATGTCAAAGACCTACTGGATGACTTGAAAAACTCTGGCACTAGGGCACCCACTGCGCTGTAAGTAAGTTACCTGTGTTTTAATTTTCTATTGATCAAAAAGTAGTTAAAATTATTCATAAATTTAATGTGGGTTTATAAAGGAAAAGTAGTAGGTATATATGTAATATACCAGTAATCTGGTTTCCATACTACAAGTTATGCTTAGTTTGGGATCAGACGGCCGTGTGTGAATAATGTCCCAGACTATATTATTAATACCTATGTGGTACATTATTTTGTATTATATCATCTATTGGTTTCTCAGCGTAAGTTAAGTTACCAGTGACTTTTATTAACATACAACATTTACATGTATCTAATTATCGGTATCTATTTTTTTTATTAAATGCAATATAGCCCACGTTGCTAGCTTATAATGTAGCTTTGTAATGAAATTATAAAAATGATACAAACATTCTAATCCTTATAATATTAGTTTCCATGAGTTTGGTTTCATTTAATGTTCCTAACATAACCGTAATTGCAATAAAAAACATTTCATACAACAATACCAGCATCAGATATATCATGCTGGTGGTACTTTTGTATTAGAATTAGTAGGTAATTAAATAAATAAAAACTAATATCGACAGTACCTAAGTACCGCAGTTATATATATATAACTATAATATAACTTCAAGAAATTAGTTATTTAATTAAACCAGTACTATCACAAAAAATATGTAATTCTACTCTAATAAAATAATCTATTTGTACCTAGAATGAATACTGGTCATGCCTTTTAAGTTCTGTCGTATCCATATTTCCCGTCATTTTTGAGTATAGAACTATTCTATATTCGAATTTGTTCAATTTTGAATCTCAAAACGGTTAAAAATATTACGATTAATGCTATTGTTTAGTCACAGCGTAGATTGGAATCTGTCAGGTTACGTACGAAAATGAATCTTTCTAAGGAAAATGTTTGTGCAAATATATTTCAATCAAATCAATTGGCGCCCCGCGTCAGATGGTATAAGCAAACTCTGCAAATGTTCAACCGAGGAGTCAAATCACATTTACTACATCATTAGTGGCAAAGAATCTTGGATCTTTGCCTACGACCCTGATTCCAAACAACAACCTACAATCTGGGTCTTTCAAGACGAGCCAAAACCGACTTAAGTTGTTCGTTCTCGAAGCACTTCAAAGAAGATGGTGGCCACGTTTGTTGGAAAATCCAGCAATGTTGCGACTATTGCACTTGAAGATCGCAGAACGGTTAATGCAGAGTGGTATACCAAAGATTGTTTACCAAAAATCATCGCCGAACTTCAAAATCTAACTCAAAGTGACGCAGCATCCTGCACCACGACAACGCAAGCTCACACAGCGCTCGTGAAACTATTGAGTATTTGAAGCAATGATCCGAAGACTCTGCAGGAAGCCCTAAAGCCAGGCTTTCGTGGCCTCCTAGACTTCTGGATGAAACAGGAATGGTTCGAGTAGCCAAACAATTTCACGAACTATTGTTCGTTCAATTAGGAGGCTAAGTGTGGAAGCCTAACGCCCAACTAACTAATTAACTAACCACCAACTCCCAGGCTTCGGGCTGATGTTTAGAGATTGTTGTTTTTACAGAAAAGTACTGATATCACTTTTGTCCCGACCCGGGATTTGAACCAGGACCTCGTTTTCTGTGGTTGAACACGCCACCGGTAGACTAACGAGGCAGTCGGTAGAACACACACACAAAGAGTCAGAGTCTTGAATAAGGCCCATGATATTCCCACCCAAAGGCCAAAACTTCCATTAGAAAATAAAGGTAAAGCACCAAACATGGAGCGCATTGTTTTTGAAGGACTGGGATTTTCTTTAAATAACATTGATTTATTAATTTATTAACCTTGCCTATATTAATAGTTATCATTCGTTTCATTCTCGTCGTGGGAATCAGTATAAAGTTCACGCATTTTGTTAACATCAATAGTTCCATCCGCGACGCGTCCGAGAATGGCGAACTGTAACCTCACCAACTTTTTATTATTGTATTATTAAGGAATGTTTTCTGTAAGCTGAAGTTCGAGCGAATGAATGCTGTGCCCTACCTCTCTGTGGCGTAGGTTCAAATACAAGTTACAGTCAAAATTGTGGTTTAATTATAATTGACTCAAGACTAATCATTATTCCCAAGTTTCCTTCAATGTAACTGTTATTAGAGTATTTCTAACTCTAACAAGTACAGTAGATATCGTTTGTAAACGAACTGATGTATTAAACTTCGCAGTGCATGCATATGGCATTACACTATTGATATACTGTATTTGAAATTAATTTAACACTCTCACTTAGGCAAGAATGCACTTTATTGCGTTATAGACTAGCTTATAGAGTAGCCGCTTCACCAAAGCTAATGTAACAACATGCTAAACAAATTATTTGGCCAGTTGTCGTGACTGGTCGATACTTGCCTTTCTCGCCGCGGGTCGTGGATTCGATTTCCACCCAGGACAGATATTTGTGTGCTTCTTGGTGTGATTATGTATTTATATTAATATTTATATAAAATAAATGTCAGTATCAGTTATCTGGTTTCCATAGCTTCCTTCCATAGCAAGCTCTGCTTAGTTTAGGATCAGATGGCTGTGTGTTAAAAATGTCCCAGGATATTGTAATTATTAATTTGGGATAATAAATTACTTCAAAAGAAGTTGATTTTATTAATATTTTAACTCTTCTAAACTTTAGTATTACACAGTAATCATATAATTATAATAATATGTACTATCTATAGAATGACCTTGAAATACATGTTTTTAAATTATTTCGCGGTACGGCATTTATTCCCCTAGTGCGGGCTAGTACGGGTACCAACAAGGAAACACTTTTATAATTTTAAAACGATTACACTTTCATAAGTAATTAAATGAAAGTGTTTCTTTGTCAGTGAAATCTCTTTAAAGTTTTCCTAGGGGATTGATGGGATTCGAACCCAGGACATTATTATTATTTGGCACTACACCAACGAAGCAGTCACACCGAGTAACTTAAATAAAGTTTTAATCATAGATGGCTGGACCCTAATTGGCCTCTATTATGTGATGAAGCTGTGAAAAAAAACGTGCTTACGTCTTCTTGGAAAAATCTTAAACCACTATGTCATGGTCCAGGCATCGAACCCGGTAGACCCCCGAGACTGAGCGCAATCGACATAAATATTACTTGAATTTTATTTATTACTGGTCGTTAATAAATAAATAAATACTAAATGCTAAAATGTACCAACGAAGTTTTCACAATTTACTCACTTCATCATTTTAATTTATTTTATTTTGATAAGTAACCTATTAAAGCACACACGAACTGTAACTGTTTTAATTTTAAATAATAAAAAACCACCATATGGTACACATTAATTTATTTTTAGAAATTAAAGTTATAGAAGCAAAATAACTCTTAATTTATACTTATTAAGAACCAAAAGAAAATAGTGCGAGGTTTGTTGATCCGCTCGGCTCGTTTAAGGGTATTATATAAAAAAAAGTTAGAGAAGAAAAAAACTTAGGTTAGGTGACGACCACTGCCCAGCCGGCCGTATCAGGTCACCCCGCAGAACACCAGGGCCAGTGACAGCCAGGGCTGTTCACCCTTATGGTACACCTGTACTGTACACCTCCTGGAGTTACAAACAAAACAAATATTGTAATTATAAAACAAAACATCTGGGTATAATGAGGTAATTCATTCTCATAATTGAGTTGAATTTATTTAGTCAGAGGTTACCTTGATTGTAACTGTTCCGGTTGCTTTCCTGGTAACACGGGTATGCGACCCCGGCTTCTCGAGCCATCAATGCAGCATCCCCTTATTTCCGCAACATTGGTGTCCCCATCTTTTCCATACCTCTCCCGACTCGTGGTAGAGTCCACTACTGGATTGGATTTTCGGAACGCTAACGTAGCAGTCAAGGAATACCGACTAGTGATGGACTCGATCGGGTAGGTACCACGACTCTATCTATTTCGATCGAATAGCAGCAATGTGTTCCGACTGAAGGGTAGAGATAGCCGTTCCTGTCCTCCCATATTCCCTACCCTTTGTGAGGGGTGAGGTTCGGGCGGCTCCCGAGGCGAGCGGTGAGTCAGGGACCTCATATATAGGCTCATTGAACGTGGCAAGCTGACGCGGAGTTCAGGGAGACCCGGTGGGAATGGTTCCGTCGGCCACCTGCCGGACAGTAGGGGACCCGAACCTGGGTATATCCCGTCCAGGAGGCTGTCCCGCCATCCGGCGAAAATCCCGTTATGTAGCCGTTGTGCCGGATTGGGAGAACGGAGTGGAACCCAGCGGCTGCATGCGGGGGGGCATCGGGGGCCCTTCCGTACTCCGTGTCAGTTTCTCACATAACAATTGGGCCCGCAGAGTTTTAAACCCCGCATACTTTCTTTAGGTGTCGCCTTAACCCTACCCCTCGGAGAACTCTTTCCCTAACACTCTTTTTAAAAAAAAAATGAAACGAAGGATAAAAAAGAAAAGGTATTCTACGGCGGACACCCATTCCACATTTAATGTGGACTTTTGCAATGTCAGGGGACTTCACAGCAATCTCGACGCCGTCCATTACCACCTCGAGATGGCGCGGCCTGCCTTACTCTTTTTGACGGAGACTCAAATATCTGCCCCGGACGATATATCGTACCTAAGATACCCCGGATACGAAGTCGAACACACGTTCATTCGGAAAGCCGGGGTGTGCGTTTTTATACGGGGCGATATTTGTTGTCGCCGACTTCGGGGCCTCGAACAGGGTGACCTGTCCATTTTATGGCTACGTGTAGACCATGGAGGGCTCACCCGAATCTACGCGTGTCTGTACAGGTCCCCTGGCAGTGATCCGGGGTCGATTCAACTCATCGAGAACGTCCAAAAGGGGATTGACCTAATATTGGAACAGTGTCCGTCCGCGGAGGTGGTGGTCCTTGGAGATTTCAACGTCCACCACAAAGAGTGGTTGGGATCCCGGACCACTGACCTCCCTGGTCGTACAGTTTTCAATATGGCCTCGGCCTACGGTCTCTCCCAACTGGTAATACAGCCCACCCGTATTCCAGACATAGAGAACCATGAGCCCTCCTTGTTGTATCTTCTGCTGACAACTCATCCGCACGGTTATAGGGTGGTGGTCAATGCTCCCTTAGGATCATCTGACCACTGCCTTATCCGAAGCTCCGCCCCTGTTGCGCGCCCTGACCGCACTCCTGCCGTCGGGTCCCGCAGAGTCTGGCAATATGAGTTAGCAGATTGGGATGGACTGCGTGGGTTTTTTGCGTCCTATCCTTGGAAGCGGCTCTGCTTTTCCACCGAAGATCCTGACACATGTGCTGACTGCATCACGGAGACGGTGATACAGGGGATGGAACTTTTCATCCCTTGTGGCAAAATTCCCGTTGGCGGCCGCAATCGCCCCTGGTTCAACAAAGCCAGTAGGGATGCCGCGCGCCGCAAGCAGTCTGCATATCTAGTGTGGGATAAGGCCCGGAAAAATCAAGATCCGGAAGTCAAGGTGGAGAAGCGGAAGTTCAATGCCGCTTCTAGGTCTTACAAGAGAGTTATTGCCGAGGCCAAGGCAGAACATGTTGCCAGAGTTGGCGAGCGACTAGGTAAGTATCCCTCCGGGAGTCGCGCTTTCTGGGCGCTCGCCAAAGCTGCTCAACGCAACTTTTGCCAGTCCAATCTCCCACCACTGCACAAGCAAGATGGCAGTCTGGCCCATAGTGCTAAGGAGAAGGCAGATCTTCTTTGCCAAACTTTTGCCTCAAACTCGACTTTGGACGATGCCGGTGCCATACCTCCTTCCATCGCACGGTGTGATTGCTCTCTGCCCGAAATCCGCATAACGCAACGTGCGGTTAGGCGGGAGCTTAAGCTCCTAGACGTCCATAAGTCGAGCGGGCCGGACGGCATCCCTTCAGTGGTGCTAAAGACGTGCGCCCCTGAGTTGACCCCGGTTTTAACGCGCCTTTACCGTCTCTCTTACAGCGCTAAAAGGGTTCCATCTTCGTGGAAGGTAGCCAACGTCCACCCTATTCCCAAAAAGGGTGACCGGTCGGACCCTACGAACTACAGGCCTATAGCGGTAACATCCTTGCTATCCAAGGTCATGGAGAGAGTCATCAACTCTAAGCTCCTACAATACCTAGAGAAACACCAGCTGATAAGCGATCGTCAGTATGGCTTCCGTCACGGTCGTTCAGCTGGTGATCTTCTAGTGTATTTTACACATCGTTGGGCACAAACCTTGGAAAGCAAGGGTGAGGCTCTAGCCTGTAGTCTTGACATCGCCAAGGCATTCGATAGGGTCTGGCATAAGGCTCTTCTATCGAAGCTACCATCATATGGAATCCCCGAGGGACTCTGCAGTTGGATCACCAGCTTTTTGGACGGTCGGAGCATTAAAGTCGTAGCAGACGGTTCTTGCTCCGACACCAAAACCATTAACGCTGGCGTACCATAAGGCTCGGTGCTCTCCCCTACGCTATTCATTCTGCATATCAATGACATGTTATCTATAGAAAACATGCATTGCTATGCGGATGACAGCACGGGTGATGCGCAGTATAGCGGCCACCAGAATGTCTCTCGCAGCTCGGTACAAGAGAAACGGTTGCAACTTGTGTCTGAAGTCGAGGGTTCTCTCGGGCGGGCCTATGAATGGGGTGTAGAGAACCTAGTCCAGTTTAACCCCAATAAGACACAAGTGTGCGCGTTCACTGCTAAGAAGGACCCATTTGTCGTAGCGCCTCGATTCCAAGGGGTTGATCTCCGTGTATCCGAGAGTATTGGGATCCTCGGAATCGAAATTTCGAGCACCTGCCAATTTAGGGGTAATTTGGAGGACAAAGCCAAACTGGCAAGTAAGAAGTTGGGCGTCCTGAATAGAGCTAGGCGGTACTTCACTCCAAGACAGCGGCTTGCGCTATATAAAGCACAAGTCCGCCCGCGCATGGAGTATTGCTCACATATCTGGGCAGGAGCCCCTAAAACCAGCTCGACCCACTTGACTCCCTCCAAAGGCGTGCTATTAGAATCGTTGGGGATTCCAATCTTACGGACAGATTGGAGTCGCTAGAGCAGCGGAGAGACTTCGGATCTCTCTGCGTGTTCTACCGTCTCTTTCACGGGGAATGCTCTGAGGAACTGTTTGAGCTGGTGCCACCGTCCCCTTTTTATCATCGGACCACGCGCACTCGCAGTAAGGTTCATCCGTATCACCTGGAAGCGATCTCGTCAAGCACGGTTCGCTTTCAGCGTTCATACATCCCACGTACGTGCCGGCTCTGGAATGAATTACCTGCTGCGGTGTTTCCCCAGCGCTACGACATGTCCTTCTTCAAACGAGGTTTAAAAAGAGTACTAATATCACGGTAGGCAGCGGTTTGCTGTGCCCCCTGGCACTGCGAATGTCCATGAGCAGCGGTTACCACTTACCATCAGGTGGGCCGCTAGCTCGTCTGCTTACTAAGGCAATAAAAAAAAAAAAAAAAAAAAAACATCCACTATATTGTACAATTCAATGCCACAATTGAAAAGAACTTGCATACATCCATTAAACATTGACAAAGTACACAATTCAATTATCTTGTATTGATGAAGCTAATAAAATTACTAGCTTAAAATGTATATGACTCATTGGTCGGTTACCTTGGATAATAATTTACATACAACAATAAGTCTACACTTAGTTGGTGAAAAGAACAAACTGAACATCTAAACATTTCTATTTAATTAGTTTCTTTAGACAACAATCAACCTTGTACGAGGGTCGCTATGTCAATTAGCTATCAGTCTAGTTATCTAGTGAATTAAAAGGGAAAAACAACAGTTGATCAACTTCCTCAGTGAGGTAGTGAGTTTGCATGATCATCATGAACAACAATGAGGCAGTCAGTGAGAGTTTGAGATAATTTAGAGTAGAGGTTATAATGCAAATGCAAACACACCTGGTCGGAGGCAACAGCTAGCTTCGATCCTGTCCGATCGATAGCCAGACCCAAGCACAACACACCAGCTCAACAGCACAGCACACCCAGCTCACAAACACTTAATAGTTAACGCCTCTGGAAAAAAATCACACTAGCATTAGCGACCTAGCAAAAGAATGGAAAATAATAGAAATACTTATTTGTTTCCACATGTGGTTGACCTACCCAGGTGGATGGACACACGAGGAGCACCGGGAACACACACAACAATTACCAGAGCGCCACGTTCTGTAAAAGAGTTCCCACATTACTATCTTGGCAACCGCATGGCGGATTTCCACAAAAAATACTTCAATAAATAGCTACATACCCACGAGGAACTAGGTACACCTCGTAACGACAACGGAAAACACCTCAACACAGCTACAACCACTTTTAACCGCAAAATAAAAGACACGACTTCGTCCAGACACCGCTCAGAGAAAAAAAGAAATCAAAATGGCCACGTCATTCCAGACAGCCTTTCCGCCTCACACGATAAAAACATACTAAACTTACTAAATTTAATATTTTAAGATTCTTATTTAAAATGCAACCTAGCTAGTCTAAAAAATTGCGGATGGAAGGAATTGAAATGAAATAGAATAGTATGTATGAATAGTATGGAATGCACTACACTAGAGGTCGCTGATACGAGCTGTCATCATGGATGTTTTCATAGCAATGTTTACCATAACAAAGTGAATGAATTTAATGATATCTAAATAAGTAATACAAAAACAAGTGCCAGTTGAATGTGAATATGTATAACGTAAAGATAAGAGGTTGGTTATATATTGTTCGTCACCAATATCATACGGAAATACAAGGAAATTGGTTAATAATACATTTTGTTTACCTTGTTTTAAAGGTAAACAAAATGTATTATTAAAAAAAAGTGTTACAGAACACCCAACAAAGTACGTATATCTTTTGATACTGACATTTGAATATAATATCTCATACTACGGTCTACGGACTCCTATAGTATGAGATCCCACAACAATATTCCAACACTAAAGCTACGCTGATAAGTTTACAAAGGCGAACGGCAGGTTTATATGGGACTTTTGTACAGCTAGTAAAAATTTCAGGTTTCGGGATATTTTATGTTTTAATTGGTGGTTAATGTGATAGAAAAGGCATTTTTAATTTCATAGATTTTTAGAACTTGGGATATAAAAGTTATAGCCAGTTTTATTTTAAAGTTACGTTTGGTAATCTGTGGGTCAACTCCATGACCGTGGATACATTGCAGTTATAAAATCACTCTTACTGCCTAAGTAATAAAGATACTGTAAATATCAAAGTGTGTCTACTGATGTGACAATGAAATGGTAGTGTTAACTAGTGTACCAATGAAGATTGTTACATGTTATATTTACATAAACACTGTTATGGCGATAAAGTAAATGTTGTCGCTCTTTTTGTAGTCTTTTACATGGATTTATTCCGAACCTGCCCCGAAAACCCTAACCGGCTCGCGAGTTAGGTTAGGAATATGCAAAAAATTATTGTTTGTTGAAATAATGAAAAGTTCTTTATTTCCATTAATTACTAAGTTCATAACCATACAGTGTACATTTGTGTTAGGTTGCGAGGGGTTTTATATGAGGTTTTGAGTGGAGGTAAATAAATCAATAGGTTCTTTGTTTTTTGTAACTACATTCATTTTATTGATATTATTATTAATTTATCCTTAGTATTACTTCATCTAAGAAGAGGGCAGGTCGGGTAAGACCCTACCTACTATAAGTACCATGAATAATTATCACATAGCACAAAGCAACATTGGGTTTATTGAGAACTTCACTCTTATCGGATTATGCATGTCTTCTTAGTCGGGGCAAGCGAATGTTGCGATTAACACATTAAAAACTCGTCATTTTAATTAAATGGTAAAGCGTCCTTTCCTGAACCCACTGTCAACAGATATATATTATAGTACGGAGGCGTACGGCATAATTTGGAGGGATGATATGCCATACTCGCCACGCTTGGCAGACGGGTTGGCTATCGCAGTATGATGGTCACACTACACAGAGAGACGCCACTGCCAGTTCCCTGATAGATAATCCCTCGAGATGACTTCTACGCCCCTACGGGATGAGATGGGGTGGCGATATTTTAAATCGTTCTTGCATAATTTCCATATTGGAGTAGTTTCGTTATACTAGAAATATTCATTCAAGAAATATATATTACAAACTAACGGGACCTTAGATTTCTATATACTCATTTAAACTAAATTATAACATACTAGCCGTGCCTTGCGGTTTTACCCGCGTTTAACATAAATTAAAGCCTATGTGTTATTCGGATATGTAAGCTATATTACTACAAAGTTTCACCAAAATCCGTTTGGTAGTTTTTGAAAGAGTAACAAATATCCATAAATTCATCCATATTCACAAACTTTCGCATTTATAATATTAGTAGGATAAATGTGGTGCCAGTAAACATGTTTGTTTTTTTAATATTATTGTCATGTAATGTTATAATTTTGTGTATAGCTAAAATAATTTTAGTGGGTTGGAGGGCGGCAATTCTAATTTTATACATTTCTATTTTTACCTTTTTAGTGACAATGTTTTACATTGCAATAGCAAATTCTAAAAGACATTATCGAAATTTTACCGCCTATATCCCGACCATATTATTTTTGCGGCTGTAGTGTTTTAGGGGTATAAAGCCAAGAAATTAAGATGAATCAGAAGATTGGGAAGTAGTAAAATAATAAAAATAGTAGTATACAGTACCTTTGGTGCTATTTTCAGTTAATTTAAAACTTAAGGCCTACGCAGACTTGGACGGCATGGCAAGCGATTTACATTTTTACTAATGGACATTTAAACGTATGGATACAGAAATACGGCTTTAATTGCTATGCTTTAAAATGATGCCGCGGCATCTAAAGAGACACATCTCCCATTTTTAATTGCACGGCATTAAAAGACGCGCCACAGGCTCCCATAGCGGGATGCCGTGGTGTACTGTGGCAAACAACGGCATGCCACGGACTCCGGCACTCGTCGTGCTTACCGCGGGGTGCAGTGGCGGGGGTAGAAAATGCACACTATTTGCGCCCGCGTCTTTACTTGATTCACTGAGGCACATAAACACTCCATCAAACCCAATTGAATACTAAAAGTGTATCGGGCAGCAGGAGTTGCTGAGGCGATGCCGTGGCAAGGCGATGGAATGCCGCGGTATCTAAGAGGCTAGTGTGCACTGACTCACGGCAAAATCCCTTGCCATGCCGTCCCAGTCTGCGTAGAACTCTAAAATGCGTTTTCCCGAAATAAATTTTAAACAAGTTATGTTTACGAGCTTGTGTGGGTAGTTTTTTACTTACACTCCCAAAAAATATGCTATTTTGTAGGTGTTCTTTTGTAGGTTTTTTTGTAGGGTTACACGATTTCTCCATTGTATTTGGAGCGATTATGATAACAAGACGAACAACGCCTTTTTTGTGATTTGGATTTAATTCAATCCACGCATGTGCTTTTCATTGTTAAAATAAAGATCAGAGACTTTTTTTTTCGATAGGGTTTTGTTAAAATATGTTGTTATGTTAGAGACTTTGAAGGAGGTGCTATGTTTTTCTAATAAATTTCTGAACATGATTTTAAAACCGAATAATGAGTCATTAAAATTGTGTCGTCGTATCTTGTATTATTATGGAGGCGATTAGGGAAAATTTTAAATTGTTTTAGTCACCGTTAATGTAAATTGAACCCTTTTGCCTACTTATTAGATACGCATTCGTGGGCATGTGTATTCACTGATGTGATATGTACATATCGGAACTTATAACCGACAGAAGTGCCTATTGTTCAATTCTGACTAATTGGTCATTCTATAAATAAATAAATCAAGGACAAAATTAGTGATATCGGTATTAATTCTGTTTAGCTGACTTAACTAATTTAAATATCTGTATTTCGGTTTTATGTACAATGTATCACCATCATAATAACAGCTGTAAGAAGTCCACAGCTGGACAAAAGCTTCCCTCAAGAATCATCTTGAGTGGATCTGCCATAATCGCCACGCTTGACAGACGGGTTGGCGATCGCAATAAGACGACCCGGTGGCGGGCGTAGAAATCATCCCGAAGGAATACCTACCCGAGAACGGGGAGCAGCGTTTTTCTGTGAACTATGACCATCAAACTGCGATCACCAACCCGTCTGCCAAGCGTGGCGATTGTAACATATCCACCATTTTTTGGGGAGGCTTTTGTCCAGCAGTGGACGTATTCTGGCTGACATGATGATTAAGATGGTGAATATAGACGTTGTCTGAAATGAAAAACAATATAAAAGTTAAATTAAAAACTAGCAAACTAAGTTCTTACTATTCTGAACCATTTTTTACAAAAAAATTTGACTGCCAAAAGCCCGTAGGTTCCATCACCACCGAAACAAACATTTGTGACGTGAGCAAATATTTGTTTTGTGACCGGGTGTAATTACATATAATGTATTCAGAAAATATATATAGTAAGTATGTTTATCTTATGTCTGGTTGCGATGGTAAAGGCTCCGCCTTTCCATCCCCACCCAGGACAAATATTTGTGAGACGAGCAAATATTTGTTCTGTGACTGGGTGTAATTTATATATAGGTAATGTATTCATCACATATATAAGTATGTTTATCTGATGTCTGGTTGCTATAGTAAAGGCTCTGCATAGTTTGGATTTTGAAGGCAGTGTGTTATTTGTCCTAAGATATTTCGTTTAAAAAATAAATATTAAATGGAAATCTTCACGCCAACAATTGGTTGACGTAAAAAAAATGATATTACTATATCGTTTTCCGTCAAACGCAATGAGGCGTGGTGTTAGGGATCAGACAGGATTGGCACAATATGAGGTATACGCTGTCCTATGGAACCGTGTTGGAAATGCTGATCCCCACTTAAGGTTTCGCATGGAAGATATTGGCGGTGCTGAATTCAATATTTCACAGCCATTATAAATCATTCGCAACTAATATCTTATAGCTTTGCATGACTAGTTACCCTGTTACAACAACTAATAAGTGACATCCTGCTCTTAAAACAGTTTTTAAATCCACGACAGATAATTTAGATTAATTTCGACGGAACTATTTACCCATGACTGAATCGACGACATGATCTTTCCACTTCTGACGGGGTCGTAGTTCTGCCCTAAACTAACCTACTTTTCTAACAGTGTCGCAGAGACGCAGTTTTAACCTAACTTACTATTCTTATTTCAATTTAATTCTTAATACATAATTGAGTAAATTATGTATTAAGAATTATATTGGTCCTAAAATTTATTAGGATACTAGAATAGTAGGTTAGGTTTAAAGGATTTAATAAAATTTCTAAAATTATTTATTTTATAAGAGTTAAAGATACTGGTTCTTAAATATAAGCTAGTTATATTTGAGTAACAATATCATTCGACGAGGCGAGGACCGGCAACTAGGCTCGCTGTCAGGCCATAGATGGGTGACCGCAAAAATGGTTTAATTTCTGAGCGTCTCCGTGCTTTAGAGGGCACGTTAAGCTGTCGGTCCCGGTTGAAGCCATTAGGCAACAGTGGTTAAGCCATGTCAGAGGCCTAATGGGCGGCTTGAACAACTCTGACACTAGGGTACCCACTGCCCACACGATAAGTAAGTAAGTGAGTAGGTAAGTAAGTGAGATATTTGTCTATATTGTTAAAAAATATAAATTCGCCGATAAAATAATAACAAAGAAACGCACGGATCTACGCATCTTAGAAAACATTCCATTCTAACAAAGTTAGTGGTATTCCGGTCGCTATTCCTAGGTACCTATATTACAATCGGAATGGTAATCCTTTCGCACACCTATCCAAATTATTACAAGCATTTTAGGCTTAAGTAAGACTCATTCTCGCTCTACATGCCCAATTTTGTTAGATATATTATCTTCCGTGCGTACTTATCCGTGGAAGTGATTCGCTTCTTAATTTACGAGGCTCTTTAGTCTTTATAGCTGGTTTCCATGGCGACGGTTGATTTCATTATGGAACCCTTACCGGTCCTGTAAAAACTCTTGTGATACAGCTAATGGTGGAACACTTCGTTTGTGTATGAAATTACTTATATATATATATATATATATTATTTTTATTTTATTTTATTATTCTGATATATTAAAATATTCTTTAAAGGATTCCTACAGATTTTTATGAATGCAACTTCATACTGTGTAGGTACAAAAGGGATGGGATAGATAGATAGATAACACTTTATTGCACTAAATCGAAGCATAACATTATAACATCAGTTAACTTATATAATAAGGTACAAACGGTGGTCTTATCGCTTCTCTTCCAGACAACCGTTAGATGAACCAAAGCAATGCAGGGAGATAGAGTGGTAGTTGGCAGTGCATCTACTTATATAACTATATATATAGTTCCCTACTTTTTACATTACTATTTGTGAACGTAAGTATATTCATAACTGTATAAAAAAAAAATACTTGTGTGTACTTATGTACACGCGTTATAAGTTATACTTCTTAATATACAACTTGAACATAGTTATCAATTTTCATACCACCTAGAACTAACGTCATGCTGTTATTTTAACGATGCGCGCGCATCGTAAAAATTCACTCTCATACATTTTCATACCACCTAGAACTAACTTCATGCTGTTATTTTCACGATGCGCGCGCATCGTAAAAATTCACTCTCATACCACCTAGAACTAACTTCATGCTGTTAAATTTTTTGGTGTCGGTGTGCGCGCGCATCGTAAAAATTCACTCTCATCATTTTTCTCCATCGTGCCAAAAGAAGTATAACTTCAAAAATGTTTCTAAAGATTTAGATGATTTACACAATTCACAAAACCATGAGTTGCTGGGCGAAAAATCGAATCCGTGTCCATTTCGGGGAAAAGAGTGAATAACAGCAGTTGGGTCTGCAAGAGCAAGAAATTAAGAAGGTTTGAATGCTGACTCAGCAAAGTGATATTTATTCTTAAAAGATTTTATTCTTAAAAGAAGCAGTCCGGAACACGGAACCAGAAAGTTATGTATAGATAGTTATGTGTTAAGTGAAATTTATTGCTAAAATATGTTATATTAACTAATTTATTTTCATAAACGTTTGATCTAAATAAATATTATATTCAAGTATGTATCCTTTTGTGAGTATTCTATTTATATACCAACACGAATACAGGAAATTGTATCCCGACAAAACAGGAAAACTAATTTGTAATCTGGTACTAAAAATATATGTGAGTGCTATAATTCGTCGCAATATAATGATAACAATAACAGGAAATTCAGCTATATCATATTTTTAGCAAAGCGGTTGCCAGTAAGGTCAAAAATTATATAAAACGAGCTATACCCTGCGCTTTTTGTTAACCTACTGACTAAAATAAATAAAAATAATTGGAAGGAGCGTGGCGGCATCTATCGAGGATGAGTCGCACCAACTTAGAAACATTCGTGGGCTCATGGACAACACTTTGCTGAAGATTGTCACATGATCAAATGCATAGTTTACGATTCTATAAAAGAATGTTTTCCTGTACATTCATTTTTAGGGTTCCGTACCCAAAGGGTAAACCGAGACCCTATTACTAAGACTTCACTGTCTGTCTGTATGTCTGACTGTCCGTCTGTCACTAGGCTGTATCTCATGAACCGTGATACTTAGACAGTTGAAATTTTCTTTCACAGATGATGTATTTCTGTTGGCACTATAACAAGAAATACAAAAAAAAACTATTCAAGGGGCCAGGAAGCAAGCAAGGATTTTTTTGCTCATTTTTATAGATATTGGTACGGAACCCTTCGTGTGCGAGTCTGACTTGCACTTGGACGGTTTTTCTATATACTCGTATATTCAATGTATAGGACCGATAAAATTTTGCGAAAAGTAATTTCAAGTGCACTTCTTCCTCATCTACTTCGTCTATTTCCTGTGTGCTGTAAAATATTACTAAACTTGCATTTATAGCAAAGGAACGTGAACGTCTATAAAATTTCGTTCTCATTTAACGATATAAATTATTAGTTATAATATGAAAACCCTCTTAAAGAGTATATTGGTTAACTTACTGAATCGTTAGAAAACTCTCGGCTCTAATTATAATTACAACATTTTGGAAACGAGCTGATACTATTACACTGCTGGATCGATATTAACCAAACATGGCTAAGTACTACCACAAGGAAACTGGCTATTAAATTAAAAAACTGCATCGACATCGGTCCATCCGTTTGAGATCTACAATGCCACAGACAGACACACACACATACACACAGTCAAACAGACATCGAAGTCAAACTTATAACACCCCTTTTTTTGCGGCGGCTTGCTGTATTTGTTAAAGCACTCCGTAGACTTTCTCATGACAATCCTAGATGCGACGGATTATAGGGTACAGAAGATAGCTCTTCAACAACCAGGGGATCATAGCTAGCTCCCACTGGTCAGTAAATAATCGGCGAGGTTAAGCAAGTAGGCTCGCGGTCAGATCATGTACGGCTCACCACCAAAGTGGTTAGCCGTACATGGAAATTTCTGAGTGACTTGACCCGTTTTAGTTATTAGACAACAATCGTTAAGCCATTTCAATCATTTCAATCATTGCCGGGCAGCTTGAACAACTCTGACACTAGGGTAACCACTGCCCATACGATAACCTAAGTAACCAATCGATAAAAGTTGGAAAGAGCACATTAACAATCTCAGTAAGAGGCTAAGTAAATCTTCCTATGCTCTATTTAAACTAGCCTCAACAGTAAATAAAGATACTTTACTTACTGCATATCACCGTTTAGTAGCATCCATGTTAAGGTGTGGAATAATTTTCTGGGGCAACTCAATCGACAAAAGTTTAATTTTCAGCTTCCAAAAAAGATGCATACGCGCAATGTTTGGACTGAAAGTCACAGATAGCTGTCAAACGTATTTTCGCAATGATGGCATTCTTACTCTACCATCATTGTATATTTTAGAAGTGTGTCTCTTTGTGAAAAGTAATTTGAAATTATTTCCAAAACTATCGGATACTGTTCAACGTAATAGACGAGATAATGAACGACTACGTATGCACAGCGCCAAAACTACTCATATGGCTAATAGTGTGATCTGTATGCCACCTAAAATTTATAATAAGCTTCCTCATCAATATAAATCTTTAAATCTTAATTTGCTATTACAATCTAAATGACTACTTAAATGACAAATTGTGAATTCATATCTTTTCATGTACTATTTATTCACCATTAATAACAATTTTTAAATACTATTATCATTTGACATTGCATTCCAACATTTTTTTACTTTTACATTTCTGTAACGAACTTTTGATTATATACCTAATTTAATTAACTCTATAATAATTCAATTGCACATTCAATTTGCAAGTCGATTATGGCAAGACATGTTGACACAATTTAATCTGTACAACTGTTTTAGGATGTATTTCCTGTAAACCACACATGTTTTACGCAAATAAATATATCTTTATCTTTATCCAAGCAGACCTCTAATCGATCGTCGTTTTTACACATCTCTTCAACATGTGTGTTTGGCCGTAGCTTATTACTACTAGTAAGTTACTATAGTTTATTGTGTAGTAAAACATCATGTAACTATGAGAATAGATTATTATTATTATTGTGTTTTGCAAGTGGCGCCTGACAAAAAATATTAAGCGTGCATAATATTTTCGTTGCCAACAAACAATTCACAGGAAAAATGTCACTTACTATGCTCTACTCACATATTGACGTTTCTCTTGAGCTTAGATTTGTGTCGGTCATGTAACAGCCTAAGCTAATGGTTCTCAAACACTGAACCATCGCGAATAAACGGTAATGAGATTTGAACACAAACATTGTTTACGTCGTAGTAATTGTAGAGCCATCGGGGTTCTATGGTAAAGTGCTTCATCTTCTTTCGAGTCAATGGTTCAACAGATTAAATTAATTATTAATTAAAACAACCTCGTCCAGTAAGGCGATTAGCACATGATGCAGCGTAGAGTGAAAGTATCTCCGTTTGTATAGAAAACACGCACAGTCCAACACACAGAACATGCATCTGCATAAACGCGCGTTGATGCAGTCTCAGTGTGTTTCCTATAAAAACGGAGATACAAGCAACGTTAGAACACGCACTCGCGCCCTACGCTGCATCGTGCGGGGCATTGTGCCAATCGCCTAAGTGGCTACATATACTGCATTGGAGGAGACCACCATGAGATCTTCCAAAGTGCAAGTGTCAGGACATAAAGGACACCCAAGTGCATGCGGCATCAACTTTAACAGTGTACCACAGTAACATTGCCTGTCATTCTCGCCAAAGTACTAATGTAATTCGTTTTGGGAATATTTAAATATTTGTTGTTGAAACAAGGCATTGGATGGAAGTATTGGAGTGCCCAAAGTGGGATAAGGTTTACAGAATTGAATCAAGCCTCATACAACTCCTAGAGGGACCAAGGGACAGGATTTATTGGATAGGTCAATCAGAAAAAGGGTGTAACGTCATATTTGCTGACCGCTTGTGATGTGAGGATATAATCTACTGATTTAATGTACCAACCTGAGTAGATAGTCTGTTGAGAGAACATGCAGTACCATATCTAGACCAATTATTATAATCGCCAAAGACGATCTTATCGCTGTAGAACCATTTAAAATAGGTTGGAAATTACTTCTTTATCAGAACAATTTTCTAAACAAAGGTATATAAGCTGGTGTTTCAATAATAGCTCTGACATCAATCAGTTTGTACGATGAAGCCTGTTACTTTAGTATTGGTAGGGTTGTTGTTAGTAGCTGTGGAGAGTGGTGAGTATTTTTTTTCATACATAGTATAAAAGCATGGTAAATGTGCAAGCGGGTAATCTGATTAAACAGTGTACTGTGCTCCCTCCATAGACGGGTGACCGCCAAATTGGATTAATTTGTGAGGGTCTACGTGCTTCGGAGGGCGCCTTAAGCTGTCGGTCCCAGCTGTAGTTGTAGCCATTAGGTAACAGTCGTTAAGTCATGTCAGAGGCCTAATGGGCGGCTTGAAGAACTCTGACACTAGGGTAACCACTTCCCCTAAGATAATTAGTAGTATTAGGCCAGCTTTCTCATGGATGGTTCATGCTCGTTGGAGCATGAACCATCTGTGAGAAAGCTGGCAACCTCTTTGCAGAGTTCCTTTTAGCAGCTTCGAAAGAAGAGCCTTGTGGCACACCTGATCGTAGATTTTTGAAATGTCTAGACTGGCTTGCTCACAAGCGCCAACCCCCAACGAATTTCGTAACAAATCGTTCAATCAAGGCAAAAAGATCGTTCACGTCAATACGGATTTCGTCATAGTTAATAAACTGGTCTTTAAAGTGAATTGTATAAATCTCAGTGCGGGTGGGAACGCCATGGGTGTCACCCGCACTTAAATTTATACAATTCAATTTAAAGTTGTCTGAAAAAATGTTTTCAGTTTAGCATGTTTAAAAATGCTGAAATTATAAATAAAAACTATGATTTAAAAAGTAATATCCGTAGCAAATGTTATACTGAACTAACACCTCTCGCGACTTTCTTAGGGTCTTTCTTATAAGCTTTACCATATTCCAACTGGTATTTATTACTTTTGTTTGGTGTCCGACGTCCATGATATTGCTTCTTATTTTAGGAAGAGTAGCACACAATGTTTAAATGCCTTCGTTTTCGAACATTATATGGACCTGATATGATTACCGGCTGCGGTGTTTCCGCAGCGCTGCGACATGTCCTTCTTTAAACGAGGTTTAAAATGAGTAACTATTAATTGCACGGTAGGCAGCGGTATGCTGTGCCCCTTGGCATTGCGAATGTCCATGAGTAGCGATTACCACTTAACATTAGGTGGGCTAGTAGCGCTAGCAATAAAAAAAACTTGAAGGCATCATCCAACTTCGGAAGCGGTTGACTGTAGTTAGATTCATCTCGTGGTCTCTTTTTGGATCGTGTGGGTTTCTCTCTCTCGTGGGCGGTTTTGCCAGTATAAACCAAACAATAAAGAAACCATAATTTTAGTATCAGTACCTAGCGTTTTTAATATTTGCCATCTTGAAAATATTTCAATAATTCATTTAAACTTCTTACAATTGAATTGAATAACATAGATATGTTTGTTTTACGTGGTACTTTAACGTGCTCTATTTAAATACGACAAAAAATTGAGAAATTACGACTAAACATATTTTTATAGGAATAAACCTTTCAAATATTGCTGATAACCTCAATAGTTACATAAAGGCTGAAAGTATACAGATTACGTACAACGCCACATCTACCTCAGCGCAGTTCGACGTTAAATGAGCCACCAACTTTTAAGAAAGGAATAAATACCACGCATTGGTTAATCCAATATGAATATTATATCTTATGAGCGTTGGTTGAAAATTATTTGACGAGTGTGATAATTTTATTCGCTTCTTCATTCGGTGGTTCAATTTGAGTAGACAGGTGAACACAGACATAGGTCGACAGGTTATTGACTAAATCAACAACATAAGCTTCTTGTGACTTTTTGAGGTAGTTTATATAAAATTTAAGGTACGGCTTTCCAGTAAAATTGGTTTTTAATACGAAAGTTGTTGACTAAACAATGCTTTCTTTTGCAGTTGGATTACAACAATAAGTTCTCATAGTATCTATAAAGTGTTTTCTTTTCAAGTCAGCTTTAATAAAATTTTCTGTATATTATAATAAATTATAAGAAATTTAAATTGAAGTATACCTTTGGCACTAATAGAAATTATCTTTCCTAAATAAAAAAATAATTAATATACTACAGACAACTGTTGATTAACATTTTAAATTCGATAACTTGAAGACAAAGATATCTTGTTAACCCAATCATTACGGACAGCGTTATTCAATTAATTTCAGTAGTCAACAAAAAGCTTTACAGCAGGTACCCTCGGGTTAAAAAGTTGGGGGCGTTACACCGCGCATAGTTTCCATTAAAACTGGCCGCCATTGCCTAAAACAAAAGCGATCGACCAGGAGAATATTGTTATGCAAAATGTCGAATCCTAAAGTAATCAATCATGCTTATTTTCATGATTTATATCCATGTAAGTGTTATATGCAATTATTCAAATATATTTTTTGATTCGGAAGCAAGTTTGCATATCACACCTCTTTATAGAATTTCATATTTTTACGTCAGCGGCCCCTTGAGTTGTGGCTTCGACTCGAAGCCACAACACTATAAAGAGGCTTATGGGCTTATGGGGTCGAAACCTTCGACCCCATAAGGGTGCCGTCAAGTATTTGTCGTTGATCAACTGCTCAGTGTCTTCAATTTATAATATAGTCCTACTATCTTAGGTACTTCTTACTTATCCTTCTAATATTATACGTTCGAAAGTTTGTAAATATGGATGTATAGATGTCATCCACACATCTATAATCCATACTCTGTTTTGTTTGGATGTTTGTTACTATTTTACGCAAAAACTACCGAATGGATTTTAATGAAACTTTACCATAATATAGCATATACATACGGACGGAGCAAACAGAGTTATTTCCTGTGACTTGTGGTGTAAAACAGGGTTGCGTTCTTGTGCCTACTCTATTTGCCATATATTTCGCCGTTGTAATCCAAGAAACTCTACAGCAGACTTCTGTGGGCATACACATTCGCTTCCGCACTGACGGTAGTGTCTTTAATTTGGCCCGACTCAGAGCGATTACCAAGGTTTCGCATGCCGTGATCACGGAAATAATGTATGCCGATGACTTGTGCTTCATGGCTAATAGCTCAGCTGAACTTCAGTGCCTGATGAACTGTTTCGATGAGAATTGTCGACGTTTTGGCCTTAAAATAAGCGTCAGCAAAACCGAAGTGAAGACGACTGTCTCAGGCAACACCTCTGAGACTCTAAGTATAAAATTGGGTCAAGCTGAGCTGAGGCAGGTGCAGAAATTCAGATATCTGGGCAGTTTCGTTACATCTGGATGCGACCTTGAGACGGAAATCAACCACCGAATAGGTACGGCAGCTGCTGCCTTTGGTAAGCTACGTTCCAGAGTCTTCCGCAGCCATGATATCAAACTGGCTACTAAAATTTCTGTGCACATATCTGTTGTACTCCCAAACCTCTTATACTCCTCAGAATCGTGGGACCTGTACCGTAAGCACATCCGCACGCTAGATCGCTTCCACCTCAAGTGTCTCCGCGATATCATGAACATCAAGTGGTCCGATCGTGTTCGGAACACTGACGTACTATGACGTGCCAATGTCTGCGGGATTGAGGTCTATTTAATGAGGCGGCAGCTGCGGTGGTGTGGACATCTTTCAAGAATGCCTGAAGAGACAATCGCTAAGCGCATCTTTTTTTCAGACTTGCAGTCAGGCAAGCGAAAGCATGGCGGCCAGTTTCTCCGTTTTAAGGATGTGCAAAAGCGTCACATGAAGAGGTGTGGCATAGATCCAGCTAGATGGGAAACCCAGGCATAAAAACGGCTTGAATGGAGACGCCTTGTACATCAGAAGGTTTTTCTGACTTTGAGGATGGGAGACGGGCTGAGTTAGACGCTAGGCGTGACGCTCTAAAATCTCAACCATCTTCGGCGAAACAGTACAATTACGTAAACGGTGTCCTGGTGTGCAGCCGCTGTACTCGCATTCTTAAAACGAAGATTGGCTATTGCAGTCACATGAGGGCCCACGAAAGAGCTGACCAACTGCGCTCCTGATGTCCTCTCAATTTTAGTAATAATAATAATTTAAAAAAAATTTAATATATGCAGTCGCTGTGGTCGAAAACGGCCAGGAAAGACATCATCATCACATAGGCTCTAATTGATACTAATATTGTGTGATTTTTTGAAAAATATCCAGTAAGTAGGAAAAAAATCTGCCATTTGCCTAGTGCGGGAGTTGTCTAAAAATGACACGTATACACACAATAACCGGTTTAATTACAACTGTATTATATAATTAAATACAAATGTATCTTACCATGTGCTACTCGTGCTAATCCGGGGTGGGTATTGGATATACCATTGACTAAATTAACGAGAACTTCAAGATATTGTACAGACGCCAGCACATCCAGCTTCCCCAATCTGTCAAATTTATTTTATAGATTTTCAACTTTATCACATAAGCATAAGGTTCACTTTCTATTGGGGAAATTTGACAGCTAGGGTAGCTTGTTGTGCTGGCGTTTGTACCTATAACACCAAATGGTTTCGGCAATGAAGCAACTACATATGATGCCCATCATCACACATACTCGTAATTACCATACTTGCTTTACTTAGTTGTTAGTTTGGAACTAAAACCATTTGGAATAAGTTACAAACTGTCCAAAGACAAATTATATTATAGGTTTATAGTGTATCTAATACCTAGCAATTGACCGGAATTACCGTAAATTTGTAAACAACTAACTTCAGGTGTAGGTACCCTTTGTTTGGGTATCATGTGTACTCAAACCATTAAAGTTTGTAATACTTGGATATAATAATTAAAATCACGATTAGTATAGACAAAATGACTCCAAGTGCGGTGGACTAGTTAAGATAATCTTCTGTCTCGCCTTGATACCCTCGTTTGTTTTATTTCCTATTTATACACATGTTACAAGAAACTACCCAACTAATTAATAATAATAAAAACAACTAATAATAATACAGGAGGTTATATTAAACACCTACTTATTTCTAAAGAAATCTCTTCCAGTAGACCTGCGAGAGGACATTTGGAAGATAGGAATATATGAGTGTGTAGGATGATAATATACAAAACATATCCAGTTTTCATAAATGCATGTGTATATAATTAAAGTAATAAACTTAAATCTAACTAAATGCAAAGAGGATAGGTAGTGCTTTTATTATATTTTGTAATATAATAAAAACACTATTTGATTACAACCACGAATGTTAGGCGGAAGAGAGTTCCAAGGCCTAGAACAGCAAAGAAGTTGGAGCAGAAATTGTTTGTTTCGGGTTAGATACCTTTATGGGTTAATTGTGCGTGTGATCCTTTTAATTTTGGGTAAACTTTATGTCTGTTTAAGTCACTCGCGATACTGATGTTTATATAAGTAGTGCAAACATAGTCTTAAAAAATTTAAAGAAACTGAACTTTTACTTACGCGCGATATGTTTACTTTAATTGTGTCTCGTTATTAATCGATATTTATTCACCGACTTTAACTTGACTTTGACTTGAAATCTACTGTTGGATATAGGCATCCCCAAAGATGTCTACAATGCCGGCACTGCGGATACAGCGACTTATTGTACAATGCAACTATTCTGTTTTTTTAAATTAATTTATGGTAGGTGGACTGTTTTAGCATGGGCCTCACCGTTCAAAGCCTCTTCACTCGATAAATTAGTTACCTGACTGCCTCAATGATTTAACAGTACCGTGCTAAACTGCATATAATGTGCACTAATAGTGTGATTTTTGAGATATTTCTGACCCATTATAGGTCCAAGCCCGGTATTACAATGCCGCACCTGACAAGTATGACAAGCTGTAAGTCCTGGATCTCTTCCCGGTCGTCCCGCATTTCCGACCTATCGCGTTATGAGAGTTTGCTTACGCAGAGACACGAGCACTATAATATTTCCTGCATAGTTGGCTACTCTGTGTCGTGAATGGCCGCCGGTGGAGTAAAACTTGCCATGAGTGTGTGACCTCAAGGCTGAATTTCGACCACGGTGGCCAGTTCCAATGGACCAATCATTTCGGACTGATACTGAGAATTATTTTTTCGGAACAATCCCAGAATCACTCTTTGGCCCAACCCGGGATTTTAACTCAGGACCTCATAATCTGCAGTTGAACACGATACCGTCAGGAGTAGGTACTATTATTGTTAATAGGTATTGTTTTACTAATATTTCGAAAATTAGTAAAATAATAGCATCTGCCTTTCGTCGCAATGATTGTATTAATGAAGTTGCAGTTTTGGACTAGTACTATTTACCCTTTTAATACAAATTATACTTAATCTTATCCGGTGTATTTATAAGTGTCATAATGCCATTGATTTGTAATATTATTATAGGTTTCAAAACGAGAATACTTAAGTATCTTTGTAAGAATGTTTGTTTTCTTTACCACCCAACTTGTCATTCAGAAGGAATAGCACACGTCTTTATAAGCCGTAGGAATTATTTCTGTAGAACTTTTCCTCAGGAATACGGGACTTTTATTACATTTGTTGTTGACGCTACCCAACAAATATCGTTTATTGATTTTGACCTGGGAAACTATGCAGACAACGTTTTATCTAGAATTTTGTACGCCTCTGCGTATTTTTGTTATTTATTGTTATATGGGACTACCACAGAACGGGCAGCAGTGTTTTTCTGTGAACTATGTCCATCAAACTGCGATCGCCATTCCGTCTGTCAAGCGTGGCAATTATGGCATATCCCCCCATTCTTTAGGGAGGCTCTTGTCCCGCAGTGGACGTACTTTGGCTGACATGATGATGATTTGGGACAGCCTCGTTGTCCTATCCTACATCATACCAAAAAATACTTTTTAGATTTGGCGTTAGACGACCGAAGAAATGGATTACCTAGCTCCAAATTGATTTTGAATATGGGGAAAGAGAGATTACACCTTTGTTTGAGCACACATTTCTGTACTATAATTTTTCTTATGGGTAGTCTCCGTTGAGTAAGACCGCCGTAACTAAACTTATACCGAATTTCTAAAAGTGCTCCTACACCTTTAGAAATGTATTGTTCTATTAATGATACAGATTTTTTGTTTGTAAATCAAACGTTTGGTTACATCTTTAATGACGTCGCTCACCATGGGCCTATTTAGAAGACTCAGTGTCACCCAAAGAGCCATGGATATGATCTGCTCGGAGTTTTCCCGTGAAATCTAATCTATAATCGTGTGATCCGGAGGCAAACCAAAGTACATACATAGACTCACGCCTGTTTCCCAGAGGGGTAGGCAGAGCCAACGGATTTCCATTTGTCACGATCTTTGCACACGTCTTTTGCCTCGATTACTGTCATTATATTCTTCATACATGCTCGCCGGTTTAGGGTACTTCTGACCTGCCCTTTCTTGAGAACGTCTCCGATTTGGTCAGAGAATGTTCGACGAGGTCTTCCCCTTCCGGCACCATCAAACCAAAGTAGGCACGATAAATTTGCTAATCTTAAGCAGCAGTGGGTAGGGCACGTAGCTCGTTGATCCGACGGCCGCTCTGGCAGAAAGGTTTTTGAGTGGCGATTATAAAACGGAAGATGCAGCGTTGGTAGGCTCCCTACAAGACGGACGGATGCGGTAGCACACGACTGGTATCTGTGGAGTTCTTTGGGGGCGGTTTTCGTCCAGCAGCGGACATCTTTCGACTGATGTGATGATGATGTCAAATATAATTTAATGATGACAAGCATTATATTCGTACATTAAATTTGTTGCGGGATCCAAGACAGTCGAAACAATAAATAAATAAATATCTTGGGACAATGTCACACAGATCATCCTAGCCCCAAACTAAGCAAAGCTTGTACTATGGGTACCAGGCGACGATATACATACTTATATAGATAGATAAATACTTAAATACATAGTAAACATCCATTCCTCAGAAACAAATATTCGTGCTCATCACACAAATATTTGCACTTACCGGGATTCGAACCCAGGACCACCAGCTTCGTAGGCAGGAGCAGTATAAACTAGGCTACGGTGACCGTCATTTCATCCGAATTTCCCCGGATATGCACGAGCCTCACCGCCCTTTATACCCGTATAGCCTTAACAAGAGAGCGTTTTACGAGAGACAGCAGAATAGCTAAGGCAGAAGTCATGCATGTGTGGCCCAGCAGTTTGAACAGTCACCTTGCCACTTCGCGCACTACAACAATTTTTGTGACCCATAAATTGTTGTTCTGAATCTACTTTGTGTCCACCAATTATATGTATATCCTGCACGTGTGGCAGAAAGTCGCCTGTGTCGCTGGTTTGAGGCCCGCGCCGGACAACTATTTGTGTGACCCATAAATAGTTGTTCTGAGTCTGGGTGTAATTTGTGTCCATCTATTATATGTTTTTAAAGTACCTCGCGACACAGGGATTAGATTCCCTAATGCGGTCGTTTTCTTTTAAAAAAGAAAAAGTACCCCGTTATAAATGTGTAAACATAAATAATGTCCCCATTTCGGCCACGGCGGCCAGTATCAATGGGACCTAGCCAACTGCGCGGGACATCTTATAGTGCAGAAGTGTCTCCGCAAATACAAGGGCACTTTCTATTCCATCACTATCATGATCCGATGAAACGACTAGCGACACGACCGGAAAAAGGTCAAGTACAGGACTGATGGCTATACGTGGTCGCTGAATCACGGGGGTGTAATACCGCCAACTTCCAGACTTCGGGCTTATAATGAGAAATTTTCTTAACAGAAATATCCGAATATCACTTTTTGGCCCGACCCGCGATTTGGACCCAGGACCTCATTTTATCCAGTTGAACACGCTACCGCTAGTCCAATGAGGCAGTCATAAAGATAAATACGACACATTAAGTTAAGAATGAATGAATTAAGTTAAAAGGAGGCTCATAATGTCCTCCTAGCCGAATTCGGCCACGGCGGCCAGTCTCAACAGAGGTTGGCCATCTGCGCGGAACATATTATAGTGCTCAAGTGTGTGCGCATCCACAGGAGCACTTTCTATACTCTCATGATCCGATGGGACGCCTTAGCGACACGACCGGAAAGAGGTCAGGCACAGGACCGACGGCTTTACGTGCTCTCCGAGGCACGGGGGTATAATACCGCCAACTCCTAGACCTCGGGCTGACGCTGAGAAATTTTTCTTTTTTCAGTATGGTCCCAAAATCACTTTTAGCCCGACCTAGAATTTGAACCCAGGACCTCATTAACTGTGGGTGAACACGCTACCGCTAGACCAACGAGGCAGCAAAAGAGGCTCATACTTAGATGCTCTCACCGGTCCATAAGCGATCGGCGAGGTTAAGTAACTAGGTTTGCGGTCAGTCCATAGATGGGTGACCGCCAAAGTGGTTTAATATCTGAGCGTCTCCGTGCTTCGGAGGGCACGTTAAGCTATCGGTCCCGACTGTAGTCATTAGGCAACAGTCATTAAGCCATGTCAGAGGCCTACTGGGCGGCTTGAACAAGTCTGACACTAGGGTAATCACTGCCCATACGATAAGTAAGTAAAAGTGTTGTGGAAAAAATCAATTAAATAATTAATACAAATATTTGGGCAATAGCCTCGTAAATAGGCAAGACCAAGTTTCTACACCATTAAAAAAATGGCCGCCTATCACGAGAGTGTCACTGAGATTTACACCGTCATGTCATGTAACAAACTTCCATTTCTCATCATTTTCCGGGTCATGAAACTTCGGAACTTGGATTTCATGATATTGGTCGATTGGAACCGATATAGATATATATTCACCTACAAAGTGTAGGTGTACTCCTACTTAATATTTGAAACCTACTTTTCTGTTTTTTTTAATCTTTCTCCTTTCACTGAACTTTTTACATTACACCTGCTACCCGTTTTCATTTCATACAACTCTTGTCCGTTCTAAGGTTCTCGGTAAGAAATCGCAGCTAGCGATAAGACCGCCCTTCGTACAGACGCGAGCACATCCAGCTACCTCGACTACCTCAATTATCTTTTATAGATTTTTAAGCCTATCACCTTGATGTGCTGGCGTCTGTACATTATTGTGCTATTTATGTCCTATTTTTTAATTATTTGGTGTACAATAAAGAGTATTGTATTGTATTCACAATAAACATAACGGATAGTAATATAAACATAATTAAATCCACAATACACTACAAATTATTCAATACCAATTCATACAGACTTCACAACTTACAACTTACTTATAGTTTTTCTCAACGGAAATAACGAGGTTGACGGTTGAAATAGTTATTAATTTTTATAAAATACTAGCTGTGCCCCGCGGTGTTACCCGCGTTAAATTTTATAAATTTTCTTTGCTATAAACCTCACGGAGCCCGAGACCTTTCCAACGAATGCAAAACCGTGGAAATCGGTTCGTGCGTTTATTTATTTATTTAGACTTGCCAACATTTGTTTACACTGTTACATGTACTTAAAAATGCTTACAAAAATAATAATAATCTAAATGCAACAAATAATTACAGGCAAATACAACATGTATAGTAACGTACGACACTGCATCTATGCTTAAAACTAAATTAAACGTTAAAACTAAGAAATTGCAACAGAAATATTAGGGAAATATAAAAATAACAGATATAAAATTAAACATTACTGAGGTTTGGCTCTATAATAGTTTAAGAGTGTAGATCGGAACTTGCCAAGAGAGTCAGCGTGGATATCGACAAGGTCACTGATCTCATTTGCTAGTCTAGAAAGCCTGGCAATCGGGGAGTTTGATCCTGAAACCGTTCTACGAAGAGGTGGGTGAAAGGGAGTAATGCGGTTGCGAGGGTATCTGGCTGGAGCGCGAATTTTAATCTTTTGTAGTAATTGCGGACAGCTAAACGTATTGTGTAATATTTTATGCATAAAGATAATATCATTTAGGTCTCTGCGATCTGAAAGAGAGTACATTTTAAATTCTTTTAGTTTATCCTTGTATGGAGCTCTTCTTTTTGTTTTCGGGAGGTTATTTGATAGATGCCACGTGAATCTTTTTTGTATGCGCTCCAGGCGGAGAGCGTGGACTGCAAAGTGTGGTCTCCAAACAACACTACAATATTCCAAAATGTTTCTCACCAGACTGTAGTATAGCATTATCTTAGGTTTGATACTCCGAAAAACTTTCCCATTTCGGATTATAAATCCTAACATTTTGGACGCCCTTTTTATTACATTTTCTATATGAGGCACAAATGTCAACTTCCTATCCATAGTTACACCCAGGTCTACTATTTGATCTACCTCTTGGATCTTCTCATTACCTATGTAGTAACTACTGTTGAGTGGGTTAGTCTTCCGAGAGAATTTAATATGGAAGCATTTTTCAATATTTAGTTCCATCTCATTTTGGTCACACCATTTTATTAGGCTATCAACATCGTCTTGCAGTGACAGTATGTCATTTGTGGAATCAATTATTCTGGCAAATTTTAAGTCATCTGCATACATGAAGATCTGGGAGAAACGCAAACATGTTGGAATGTCATTGACAAAGATGTTAAATAAAACTGGTCCTAAGTGTGACCCCTGTGGCACCCCAGATGTGGCAATTTGACAACCAGACTGAAAGCCATTAACAACCACGAAAAAGGTGCGATTTTTAAGATATGATTGCAACCATGTTAGTAAGTTACCTGTTACACCGTACATGGACAACTTACGAAGGAGTATCTTATGTGAGACTCTATCGAAGGCCTTACTAAAATCGGTGTAAATAACGTCAACTTGTTTGTTACAATCCATAGCCTCAGTTAAGATCTCTGAAAAAGCAGCCAAATTCGTGCTGGTTGATCTTGAAGCAATAAATCCATGTTGACTGTCACTGACATATAACTTTAAATGTTTTTGTATAAGCGGGCACACTAAGGATTCAAAAATTTTAGCAAATGTTGACAAAATTGAGATGGGACGGTAATTGGTGATCGCGGAGTTATTACCTTTCTTGTGTATAGGAACGATTTTGGCCATCTTCCAGTCATTTGGAAAGATTCCGGTAGATAATGATTTATTAAAAATTAAGAGTAATGGTGTCACGAGATATTTAGCGCATGATGTAATGAAAACTGGTGGTATTCCATCTGAACCAGCTCCTTTGGTACAGTCTAAAGTCTTCAGTTTTCTAAGTAAATCATTTCTGTCAATGATTAGAGATGTTAGATTCAGACTGTAGTTATTCATATTTTCCAAATAGTTAGAGGTGCTAGCCATACTACTTTCGTCGTGTTCCTTGTATACAGATGAAAAATATGTCGAAAACATTTCACATATACGTGTACCATCCGATGTTGATTCGTTACCGTATGACATTGATAAAGGATAGGAACTGGAACCACCACGTTTTGCTTTCACGTAACTCCAGAAATGTTTTACATTATCTGAGATCTTATCCTCAATTTTTGAAATATACTCGTTATAGCAAGAAGTAGTCAAAACTGAGCATCGTTTGCTTATTATTTTTAGTTCGAGATCGTCCCGTGGGTTCTTATACTTTCTGTAGCGACATCTGAGTTTATATTTTTCCTTAAGCATCATTATTAAAGGAGTTCGGAGTGCGTTCTGGAGTTATAGCGTCAGGAAGGAAAACCCGACTTATTTTTATATAGTAGATGATCATTTTATTTTTAGATTAATAACTAGTATCCAACTAGTAATTAAACTAAAAATAAAATGACTTACATGAATATCTGTTGACCTAGGAGACTTTCACTGCTTCTCCGGAAATAGTCGTCTAACAATCTAAAACTACAAATTAAGGACCCGCACCGTAGGCAATCCCATTTGGGTTACATACTACGACTTTTGGGCTCTTACCAACGTGGAAATGCACGAGAGGGTCGTTTGTTTTCGGAAAGTCTTTAGCAACAGCTGCGCTGCGCAAAAAGGCAGGCCTCTCGTCTGATTGAAGATCGAAGTGGTCCTTTCATCGATAGCAATGCAAACTAAGTCATCCTCTGCACTATGAAAATTAGTGCCTGTATAGTTAAATTTTATAAACATGACATTAATAGACACAAAGCTCACACAGACTCAGAATAACCATTTATTTAAGTAATGAAATCAGCTCTTACTTTACGGAAATCCATTACAGTCAAAATACAAAATCAATATGTAGTGTTAATTCCGCTAATTGTCAATTTAATCATGCCGGGATGCAATTTGCATCATGAATGAGACACATTCGAGCACTTGACGAGTTAGCAGCCCTTGAGAATGGTCCGTGGAGGACTGAAACACTTGTTTGGTATCGTGCGCATACTAATATAAAACAAATACATCAATTGCTGTCTTAATACTCATATATTTATTTTAATTTATATGGGAATTTATCAGAAATTAGTTAGGGAGATCAGCCAAGTTCATGGAAGTACCCATATTATTTACAAATCTGTTCAGTTCCTTGTACTCAAACCACACACCAACCACGCTTGAGGGTGAGCACTCAGAACTTTGAAATATAATAGCGTAAGTAAACTAACTTGTACCTAAAGGTAAGTAAACAATGTTTACCTCCATTAGCAATGTAACATAAGTTTAAGTGTTTTGGGTTAATAACGATCATCACCTAGACTATTTTGTAATAGTCCAGCTCAAAATTCGAAGCTCAAGTGATTGCACTCAGTTCTTACCTAACTAGCTTAACCTTGAATAATGTATGAAATTAGATTTACTTACTTTAATACGAGCGTTGTGATTGTTATATGAATTCTGAATAGGAATTTGATAGCTCTAATAAATGCAACCTTAGGTTTATTAAAAATTATGATGATGAATCACAGCCTATGACACTCCACATTAACGCTTTCTATTAGTGAAAAATTTTGAAAATCAGTTCAGTACATCCAGAGATTACCCCTTACAACGTCACAAACTCACAAACATTACCTCTTTATAATATTAGTATAGATAAAATAATAAGAGGCGTTTTTATCGAATTAAACAATGTCAATTTTAATTTTACAATTTTTGACTGAATTAAATTATCTTATTACTTTATTTTCTGCATGTTAATGGTACGAAGCCCAAGTATGAAGAAAAACGTGGAACAAGTCTTACAAATAGCTTCAGGTAAAATATTTCACCTAAACTTAAAAACTTGTTAAATTCTGTTAAAATTTTTGTCTGTCTTCGCAAGTGGACTTTATTAGGACTTACAATGTTGACTAATTACTAATCTCTTTGACTACTACTCGTATATAAATTTAACTATACTAATAAATTAGATTGTGTGTTTGTACTATAATTATTGTTTGTAATATTGTGTGTAACATGTAAATCTAAAATAACACAACAATTATATGTAATTAGGTTTAAAATATTCAGACACGATGTAAAAATTATTATTGAATTGAATAAATTGAAGTGCGCACGTCTTGTGACCGCACAATCAGTCTCAAAAGTAAACAGCTTTCCTTAGCATAACTTTATTTTTAGTACAATAGAGCCAAATTTTTAATTTATATACTTATACAATTAAGCTAATTAAAAAATATATATATATAATTTATTAATAAAATATAAGTGCTTATTAAAATTAGTAAGTTTATTTTCTCAAAATTTGTGCACTGGTTAAAAAGTTATCCTGCTGCATCATATCAGCCGAAGCACGTCCACTACTGTACAAAGGCTAGGATTACCCCCTAGGATCTCCACAATAGCCGATCCTGCGCTGTCCGGACCCAGCGGCTTCCCGCGTCCCTTGCAAAATCGTCGTCGGACTCGTGGTTACCTTGCTTTGTTACCCTAGGGTGACCACGAGTAATTTCAGTTACTCGTGGTCACCCTGCGTGGGGTGACTAACAGTACATTATAAAAACACAGGACTCGTGGTTACCCTGCTTTGTTACCCTAGGGTGACCACGAGTAATTTCAGTTACTCGTGGTCACCCTGCGTGGGGTGTCTAACAGTACATTATAAAAACACAGGACTCGTGGTCACACTGCTAGTGTTTGGAAATCATGATTATAATGTTGAACAAGAAAAATATTATTTATTTAAAATGGCTTTATATTTAACGCAAAAAATGGCCAACAGTTATTTGGTTATGAAGTAGCTGCATTTGTGCATTCAAAATGATATCATCTTTTTCCTTTTCTGATTGTTTTCGTTCGTTTAGGCTGAAATTTGCTGTTTTATTATTAGTTAGATTTACCGTTATATCGTCAAGTAGAACAGAAAGTAATTTATTTATTGTGACATAGTTCTTGTTATTTTTTTTATTTATAACTGAATTATAACTTTCTGCGACGTTGTTAGTGCGATGGCGTTCGTTGCTGACACACCACGTACCACCACCACGTACACGTACCACGTACATGAACACCACATGGCTAAAAAGTGGTGAATGCATAAGGGTATGCATTCATCACTTTTTAGCCATGTGGTGTTCATGTACGCCATAAAAGCGTTAATTTTCTTGTTATTTATATTAGCAGTTTGCAATTGTACATAATCCCAACCCTCTTTTATTTGGCTCTCAGGCAATAGTGGAAGAGCGGTGCACAAACCTACAATACGTCGATAAAGCTTTGACTTTATGCCTATATGTTTAGCCTTTCGCCACAAACTATTCGTGAAATGGTAGTAACATTTTTTAATTTTATATTTGGGAAAATAATTCTGAGAGCATTTGAAGTTGCTACTTCAAAGTCTAGATGGATCTTATCTGGTTTCCATTCGGGAAATTCAACGTGCAACATATCAAACAAAGCCGAATACGTGCTTTCTTTTTTGTCACTCAGTAAGGCAAATATAAGTGGAACAACATTCGTTTTTTGCGATGTACTACCCGAATCACCGTAAATAATAAATAACTGGTAAAATGGTTTGGGTGCACTTTTGAACGTGCCGTCACAGAAATATTCTTTCACTCCACCTAATATCTGTTTTGCTTCAACAGAACAGAACACCAATATTCTGGTACCCTCGTAGTCATAATCAGCCACTTTAAAATGGTGCAGGAACTTCAACATCGCTTGGCTTCGTAAAAACTGTTTTGTGCATTTGCAGTTTACGTTTTCTTGCCGAATATAAGCTGCACTTAACATTGCGAAACGAAGGTACTTCAGTAACTAGGTGAATGCCTTTGTCATAAACAGCTTTTACATTCTTTTTATAAATCTCAGGCATTGAATCAGCTGAAGTACCAGCCTCCTCCTTCATATGATCTATGGACATCGCTAAGACGTTTTTGGCGTAATTTGGCTTACACTCCTCGGCATGGCCGACATGTTTTATGATTAGATCATCCTGAAAAAACGACGAACAATACTTACATACTCATGATATTATTATATAACACTACGCCTTGAGATAAAAAAAAAATTAATCATCATATTTATATGTAGGGCGACGTTTGGTGCTTACACGTAGTGCGTCTACCTCGGATAGGCAGTGATTCTTTTTAAATATCGTGTTTTAATATATATATATATATAAAAATGGAGTGTTTAAGATGAAAAGGAAAAGGTACATACCTTAACAGAGAGAGTCACCGACCCCATACATTTAAGTTTCCGGCGTTGGCTACAAAACCATAAAGAAGTTTGGCTTGCATACATTTTATGTTTATGGTATTGGTATCCATCGCTTAAGAATACTTCACCACGTTTTCGTTTAATTCTTGTACCCATTTTCAGTATTTTTAATTCAATTATTGTTATTACAATTACAGTACCGGACTCGTGGTTACCCTGCTTTGCTACCCTAGGGTGACCACGAGTAATTTCAGTTACTCTTTGTTACCCTAGGGTGACCACGAGTAATTTCAGTTACTCTTTGTTACCCTAGGGTGACCACGAGTAATTTCAGTTACTCTTTGTTACCCTAGGGTGACCACGAGTAATTTCAGTTACTCTTTGTTACCCTTGGGTGACCACGAGTAATTTCAGTTACTCGTCGTTACCCTTCTATGAAAAGGATCGTACTTGACTGAATCTAGATAGTGTAGTACCCGTTAGATAAAGTATTCAATTGGTCAATATGTAGTACAATCTCCTTGATAAATATTTATTGAAACTCGTTGTAGGTGATAGGTTAATGGCATGTAAGTTGTCATTTGGATTTCTCAGATTTGCTGTCAGATTTATGCTGTCTTATAGCAACAATTTGTACGGTACTGTAATTGTAATAACAATAATTGAATTAAAAATACTGAAAATGGGTACAAGAATTAAACGAAAACGTGGTGAAGTATTCTTAAGCGATGGATACCAATACCATAAACATAAAATGTATGCAAGCCAAACTTCTTTATGGTTTTGTAGCCAACGCCGGAAACTTAAATGTATGGGGTCGGTGACTCTCTCTGTTAAGGTATGTACCTTTTCCTTTTCATCTTAAACACTCCATTTTTATATATATATATATATTAAAACACGATATTTAAAAAGAATCACTGCCTATCCGAGGTAGACGCACTACGTGTAAGCACCAAACGTCGCCCTACATATAAATATGATGATTAATTTTTTTTTTATCTCAAGGCGTAGTGTTATATAATAATATCATGAGTATGTAAGTATTGTTCGTCGTTTTTTCAGGATGATCTAATCATAAAACATGTCGGCCATGCCGAGGAGTGTAAGCCAAATTACGCCAAAAACGTCTTAGCGATGTCCATAGATCATATGAAGGAGGAGGCTGGTACTTCAGCTGATTCAATGCCTGAGATTTATAAAAAGAATGTAAAAGCTGTTTATGACAAAGGCATTCACCTAGTTACTGAAGTACCTTCGTTTCGCAATGTTAAGTGCAGCTTATATTCGGCAAGAAAACGTAAACTGCAAATGCACAAAACAGTTTTTACGAAGCCAAGCGATGTTGAAGTTCCTGCACCATTTATCAATTTTAAAGTGGCTGATTATGACTACGAGGGTACCAGAATATTGGTGTTCTGTTCTGTTGAAGCAAAACAGATATTAGGTGAAGTGAAAGAATATTTCTGTGACGGCACGTTCAAAAGTGCACCCAAACCATTTTACCAGTTATTTATTATTTACGGTGATTCGGGTAGTACATCGCAAAAAACGAATGTTGTTCCACTTATATTTGCCTTACTGAGTGACAAAAAAGAAAGCACGTATTCGGCTTTGTTTGATATGGTGCACGTTGAATTTCCCGAATGGAAACCAGATAAGATCCATCTAGACTTTGAAGTAGCAACTTCAAATGCTCTCAGAATTATTTTCCCAAATATCAAAATTAAAAAATGTTACTACCATTTCACGAATAGTTTGTGGCGAAAGGCTAAACATATAGGCATAAAGTCAAAGCTTTATCGACGTATTGTAGGTTTGTGCACCGCTCTTCCACTATTGCCTGAGAGCCAAATAAAAGAGGGTTGGGATTATGTACAATTGCAAACTGCTAATATAAATAACAAGAAAATTAACGCTTTTATGGCGTACATGAACACCACATGGTTAAAAAATGATGAATGCATACCCTTATGCATTCATCACTTTTTAGCCATGTGGTGTTCATGTACGTGGTACGTGTACGTGGTGGTGGTACGTGGTGTGTCAGCAACGAACGCCATCGCACTAACAACGTCGCAGAAAGTTATAATTCAGTTATAAATAAAAAAATTAACAAGAACTATGTCACAATAAATAAATTACTTTCTGTTCTACTTGACGATATAACGGTAAATCTAACTAATAATAAAACAGCAAATTTCAGCCTAAACGAACGAAAACAATCAGAAAAGGAAAAATATGATATCATTTTGAATGCACAAATGCAGCTACTTCATAACCAAATAACTGTTGGCCATTTTTTGCGTTAAATATAAAGCCATTTTAAATAAATAATATTTTTCTTGTTCAACATTATAATCATGATTTCCAAACACTAGCAGTGTGACCACGAGTCCTGTGTTTTTATAATGTACTGTTAGTCACCCCACGCAGGGTGACCACGAGTAACTGAAATTACTCGTGGTCACCCTAGGGTAACAAAGCAGGGTAACCACGAGTCCTGTGTTTTTATAATGTACTGTTAGTCACCCCACGCAGGGTGACCACGAGTAACTGAAATTACTCGTGGTCACCCTAGGGTAACAAAGCAGGGTAACCACGAGTCCTGTGTTTTCATAATGTACTGTTAGTCACCCCACGCAGGGTGACCACGAGTAACTGAAATTACTCGTGGTCACCCTAGGGTAACAAAGCAGGGTAACCACGAGTCCTGTGTTTTTATAATGTACTGTTAGTCACCCCACGCAGGGTGACCACGAGTAACTGAAATTACTCGTGGTCACCCTAGGGTAACAAAGCAGGGTAACCACGAGTCCTGTGTTTTTATAATGTACTGTTAGTCACCCCACGCAGGGTGACCACGAGTAACTGAAATTACTCGTGGTCACCCTAGGGTAACAAAGCAAGGTAACCACGAGTCCGACGACAAAATTTTGTATGTATTTAAATTAAAAATACAGGCTTGTAGGTAATTGAGGTTCAAATCATAATAGTTATTCTGAACCTTATTGCAATACGTCAAAATACTTTTTTAATGTCAAACAAAACTTAGCTTAATTGTAAGAACCTGATTGGCTTTTATTGTGATAATTCTTATGAATTAGGTAAGATGATGGCTGAGTGGTTTGAAAAACTATCAATACCCATACCCATGCGATAAATAATTAAATAAGAAGTGGCTTTACTAGATTCAAAAATATTTGACGTATTTCCTTTGTAAAATCAAAAGTGCAACTTGGTTAAAACATTTGCTACATCTATACAAATAAATAAAATTGGAGTGTCTGTTTGTAATATTGAAATAACCGGTTTTTACTACATAAATATGAATATATATACGGTACATACACCAAAATGAATTTTTTTACAATTTTTGTCTGTCTGTTTGTTCCGGCTAATCTCTGAAACGGCTGGACCGATGTTGACGGGGCTTTTATTGGCAGGTAGCTGATATAATAAGGAGTAACTTAGGCTACTTTTATTTTAGAAAAAGTCATTTATTTTACTAAATACCCAAAAAAAAAAAAAATAAACTAATTAATACGCGGACGAAGTCGCGGGCACAGCTAGTAAATAATAAAACGAATAACTTTTGTTTCAAGTATCTAAAGGAAGAGAATTCTCCGTATGAATCTTTATTCTGTCATATAATGCACATTATATAAAATTCAACAGACCTTAATAATTCGGGACTGAAAACCTTTAGCTTTGACGTGTAGACCAAATGATTATCCCTTGTGTTAAAATAAATTGTTATCTATTGTACCAAACACAAACGGCTTAGCTAAAATGCCGACAAAGGTTGTAATATTTTTCTCCGCTCTCGTACTTAATACGTAAATTCAGTACGGATTGGCTGAAGTTCGTTGTCATGCAAGGGCGTCCTTGATTCTTGTATAATTACAATGTCCCCGATGATAAATCCTATTAACCTTTTGATAAAATAATCAATAAATTATCTACCCGTCATAAAAAGGGATTTACGAAGCCGCAGACGGAAGGTGTATCCATCCATAGACAAATACTGGCGACACAAATATTTAAATCGGCACGTCCCCTTAGTTTTGTCCCAAACTCGCAAATGTATGCATAAACGAGCGATGAATTATTCATAAAAAGCTTCAAAATAATTTTAGTTTAAGCGGTAAGTGTTATTAAAATATGCATAAACAAAAAGATTGTCAGGAAGGTATTTTACGTATATTTACGGAAGTTTCGCGAAAACATGGAAGGAAAATAAGAGGTAGTAACGCTATTAGGGACCTTTTTTGAAGGGCATAACATAAATGTTTTCGCTTTATTAGTGCCTTGACTGTATTATTTTGTAAAGTAAACTAATCTTTATTGTAGGCTAGAAGTTACGATTTGGAATCAAAATTGTTGTTAATGTATAACGAAGTCTTGTTATGTCTTGTCTTTTATCCAGAAATGGATGTATTTCGGATTATAATAATATGAGCATCTTGTCACTATTTTCAGAAAATACTAAATAACTAGATGACTAGAAAGGGATAGACGTTGTACGCTTTAAGTCTATCCCCTTTTAGTCATATAAGGAAGATGTTTTTATAAAAAAAAGGATTATATTCACGTAGAGTTTAAAAAAGTGCTTGTAAATAGGCAGATAATGTTTGTAGTAATATGTATTTGTAGGTAAATACTACCCTTATTGTTATTATATCTGCTAACAAGACAAGTTGTATTTTAACTAATATAATAGGGAACGCACAGATGACACGGATGGATGAGATGAGATGGAAACTTATTTTTAGGAAATTTATTATCATATGAAGTACAACGTAGCTAAGAGCTACGCCGCTAGAAATAATTTAAGGTGACAGATCATTTGTCGCGTCTTGAGAGCCGTCATCTTAGTTTCCAAACCACCCATGCCACTTTCGTTTAACAATAAGCTCTATATACACAAACGTATAAATCAATTTTGAAGTGAATTGAAATGGCGCTTAGCTATTCCAGAACTACGGTGACAGGGACTAACTTCGTGAATATTCAACAGTCTTACGCACAATTTAGAGGTATTCTGGCGCCCTTATGTGTCAGTATGTTTTATTTGGAGAAGGTTACGTAAATACTTATACACGGCCTGCCCTTTTACGGTAGAATCCGGCCAAATACTTACGCGCCTGGCCTGTCTAGTTGATATATTCTGATACACGATGTGCCGCAACAAATGGCGTTCGACTACTCGCGGTGCGTTCTTTCTGGCTTTAAATGTATATTGTTTTAAATATATTGTTGGCAAATGCTTGCTTTTCACGCCGGAGGTCGTGGGTTCTGTAGAACACTCGCAGCAGCAAGAGGTACTCTGTAACGGGATCTAGGGAGACCTTCACAATGATAACACACGTATTAAACACCAATCACTTATTTTATTGAAAAAAATATTAAAACTAGATTTCACAATGTATTCTTTAGCACTCCATTTTTATAACTATTGATAAACATCAGTCAAACGTAACATTATACTTTTTATTAAATTCGAATTCTATTCTCACTTTAAAAGCTATGTCCAGCTATTTTAATAAAATGACCAGAGTTAGCTATCGTCTCGAATGAGGTTTTATTCTATAGGAGGGCAGGTAATATCATTACAGTTCGATTCCACCCAGGACAGATATTTATGTGCATGAACATGTCTGTTTGTCCTAGTAGTCCTAACTAGTCTGGGTTTAGTTTTGGTTACACATTTCTAATTTAATCGTCGCACTGGATATTTCACAATGTTTTTTATCTTTCCTAGTCACCAACAAGGACTGCACATGTAGCGCAGTTATTAAGGTGCTTGCTTATATTTCTCAAGAATTTCGCCCATTTCAAGGATCAGCCATCTACGCCACACAGATTATGGTGTACAAGTGTGTGCATAAACATGGGTGTACTTGGATCGGCTTCGGTACACGAGCGGAAATAGGTCAGGCCCAACGGATTCACATTTTCCAAGGTTGTTTGGTCGGTGTAACACCGCCAACTTCCAGACTCCAGACTGATACTGAAAATATTGGCCCAACCCGGGGTGTGATCCAAGGACCTCGTTATTTGTAATTGCACGACCACTAGAACAACGAGACAGTAATTATATGTATAAAATTTTCTGAAAGCTAAATCCTTGAAATGTCTATTTATGTAAAAAGTTGTTATACCATAAGTTCTAGGTCATGTCGAAATTGCTTAGAATAATATTTGACTCATAACAAAGACTGTAATAGTTCCTAGTCAGGCGAAGGAGTAATTATTTTTCTACAAATTGCTTACTTACAAAATGTGTCTACACGACTTTCAATGGTATATTTTGTCTGACCTGCTTGTTTTATTTTGAATATATTTAAGAAATGAAATCCACATGATTAAAATAATGTTAACCTAGAATATTGATAAACTTAATAGTGGAAGTAACTAGTCTCAATAGGGGAGCGCTATCTACCCGCGAAATTGAACAAATTTAACAATAATTATCATGATCATGTCAGTATAATGACGTCCACTGCTGGACAAAGGCCTCCTCAAAAGGTTTCCACAATGGAGTAGTGTCCATAGTTTGGGGGATATGCCATAATCACCACGCTTGGCAGACGGACCGGAGATCGAAGTAAGATAGCCATAGTACTCAGGAGAACGCTGCTGCCCATTCACTGGTATATGTTCCCTTGGGATGACTTCCCCATATAAAATGCAGCTATTCAGCTAATCGTGAGGTTTGTATGGAAATTAATATTTATATTTGTGTATTTCTCATGTCGATGTGTTGCACTAATACTCACAAAAATATATTATTCCACTGTGAAGAGGACAGTAATACTGTAACTTATTATATCCCTCAATGACTGATCCTCATTCGCTAGCATGCTCAGAATACAAAACTATTAAATACAATTTGAATTTTATACCATTATTCGCAATGCAAAGCGTTAATATAATCTCAAAAATGGATAAATCATAAATTTGATCGTCCGGCGGGTCTCGAACCTGCACCATCTACCAATCCGGGGTAGGCGCTCTGCGTTAAGCTACAAAGATACACGCTGGCAGATCAAATTTAGGCTTCCCTTGCTAACACCCTTCCGGAGGATGTAGGTATTATCTATTGGCTTTGTTTTCTAGAAACATGGCCGACTGATATGTTCGCAGTTGCATGTGGAAGATCATATCATATTGATAATACCATCCAAATTATTAAATTTGAATTTTATAGCATTATTCGCAATGAAAAGCGCATTATTCGCTTTGCATTGCGAATAATGCGCTAATAGCCGATAGATAGTACCTACATCCTCCGGAAGGGTGTTAGCAAGGGAAGCCTAAATTTGATATGCCAGCGTGTATCGTTCGTAGCTTAACGGAGAGCGCCTACCCCGGATTGGTAGATGGTGCAGGTTCGAGACCCGCCAGACGATCAAATTTATGATTTCCCATTTTTGAGATTATTAAATACAAGTTACATTTAAAAAAATAAACAATTCGTTAATCATATTTCTTACACTTCGGTAAAAGGTCGAAAACTACCGTAAAAACGTATTTATTGAGATTTAGTCTATGGTATGGTTGAATAAATATGGTAGTAAATCAAACTACCAAAGACAATTGGCTAAAAACTAAATAAACCAATGACTATGTTAAACATGCCACTGAACTAAAGGCGAAGTTGCATTATAAAGTATCAATAAAATAACGTTGAAAATGCTGAATGTATTGTATAAGCTAGGTACTTACATATTTTTCGATTCACTTTTGTAATAAGATATGACAAGGAATGAATTTACAAATAATGATATTGCAACTTAATTATTTATTATTAATTTACTGTAAACTCATGTCATCATTATATTGCTGCAAGCGAACCAATGTAACCAACATAGCCTGTAAATTGTCTTCTTTCGTAGAACTGAAGGCTATTGAGATAGAAAAAATCAAGTTATGCGAGTACAAACTACTTCTTTTCCTTCGTTATCGTTACCCTGGTGTCAGAGCTGTTCAAACCACCTAGTAGACTTCTAACATGGCTTAACGACTGTTGCCTAATGGCTACAACCGGGCCCGACAGCTTAACGTGTACTCCAAAGCACGTATATGCTCAGAAATTAAACCACTATCTATGGATCAGTCCCTACCGACCTAGGCTCACGGTCAGCCGCAAGGTTAGTTGGTTAACCTCGCCAATCAGTTACAGGCCTTCTGCAGCGTAAACTGATTGATCATCTTCTGAGAGTCACTGGGAGCCGCTAAATGTGGGTACCACAAGATTGAAGTTCGCTAGATGGCGCTGACTAACGAAGACGTATACAAAAGAGCTCTGTGTTCATATAAATCTTAAAATTACTTACAATCATTCAATTCATGTAAAAGTGTTAACAATCTTTATAAAATGGACCCCAGTTAATGCACAAATGCTATCGTGAAGTATTATGAAAACTTGAACAAATAAACTAAGTTTTAATACGTGACTACTTAAATCATTACTTCTACATTAATTTGGTGCTATTTACAATAAAACAAAAACATTAATCAAAACCTAAAACAATGTGACGAAACAGTGACGATTTTTTGTGACGAAAGTGCTTAAATTCTGTAAAATAAGACTGGAGTATCAACAAAATTCCAATCTAATGAGTCATCGTAACCGATTCTGCTGTTTCAAATATCGTTTATGTCTCATATGAACCTAAATTTCGCCCTTCTCGTTAACACATACGGTGGTGGAATAAGAAAGTGCTTGACTTGCACTATTGTGGTAGACAGTTCAAATCCTGGAACAAAAGAAATCTTTTTGCAAATGTTCTTTGGACAAAAGCAACATATAAGTGACTTTAATTTAAAAATAATAAGCGGTGTGAAAATGAACTTCATCTCAAACTAATATTTTGTGTGTAAGAGTGTATCATTAGATTAATAACTAGAAATACACGTAATTAACTGTTGGGGCAACGAAAGAACCCACAGAAGTCCTCTGGTAGAACAATACATTAATTGCCTTTATTGAAACTCATTCAGACATGGAATTTGAAAATATAACCTTGCGTAAAATACCCATACGGAGATCTGTGGAAAGTCTAGACGAATCTTTCCAGTCTTCAAAAAGTAGCACAAGTGTATATGCAAGAAGTTTGCCTGACCTTTCTACCCATTTCAACTATGACTTAGACGAAATAAAAGCAGAATTGCAGCAATTAAAGTGTCAGTTAAATAGTGCAAACAGTGAAATTGAAAATTTAACATTAGAAATAGATCGCCTAAATAAACAAACTCAAGAAAAAGATCATATTATTTCCCAACTAAAGAAAATATGTAGCAGCAACCAGTCAGTTACTCCAGTAACTAAGTCGACAAAAAAGAAGAGACATAAGTTGAATTATACTATCAATTCAGTTTCAATACCTTCTTCTCCCGTACAAAAAACCACTGATGATCCCAACTCCAGCTCTATCCAACTTGGCCTCAAAGTTTGTGACGCTATTGATTTAAAAGATTTATCATGTTTATCTAAAGTTGAAGTAAAGTCACAGAAGATAATAGATTCAGTTAAAAGCTGCAGTCCTCTGAAGTACCCTGAAAATGAAGAAAGTACCCAATCGAACTCAAATCATACTACCAAACCAGCGACACCATTATACCGGAAGAGAATAATCATTTATGGTTCACAACAATGTGTAGGCTTAGCTCCAGCGCTTTTGCGATCAAGAATGAGTACTAGATATGATGAATATAGTATATTTGGCTTCATTAAACCTTTTGCATCAACAGAAGAAATCTTGAAAGAAGCTCAAAATGTAGAACTTCAGTGTGGAGACAAGGTTATATTATGTGTAGGAGAAAATGACACTAACCCTACCTATGTAATGTTAGAATTAATATCCATATTAAAAAGAAAATGTAATTCATCTTTTTTAGTACTAAATGTACATAAAAACAAATTTATTAATCAATATAAGCTAAACTATGAATATCAGTTATTATGTCAAAATATTTCAAATTGTTATTTTATTAAAAATAGTAATTATTATGATAATTGCTTGAATGACATTTGTAACAAGATAAATGTAAAAATTGACAGTATTGACTATCACACTAAATACTTACATTTTATGAGTGGAAACAAAGACTTAAGGTTGCCTAACAGTAATTCTGATAGTCCTATTTTTTATAAGAACAAAGGCACTGAAAAACAACTGGCAAACAAGGCTACTGTCACACATTCTTTGTCAGCAGAGTATTATTTTTATTTTATTTTATTTTATTGGTACAGAAACAGATTACAGATTCTATGAACTTCTACATATTTTATGTTATAAGCAAAATTTTAACCTGTAGTCCAATTATACCTGTACACAGCACTTATATTATAGCTTCATATATATTTATAATTATGTATTCGAGATAATTGAAATTAGAGTACACACACAATAATTATACATTATGCACAATAATTGGCATGCTAAAATTAATAGTTTTAGTTTATAAAGGTTTTAAATGTAGATTTTCTTTTTTAAACAAAGCTTTTTTAAAGTTGTTTATACTGTCGTGAAATATGTCAGTATCGGAGCATATAGAATTATACTGTCTACACATTCTTATAAGTGGACTATTTTGGGATACATTATTATTTCTAACAGGTATGCTAAAGAGTTGTGGTATACGCACAGATCGCGTTGGTATTTTAAAGTCTAAGTGACTTACAAGGTCACTGTTAAGTGTGTTATTTACAATTTTATGTAGAGTGCACATGTCGTTTATCCATCTCCTTCTTTCTAGGCGTATCATACCAAACTTTCGAAGTCGACCTTCGTAATCTATTATTTTTCTCCTTAGGCCATACTTTGTGCAAAGAGCTCTAACAAATCGTCTTTGTATTGACTCTATTCGATCTGCATGAATGTCATATATAGGAGCCCATACTGAAGAGCAGTATTCAAGTATACTTCTCACTAAGGAGTAATACAATGTGATAACAGAGTGTGTTTGTTTGAATGGTTTGGAATTTCGAAGTACAAAGGTTAACATACGGTTAGCTTTATTGCAAATATGATCGTAGTGTTGCCTGAAGGATAAATCTGAATCGAATATTACTCCTAAGTCCCGAATCACTTTGACCCTGTCTACCGCACTCTTTTTTATGGTATAGTTGTAACTTATGGCATTTCTGTTTCTTGTAAATGAAATTACTTGACACTTCTTGATGTTCAGTGACATAGAGTTTTCATCACACCAATCCACTATAGTGTTAATATCTGATTGAAGTGTTTGACAGTCCCGGTAATCAGAGATACGTCTAAAAATTTTTATATCATCAGCATAAGCTAAACATTTACTGTCTATCTTGTTTAGTAGGTCATTCACAAATAGTAAGAACAACAATGGGCCCAAATTTGAACCTTGGGGCACTCCTGATGTCGCTAGGAACGGGACAGACTCGTATCCACTGAGAGCAACCAATTGCGTGCGATACATCAGATATGATGTGAGCCATCTATATAGATTGCCATGAATTCCAACATGGTGGGCTTTGGAAAGTAGTATCAAATGATCAACGCGATCGAAAGCCTTAGAGAAGTCCGTGTATATTGAATCCACTTGTACTTTGTCGTTAAATGATTCGCATAAATATGTGGAGTAACATAGCAGATTAGAATTAGTTGATCTACCAGTAATAAAGCCATGATGCTATTTACCCTAAAAAACCGATACAAAATACTTTACATAAATATTTCCCCACTATTCCAAAAAACCTGTTGTATATACAAAATAAAAACACAAAACAAAATACTTTACACGCATATTTCCCTAAAATCTCAAAAACCCCAACGTCAATCAGGCATAATAAAACAACCACAATTACCCCTGTTAAACCTGTAAAATCAGATCAGTTTTTTCGTTAATAACAAAGACAATACCGTCTCCATTCTACATCAAAATATTGCAGGCTTTTTAAGTAAAAGAGACTTCCTGCATGTAACACCAGAGAATTTAAAAAGCTCGAGTATTCACATAGACATAATATGCTTGAGTGAAACGTTTGTGAAATCTGGAGAAGAACTTAACATGCATTTAAGTGGCTTTCAACTCGCTAATTTCTTTTCTAGAGCTAAACAAAAGAAAGGTGGTGTTTGTATATTTTGTCGACAACATATCGAATACAAACAAATAACATTCTTAAATGAACTGTCTTCAGAACTTACTTTTGAGTCGTGTGGCATAGAGATACCTAATTATAACTGTATAATAATTTGTATTTATAGAATACCCAATTACTCCCCAAATACATTTCTACGTAAACTGGAAAATCTGATGATAAAATTACGAAATAAATTTAAAAAAAAGATTACAATTGTCGGTGACTTTAACATTGATTTCTTGAAAGACTCTGTAGCTCTAACTCAACTTCGTAGAATTATGAACAACTATAACTTTATATACCACATCTATGAACCCACCCGACAAAACAGTTGCATAGATCAAATATTATCTAACATCCCTGATGCAACTGGTAGAATACTGCCGCTGGAGCTGTCTGATCACAACCCGGGACAACTTTTGACTTTTACTGTAAATAAAAAATACGTTCCATCAACATTTGTGTATAGATTTAAACGTGACTTTCATAATGATAATATTAAACTGTTCTTAAATTGTTTAAAGCAACTTTCATGGTCTGACTGTTTATGTCAAACAGACACGAAACAGGCCTTTAACATGTTTCATGAAAACTTACTGCTTTTCTATAATCTATGTTTTCCCATTAACAGGTATAAGATAACTTCCAAAACAAAAAAATCGTCGTGGCTAACCAAAGGTTTAAGTATATAATGCAATCGCAAGCGGCAATTGCGGTTCTCATGTTACAAAAACGCCTATAAGGCTAACAAAATAAGTTACTATCGGTATAATAAACTTTTGAAAAAATGTATTATAGCGGCCCAGAGATTAGATAATCAATCTTTTGTATGCAACTCTACAAACACTACAAGAGCAACCTGGAAAGTAATAAATGATAATTTAAGATCTAATTATACCTCCAAAATTATTAATGAAATTATTCACGACGGAAAGGTCATTCAGGATCCAAATATGATTTCAGACCTATTCAATGACTTCTTCATTGATATGACCAATAATAACAAACAAGAAAGTAAAATCACTACTTCCCATATTTGTCCCAATAATTCTACTATATTCTTACTCCCAACAAATACAGAAGAAATTAAAAAAATAACTTATTCATTAAAAGATGCCGCTTCTGTAGGTTACGATAGTTTTCCAACTAATATATTAAAGTCTAGTATTACATTAATTGCAGGTATCTTAGAACATATCATTAATCTATCACTCAGTCAAGGAATATATCCTGATAAACTAAAAACAACTGTAATAAAACCCTTACATAAAAAAGGTAGCAAAAACGACATGAGCAATTATCGACCCATTGCATTAATACCAACTATTGCAAAAATTTTCGAAAAGGTTGTATATGCCAGATTGATAACATTTCTAAATAAGTATAATATATTATGTCCAGAACAACATGGTTTCTTAAAAGGCAAATCTACCTCCTTAGCAACTTTTAAATTAATAAATAAAATATTAAATAATATTAATTCCAAAATACCAACCACAACACTTTTCATAGATATGAGCAGGGCTTTTGACTTTGTATGGCACGACTTGCTGCTACGCAAGTGTGATCTATATGGTATACTGCTCAAGATTGGTTAAGAACTTACTTAATTAATCGTCAACAGTTTACGGAATTTCTAACTATTAATACAAAAAGGAAGAAGTAGCGGTCAAGTCTCATACGAAACAAAATAATGTAGGAGTACCCCAAGGGAGCATTTTAGGTCCGTTACTTTTCCTCCTTTACATCAACGATCTCCCATCCATTATGGAACATCAATGTATACTTTATGCAGATGATATTTCGATATTAATACCAAAAAAGTTAGGATTAGACTACAATCTAAATATCAATGACACTATAAGCGATGTTATAAATTGGTTAGGTTTAAATAATTTAAGTATAAACATAAATAAAACTAAATACATGCAGTTTAAAAATAGAGGTGGTAAAAAACTGGAACTTGAAGTTGAATATAACGGAGAAATTGTATCGGAAGTTAATGAGATTCCTTTTCTAGGTATAATAGTAGATGACGCATGTAGTTGGAAGCCACATATCACTAATGTCTGCAACAGAATAAATAGGTTTGCTTATGCACTATGGCGACTGGCAAGAATTTCGAATAGAGAGACCGCTCTTAAAGCGTATCACGGGTTTGTTGCGTCCATTCTAAGATACGGCATTGTTATCTGGGGCAACTCAGTTAATAAAGACAGAGCTTTTATAGCCCAAAAACAATGCGTTAGAGCCATCAGTAATATGGCGCCCTGGATGTCATGTAAACCTATGTTCCGTAAGTTTAATTTGTTAACAGTTCCATGTATTTATATTTTCGAAATTTGTGTATTTATCAAATGTAATCGTAACTTATTCCCGACCAAAAAAGACGTATATAATTTTAATACCCGATATCCGGACAAACTTGTCCTACCACCTTTAAAGACCGAACAATATAGTCGCAACAGCTACGCTATGTGTTTGCGAATATTCAACCATCTACCCCAGAGTATGCGAGAATTGCCATCGAATAAATTTAGGAGTATATTATTAAAATTTCTGTGTGACAAGTGTTTTTATAATGTAGATGAATACTTTAAATGTAAGTTATAATAATAATTATTTATTCTGTAGGTTACTGTTATGATGTTTGTAGTTTTTCTTTTATGTTTAATATTAAGTTTAATATTTGTATGCCATGATATAAATATGGTAAATGTGTGATACCATGAACATATTGTCATCTATTTGTACACCACATTTATGCAAATAAATATTTTTGTATTTGTATTTGGCCATTGTGCCAAGATTTTTGAGCAAGGCCTTTGGCTAGTTATAGACGTTTTTCAAATGACATGATGGCACTTATTTTTTTAGAATTAATGTTTTAGGAATCTCTATTATTATAACGGTAATATTGACGGTCACCGTAGCCTAGTTGGTAGTGCTCCTGTCTAAGAAGCTGTTGGTCCTGGGTTCGAATCCCTGTAAGTGCAAATATTTGTGTGATGAGCACGAATATTTGTTTCTGAGTCATGGATGTTTTCTATGTATATAAGTATTTATCTATCTATATAAGTATGTATATCGTTGCCTGGTACCATAGTACAAGCTTTGCTTAGTTTGGGGCTAGGATGACCTGTTAAAAAAAAAGAAAACAATATAAGATCTACTTCCAGGCATTAAAATAAATAAAATAAAAATAAAAATCTCGGGACAACCAACACACGGCCATCTTATTCCAAAATAGGCAGAGCCTGTACTATGGCAACCAGATAAATAATAAACATACTTATACATATATTTCGAAATACATAAATACACGAAAACAAAAAGAACACACAATCGTGTTCATCACACAAAGATTTGTTCCGAGTGGGAATCAAACCCACAACCACTGGCTTAGCAGTCAGACTCACTGACCACTAGACCAACAGGTCAGTCTAACCTTGCGTATTCCTGTACAATAAAAAAACTTAGTAAGTTTGGTCAGTTTTTTTTGTTAATCATTTATTCTCTTAAATTATTCACATTAAAACAATGTAACAAAATCGCATAACTGTTGCCGGTTTGTTGGCGATAATGGCGCTCTTACATATTACTTTTATACACATTATGTATTTAAACCTTTTTTATATAACTATACATATTTTTATTTTAGGTAGCACTTATATTATCATCTTTGGATGAGTTCCTTATAAAATCTATGTTTTTGAATATTGTTGGAGTTAAATTTTGCCTAGTTCTTTTACCATAATAATTTTTTACATAAGTTATTAAAAATTTTCCCTGAACAGCATTCCTAGTATTATATTTGTGATTTTAAAGCGTAAGATTAAAGCGTAAGTTTGATTATCTGCCCTCACAAAGCATCGACCATAAAGTCCACTTCACCTTAAATACTGCCAAATCTTTATGAAACCCCAGCATATCGTAAACACAATACATTTCTACAATACCCTTGCCAAGTATATTTTTCTGAGATTTACGAAGGATAATAGATGTAAGTTATACTTACATAAAAGCTTTTATATTTCAGCAGTTTGAGACGGAAAAGCAATTGTAACCACTTTAGCAAAACATTAAATATTTCTTGAATGTTGTTGTAGAGTCTTATAATAGATCGTTAAATTTCCAAAGCAATCATTGGGACTAACATTTCCGGCATAACTCCTGTAAATTTACTTTATTTCTTGTTTGTGAATATGAGGAAAATCTTCTATGTTCATTAAATTTGAATATTATGTGTATGGACGTCCTTTTGCGTCATAGCTATTAAGAGGAATTGCCACTGCAAATACTATCTCGTTTACCACATACGTGTGGAAAAGAAAATTATACAAAATATGAGTTTACGAATTTAATTTTCTCCTCGTACCTCGTCCAAGAGGACTTATTTGGGAATGCTAACTGTTTTTATTTATTTGATGTCGTTAAATTCATATAAATATTTGAATTGATATTTAAAGCTACAGAAATTAATGAATTATAACTGTCATTTTCATTACTACTATAATGAAAATGGCAGTTAGAAAATACAGTAATAATTTTTTTTCAGCAGCTTAAACAAAACTGGGTAGTCATATATTTAACCAGCAACCTCTACCGTTCCGGAGTAGGCGTAGAGGGGAATGTGATTAATAGGTAGAGTTAGTAATTAATTAATTATAATAATTGCTTTCATTTTCATACTAACCGTATAGAAGCACCATACAAAGCAAGCGCATATTAACTATGTTTTTATACTTAGGCAACACGCTAAGTCCTTATTTATTGTAGTGTCAGAGAAATAAATTAAATTGTCGGCATAGGCGCTCCGGCTTTGACAAGAGGCTTTCAAATCAAGAGTGAATTAAGTCAATTGAACCGAATGACATAGCTCTTTTCTTTGGAGGAAATAGGTTGGGTTTTATTCAACCGTTTAATTTTAGTATAATGCGTGAAATTCTTGTTTTATTTTCCCTCTCACGGTAAACTGATAACAAAACACGGTAAACTTATAAAAAATATTGTTGCTATCAAAATATCTTTATTTCGAGAAAAACCATGTGTGTATTGGTATTATTTTTCCATGGTAATTGTATTATATTCCTTCTCTCGGTACAGTTTTAAATTGCAGTATATCCCTAAGTGTTCTACATAGATTTTTGCTGTCAAAATATCTTTATTTTGAGAACAACCATGATGAAATATGTATTAATATGTATAAATTATATGCATCCCAACACTGCAACTCCTGTAATAGTGGCACAAAATAAAATGACACTGAGCGTTTAGGCTCAGGCGCGACCTGGGAAACCACTTTAATTATCTTTTATCCCGCATCGAATATAATTAGAAAGAAACAAGAAAAAAGTAGTACTATAGCATATCGAGAGACAGTATATTATAACGGGACTCATAAAACGAGAAAACTGCAATTAGAGAAGCCAACTGCAAAAGCACGAAGAGTCATTTTCAATGGTCCTATCGAGTGAACTGTTATTTGATTCTAATAGAAGGTATGGCAAAAGCACTTAATCGCATGGAAGTTGTTTCTTGTTACAAATCATTTATAATAAATTGCCCCAGATTATATGGAGAGATTCACGGGAGTTACTTGCTCTAGTCTCTATCACCCACACAATTACACTGTTTGGACATAAAAACATGAAACGGACGTCAAAAATGAAGTTATGTTATACTTGTGTAATATAGTTAAATATACATACATATGAATTTTTACGTACACGTAGATCAGATATTGAGATCTAGGTTTTCTTTTGTTTTGTTGCGAATTATCATTTTATTTATAATAGTAATGATTACATCACTTAGCACTTATCTGAAGCCAGAGTGGACTGTTTCTACGCCACAATGCGCAAACGGTGTGCATCCCTGGTGAGCAGGATTCGTGGCCACTCTAACAGCATTCTGGCCATGATTTGACTGCCTATACATGAATCGCTGCTGCGCTCTTTACTTTATACCCCTTTTTATGAAAATTTCACGGACGGAGGAGTATGAAATTTGGAACAGTTAATTAAAGTTCATATGGAGAAGGAATGTAAAAAGATAATATATTTATACAATAGGAATTAGAATTAAATTATATTAATAATAAAAAAACATTACACACACTTTTGTCACTCTAATAAACTGAGAAGAAGTGACAAACAGAGTGTGAAAACTGTCTTTATGTCTATAACTTTGCCAGTAGATCCTTATTGGTCAAAATTCGAACACGTGCGATTTCGAGTTCTATCTATAACTGACTATAGCACTTTAGTACTAGTTCCAAAGCGCCTAAACTCAGAAGCGAAACAAACTCAACGCATTCCTCTATTTCCGATTTCAACTGGACTTTTTTTTTAAACGACCGGACCCGGAGGATCAGTCAACACGGGATTTGATCAACTTAATCAAACTATTTTAAATACTAACATAATGCGTTAGTTCGGGCCTCTATGGTTTGTCTGATTACGTAATTATTTAAGATTATATATCCATTAGTTTATAATCATAGTGTATTTAATTAGTTATAATAATAATGTGGTTGACGGCTAATAATACAGCCACCCCATTTTGTCGCGTGGGGGGCACAGAAATGGTCCGAGTAAACCTACCAGAGAACGGGCAGCAGCGTTTTTCTGTAAACAATGACCATCAAACAGCGATCGCCAATCTGCCTGCCAAGCTTGGCGATTATGGCGTATCCCTCCAAATGATAGACACATCCATGTGGAAATCTTTTGGCGAAGCCTTTGTCCAGAAGTGGATATTATCCGGCTGAAATAATGATCCTTAGGAAGAGAAAACAAAAACATCAATACGTTTTATATCTCAAATTTCAAGTCACACTACTTATTATAAAACACGGAACACAAAAAGCACCCAACAAATATTAATATATTTTGTAAGGGCATTCAGCCTTTCTCATCACGCTTACACGATAGAGCGTTCGCATGATGCGGAAGGTCCGACTGAAGCACAAAAGTAGATAATTCAATAGAATAGGTCGCTTGTGAAAAGAAAAATAAAACTGAATAAAAAATACAATCACAGGAAACTCGACGAAAAAAATACTTAAAAGTTACGGACACGAGACGATGTCGACACGAGAAAATAATAATGGAATGATATCCACGGGCTTTTAGGGAAGTAAATCTACACTGTATTTGTTTGGCTTTAAGTTTTACAAGTATAGATTTAAATAATTTGTATAACTAACAAAATATTAAACAGAATTGTCCGGCAGTAATGAATTATATTACAAATGTCTTTCTTTATTTAGTATAATAAACCTAATACAGGAGAGAACACAGGAGTTTGCATGCATGTATCTACATTATATGCTTAAAACTACAGTGTATCCACGAAATTTGCATGGACTATGTTATTTTAGGCTATTTTTAACATATTATCCGTACCCTCTGAACTGATTAAGACTGTGACTCAGAAGGTAACTGTTCATTCGTGCTTATAATATCCTATTATAAATATAACTGGTTTTAGAATAATAAAATAACTATGAAAATCTAATTTTGTAGCGGGGCTTACTACAAAAATTCGGATTATTTAAGTGACAAAATGGCTCGGGATCACTCTAAATAAACACATTTAAGTACAATGTAATTTTATGTTAAGTAATAAATATTTTAAAATAGGATTCCTACTGAGCTTACTGGCTGTGTTACTCAGTAGCTGAAACCTCATGCACTGCACGGTAGGGTAAAAAATTGACGATTCTACACAAATGTAATATTTTAACAGAATAAATGAATATTCAATTTGAATATGTGTAAGTTGTGGTTGAAAAAGGCTCTTACTAGTATTTGAGCCGCGTGGTGGGTCTGGTGATCTGTAAAACAGATTTTTTCAAACCTATTTCAGGCACTAGTCTCTCACAAAGTTGGGGCTAGTTGGACACATGCTTTGTTTGGTAATACATAACTACCTATGTATTAAGTAACCCCATTTGTGATGAGATAATAAATGGATTTATTATTATTATTATAAAATATTTATTTTATTTCATTATTAATATAGTACAGTCGGTGGAATTCATACTGAAGGCATCTGTAATATAAACTCGCTCGTTGTATATAATTGTTGCTACATACATGTTCGTAATCAAATGTCTTCATTATTGCGTCGTCTTAGACACATTTGAAATGTAAATTTCACCAGTGGTATTAGTTAAGCCTCGAACATCAAACTTGTTAGTGAGAAGTTGTGATGAAATAGACTGCAATTTTCCTTCAATTATAATTTCATTTGATTGGATATATTATTTTTGCAGCAAATCATCATAGGAAACATAGTACCAATACGAAGGCTGAAGAAGCTCCTGAGGAACCCATTGATGGTGGAGCCATCGAGTGGCCTGAGCCAGAAGATGTGAAGAACTTTGAAATACCTACAGCATTCAAACTTGGTGGAGCAACTGATGGTCGTAAAGAGGTAAATAAAAATATAGTTTAAAAAATATATAGTAAGTATATTGTATTGTGTGACATTGACACATTGTCACATTGTCAATGTGATAATGTGAAAAATAATATATAAGTAATCTATAATAATGTATAAAATAATATATAAAAATCGTATCTTTAATTTATATGTAAAATAAATTAACAAATTAAAAATTATATCAAAGCTAATCAATTATAATATAGTATAATATATTAAATGAACATAAAACAAATTAAATTGTATAATTAAGTAAATGAAATTGTATGCATATAAATTATATTGTGATCTATTTTATTAAGGAATAAATAAGGCTTAAATAAAATAAAAATATTGTATTGTAGAACAACTTTCTTATACCAAGTGAGTCCAAACCAAATAACAATTGCGCATGGTCAAAATGTTATGCACTAATAAATTTATGATAACGGAGTAATAACGTAAGAAAAAAACACAACAGTATACATTTAAATTGATTCCATCATAAAGATAAATGTGAAATCAGAGCCACGTGCAATATGAATTGAGATCAAAAATGTGTATCAAGTTCAATGACCGATCATCCTTAAATATAATAATAATGTCCGATCATCCTTAAATATAATAAAAATAATAATAATGGAATTTCCCTTGATCTTATAAAATCTTATTTGACAGGTCGGTTGCAATGTATACAGATCTCTAGAGTCTGCTTAAAAACTAAACAGGAACTAGAATACATGTCATCCTTTAAAGAAATCACATCAGGTGTTCCCCAAGGGAGCGTCCTTGGTCCGTTGTTACTTCTACTCTACATCAATGACCTCCCATCCCAAACGATACATCCAATGGTATTGTTTGCGGATGACAGCACAGTAATAGTAGAGTGCAAAAATACAGAAACCTATGAAAATGATATTAACAATACCCTTAAAAGCATTATAAGCTGGATGAACAATAATAATTTAATTATAAATATTGATAAAACCAAAATAATGAATTTTTATCAACGTATCTGTCCTGAGAACTTACATATAAATTACAATGACCAGACTGTGGGTTCCACTAATGTAGCTAAATTCTTGGGCATTTTACTTGATAGTCAGTTAACATGGAAAACGCAAGCTGAAAATATTTGCAAAAGGCTAAGTGCAACTGCTTACGCGCTGCATAACTTAGCAAAAAAAGTAGACGCATCCACTCTTTTAGTTGCTTATCATGGTCTAGTTGCTTCAATTTTAAGATTCGGTATCATATTTTGGGGTAACGGTAGTGAAAGGGAAATGATTTTCAAAGCTCAGAAACGATGCATGAGAGCTATGTTTGGTTTGAAAGTTACAGACAGCTGCATACCTTTCTTTAAATCAAATAAAGTGCTTACCTTACCTAGTCTGTATATTGTCGAAGTTGCAATATTCGTAAAGACAAATGTTGATCTATTTCCTGCTCTGAGTGACTCTAGACAAAGATCTACAAGCTTGAGATCACAGTACAAAAACCTATTACAGACAGGGAGTTTTAAAACGGCATTATTAAAAAAGAGCATTTTTTGCATGGCGATTACTATCTTTAATAAATTACCAAATAGCATTAAAGAACAACCCACTAGAATATTCAAAAGGCGACTTTCATTAATGCTTATTGACAAATGTTATTATTCGGTGACAGAATTTTTAAATGATAATAAAATCTGATAATATTACTCGTATGCCTAGCTTATTATACTTTAGTTATTATTTTGTCTTTGTTTTATATTGTAATGACATTATTTTTATTTATCATGACAGCTTGATTCATTTGCCAATAGTAATTTCAAATACAATTATTATAAGAATATTTTATACTGTTAATTATAAGAACACAATTTTCCAAAAAAAATCTTTTCAATTGCTGTGTGTCATATTTTGTTTATTTTGTTTATTTTGAAATTTTGCATGCCGAAAGGTAGAATGTACAAGGCGCTGTTTTTAAATATAAGACCTAAATTGTTAACCTACATTCTAAGCAAATAAATACATTTCATTTCATTTCATTTCATTTCATGTCCTCCTAGCCGAATTTCGGCCACGGCGGCCAGTCTCAACAGAGATTAGCCATCTGCGCGGGACATATTATAGTGCTCAAGTGTGTGCGCAAACACAGGAGCACTTTCTATTCCATCACTCTCATGATCCGATGGGACACCTATGCGACACGACCGGAAAGAGGTCAGGTACAGGACCGACGGCTTTACGTGCTCTCCGAGGCACGGGGGTATAATTGCTGAAATTGCTGCAGAATTACCTGACAGATAGAACACAGTGTGTGGGAATTGGGGATATCTTAAGCGAGGAGGCCCCTGTAACTTTTGGAGTCCCACAGGGAAGTATCCTGGGCCCTACTCTCTTTCTCGTTTATATAAACGACTTATGCCAAATGGAAATTCCTAATACCAAAATTGTAACATTTGCAGATGACACGGCCTTGCTTTTCACTGGTAGCACCTGGAATGAAGTTTTTTCTCATGCTCAGATTGGAATGAACTGTGTAACTGACTGGCTAAATAAAAATATTTTAACGCTTAATGTGGCTAAGACTAATTATATAGCCTTTGCTATCAAATCCAACGATAATCCTGATTCTTCGATTCACATTACTTCGCATTCATGTTTCGGTAAACCGACTATAAACTGTTCTTGCCCTAATCTCACACAGACAGAAAAAGTAAAGTACCTTGGTGTAATGATCGACCGAAATCTAAACTTCCACCAACATAATGACCTTCTTACTGCCAGAATACGAAAATTGATGGTAATCTTTAAATCAATAAGACATGTAGCTGAATTAAGTGTCGTTAAGTCCATATATTATGCTCTCTGCCAGTCACAATTAATATACTGTATCACCTCTTGGTTAGGTGCCTCTAAGTCTCATTTCCTCAAATTAGAAAGAGCGCAGAGGGCAATACTTAAAGTTAGTGCATTCCTACCCTTCTATCATCCTACTGTGGACCTGTACAAACATTGGGAAGTATTAACTGTCCGTCAACTTTTTATTCTCTTTACAGTAACTAAACAACATTCACTGTTAATATATGAACCTGATAAATATAATTATCAAAGACGCAAGGATCGAATCTGTAATACAACTTTATTTAAAACCAGTCTAGCACATAGATTCTTCTGTCACTTAAGTTCTAAATTATATAATAAATTAAATAGGGTGTTATCGATATATTCTTTACCTAAAAACAAATGCAAAGCTATACTTACCGAGTGGTTAATGAAGCTAGATTATAACCTTACAGAAAACTTACTGCAAGCAGGCTAAATATATCAATACTAACACATATAATACCAATACATTAGATGCACACACACATAACACACACATACATAACAAACACACACACACACACACACATACACATACATAACAAACACTCACATACACACTCTATAAAGGCACCTTTTGGTTGATTTCAATATTTAATTATTGTTTTTCTTTTTGTAATTACCCTCCTATAAATATTATTCTTGTACAATATATAATTATGTAAACAGTGTATCGTCGGCCTTTGTTTACCGTGGGGTGGGGGCCTGGTGATCTGACATACAGGCATTTTTATACCTAACTCAGACACCAGCTCCTCACATATCATAGACCAAATCAAATTTGTAAACTAGTTATAAGTAAAATTGTAATATTGTAAGTCTGTTTTTGTGAGGAGGAAATAAACATTATTATTATTATTAATACCGCCAACTCCCAGACTTCGGGCTGATGCTGAGAATTTTTTCTTTTTACAGAAAAGTCCCAAAATCACTTTTTAGCCCGACCCGGGATTTGAACCCAGGCCTCGTTCTCTGCGGGTGAACACGCTACCGCTAGACCAACGAGGCAGTCATAACAACTAATACTATAATTTCTTCGTATAATAACTTATACAATATATAACGTATAATACTTACAATCGATGCAGTTATTATCATCATTGAACGTGGTTCTCATTTCATATTTATGTTTATCATGGAAACAATTTAACTGTATACTGTTTTGTTTTTATCTTACACGATTTCTTTGTTGTAAATTTATTAGGAAATAGCATTTTAACCATGCGCCATTATTATAAAAGAAATATTGTACAGTTTATTATTATCACGTAAACAATATCACACAGTGTGGACATCCTTTTTTTAAGAAATTACCATAGATTTATTGCCTGATATTGAGAGAAAATGATAACCTTCCTCTTATTATGGCAATTATTATTATAATTTATGTCATATTTGTAGCATGCTGTAGTCTTTTGCGAAAACCGTAATATAATAATATTACGGTTTTCCCAAAAGACTACAGCATGGGGCCCTTCAAAAAGGGAGTTATAAGGTTTCTAAAGGGTCGGCAACGCCCTTGGTGTTGCAAGCGTTCATAGGCTACGGTGAACACTTACCATCAGGTGGGCCGTATGCTTGCTTGCCAACTAAGTAGTATACAAAAAAAAATAAGGGTTTTTAAGATATGTTATGTACGGAATGTATTTAAGACCTAATGTAATTTTTTTAATAACGACATTCTGTTTTTGAACGATTAAAATTCAGCTTCAATTTATAGTTCAGTCGATATTGACCCGTTAATTTTGGGTATAGGCCTAAAATTGCGTGAAACTATACACTTATGGGTTACTTAGGTATATCTATTTTGATTCCAGTCTGCACCTGCAAAACACCATGGAAGATCCAGAAACCGATCCCATTAATAGCCAGGATCTGCAAACGTTTGCAAGAAAATGTAATTAATATACTTCTTAGTTAATATCCACTCTTATATTAATCATTATTAAGTGTAAACAGTGCCTAAATATACAAAGTTTTTAGAAAATGATTCATTTGTTTCCTTTTACAAATCGTCCAACGGCATTAAAGTAATAACTGCTATCAGACCTAGACCATAACCGAACTAATAAAATCTTTTACTAATTTCCTTCTTTTACCCTCTCTATTCTTCCTTTTCCCCTCCTATTTTCTCCTTCGGATTTTTACATATAAATAGAAAAAAATAAAAAAAGGTTTATTCCCAGCAAGCACAGATAATCCTTAACTTAGTTTACATCTAAGACGATATAACTAATTGTGTTTAGTTTACATAATACTTATGAAGCATGCAACATTATAAGTACTAGCTAGGAAAGGCGTCTACCTCAGCAAATGTTACAGCAAATGTTATTAGTAAATAATAATGATTACTAAAACGCTGATCTTCCGATAGCGCTTAAAAAACGACTAATTAAATTACAAAATTATCATGCGTATCGACCTGTAGTAGCGTTTGGTTGCGACTCCAACCACTTTAAATGTCATCAAAGAGAATATAAACAACTAGTATTGCGTCATTGCTGTGTTCACCTATCAAAATGTTGACATGCTACACGTTGTTCAGCTTCATAGGCAAATTTTACTCCTTAAGTTATTTTCAATATTTATGTTACCTTGTATATGGGCCCTTACCCTGAAACACGTAGCCTACGACATAGTAGCTACATCCTTAACCTTGCCAAAGATGAGGAGAAGTCAAGGGCAATCATTCAAGAATTCGCCGGGCACTCAGCATTTTCTTGTGTTTGTGTCCCTACATAAGGATGGTATGGTAGAAGGACTGATCGAGGAAAAATGAGTCAGCAACAAGCATTCACTGAAAAAAAAATTTCATAAATATTTTAAAGCTATTTAATCTCAACTATCTAATTGGGTCATCATCATTAGACGCAATATTTCACGAGAATGTCAATGTTAGACCCTCGTCTCAGAATTCACTTCGTTACAAATACTGCATATCAATCAAAGTTATGCTCTCTCATTTGCTTGTACAATCGTTATTCCTTCCATTTCGGGGTTGCTGTATCTAGCTACTTTCTTAAAATATTAAAATAATAGGGACCCATACGCATACCCATCTTGTGGGTGTCGCAAAAGGCTAATGACTACAGCAGGTAATAGGGTAGCAGCGCCGCAGGTGTAGTAGTTAACATCTAATGGTCGGTCGCGAAGACGCACGGCAAGTGCGGTGATTTTATTTTTCTAAGGCAGGTGAAATGTCTTCACATGTCACCCGCAAAAAGTGTCTGCGGGTGGGAATGTCGGACTCGCACCTGCCGTGGATTTCTTCTGGCGCCTGATGGGGGGAGCCCGGGAACAGGTGTATGCTGCCCCGTAGTCCCCTTTTTGCGCTATGTGCCAGGTGGAAACGTACTCTGGGAGGTATCTAGTTTGTCATTTCCTGCTAGACCGGCACAGCGACCGCGCCACAAACAGCTGTCTTTCCGAAGCTCCTTCTGATCAACATATTTATATATACATACAAATAATAGATAATATATGCGCATACTCGGGTGAATTCTATTCGGTCACATAACCGTGGAAGGGTCAACATTACGTATACGCTGAGGTACAAACATGAACACTGTTCACACTGTGTGTCTTTCTTCCCAGAAAAATTCAAAGAAAACATTTTGGCTCGATCCGTGCTCGAATTCACTACGTTAAACCAACAGGCAGTTAGCTCATGATATGTAAGTTGTACTGAAACACGAAGTCGATGAACTTTATATCAAAACATATTTTTTATACCGTCACACACCACTCCGATTACACTTATACTAACATCGCTAAAAGCCACTTTCAAAAACAAGATAAAGAATGTGTCAAGGTTTGTCAGCTTTTGAATTGTTTGCGGAAAAGTCCGAGATACTTGTGTTGTAAATAATTTATTGCCACAGTTTTATCCACTGGCTCGTTGATACCTAGCGGCAGCCTGTTCATAGATAGCTATATAAAGAGCACCTAAGTATAATTGACGAGGCCAGAAGCTTTTATAGACGTTTTCTGATAAGCAAAAGTGATATACAAATTAAAATGACTAGATTTTAGAGCTAGTCCGTCCGTATGGTCTGTTTCATCACATAAATGTAGAAAAATCCTTAAATAAACACCAACTTAAAAGATATGATGATGATAATAGATTCAGAATAGGATAATTCTGTTCCAAAGGACAGGTTAAGTTACTCTCCATTGACAAAAAAAACTTGAGAGGTGTCAAGGGACACCCGGATGGAACGAAGTTATTTCTTATTATTTATTATGTACAAAAAACCAGTATACACTCAAAGAAAATAATCGTCGCGACACCACACTGTTCAATGCGAAATAGAAATGAAAATATCTGGCTTGCTTTCTATAAAAGAGAGAGAGAGAGAGAAAGAGTGAGACAGACAGACAGAGAAACATGCGCCCGCCGCACAGCTGCAAAAAGTGTCTTTTCGTAAGATTTTTTTCCGTCTAGCCCCCTTTCACAACGCGCGATAAGGAACTTCGTTCCAAATGGGAACCCCACCTCGAGTGGTTTGACTAAGAGTTTTGACTAAGGTTTGGTACTTCTCGCGTCCGTTTTGAAGAAATCTTGATGTCTCAAAATATATTTCCAACTCCAGCTCATCAGGGGCTGTGTTTAACACATAACGAAGATGGTGCGGTTGGCAGGATGTTGACGCAATGCCCAACGACCCTGGAAAGAATAGAAAAGCAGTTAGGATTCCGTCTAATAACTTGTTTTTAGGTGACTGGGACTGGGTTTAAAATAGTAGTTAAATAAATCTGTGGGTCACGAACACGAATATACCATCCATGAACACGAAGTATCACCAGACCGAGTACTACTACGAATAAATTAAAATACCCAAAACCTTTTGGCACTGAAGAACTCACTTATATATTGTGTAAAAGATTTGTATAGTTTTTTATGCAAACTCTTAGGAGGCGTACACCGCTAAATTAAATAAACGTTGTTCAGTTTTAACTTCAATAGAATACTTCGAACAATTTACTTTTTAACACAAAGCAACAGATTCGATTTTGAAACGTTCCCTAGCCAACATTTTTCAATTTGGTTGATGCTTTAGAATTGATTGAATGGTGGTGTTTGTAAGGTAATGTTTGCGCCTTGAACTTTTGCCCGCAAATTGCGGCTTACAAAAATCTACTTATCAGCCCGAGTACTTACGTGAAAGTGCTTTCGAAATTTCAGAGAAAAATAAGATTAAACATTAAACTGTAAATAAATAAATAAACGCTTTTCAAGTATGCAGCAAGATTAGACACAGAACTTTAATTCTACCGTCGACTTCTTTTTTATAAGGGCGGGAGAATCCCTACTATTCCCTACGCATGCCACCCGCAAAATTTGTCTACAGTTGGGTATGACGGAGTCGCACCGTATAAACCTAACCTGCCGTGGAGTTCTCCTGGTGGGTGATAAGAGGAGCCCAGGAAACGCGGGTATGTTGCTCCGGTTCCCCCTTTTGCGCCATGTCTTAGATAGTCTGGACACGTGCCCTGGGAAGGCTCTGGGTTGCCCTCTCCTATTGCTGAGTCCTGCTAGTCCGGCACAGTGACTGCCACAAACAGATCGCAGGCTTCCCGGAGCTGCTTGCACGTGGCGGCAGTAGAGGACACTTCTTATACCATCTACCTAACAAAAGATAAGGGAATATACTTTTACTAAACCTTGTACATCCAATATCTCCCGTCTCCCACCGTAATTAACATCGCTATTTATCTACTCGGCTGTCTTACGTTAACTGTTAAACACAATCACTAAGCTGTAGCACATGTATATGTATGTATATGTAATATTGCGTCAGAGCCCTATTAAATAAAACTTATAATTATATAATATGTATATTATTATCTCCTATAATAATTCCTATTCCATAAACTGATTTCCTATCCTACTCCTTTACTGTTCAAACAATCAGGCTGTGGAACTCTTTCGCCTAACATAAGAGACTGAAATACCATCGCCCTTTTTAGAAAATGGGTAAAGAACACTACCTGTCATATACACTTTTAAATTTTCGCGTATCATAATTATACGTAAGGCTGATTGCAGAGTAACGCGTACGGCACGCGCCGGAGGCCGGCGCGTCTCAACAGCGCGCGCTTGACACGCGGACCACTGTGAAACGAGTTTTAGTATAGCGGGTTTCTTTGCAAAGTACAGTTGTGTATAATCGTGATCATGGAGACAAACCGACTAAGAGGTTTAGCTATTTATTTTTTATTGAAAAGAGTGCAACAGCGACGTCGGCGTATCAGATTGCAAATTGTTCAATGCCTCTTTTGCCTCCGTTACTGAGAGGCGCCTTCGTAAAATTGTTCTCCAATTTATGAGAAGATAATTACAGGTTTTTTAAACATTTTGAAGACAAGACAATATCTTAATACAAGCTAGACATGACGAAGTCATAAGGGTTCCGTTTTTTGCCATTTGGCTACGGAACCCTAAAAATGTCAGCTATTCCGCATCAAGCTAAAGAAGAATAATGTAAATCGGTTCATAAAAAAGGTTTTAGGTTTAAGGTTTAAGAACTTTATTTTCTCAAAAAGAAATACATTTCACTTATATGTGAAAACAACATTTCTAAATAAGTTAAGTTAGGGCGACGAGACAGTTCATGTGGAAATTATAGAAAGAAAGAGTTTTACTATTTAAATCCTCAAAAATGTATTTTTTTTTAAGCTTTTTTAAAGGTATATATATACTTCTAGTCTTTTACAGGTTTAGGCAATTTATTGTAAAGCTGTGCTCCTTTATACAGTATAGTACTTTCCCCGTAGTTTGTCCGAGGGGCCTGAAGGGCTATATTATTTGCTTGTCTAGTTATGTATCTTTTTTCAGTGTACAATTTTTTGGAAAACGTGATTTGTGTATGTATTTTTTTATTTAATATTTTGTGTACAAGTAAACATGTATTATATCTATATATTTGTGAAATATTCACTATCTTTGTGTCTTTGTAAACTTTTAGTGTAGGCGTGCGATACTTATATTTAAAAAGGACTTTAATAATTTTATTTTGAGCTCTTTGCAAGATGCTTAGGTTAGATTTGTAAGTAGAACCATATATCTCTATAAGGTATTCTAAATGGGGTTTCACCATGGAGTTATAGATTACATAGCAAACTTTTGTAAATAAATCTTAGCGTAATCCGTGTACCTACGTACATAAAAAAATGCGCTTGTGCTAAAAGGTGCGCATACATGCGCTACCAAAAAACGACAAAACAATAAACGATCTTGTACGCGCGTATTAAACGCTAGTCATCTGAAACTGTTCTCTAAGTTCACGCCAAAAAGCTCTTGAACAGTATGAATCTAGCTAGACTGGCAAAGATTTAAAAACGTCTGTGCCAAAGACAATAACATCGTCCACATAAACAAAAATTTTCATAGGAAAATGTCCATAAAATAAAAACTACTGGTCCAAATGTAATATTTTTATGGGACCAAATGGCAACTATTCCGCATCAAACTAAAGAAGAATCACGTAAATCGTATCAAAAATATCCGAGTAACCGGTGTACATAGAAAAAATACCAGTGAGCTTGAGAACCTCCTCCTTTTGAAATCGGTTAAAAATCGTTACTCATTTTAAGTGTACGCAATGGCGCGTGCGAGACGCGTCACTCTGAAACGCTAGCTAGCCAGTAGAGGAGCTCGGGCCGCGCGCGCTTCGCCAGCGCTAGCCGAAAGCGCGCGTCTCACACGCGGCGCGTTTGAACTGCGTGACTATGAAACGCAACTACTATCTAGTGTAGTTGTAAGCGAGCGCGTTTGGACGGCGCCGGTCGCCGGCGCGACTCTGAAATCAGACTAAACATTGTTAACAGGTATTAACACGACTAACCTTATTGTTATTTTCCCGACGTTTCGACCAAGTTGCACTACCTGTCCTCTTCGCCTTAGATATATTTATTTTTATTATCTTTTTATTTAAATTTGTGTATATATTTGTGTTTTTCTACTACATATTTTTAATATTAGAAACTAGCTGTACCCTGCGCGCGTTGCTGCGGCAATATATAGGAAATTCATTGGCATTATAGTGGTGCCATCTGTCGAAGATTGGTCGTACTAACTCGAAACTTTCGTAGACTCATGCACAACACTTTGCTGAAGAACATCACATGATCAAATGCATAGTTTATTATTATATAAAGGACATACAGACAAATATTCATATTTAGGGTTCCGTACCCAAAGGGTAAAACGGGAACCTATTACTAAGACTTCAATGTCTGTCTATCTGTCTGTCCGTCGGTCACCAGGCTCTCATGAACCGTGATAGTTAGACAGTTGAAATTTTCACAGAAGATGTATTTCTGTTGCCGCTATAACAACAAATACTAAAATATACTAAATAACAAAACTACTACTTAATAAAATAAATATTTATTTTAAATTCACGTTTGTTGTATGGGAGCCATACAACAAACGTGAATTTTTGCTCGTTTTTATAGAAAATGGTTAGGAACCATTAGTGCGCGAGTCCACGACTCAGTTTTTATATTTATAGATAAGTAAGTAGTACCCATTCGTACAATGTAATCTTTTGTATTGTATTCTTTCTTTATACTGGATATTAAAATAAATAAAACTTATAGTTATATGACAGTGACGTTACTATTGTTTAGTAAAGGACAATATATGAGTCAATAGCATTTTTCCATTTAAATGTTTTTCTTATAATTCATAATACCTTGACATACGCTTCAACAGTAACAATGGCAAGAATCGTAAAATAAACGGTACAAAATTGTCAACCTATATATTTTTCAAAGATAAACTTGTCAACTGTCACTTCGCATTGTAAAGTTTACTAAACAGGTTTCATGAAAAATAGATTTGATTTCTTCACTTTAAATAAAATGGTCATTTTTTCACCTGTTTAAACTCATATTCATATTCTAAATGATTACAATTCTATATTTTATTAATTCCGTAAAATGATTACAATCGTCACTTTTATTACCATTGTCATTGTCGTGGTAGGTACTGAGAAACTGCCAGAGAACTCAGTACAAATCCTTTAAAAAATCATAAGATTGATTACATATTTTTATGTGTGTTGAATTAGAATAACTCAATCCCAAGCACTTTTGTCACTTAATAATCAGAAATTTAGTAATATGCCTTGCTACACAATTTTGCTATAATAAAAAATAATATCTTGGGACAACGTCACACAGATCATCCTAGCCCCAAACTAAGCAAAGCTTGTACTATGGGTACCAGGCGACGATATACATACTTATATTGATAGATAAATAGGTACTTAAATAGATAGATTAAATTAAATATTTTTAAACTTATTTTTAGACAAGTGTCTAATATCTTTGAGAAGTGTGTTATAGGATCTACAGCCACATAAAAGAGTTAGGTACTTATTTATTGGAGACGGGTAGTATGTAACGTAAGATTATGCTCATATAACCAATAAGCCGGTTTATAAGTACAAATCATCGAATAGTTTTACAGTGTCAATATCTTTACAGATCATAAAGTGTTTGTCACTATTGGAACCGTATAGATTCATTATCTTCGACCAGTGTGTGTTGCCAGTGATGACTTACGGAACAGAGACGTGATCGCTCACTATGGGCCTTATCAGGCGGCTCAAGGTCACCCAAAGAGCAATGGAAAGGGCTATGCTTGGAGTTTCCCTGCGAGATCGAATCAGAAATGTTGAGATCCACAGGCGAACCAAAGTAACCGACATAGCCGTAAGAATTGCCGAGCTGAAGTGGCGGTGGGCGGGGCACATAGCTCGTTGAGCCGACGGCCGCTGGTGCAGACAGGTTCTCGAGTGGCGACCACAAACCGGAAGACGCAGCGTGGGCAGGCCCCCTACAAGATGGACCGATGATCTTGTGCGGGTCGCTGGAAATCGCTGGATGCGGATAGCGCAAGACCGGCAATTGTGGAGGGCCAATTTGCAGGCAATTTGGGGGAGGCCTTTGTCCAGCTGTGGACGTCTTTCGGCAATTATGATCGTGATGATGAGATTCATTATACGTCTAACTCAGAATACAGTAATTGAATACTAGGGCTATTCCAATTGATTTTCTTACAACCTCATTTGCTTTAAATGTTTATTTTAATTTATATTCAAATAATATTATTTATGTTTTGTTTATTTGCTTCTCCAAATTTGCCTTACAATAACTACATTTACTACTATAATACTTCTGTAAATTAATTAACAAACTGTTGAGATAACATCGCTTTTGGCTATTAATCCATAAATGTCGCGGTAAATCGCAATATAAATTCACTTTACGACAAAGTATTCAAATACCAAAATCTTCTTTTGAATACTTCTTATAGCATAGTTTTTATAATAAACTATTATTTAATTTATTAATTTAAGCATTTTAAACATGCTGAACTGAAAACCGCACTTAAAAACTATTCATTTTAAAAGATGTCGGAAACTTATCAAACTCTTGTCAAATATCAATGAAATTATAAGCGTGTAGAATGTCAGTGTTTATTAACATGAAAAATTGTTGATTTATTTGAAAACTTGAGTAACATTAGTTACGTAAATAGTATGATATAAGTAGCACTGCACTATAAGTTGTGTCAGTATTTATTTATAATAAAAACCGGCCAAGTGCGAGTCGGACTCGCACATGAAGGGTTCCGTAGCAGCAAGTATTTCAGTTGATTAAATGAAACCAAATTGCGGTTTATAACGTATTAGTAAAAAAACTACTTGCTAGATCACGTTCAGACCAATTTTCTTTGTTAGTTTCTATGGTAATGTATATCATATATTTTTTTAGTTTTATCATTCTCTTATTTTAGAATTTACAGGGGAGGGGGGTGACACTCATTTTACCACTTTGGAAGTGTCTCTCGCGCAAACTATTCTGTTTAGGCAAAAATGATATTAGGAACCTCAATATGATTTTTGAAGACACCCCACATGTATGGGTACAATCAAAAATTTTTTTTTGAGTTTCAGATCTATGTACGGCGACCCCCCAAAATTACTGTTCTTTTTCTATTTTTGTGTAAAAATCTTAATGCGGTTCACAGAATACACCTACTTACCCAGTTTCAGCAGCACAGCTCTTATAGTTTCGGAAAAAAGTGGATGTGACATACGGACGGACAGACAGACAGACATGACGAATCTATAAGGGTTTTTGCCATTTGGCTACGGAACCCTAATAAGAATATAGAACTTTATGAGAAAAAAGTCTTAATTGCAAGGCGTATATCTGATCTCTCAATAGCCATGCCATTTTATTATGAGAGCAAAGAAATAGATAATGCGAAAACACTAAGCCTCGTGGTGGATAATATGTCACTGTATCATAGTCTTTTTTAAGGAACGTAAGTTAACGAAATTACACCTCTTTTTTTGAAGGAAAAGTTCGAAGGCTCTGAGAACACGTAAAACCTGAATCTGATCTCTAGGGTAGCGAATGTATCACATATATGTATGTACCGTCAAGTAATATATAAGAGTGGACCCTTTATAATTGGCTGATTTCTACTGAGATAGGCTGATGTAGTCAAAACTCTTTTTGTTATTGGAACGACGTTCCTTATCGCGCGTTGTGAAAAAGCTAGACGGAAAAAATTCTTACGAAAGGTGTCACGACACTTTGTGCAGCTGTGCAGCGTGCGCATGTTTCTCTGTCTGTCTCTCTCTCTCTCTCTCTTATATAAAGCAAGCCAGATATTTTCATTTCTATTTCGCATTGAACAGTGTGGTGTCGCGACGATTATTTTTGTTGAGTGTATACAGGTTTTTTGTACATAATAAATAATAAGAAATAACTTCGTTCCATCCGGGTGTCCCTTGACACCTCTCAAATTTTATAATATGTCTCGAATAGTCACCATGTCTGTTTGAAACTTAACACCGAACCAAAAATTCAGTCTTTTCCACAAACAACTGTACACTGGTCAGGTTGCTGCTGGTGATAACATATCATGTCCATCGCTGGAGCATTTTTTTATTAATATCCTGGGACATTATTCACACACGACCATCTGATCGCAAACTAAGCAGAGATTGTACTATGGAAACCAGATAATTTACTACATTCTTTTGTAAACACATACTTACTTATATAGACAATTACACCCAGACTCAGGACAAGCAGACATATTCATGAACACAAATATCTGAGTTCGATTCTCAAATCGAACTCACGACCTGCGGCATGGAACGCAAGCATCTTTCAACCACGCCAACTGGCCTATCATTATGCCGAGTGCCAACCAGTTTTTACCCAAATGTGAGGCACACATTATAATTAAAGCGTAAGTTAATATTTACTAGAACTATCAGTCTCAATAACAAATTTATTATCTACCTTTTTGTAACATTTAATTTATATTTCATTGTGTTTCTCTGTAAGATGCCTACATTTCTTTAGATGATCTCACAATATGCATATCTTTAAATGTCGTTTTGGTGCAGAAATAAATGTTTCTTTTCTATTTTTCTCAGTAAAATTAAACAAACTACTTTTTGGCGTATTATTTTAATATTGTGATTATGCGGGGCCTAGATTAAAAACAAATATACGTACTTCTTGTAACGTCAATCAAACACAATAGGCTTGCCAACCACACAGTACAGTTTATTTTTAATCTCGCTTTCACTGGCCGTATGAGATTGAAAGGTCGTGTTGTGACATTTTGAACAAGATTTAAAATATTTGATTTGATTTGAAACCGTTTTAATGGAAATATTCAGGCTTTACCATGAGTTACGAAAATAAACGTTCCAGTTTGAAATTTTGACGGCAATATGATGGCGTGATTTAACAACGAAGCTTTGTTGCCATCGACAGCTCTAATTCTTTCATACGTTTCCGTACGATCCGTATACTTGTTTGGTGAAGAGAGCGTCCATAGGCTACGGTGACCGCTGAACACCAGGTGGTCTCTGTACTTGTTTGGCGTAGAAAGCGTCCATTGGCTACGGTGACCGCTTAACACCAGGTGGTCCCTGTACTTCTTTGGTGCTTTGGTGTAGAAAGCGTCCATAGGCGACGGTGACCGCTTCACATCAGATGATCTGTATACTTGTTTGGTGTTGAGAGCGTCTATAAGCTACGGAGACTTCTTGTTCAACAAAAAAAAACAAGCTTTAGAATTTTCACATACGTAATTTTGCTCCCGGTCTCTTTATATTTTCACTCACTTATATCTCCCTCTCAACTGCCGTTTGCCTTTCCGTAATTCACCAGCTTACATCCCAAGTCAAGCGTGCCTATAGAAGTTTTACTTCAAAATTATTCAGGACTAATATTGACTTATAATGGTACCAACATCACTAAACAGAATCTAATACATAAATTTTCTAAATTGTCAAAGGAATTTCGCGACTGACTAACCTAGATGGTGTCCATGAAATAACGTCAGTCTACTCAGCCGTCAGTGAAGCATCAAGCACGGCTGATATAGCACGATAATTAACTTGTTACGATCCTTATTGGGATGCCTTTTATAAGGAAAACGGGAGGGAAATAGGGGAGGGAACACTTGTGTTACGGAACACATAAACGTAAACGTAAACGTAAACCTGATTAAATCTGTTGTGTATTGTGTGATACGAATAGCTAGGTAATTGACGTATGTATAAGATCCATTTAACGTGTATTTAACGCTGCTGTTGACATTTTTCAACGCATTTTCCAATGAGTCTAAGTGATTCTCAACGCAATCGATCGCCCGTTTTGTATTTTGCAAACTCACACTCACTAATGAGTTATTGAATATGAACTCATCATTTTTGTGAGCTATAATTAACAAAGCTGTCAATTCTGTTTATTGCTCGACTAAATTTATTTAAAGTTTATTACTGTAGTATATTTATAATAATATTGGTAGGTTACAAAATATTATTATTATAACTGCATATGAGGGTGTTTGGAAATAAATTAGTATGGAACCAAGTAACGTGTGTTTCACAACAATTACATAATCTGTTTTATATTTCATTTTCACATTTTGGATATTTACTACGTTTAAACAAAAAAAGACAGTTTTTAGATAATATTATTTAAATTGATTTGATGTCGGTTGCCTCCTCTATTCAGAGCAAACATCATGTAGACAAGTTCACTCCAGACAATATTAAACAGTAGTTTTCTAGATAGTATATTACACTATCCAATGCAAATATATAATAGTATCCTGGGTCATTATTTACACTCGGTTATCTGATCCCAAACACTGCAGAGCTTGTACTATGGAAACCAGATAACTAATATATTACATATACTACGTTTTTTTATAAATACAGACTTATATAAATAATTGCACCCATACTCAGGACAAATAGACATGTTCACACGAATATATTATAATGATAATCAATTTTCTGCTGTTCAAATGATTAAAATGAAGAAAACAAAAATAATTTTGGCTCATCTTACTTCAAAAAAATAATAACTAACATTCCCATGGAATGTGTAGAAAGAGAAAAATATATTTCTACGACCTAACCTCTCATCGCCGCTCACGTCTCGATCAGGTTAGAGCCTAATAGACTGGCATATGACGACAGTAATATACCTTGGCGCCATCAGACCTTCCAAGGACAATGTCATGTACTCGGACTGGTTCTGTTCTTTGAAAGCTTCCAAGCGGCTCAAGTATACAAATCTGTAAAGAGATCATATATTTGAGCTGTTTGGGACGCTAGGGCCTTGGGGCCCAAGTACGTGAATTTTACTCCGCGAGATTTCTAAACGCTTAGTGGATGCTACTCGTGTCGCGAGGACTGGCGCTTACTTAAAACATATGCCGCCGGCCTTATGTGCCTCTAGCACGAGTTCCTGCAGTTTACTTACTCGATCACACGTACAGTTTCGTCCCATATATTGAGCATCAGAGTTTTAGTTCTTAATAGTTTCCGTGAGAGGCGCTGGTGCTCAATGTATGGGAGGAAACTGTACGTGTGATCGAGTAAGTAAACTGCAGGAACTCGTGCTAGACGCACTGGGCACGATGCCGGTGGATGACGATGCGGCCGAATACCTCAACGCTCAGGGCTTCTGACAATATTTTTGATATAATTTAAATTATTTAAGTTTTACTGGCTTATTTTAGTCTTCAATATAGTAAATAATTAATCAGTTTATTGCTATCCCATAATTATTCAATTCACACCAATAAAACTAGATTAAAGCCACACAAAATAGATATTAAAGAATATTTTCTAGGATTTCCAATGAAGCCCTTTTTTAAAATTTTGCTTTCTTCTCATATTGTGTGATTTTTATTTGATTGATTCTTAGAAATATTTCCTCATGCAATATGGCCAGATAAGCTATATCTAAAGCTATTTTATGTTTTCGTATCATCTCTAGAAGCTGAGATACACAAATACGGCACCACAGTCATATCCGAAGTCTGTGATGTTGACGGATACATATGTAATGGACATGTGATAGTACGGTCAGTGCGACTAAGTACTATCATAAATACATAGGTACGGTACCCAAAACAATTTTCATTTATTACATATCCATCGAAAAAATCTGTGCAGGACTATTCAACAGCAGTAGTATCCACGTAGGAAGTTACGGCCTGTATCAGTAGGGGTTAGAAATTGGAAGCCTGTAGGAAAGTCGCCAATATAGACTGTGACCAAATATTACAGTCAAAAATGTCTCTATAAAGTATAAAACCTAGTTTTTACGGAATCGAGTAAAGAGCTTTACTAATTTAGCCAAATTTGATTTGTCTAACTAAATTTAGTAAAGCTTGATTTAATTACGAGTTAAGTCTAAACCAGTTTTGATTGCAGACTGCAATGTGACTTGATATTACGTCAAGTGATAAGTTTAAAAAAAAAATAAGGGGTAGACAATTAAGTTAGAACTAAGATCTATGTTGATGCAGTCACGGGGAAAACTTAAGCAGAACAATAGTGAAATGTCAAAAGTGTAGTTAATGCCAAGACTTTGTGTGTCAGAGTATCAAAAATAGCACCGTGAAAATAGTGCATTGCACGGCCGCCTAATTAAGCGACTATGTTATTTATGTTCAACATGAGCTTAGGTCGCACTTAATAAAGTATAGTATATATTAGCTCGTGACTTATAAAAATATTTCGTCACCGTAGCCTAGTTGGTAGTGCTCCTGCCTACGAAGCTGGTGGTCCTGGGTTCGAATCCCGGTAATTGCAAATATTTGTGTGATGAGCACGAATATTTGTTTCTGAGTCATGGATGTTTTCTATGTATATAAGTATTTATCTATCTATATAAGTATATCGTCGCCTGGTACCCATAGTATTAGCTTTGCTTAGTTTGGGGCTAGGATGATCTGTGTGACATTGTCCCCAGATATTATTATTATTATATATTTTGTTTTTGGAATTAGCACGTGAAGTGAAGTCTAGGAATTATTAATACAACTAAATATCATAAATTTGTAATTATTTGAAGCGATCAAGAAATATATATTCTGTTAATAACAATATTGGCTTTATAAAAACGTATTACTCTGGAGCTGTTTCCGTGACCACAGTCTGTGTCGTTGGCGGAGTGGAAGACGTAATATTAGGAGCAGTCGTAGGTGTAGTTGGGGCTGAAGTGGTGGTCGTAGCAGCAGAGCTCGCCGTTGAAGTGGTTATGCCGCTATTGCCCGTTAAGAAGCATGAAAGATTGAATCCGTTGCAAAGCAGGCAAACTACCTGTAAAAGTATAAGGTTAGTCTGGTTTAAGAAAGAAAAAGGAAAGTTGAAGAAGAAGAAAGTAATAATAATAATAAGAAGAAGAGTGAAATGGACAGTGTTATTATTGGGAAATATAACCGGTACGGAATAATAATGTGCTCTTATTTGATTATAAGTCGTTGCAGTGATTTTCAACAGAGACTATCAATCTTGGCAGGAAATATAATAGTAACCCTGACTTGGCACTGCACTCTACTAATATAAAGAGAGATCAGGCTTTTAATAGTAATTGAAACAGCTGAATAATGACTTCAAATAAAGTTAATCAAAGAGAAAGAGAAAGAGTAGTTGTAACATAACGGACCAAAATTTTAACAGAGACTACCCGTTCGCATAAACACAGGGGAACTTTTTATTCCCTCACTCTCATGTATCTGTGGGACAGAAAAGCCAACACGAGCGTGAAAGAAGTTATACGAGTAGGTAAACCGATAGCTTTGCGGATGCATTACCAAATTCCAGACTTTGATTTTTGACAGACAGATTTTTTTTGTCCTTCTTATTGTAAATTCTAAATGTTTTCATACAATCCGTGTACCTAAATATGTCTATGTCACTAGAAATAATTAATAAATTAATAATTATTTCTAGGTACATATATATTTAGGTACACGGATTGTATGAAAACATTTACGGTAAGATTTATTTTATAATAGTAATGATATTTAGCTAGCTGATATGTTCTTGTCAATTTTTTTGTACGTATTAAAACATTCGACATTAGTTGTATCATATATTTATATGAATGTGTCAAGCTGTGCGGCTGACGGCAAAGAATATCACCACCTCATCTAATCCTGTGGGGGGCGTAGAATTCGTCCTCTCTCTAATATAAGCTAGAACCATATCAATCAAATTATAGACAGGTATCATGCGGTGTTCCACAGGGAAGCGTCTTAGGGCCATTATTATTCCTGCTCTATATTAATGACCTCTCTGAAATTACACAATACCCATGTACTTTATATGCTGAGGACATATCGATAATAATTTCTACTAACTACGACATTAATAATCATATTCTTGACGTCACTAAAACAATTAAATCTATTATTTTATGGCTTAGTGACAATAATCTGCATGTTAATTTGACTAAAACTAATTTAATAAAATTCAAAACATATGCTTACATATGGGTTCATTTTTTGGAGTAACTCCACCGAGGTACATAGAGTTTTTGTGGAACAAAAAAAATGTGTTCGTGCTATAGTAGGCATTTCCCCATGGGAATCATGTAAGCCTGTGTTCTATGATCTACAGTTATTGACTTTGCCGTGCGTGTACATATACGAGGCTGCAAATTTGTAAAAGAGCATAAAACTCTATTTGTTAATGCTAAAGATAAATACCCCAGGAACAAAAGAAATCCTGAAAGAATAGTTTTGTCAAAATTTCCAAGAACCACACTGTATCTCAAAAATAGTTACAGAGGTAATAAAAGAAATGCCATTAAATGCCTTTAAAAAGAATTTAAAATCATGGTTAACTGAGAAAGCATTTTACTCCGTAAGTGAATTTATGGCATAACTACTTAATGAAATTGTAATGATAATGGTGTAATCATAATAATAATTATTTTACTAAACTTTCTAAACTTTACTGCAAATAAAGAATATGAATATGAATATGGAATATCTCCTAGAGAACGGGCAGCAGCGACTACAATGACCATCATACTGCGATCTCCAACCCGTCTACCAATAATAGCGATTATGGCGTATGCCTCTAAATGTTGGACACAACTCCATTGTGGAAATCTTTAGTCTTTGTCCAGCAGTAGACGTCATTTGGCTGACATAGGTGAATAGGTAGAGGTCCTTAATTTATATTAATATAGGCGTTAATTACCTTACTGTTTTGTGAGAAATTGGTGCATATACTACTGAATCCAAGACGATTAAAACCTGCAAACAAATCACAGTATTCATACATTTTTAATTATTATACAGGCATTTGTTTTAATTTTTAAAACGTTCGGAGTCTCATAAATATTAATCAACTAGTAATCAGGCATATAAATTGCCTCACTTTTATTTAATTCATACAATTGTCAAACATACGAGCTTCTTCCTGCTCTATTATCCCAATTTCTATTGAGATTGGCTCCTTGTAGCGGCTATTTACCACAATTTAAAACGTGTGACCGCCATCTTGAGAGAACCAGCCCATTCTGATTAGTAACTTACGTAGCAAGTCTCTTTAGATCTATCTAGATTTTTCGAGGCTTTTTGCTATTAAACCATTGCCTTAATAGCAAATTAAATTAATAAATACTTCTTCTTAATTGATTTATCATTTCATCATTTATCAATCATCAATGTATCATTCATTATCATTATCTGTATATATACGAAGTAATCGTTGGTATTCGGGTAAATATTTATTTTGATTATTATAAATTTAATACCTTTATAATGAATATCTTCGTAATTATGGAAGGGCTTTATAAAACTACTAATCTATTATAAAGTATAGTATAGACTTATTATAACACCATTTTACCCTTTTTCACTTATACAATCAAATAGTTATAACTAATACTAATTACTTCATTTTCACCAAACAATCTAATTATTATTTTTCATAAATTGGAATAAAATGAGTTTATTTGGATCGCTTTAATTCCCTTCCTAGTGTCAGTGTTTTCTTTTGACTTCTTTTTCAAGCATTATTGGCAAATAACACTGCGAGACGAGTCCACTACATTCTGAATCTAAATCTATTGCCTCTTGCCCAACCGCCTATTGTAATGAACCTCTTTATATTAATTAAAAGATAGATAATAGTTTATTTAGATAATAAATAAGAAATCGCCTATTGTAATGAACCATTAGCTTAATAGAAAATCAAATTAATAAGCAATTGTAATTAATTTATTATTTATCATCATCTGCCCAATACACACCATTGATTAAAATTACTTTTTGTGATCCTTGTTATCCGTGTAAATATTTGACACTAATAGTGTTACACGTTATTATGTTTGGACGGATTGCAAACTATCGCGTTGAGCCATAATATAAATATACTAGCAGTGCCCGCGCACTTCGTTCCGCGTTATAAATATTTTTGTCCATGCCCGTTTGTCTCGCAACTTGGATTACATTATTGAAGTTTAAGTAAAGATGCGTTATTAATTTTGGAATTTTTCATAACCTATGACACTCCACAGTAATGTAGCTTTCTATTGGTAAAATAATTTTGAAAATCGGTTCGGTAGATCCAAAGTTTAACCCCTTACAACGTCATAAACTCACAAACGTTACCTCTTTATATTATAAGTATAGATTAAGAGATGTATAATAATACGTAAACCTACCTTGTCCTCGGTAGTTACTAAAACCATCGTACTGCGAACCATACGAAGTTCCTAAAAAGAGAATATGAAATTAAAGACACTTAGTCTAAAAGTTAGTCGTCAAAATATTATTGAGCTAACAATATAAGAGAAGGTCCCAAGTAACGAACAGTCAGGAATTCTATGAATAATCATAAACCTATTATGAATGTCAATAAAGACGGACGGTTTAGGTGTCTTCAAAGATATCATTCAATTTTTATTTTATTAAACGTATCTTGTCCAAAATATCTCAGAATCTTCCAGAAAATATGTGAATACACATAGGCACAATAATTTCCTAACCATTTTTCTAATTCCCTTAGGACCTAAGGGAATTAGAAAAATGGTTAGGAAATTATTGTGCCTATGTGTATTCACATATTTTCTGGAAGATTCTGAGATATTTTGTTAATTTTTACAGTTTGAAGACTTTGAAGCACAAAAATTGGTTATATTACCTAGCTATGTTTTCGGGTCGGGTCAAAAAATAGGGATTTATCGATTTTTCCGTAAGTCTGTGATTTGGAGAGCACGTAAAGCTGGCGGTCCTGTACCTGACCTCTTTCCGGTCGCGTCGCTAGTCGTCCCATCCGATCACGAGCGTGATCGAATAGAAAGTGCTCCTGTACTTGCGCACACAATTGTGCATTATAATACATATGACCTGCGCAGTTGGCTAATCTCCATTGAGATAGGCCGCCGTGTCCGTAATCGATACAATCGTAGGAAAGTCAAAACTGTACATTGAATATTTTTTTAAAAGGACACTTGGGACGTGATCTATAATCGATATCGAAGACAAAACTATAGCTTCTAGAATTTTTGTCTGTTTGTCTGTATGTATTTCCGGGCTAAACTCAAAAAGTACTGCATGGATTTACTTAAAATTTTGCATGAATATTACTAAGCGGTCGGGTCAACATATAGGCTACATATTATCACGCGATCACCTACGGGGGAGGAGCTGCGATAATTTGTAAAATTTAACGCGGGTAAAACTGCGGGGCACAGCTAGTCTATACATATAATAAAATCGTAGGAAAGTCAAAACTGTACATTGAATATTTTTTTTAAAGGATACTTGGGGCGTGATCTACAATAGATATTGAAGCCAAAAATATAGATTTTAGAATTTTTGTCTGTTTGTCTGTATGTATGTCCGGGCTAATCTCAAAAAGTACTGCATGGATTTACTTCAAATTTTGCATGAATATTGCTAAGAGGTCGGATCAATATATAATAGTCCACATATTATCACGCTATCACCTACGGGGGAGGAGATGTGATAATTTATAAAGTTTAACGCGGGTAAAACCGCGGGGCACAGCTAGTAATTAATAAAGCAAAAAGCAGAGCTAGTAGCCTATCGTGACGTACATGCTGTGTAAGATCCGATTTGAGATTAAAATATGTATAATTGCCCTATTACTACCAATTAAAAGGGGTAGTGGACAAGTTGTGAGTGCAAAAACTTGTTGAAAAAACACCAACTTCAAAACAAAATAAAAATAACACGAGTAAAATCTATACATATAATAAAATCGTAGGAAAGTCAAAGCTGTACATTGAATATTTTTTAAAAGCACACTTGGGACGTGATCTACAATCGATATCGAAGCCAAAAATATGGTTTCTAGAATTTTTGTCGGTTTGTCTGTTTGCCTGTATTTATGTCCGGGCTAAACTCAAAAAGTACTGCATGGATTTACTTCAAATTTTGCATGAATATTACTAAGAAGTCGGGTCAACATAATATATTTAGGCTACATATTATCACGCTATCACCTACGGGGGAGGAGCTGCGATAATTTATAAAATTAGCAGAAAATTTGCAGAGCTAGTAATTTTATATATATGAAATTCACTAAATGTTGAGTTTATAAAATAAATTATTTTGTCCGTTTTAGTCGGATTTTTAAGTCAGTTATTTAATTTTATTATTTTTAGTGTCTGGAGACGATCGAAAACTTTAAGAAAAGTTGGTAATTGAATGCTATACGGCGGCCTTAAACCAATAAAAATACAATAATAAGAAAATTTATATTGGTTCACAAACGCCGATGTAATTGGTACATACAGGAAAAGAATATTCTCCACTTCATCCTTTTGAAGTGGGATAAAAACAGAAACTTCCTTACTCTATTAATCTGACAGTTCGGCAATATAATATCGGGAATAGATCAGTACTTAACGTGCCCCCCGAGGCAACTTGTAACAACGTTGTTCCAGACTCCAAGCTACTCCCACAGAATACAAAGTTCACTACCGAGACTTTTCTTAACAGAAAATATCCATTTATTTGTTAGACTGACTCACGCGGTCTAACTACCCATTATCTGCGGTTAAACAGACTAGCTCAAGACCAAAATGGCAGTTAATAGTTTTACTAGCATCTTATATTTTTTATTTAAAATACAAAAATCCGTGTGACTTAATTGCTTGATGAGGGAACACATCAACCAATTATAGTAGGTATTTTTATTATAATTTTTAATTTCCTAAAATATAAATAGAGTTTTACGGATGAAAAACGTACCGTAAAAAACAAAGAAATGAAATAGAGATTAAGCACTTAGATAGGTCAAATGTGTGCAAGACTCAGTTTTTTACTGCGAATCTTAGTACTAATGTAAACAATAGAAAATTTGTGCTATAGATTTTCACAACATTTGACGAGTTTAGATTTTTGTTTTTTTTATGCGGGACGATGGTAAGTGAAGATGTGGTCAAAAATGTTTAATTATAGGACGGGGTTACGATTTACTATAAACCAACCGAGTTGTTAGCAACTTTAATAGTTAATAAAATATAAGGACGTAAAAAGTTGTGCCCAAATATTTCACACCTATTCTCTTGTTAAATGCTTTTACATAAATGTTGCCATCTTGCAAGAATATAAATATGTGTTCTGAACACATTTAACGTAGCCGCAACCCTTAACGAAAAATATTGTAAAAGACATAATATTAATTATTAATTACTTACAAAGTAAATAGTAACTGCAGAAAAGACAAAAAGTACAAACCTGACATCACTTCAATAGGAAGGAATGATACCGAATAAAAGATAATTGCGAGGACATAAAGCTTGGTCGGAAATAAAAACGCCATGTCTGAACGTCTCTGAGTCTACTCGAGTAATGACAAAAAATCTGTAGACTCGCTATCTAGAGCTGGTATTGTGTGAAGTACTTGCAGAATTGTGCGGATATTCCGTCATTATGTCACGTAACTTATTCACTGACATGCATTTTTATGAGGTTCTAAAAAATGTTTCTCAACAAATAATATTTTATGTTAAAATTGGGATAGGTGTAAACATTGTACGTCTTCAACAATATATGATGTGACGACACAAGCTAAAGTCGGTAACACATGAGGAGGCAATATTTATTCTTAAATGTTGAATTGTGTCCTTCATTTTAGGGGATCTGCCATAATCGCCACGCTTGGCAAACGGGTTGGCGATCGCAGTAAGGTAGACATTGGTACTCAGGAGAACGCTGCTGCCCATTCTCTGGTATATATTCCCTCGGGACGACTTCTACGTCCCCCCACGGGATGAGAGGGGGTGGCGATATTCTTTAGGCCGTCACCATACAGCCGGGTCGCTGGATGCGGATAGCGCAAGACCGGCAATTGTGGAGATCTTTGGGGGAGGCCTTTTTCCAGCTGTGGACGTATTCCGGCTGTTATGATGAAATGTAGAATTTGTCGCATTCGTGTGTAGTTTTTGCAGCTCGTGGGTTCGATTCCCACCCAGGTCAGATAGTTGTGTGCATGAACATGTTTGTACTGAGTCTTGGTGTAATTATCTATATAAGTATTTAAAAAGGAAGTAGTATATGTTTAGATATCAGTTATCTTTTTTCCATAGTACAAGCTCTGCTTAGTTTGAGATCAGATCAGGCCGTGTGTGAATAATGTCCCAGAATATTCATTTTGGGTTTGTTGTGATAATCTATAAATATAAAAATCAATGCCACTTTTCGTTGTAATGTTATAACTCAATAACGCCTTTACCGATTTGGCTAATTATGGTCTTGAATTATTCGTGGAAGTCCAGGGAAAATTTAAAAAAAGTCTTGAAAAAGTATAAAATCGTAGTTTTTACTAGCTAGCAATTTAAAATATTTTTTGTTTGAATAAATAAACTTAACAATCATTTTTTTTTATTACTATGCCTTATACGTAGCGAAGCACGTACCGGGCCGCTAGTCTCTAATATATTTTGTTTTCGCTTGATATGTCAGTACTTCGACAACTTGCTTTTTAATTATCAAATGTAACCAGCAAAAGTTTTCCCTATTTAAAAAAATCATTTATCTTTATTAGACGTAAGTTTGGGGTCACCAATTTATAAATTTGCAGCAAATATCAACTTAATTAGTTTCAGAGCAAATTGGCTGTGCCGGACCGCCACACAAACATCCGAGGATTTTTTTTTTATTTTTGAGGCTTGGAATCTTAAAAATTATGTTCATCTAACTCTTGCTCTTCATATTATATATATATGTATATATATTATAAGCTAAAACTTAAGTTAGTGTATCATAATATTGTATACTGCATATGCTTGTTGCTTATCATATGAGTTGTGGTTACCCTAGTGTCAGAATTTTTCAGGCCTCCGATATGTCTTATCGACATTTGTCTTATGACTACAACTTGAACCGAAATTTTAACATCTCCAAAGCACGGAGAAGCTCACGATAGGACCACTTTGATGGTCACCCATCTATGGACTGACCGAGTACATAGTTGCTTAACCTCGCCGATCACTTACGGACCGGTGAGACCATCTGACTATGAGCATCGGCATTTATTTATTTATAAAGAAAACTAACAGCGATACAGATTATTACACAAAATACAGGGGCTCTACCGGCTAAGTCACCGAAAATCGATTTCTTAAATGGCGTTCAAATAAATAAAGGTTAAAAATTACTTAATCAATCGTTAAATTGGCTTGCATGAGCACATGAGTCCGGATTCGATGATCAACGTTGAAGCCGATTTAACGATTGATTAAGTCATTTTACCTTTATTTATTGGAACGCCATTTAAGAAATTGATGTTCGGTGACTTGGCGGCAGAGCCCCAGGACACAATATAAAAGGAAGGCCAATGACAGGTTTTCATTAGTATAACTTTAAAAATGTAGTTGGCTAATAAACTAACAACAATTACAATGCTGGCACTAATTATTTTATTTATCAGCCCTCGATTGGTGATATCTGCATCAAGACTACTGCATATTACTAGTGTATGCAGTAGTCTTGATTAAGTATTAATTGCGACCAATGAAGTAAAAAAACTGCATATATATGAGCAGTATACATACACCTTAATTTCTATTAACTTAGTTATGGTAACATAGTAATGGTGTTTTAAAGATTACACAACAAGTTGTCACGTCCATTTATGGCTAAAATAAAAATAAAGTAAGTACTTAACGTAGTAACTTTATTTTTATTTTACGAGGTAAAATACGCTCGGAACTAGGTCACATTAGGTCGTGGAAATGTTTATCGTTAAAGTTATTACTACTTCAAAAGTACTAGCCATTTTTAATATTGATGTACTTGACCCATGATTATAAACTGCGACAAAATATTGATTTATCTGTATGTTATGTTACAAATAAGTTCTTAACGTTACTATCATCTGACTGCACATGTGGGGCAGGAGGTTAGGCAGTCGCCTCGTCGCTTCGTGTCCCAGGTTCAATTCCCGCGCCAGACAACTATTTGTGTGACCCATAAATAGTTGTAATGAGTTTGGATGTAATTTGTGTCCGTCTATTATATGTTTGTTAAGTATCTCGCGACACAGGGATTAGAATGCATACTGCGGGCGTTGTCTATTAATAAAAATTAAATAAAAACATTAAATAAATAGGCACCTGCAGATAGAAGCCAGACTCGCATTTGACCGGTGATTTTGAAGTGTTGTGCCCTTAAGCTAAAACTTTACTCTATTGCAGTCACTATGTTGCCTGTTCAACTATATGTTTGTCCATCCATATGACACCGTTGGATTTTAAATCTCAATATTTTTTGTAACCAGATACCGAAATTTTCATTAAATTAGATAATGTATGAACTGATCCCGACTGCTAAATAAATAAAAATAAAATAAAAAAAGGTTTTTATTCACGTAGCCTGTTAAAAGCCAAGCGCTTTGTAAAGTCAAAGTAAGTTTAAATACTTAGAACATGTCTGTAGTATAATTAAGTAAGCAGAATCATTACCTTACCGTAACACAGTCTCAGATTAGCACGGAATGGTAAAGAACTTTTTACGTATACCGCATGAAAAAATTATAAAAGATCGATTGTAAGTTTGATATAATACTTTACAGTAATTTCTTATTTTATCCTATAATGTTTTATCATTAATGTTTCATTCTTCGATCTTTTATAATAATAACATTTCATTCTTTAATTGTTAAAATTTTGTTAATAGTTTAGTTTCATCCGTATACTATATTTCCACATTTTTTAAAGAGTGAGACGCACTTGCGCACATTAGTATTATGACCTATAAATTTACGGCTTATCTCCATTAAGATTAGAGATTTAGCTCAGACGAATATGTAGAAAATAGCTAAAGTTAAGTATGTTCATACACTTTTACAATGTGTAATTTAAAAAAACGCAGAATCTTGTAATTATGGTAAATATTGGGTATAAAATAATTTAAAATACAAAAACTAAAAAATAAAACATTATATAGGTAAATATGCTGGAAAAATAAAATCTGGCGCGAGCCATAATGTTGTCAAAAATTATGAAACATGGTGTTTAAAAAGTTGAAAAAAGGGATAGAAATTAATTTCAAAGATTAAATATTATGGTTTTTTTTCTTTTATTTTCTTTGTATTTTGGAAAATTATTAGTGTCGAAAGTTTTGTTATATTTTTTTCGGATGTAACAGATAATATATATATAATGTTAAATAGCTAAACGTCAATCTGTCATTATTTTTGAAGATTTCGAGATACTGCCCTCTGTCTCAATCACTCACTATATGTATATATGGAGAAAATCTCCATATTTACCATTATCAAACATTTGCTTTTATACAAGCTGATTTAAAGTAAAAACGAGACTGTATTTTAATTATAAGGATAATTGTATTTTCTTTTTCGAGAACCAATACACAAACATTATTATTATTTCTAGGTACATATAGATATTAAGTACACGGAGTGTCTAAAAAAATTTAGATATAACATTTAATTTTTGAATTTATGACTTAGCTAGCTTACATTAAATTAATGTCAAGCTTATAATATAAGCTATATAGGTTTAATTATCGAAGTTGGTTCTGTCTATATAAAGGCAAGAATTCCATATTATTATAATTATGACGGACCATGTGTATATAGCGACGGTCGCGCTTTAATACTACCAAAATACTAAGACTGCTTAATCCAACTAGAAGACGTGGGAGCACAATGCAGTGCTTGATGAGCTAAACTAGCAATAGTCAAACATGACGTAATTAGGAGCCCAGGATCTAGGGCGGGATTACCAAAGGACTTAATAAACTTGTAACTGGGTATACTTCGTGCAGTCAGTCCAGTACCATTTGATCTAAACTTTGAATATATAATAATATTATGTGCTCACAGATAGTTTTCTAAATTCAATTAGCTGAATATACGGATTTACCCGCGTCATACTTAGGCCCCTGGCCCACCGCGACTTTTTGTAGTGATGCAGTCGCGATACTGTTGCGAATTTGCATTGATAGTGAAATGAAATAATGCAATTTATTCAGCACTTGGGTATTAACATACACTTGTACTTGTCAAGTTCACAATGCAGTACATAAACATAGTCGAATACAGTATAAAAATTACAAAAAATTAATGAGTCCGTCCGTGCGGTCTGTTTTATCAGATATATTTTCTTAAATCTTAAAATAAATAACAAGTTACTAATCTATTATTTTGAAATTTAGTTGTACAATATTAAAATTAAAGAATTGAAGGCAATGAGCATTTGGCTAGCGCAGAAGGCTCTTAACCAGTAGCTTAAATTAAACGACTAATACCCGAGGCCACCCTTTTGTGGTTCGGGCCACAGCTCAGGGGGCCGCTGAAGCAAAAGGACAGAATTCTAAGAGAGAGTGTGATCAGTTGCACGGCATCACCGATGACGCGTTAAGGGGCCAAAGTGATCCTCGCCGCTGAGGAGACTACCCTAACTAACCTGCGGCTTTCTCTAGCTACCTAGGTGGACGACCCGGAGAAGAAAACCACAAAGAAACTCCGGGCTTGCTTTTTTCGTCTTTCTTTTGAAATAATGAAATAATGAAGAAATGCACGCACAGAACTGTTGTCATCTAATGAATCAAAAAATTGTGAGATAATAAACAATAACATTAAATTTCACTCAAGCAATCAGAATAACCTCTTGCTAGATGAGAAAACGGTGGGTACATCCGCGTACATTTACAAAATTAACAAGTCACACGAAGTCTACCAGAGGCGACGGCTATATGAAAAAATAAAATATTATGAGTACCCTAGTAAAATAATATTATGTGAGAGTGATACAGTCGCGATGCAGTCGCTAGCTGTGTGTCCTCGCCCACCTGAACACAATGCAGTTGCGATGCAAACGAGATACTGTCGCGCTTCTGTCGCGATGCAAACGTACAGCAGAAAAATGCTTGCGATCGTCACAGTTGCAAGATCCACCATCCCTCCACTCTCGCGTTTGCAGTCGCGATACTGTATCGCGTTGAAAATGCGACTAACGTGCGTTAGTATTTATGCTGTCACGCTTTTCGTAAACGCGCGACTGCATGACTACAAAAAGTCGCGGTGGGCGAGGGACCTTAGATATAAAAGCTATTTTACTACAAAGTTTCATCAAAATCAGATCGGTGAAAGAGTATCAAACATTCATACATCTATACATCCACTGTCTCGTTAGTCTAGCGGTAGCGTGCTCAACCGTGGATAATGAGGTCCTGGGTTCAAATCCTAGGTCGGGCCAAAAAGTGATTTTGGGATCTTATGGCAAAAAGATATTTCTCAGTATCAGCCCGAAGTTTGGGAGTTGGCGGTATAACACCCCCGTGCCTCGTCCTTTGCCTGACCTCTTTCCGATGGTGTCGCTAGTCGTCCCACGGAACATGAAAGTGATGGAATAGAAAGTGTCCGTGTGTATGCGCACACACTTGTGCACTATAATATGTCCTGCGCACTTGGCTAGTCCCCATTGAGACTGGCCGCCGTGTTCGAAATTCGGCCTGGAGGACACACAAAATTTCGCATTCATAATATTAGGATAGTAGGATTTAAATCTTTTAAATTAAAAGTAGTCTATATAAAGCATGATTGGGGTTGGTGTATCCGAAGGAATAAAATCCCAGGTTAATAATTAAAAAATGTTTTTAATAAATCAGATTACTGGAAATCTAAAGCTTACTTATCTAACGAGAAGATGTTTACATACAGAATGCAGTGATGGCTGCCTAAAACTTAACAAAATAATATATTTTATAGCCAATTTCAATTCATTTCGAGACATGAATACATGTTAATTTAGTCCCTTTCCTTTGAGATGCTCGTAGCTAATTTCCTTCATCGGTCCTCATTCCATTGGAATTTTTATTAAGAATTCCGTGAATTATCCTATACACGTAATAAAATAAAATAAAAAACTTGAGAGGTGTCAAGGACACCCGGATGGAACGAAGTTATTTCTTACTAGTGTGCCCGCGACTTCGTCCGCGTGTTAATTAGTTAATTTTGTTTTTTCAAATATAAGACTTTTCAAAAATAAAAGTAGTCTAAATTACTCCTTATTACATCAGCTACCTGCCAATAAAAATTCCGTCAAAATCGGTCCAGCCATTTCAGAGATTAGCTGGAACAAACAGACAGACAGACAGACAAAAATTGCAAAAAATGTTATTTTGGAGTATGTACCGTATATTTATTAATATACATGTAGTAAAAATCGGTTATTTCAATATTACTAACAGACACTTCAATTTTATTTATTTGTATAGATTATTTATTATGTACAAAAAACCTGTATACACTCAACAAAAATAATCGTCGCGACACCACACTGTTCAATGCGAAATAGAAATGAAAATATCTGGCTTGCTTTCTATAAGAGAGAGAGAGAGAGAGAGAGAGAGACAGACAGAGAAACATGCGCACGCCGCACAGCTGCAAAAAGTGTCGTGACAACTTTTCGTAAGATTTTTTCCGTTTAGCCCCCTTTCACAACGCGCGATAAGGAAGTTCGTTCAAAAAATCTAAATTTCAAGAATTTCTTTTGGTTTACTTACTTTAAAGTAACCACTGCGCAACATTTAATTTTTATAGATGCAACAAAGAATAGGCATTTAGGAGTTAGTGAGTTAATGATTTCTAGTCAAGACGTTATGTCAGTACTGTTTCTATATAGATAGAGTACACTTTATTGCACCAGAAAACACAATACACAATATCTTAATAAAGAAAATACAGGTACAATCGGCGGTCTCATCGCTTTGTAGCGATCTCTTCCAGACAACCGTTGGGTGGACAAGAAGAATTAAGATGGAAAAGGCGGTAGTTGTAAGTGTACTATCGTGTGTATTAAATGTTTAACGTTATTACATACATACATTACATATGTACAAGGTTCATAAATATATACTTGTATTTGTATAAATATTAATAATACTATACTATAATAATATACTATACATACATAATATTATACATCTTTTTAATTAAGGAGTTGTTTATAATGTCCTTTGAACTAGATGTTTACTGTAATTGTGTAGCCAACGGTCTTGTGTGGACGTCAATCCTTTCGATATAAATCTATGAATGAGAAAGATTGGGCAAAACATACCCTAAATAAATTTGATACAGGCCCAAGGATAAGGAAGGTGATGTTGTACTCGAAAAGGATTTAATAGGTATGTAAATTATAAATTACTGAACAGGGCCGGATTTTTACTTAAATAATTTTACACTAAATAATGTCAATATAATGTAAACCTCATGTAGACTGATCATATGTACAGTCAACAGCATAAGTAGATGATCCAAATCGGACCTGAGTTTTGAGTTTATGATGCTATTGGGCGGCAGGTTTCACTAGTTAATATTTTTTACACTTAACACTCACGCACACCTTCAACTAGATACTCTTCACCACCACACTATTTTGTCGCAATTTATGATAATTAGTATTGAATATCCGACTTTGATCATCTACTTTTGCTGTTGACTGTACCTACTGCAACGTTCAACAGTTTTCATCCTTTCATCTCTCTTCTCATACTCGTGTCACACACATTCATGCCGTACTTTTACATGTCGCATATACATATGTGTGTTACATGAGATACCTTAATGTCCTCCTAGCCGAATTTCGGCCACGGCGGCCAGTCTCAACAGAGATTAGCCATCTGCGCGGGACATATCATAGTGCTCAAGTGTGTGCGCAAACACAGGAGTACTTTCTATTCCATCACTCTCATGATCAGATGGGACGCCTATGCGACACGACCGGAAAGAGGTCAGGTACAGGACCGACGGCTTTACGTGCTCTCCGAGGCACGGGGGTATAATACCGCCAACTCCCAGACTTCGGGCTGAAGAAGAGATTTTTTTTTTCTTTTTACAGAAAAGTGCCAAAATCACTTTTTGGCCCGACCCGGGATTTGAACCCAGGACCTCGTCACTGCAGGTGAACACGCTACCGCCAGACCAACGAGGCAGTTAACGAGATACCTTAACTATACGTGTGATAAATAAGCTATACTGCCGTACCTGTAAGTACTTAGGAATCATGTCCAATCGAGAAAAACTGTTTGTTGTTTGAAGTTACTTGTAAATTAACCTTTAAGGACAATAATAAATTTGTAAGTGCTGCCATAAATGAACTATTGATTACTAAAAATACTATTTTTTTTTACAGTTTCAGTTCAACAGATCACAAATTATAATGTATGTACTACTGCACAAACTTCTCGGTACTTATCATAATAAAGGCATTGACCTATATGTATTCTACTAGACGCGCAATCCCATATTGAGAATTTGCTCAATGAGTTGCAGCGCCCGCGCTGCAACTCAGTCAATCTTGGCCGCCGTGCCCGCACGCGCCCCTCACCTCGCGCACAGCCGGACTGGGACAGAGTACTTATTCGAAACAGCGTGTCTAGTTATACATATAAGTCAATGAATAAAGGTCTAATATTTTATGTAAACCAACAATAAACATTTTCTGAAGTGCTTGTCCAGCTTCGCTTGTTTCTATAGTTCTGCTTGTTCCAAACTAGGTGCAATAATTATGAATTTACCCATGGATGCAGAGAAGCATAACAACGCCCTGTACTTTCACCTAGTATCAAGTATTTTCATGTTTTTAAAATAGGAATAATATCAGTTGTTGCTTATTTAAATTATTTCTGTTATTCATCTTCTCTTCATTTCTTTTCTGAGTGGACAACGACCCAACCAAACTTGCTTCAATTTTTCTTCGGAATAAAGTTCATACACAAGGAATAATTAATACTAAAATTGAACTTATAAAAATGATTCTTTATCTTTATATATTATCTTTGTTATTTAACCTCATAATTAATGTATTTATGAAAAATCACGACGTCTTTAAATTTAATACATAAATCCTAAGGTTATGTTCCGAGTTGAACAAAATTTATATTAGTCCCATATTTTAGAAAGTCCCTTGTGTTATAAATTTGGAAGAATCATCATGTCAGGCGAAACACGGATAAAGGCCTCCCCAAAGGATTTCCCTAATGGGTTTGTGTCCATCATTTGAAGGGATAAGCCATTATCGCCATGTTTGACAGACGAGATGGCGATCGCAGTATGATGGTCATAGTACGAGTAGACGCTGCTGCATCTGGGAGATATTTGGGACGACTTCTACGCCCTCCACGGGATGTGATGGGGTGGCGATATTCTATGCCGTTGGCCTCACAGCATAGCTGAGAAGAATACCTTATCGATAATTATTAATAACTAGCTGTGCCCCGCGGTGTTACCCGCGTTAAATTTTATAAATTTTCTTTGCTATAAACCTCACGGAGCCCGAGACCTTTCCAATGAATGCAAAACCGTGGAAATCGGTTCGTGCGTTCTGGAGTTATAGCGTCAGGAAGGAAAACCCGATTTATTTTTATATAGTAGAAGACTAGCTGTGCCTGCGGTGTTACCCGCGTTAAATTTTATAAATTTTCTTTGCTATAAACCTCACGGAGCCCGAGACCTTTCGACGGTCACCGTAGCTTAGTTGGTAGTGCTCCTGCCTACGAAGCTGGTGGTCCTGGGTTCGAATCCTGGTAAGTGCAAGTATTTGTGTGATGAGCACGAATATTTGTTTCTGAGTCATGGATGTTTTCTATGTATATAAGTATTTATCTATCTATATAAGTATGTATTTCGTCGCCTGGTACCCATAGTACAAGCTTTGCTTATTTTGGGGCTAGGAAGATCTGTGTGACATTGTCCCTAGAAATTATTATTATTATTATTATTACCTTTCCAACGAATGCAAAACCGTGGAAATCGGTTCGTGCGTTCTGGAGTTATAGCGTCAGGAAGGAAAACCCGACTTATTTTTATATATTAGATATCCTTGGACATTATTTACACACGGCCATCTGATCCCAAACTAAGCAGAGGTCTCGCAAATATAATTGGCTTTGTTAGACGCGCCAGAGTACAGGTGTAAGTACTTTTAGGGTTCCTACTATGGAAACCAGATAACTGATGTACTACATATACCACTTTTCTTTTGTAAATACATATTAACTTATATAGATAAACTAGCTGTCCCGGCAAACGTTGTACTGCCTTAACAATAGAAATAAAACCCGAAATCTCAATGTAAACCATACAGGGACTCAATCAAATGTACAGAAAAAACTTCAGTTGAACAATTAAATTTTAAATTCGCTGTTAGAAAGATAATTGAGTGTTCTTTAAATGTTTACCCTTTTATCACAAACCATAGGGGTTTGTGATAAAAGGGTACATACAACCCTTAAAGGGTAAACATTTAGGGTTGTATTTATTTTTTAATGCAACATTATAGAAAAATAACACAAAAAAAAATTGTTAAAAAATTTTAAAAATAATGTTAAGCGTGAACAACCCTTATCATTTAGGGGTAGGAAAAATAGATAATAGCCGATTCTCACACTCTCAGACAGAGAACTCAGTGTACTAGTTTCAGGCAATTATCAGTTGTTTCAACTGTCTGCCCGATTAGAAATAATAATATAGTACTGTAAAAAAATATTTATACAGCTACATTGTAAACATGCTCCATATAAGATTCGATAGAAATCAATAAATTCTGAGCTCTTAACTTCCGCGCCATTTAATTGGAGCGCTTTTCATTTAGTAACCATTAATCGGCTATTAATTCCTTAACTTAATCCTTACATAATGCCTATCTATTTATCACTGTCTCACATGAGGCTGTTGGGTTAAGAAAGACAGTGACAAAATGCATGGACTTTGGTCCGCTTATGATTAATAAGTCGTGTTCTTATGAGCGCCTTACTATTATTTAATTTAAGTAAAAGGAAATGATTAGAAAATCTGCCACTTATCGAGAAATGATTTCGGAGGAACATGCTATCGGACATGCTTCTTCCATGAAAATCGGGTCAAATGCGACGTTACGGCGTGTTCTTTTAGAAATTTATTATAAAAAATACTATAAATATTATTAAGATCAATAAAGTTACAACGGTAAAACCTAAAGAAATCTCTTCCAATATACTCGTGAAAGGAAATACTAAATAAATAAAAACGGTTTTTATTCACGTAGACTTTAAAAAAGCGCTTGTAAATAGTAAGAACATGTTCGTAGAAATATATAATTATTTCTAGGTACATATAGATATTTAGGTACACGGATTGTAGGAAATAATTTACAATAAGATTTATTTTATAACAGTAACGATATTTAACTAACTTAAATTAAGTTATTGTCAATTACTAATAGAAAATAAATCTAATAGAAAATCAAGAAAACGTATGTAATAGACTTATATACTGTAAATGTACAGTAAATATTTATACTTGATGTGTGGTTACGGCATAGAATATCGTCACCCCATCTCATACCGGGGGCAAAGAAATCGTCCGAGGGAATACCTACCAGAAAACGGGCAGCAGCGTTTTTCTGTGAATTATGACCATCAAACTGCGATCGCCAACCTGTCTGCTAAGCGTGGCGATTATTCTTTGGGGAGGCTTTAGTCTAGCAGTGGACGTACTTTGGCTGACCTGATGATGACAGTAAATACAAAAAAAAACATATTATATCTCGGGACAATATCTCGGGACATAATGATAATATCTCGGGACAATGTCACACAGATCATCCTAGCCCCAAACTAAGCGAAGCTTGTACTATGGGTACCAGGCGACGATATACATACTTATATAGATAGATGAATACTTATATACACAGAAAACATCCATGACTCAGAAACAAATATTCGTGGTCATCACACAAATATTTGCACTTACCGGGATTCGAACCCAGGACCACCAGCTTTGTAGGCAGGAGCACTACCAACTAGGCTTCGGTGACCGTCAATATTATACTATACAAATATTATACTATACTACTACTAATAACTTAATTTATGCTAGCTAAATATCGTTACTATTATAAAATAAATCTTATTGTAATGTTATTCCTACAATTAGTGTACCTAAATATCTATATCCTACAAATCATTATAAATTAATTATATATTAGTACAAACATCTTCTGACTATTTACAAGCGCTTTTATAAAGTCTACGCGAATAAAAACCTTTTTTATTTATTTATTTATTTGGTATTAATAATAAACAAACATACTTAATTTATATCTAAGAAAAAGAGGACTGAGAGTGTCCTTTCAATGGTTTTCGAGTATAGGAAAAAAATAGAATTACGTATACCCGGTGGCAGAAAGTTCCAGAACATGACCGCCTTGAGTATAGGAGTAGTAATAATATGAGTAATAATATAAAATAATACCTTTAATATAGACAGAACCATTGACAATATGTAGTAAAAATATTAGACTTAAACTAGATAATTAAACATAATTTCTTGACAATAACTTGATACGAGCTAGCTAAATATCATTTCTGTAATAAAATAAATTTTATAAATGTTTTCATACAAGATGTACCTAAATATCTATGTTACTAGAAATAATATCTAATGTATACAACTATATTACTACAAACATGTTCTGACTATTTACAAGCGCTTTTTTAAAGTTTACGTGAAAAAAACCTTTTTTATTTTATTTATTTTTATTTTAATAGAGATACGTTTTGTGAGGAGGGATTTTGCACGACATTTGATCAAGCTTTTGTTAAATATGATTTTAATCACCGATTTAACAACGTACATAATAGGTCTTTACCTATGAAATTGCCGTTTTGTATGAAAAAATTTAAACGAATTTTTTTCATGAATTTTTTTATTTGTATTAATCGAAGTAATCACCCATGCAATCAATGCATCTTTGCCATCGCAGTGGCAGTTTATTGATGCCCTTCTTAAAGAAATCAGCTGGACAGGAGGAGGACTGGAGGCAACAAATTCTTCAAAGGCATTTTGTACTGCCTCTCGGGTATTGAATTTTTTTCCCGCCAAGAAGTTATCCAAATTCTGGAAAAAGTAGTAGTCTGTAGGCGCAAGGTCTGGTGAGTAGGGCGGATGACGGAGAGCTTCCAACCCCAGTTCTTGCAACTTGGAGACCGTCTGCTGTGCAGTATGAGGTCGCGCGTTGTCGTGCAGGAGCAGCGGAGACGAGCGATTGACCAATGCTGGTTGGAGATGCGCCAGCTTCTCCATCATTGTGCTCAGTTCTTCACAGTACACATCTGCAGTAATGCTCACCCCGTTTGGTAAGAAGCTGTGATGAATCACACCGGCGCTAGACCACCAAACAGTGACCATCACTTTTCTAGGGGTAAGTTTTCGTTTAGGGCATTGTTTAGGTGCTGAACCAGGATCCAACCAACTTGCTGAGCGCTTGCGGTTATCAAACAGAATCCATTTTTCATCGCAGGTAACAATGCGGTTCAAAATTCCTTCATTTGTGTGTCTGTTGAGCAGTGCAAGGCACGTCTCGACGCGTACTTCGCGCTGGCGATCATTGAGTTCGTGGGGCACCCATTTGTCAAGCTTTTTTACCTTGCCAATTTGACGCAAATGGACCAATATTGTTTTGACGCTAACGTCGAAAGCTGCTGCTAATTCAGCCGTAGATTGTGTATCATCAGCTTCCACAACCGCCTTTAATTCGTCATTGTCGACCAAAGTCTTCGGACGACCGCGAGGTTCATTTTTCAGGTCGAAATTTCCAGAACGGAAGCGAGCAAACCAATAACAGGTGGTGCGTTGGTTTGTAGTGTTAGCTCCGTAAACGTCGTTGATGTTGCGTGCCGCTTGTGCCGCGTTGCTGCCACGACGGTACTCATATTCCATAATTACTCGAATTTTTAACGTATCCATGATGACGAAAAAGATTGAAATGCGATGAAAATGTAACACTAATCAATAAAGAAATGACTACTTTTGGAAAAAAGAATCCATGTTTTTAAAATAAAATTAATTTGAAATTAGAATTCTTAGCCAAACAAAAATTATTTTGATTTGAAATGGCCAGTACTGCAGAACGGCAATTTCATAGGTAAAGACCTAATATTTGTTGTTTCGGTTTTATTTCATTAGCTACACTTAAAGGGAATAGATAGGTTTAATGTCTTCAAAACATTTTTTTGTGCCCAATTCGATTCCATAATTTATTAAAAAATATAAATAATAGAAAAGTTATGCTATAGATTTGCACGATTTTTAATATGTTAATGTTTCTTAATGGATGATTGGCCTACAATTTCCTATAATACAACCTAGATACTTGTTAGAACTTGTAGCCTAATTCAATAGTTTAAAAAAATCGTTTGATGTTTTTACATCAAAAGCCGTGCATTTTTTTTTGTTACATAACTTTTCTATTATTTTCATTTTTAAGAAAATTGCTGATTGTGGTATAAAAAAGTGTTTTGCACACATTCTAGTTATCCATTACTTTTAATTCGATGTTAGCTGGATGGTCAATCAATAACATAACAAATTATTGAAATTTACTTACAAGGTACGATACAGGCACTGAAAAAAAAGAAAGGTGTATATATATTTCCTATTCTTCTGATCGCGGCTATTTCCAGTCCGGAGGTCCTGGTAACACTGCGTCTAGTGATGATGTATTCCATATTTCCTAGCTTTTGCCTATGACTTCGTCCGCATGGTAGACGAAATCAAACATTGAAGAGGTTAAAACGAACTTATCTGTGTTACCCATGGTTTAGCATTTTTCCCTTCTATCCGAAACGAAAAACACTTCGTATAATTTTTTACGTTTAATCAAGTTGCTTAAAGCCCCTTTTTTACCCCGGAAAGGGTTAAAATAGAGGTCTACTCTAGCCCCTTACGGGGTAAATCTTAATGTTTAAACGTGTCATATGAATAAAAAAACTTGTGTGTACTTATGTACACGCGTTAGAAGTTATACTTCTTAATATACAACTTGAACATAGTTATCAATTTTCATACCACCTAGAACTAACGTCATGCTGTTATTTTTAAGATGCGCGCGCATTGTAAAAATTCACTCTCATACCACCTAGAACTAACTTCATGCTGTTAAATTTTTTGAAGTCGGTGTGCGCGCGCATCGTAAAAATTCACTCTCATCATTTTTCTCCATCGCGCCAAAAGAAGTATTCCTTCAAAATGCCAATTTTTGTTGATCAGAAACACGTTGTTCCATACAAACTATGCAACCACTTGTCACCCCTACCACGGTTGATTTTACTAAAATATTTTCTTAGTACACACCTATGTCACTTAATGAATATTTGAGCAAAATTTCATGAACAGACCCAGCGGTTTCAGCTGTGTGTTGCTCGATTAGTCAGTCAGTTTTTGCTTTTATATATGCAGATTGTAGTTGTTATTTTAATTAGTTTAAACACTTCGCATGTCCACTAATATATAGCACAAGATTCGAAATTAAATATAACATTGGATTAGGCATGTATATTATTGTATATACAATAAAGACCTATTTACTGTACGCCCGACGGTTGACTATTTCATTTCGGGAATAAATCTAAAAATGTACGAAGGGCGGTCTTATCGCTATCTGCGATGTGTTACAGACAGCCTTGGTATGGACAAGAGATGTATAAAATGAAAAAGGGTAATAAAAAGATGTAACAATTTAGTATAAAGAGATAGATATAATTTATGTATTTAATTTAGGATTATATTTAGGTTTATAGATTTAGTTTTTAGGTTTTTTATTGTTTATACGGAGTGGCATATTAGGCCTAGTAGACTAAAACTCCTTAATTAAAGCAAAAATTATAATAATATCCTCCATATGTTCAACCACGATGGCCAGTCTCAATAACGTTGCAATAAGGTTCATCTGTATCACCTGGAAGCGATCTAGTCAAGCACGGTTCGCTTTCAGCGTTCATACAACCAACATAATAAACTTAATAATTATAGTAACGAAACGTTTCATGATCCTCACTTAGGCTGGTTTCAGAGTCACGCGCGCGGCACGCGCCGTAGGCCATCGCGTCTCAACAGCGCGCGCTTGACGCACGGAAAACTGTGAAACGAGTTTTAGTATCGCGCGTTTCTTTGCAATGTACAGTTGTGTATAATCTAGTTTAGCTATTTATTTTTTATGGAAAGTGACGTCGTCGTAGAAGCTTGCAATTTGTTCCGTTCAATGCCACAACGTTACTAAAGTTTAAAGACATTTATTCTCATTAAGACATACGTCATTCACATGAGAACTTAGATATAAACAAAATTATAATAATATATGTTCGTTGGCATAGGTACATACATAGTAAAAATTAAAATTAAAATGAACATAATACAAAAAGTAAAAACATAATGACAATTTATGCTACGTGGTTCTAATCATAACAAACTTAAACAATGTTATACTTATCTAGGTGTAAAACTACTAAGAGACGCCTTCGTAACATCGTTCTCCGATTTACCAGAAGATACTTAGTTACAGTTTTTTTTAAACATTATCGCCTTTTGTCCAGACGCCCTGTATCGATGAACATAAAATTGTTACTCATTTTAAGTAGACGCAACAGCGCGTGCGACCCGCGTCACTCTGAAACGCTAGCTGCCAGTAGAGGAGCTCGGGCCACGCGCGCTTCGCCCGCGCTGGCTGACGGCGCGCGTCTCACCGACGGCGCGTTTGAACTGCGTGACTATGAAACGCAACTACTATCTAGTGTAATTGTAAGCGCGCGCGTTTGCACGGCGCCGCTCGCCCGCTTGACTCTGAAATCAGACTTAAATTTTTGTTTTTTTTAATTACAGCTATTTAAATTAAAGTATTATTTCTTTAATTATTTTTATTAATTAATATTAATATTTTTGTGCATCTACAATCCCCTCAAAATCAGTTCCAAAATAGTGCATTTCTTAGGACTCATCATCATCATCATATCAGCCGAAAGACGTCCACTGCTGGACAAAGGCCTCCCCCAAAGATCTCCACAATTGCCGGTCTTGCGCTATCCGCGTCCAGCGATTGCCAGCAACCCGCACAAGATCATCGGTCCATCTTGTAGGGGGGCTGCCCACGCTGCGTCTTCCGGTTCATGGTCGCCACTCCAGAACCTTTCGGCCCCAGCGGCCGTCGGCTCTACGACTTTTCTTAGGACTGAATTTAAAAAATGTAATTTTGATTTTTTTTTTATATTGTTGTAGGAAATAGATAAATAGATTAAGTCTTTACTATACACCGATAGATGTGCATTAATGCCTCATTTGTCCAATAGCTGAGTTTTATATTTCCTACAACCCACGCATGGCAGTTTTTTCGAATCAGGGTGTACCAGTCACTCAGGAGAGGTGATTCGTTCGGCCGGGTAACGTTATGCGGCATTTAACTCATCGCGCGAGTGCCAACGTTTATATAAATTTTTGTTGGTCCTTAATTTAAAATTAGTATCATATAATTACATTTTTTATTGTCAGATAATGGTCAAGAACGAGTATTTTCCAGTATATATATTAATGATCGAAGGCATCGAAGAACAGCTTTTTAAGGTTGATTTTATTAAAAGTGACAGAGAGAGTTAACACAGTGGTCACCATAATGATAAAAACAATAAAGAATTTATTTTTATTCCAAAAGTACAATTGAGATATGCCAATTTAGTTCCTAAAGGCAAATGCCCACAGACAGTATCGTTGAAAACTAAGTTGTGCCACATGATCATTATAAGTAAAAATCCTATTTTTAATTATCATAATTTTGTATCGTAATATGGAGTTTCACATTTGCCGGATAAAAGAAAACCCAATTATAAGTCCTTTTATTGTTTTTGCGTTATAAACGATCGGCGCCATTAACAAAATGTTGCCGCAAATGAAAATAAATTCACTCGGAATATTTAAAGCCAATAATCGATGGTCAAAAAAGAAATAAGGATTTATTTCAGCCAAATTAGTGATGTTACTACGCAATAAAATAGCCAATAGCACTTAGTAATGGTAAATTAGCGCTGAATATTGTTAAGTCTATTGAATTTCGTTACGTTGTGGTGCGGGTTTCTGCTTTGTCAAATAACCAAGACCACTAAGCCATATTTCTACTGAAACAATATTTCTGTTCAACCTAAACTAATTATAGATTTCTTACTTACAAAGAAATACTATTCATTTGTTTTATTTTCTAAATGCTAGAATATAAAAACACGAACATATAAAATGAATGACACGTCACGACATGGTAAGCAAATCGATAAAAAAATCGATATCTGGTTAATATTTTTAACAACACTTAAGTGATCTTTGACGTTATGTGACAGCGCAACTGCGCAAGCTATTACTGGTTTTTATCATAGTGTTTGGCGAATATTTGAATATTTCTTGTGTGTGCAGTTGTGGATTATTCGTAACAACTCGAGTGAGTTTGAGAAAGAGACTCCATTACGCTAATAATTGTAATCTGAGTCAGAGACTCCTTATTGTGAAAAGTGATTTCGAGACGGGAGACTAACAGTGTCTAACAGCATCGCTCATTATGGATAGTAACAACTGATTCAACTGTTCACTGCCCCATTAGACAAACAAAGCGATGAAATAGAAGTGCACCTACGATTGCACATGCACTACAATATATCCTGCTTAGTAGGCTAGACTCCGTTGAGATTGGCCGCCTCTATCCCATAATATTACTTAACACATAATTTGTCTATTAACTAGTTGGCAACCAACGTTTCTTTACCTAAGATGTTCAATGTTCACCCACCTATTTCCACGAAACCCGGCAAATTACATAAACCATGTCAATTTTAATTGAAAGTATATATTAATCCCAACATATAACAGTAGTTTTCATCTAGGCACAATAATGTTTGCACCGATACTAAGTTCCATAGTCACTTGGGCATTCCCCTTAGTACTACTATATTAATGCAAAATAAATGTTATATATTATAAATAAATATTTGACATAATTTTACATGAGTGTTTTGTTATATATTAGTAATAATATAGATGAAAATACTTTATGGAATATACTTTTTGTCAGTTTATAAACGTGAGCAAAATGCTCTATACGCGAGTGCTCGTGTGAGTTTTAGAGGCGCGCGTTCTCCCGGGTTAATTGATGGGATAAACAAAAATAAAGGAGATCTGTGACATGTTACATAGCCCGTGGTAGAGCCCTGTTTATGTATATAGGTACGATGTGCACTTATTTCCAATAAAAATAAAAAAGCTCACTCTGTACTCTAACCGAGATATTAGAGCATTTGTTCTGATTTAGCTACAATACTGTCCCGTGTAGACTGTTCTAGTAACTCACGGGTAAAGCTAAGTGTTTATATTGAGCGTCGACCTTTCCTCGTATTTAGAGAACTCTATGTTACGTAACCCAGATATTACAGACCGCTTAAGTTCACCTTAGCAAGTTTACTGTCCTTATAAAGTACTCTAGTAATGGGTGGGTTAATTATGCCACCAAGGTGTTTAAATATGTGAAACGTTAAGGGATTACTCATTAGTGATCCGTTAATGAACAATTTTTTTTTTAATTTCGTCATACTACTCTGTCAATAAAGTACCGGGAAAAGATCAATAATATACAAAATGATTATTATTCATCCAAATTTATTTTATCACCTTCAAAGTATGCTCCTTCAGAAACGATACACTTACGCCAACGAATAATACATTCATAAAAACATTTTTTAAACGCTGCTTTCGGAATTGAGTTCAGTTCTCGCCGCGAATTCTCCTTTATGTCTTCTACCGATTGAAAACGGGTACCACGAAGTGGTAATTTGAGTTTAGGAAAAAGAAAGAAGTCAGCTGGAGCTATATTTGGTGGATGTGGTGGTTGATGGATGGTATTTGTTGAGTGTTTGGTCAAAAATTCGTTCACAATGATGACCTTGTGCGAAGGCGCATTATCGTGGTGCAAAATCCAAGAATTTTCTTTCTACAAATCTAGTCTTTTTCGTCGAATTTGCTCTCTTAAACGCCGCATAACGCTCAAATAATATTCTTTATTTACCGTTCGACCTTCCGGTAAGAATTCAGAGTGCACAACACGCGATAGTCAAGGAAAACAGTCAACATGACTTTGACTTTTGATCGACTTTAGCGTGGTTTTTTCGGTTTCGGTTCAGTTGGAAGGCGCCACTCCGAAGCTTGTTGACTAGTTTGCATGTCAAACTCGTAAACCCACGTCACCTCACCAGTAACAATGCGTTTCATTCATGTTGGGTTGGAATTCACTTGTTCTACCATGTCCTCAGCGACTTTCATGTGATTGAGATTTTGGAGAAAATTCAGATCTTTTGGGACTAGCCGAGCGGCAACATGTTTCATACCCAAATGATTAGTTAAAATGGTACGAATCGACTCGTGAGATACAGAAAGTTCGGCGGCTATCTCTCTCAAAGTTGAATGAGGATTTTCAGTCACTATTTCCTTCACTTTTGCGATGTTAACTTCAGTTGCAGACGTTGATGGCCTACCAGAGCGAGGCAAATCTTTCATCACATCTCGACCGCTTTGGAACGCTTTATACCACTCATAAGCACGAGTTTTTGATAAAGTCGATTCACCGTAAGCCTTCTATAACATTTTCAGTGACTCCGAACACGAAATTCCATTAGCGATGCAAAATTTAAAACAAATTCTTTGTTAGATATTTTTGTCCATTATGAAATTCGCAATACACACTATATATGATATTACTAAAACCAGCACTGTATTTAATATAAATAACAGATGCAACTCAAACTCCGCTCCAAAATGGCAAACAATGTGCCAATCTAACAACAACAAAAATTTGAATTTGGAACCATAAACAAATCATCCATTCCCGATACTTTTTTGACTGAAGTATATTATAAGTCATTTTCAAATAATTTGGTAACAAATAATTACCTGATCATGCTTTATTTTTAGCATTATATATAATTCCCAAAGATAACAGTAGGTACCTACGCTTGCCTCGCTCGCCCGGTTCGTGCTGTTGGGGTCGCAATTCTATTTTAATCTAACCTACTTTTCTGGCAGCAGTTCGTTTTTCTAGGCGTTACAGTTCACACCTCAGCTCACTTATTCTTATTTGTTATTTATTATAATATTTTCCATAAAAATTAAATTTACTTAATAAACATTTGATTAAATAAAACTTTACAAAGTTAAATGATCCCAAATGTAATTTTACCAAATGAATAAAATGCGAAATAAAAATTTGTAAGTATACATTAAGTAATTGTAATATTATTTAAATTTAATTCCAATTAATTGTGGCCCAGAGATAGTCTTCTCCGTAGATAAGATTAATATCAATCCCATTTATTTCAATGACAACAATATAATTTTGTTCGAGCATCTTCGGCAGCCGAACGGCCGGCTTACTGCGCATGAGCGGCGCGCCGGCGGCGACTCGACGGAATAGAAGGGAACTGTGACCCAACGACGCGCGCACCTACCACGGACTTTATACCAATTTAATCTTAATGTAAAAGGTTTTTCAGTCCACTGGTCTTTATTTTATTTTAAGGGCTTGATTAATTATATCTACTTATCAATTTATTATTATTATTATTTAGATTTTTTTTAATTGCATGTTTTTTACAAAAATTGTGAGTAACTAAACATTTGCGAATTTAAATTTAGATAAACGATTAAGGCATATCTTTTTTTAATTATAGTTTATTTGTTTCAGTGCAGTGTCCCGCTTTTTTGTCGGCGGAAACTTTTAGCAAGCTGCTGAAGCTGCACTAAACACGATACTGCTTTGCATTTGGGAGCAGTGTGTACTTGGTTTTGCGAACATATTTGAAGCACTGCGAAATTTTGGAAGCCGTAGCAGTGCCCTAAACACGTTATGTATATTTGCCAGTAAGTTTTAAACGTGTCACATTTACTAGTCCACATCATTGTGCGAACCTGCAAGCCAACATATGTATTACATCAAACAGCCCTACGACTCCTTTTCACGTTCATATTGGTTGCCTGGAAGAGATCGCTTTAAGCGATATGGCCGCCTATTACATTAAAATTACTGTTGTTTCTTTTACTGAATTGTAAATTATTTGAGGCAATAAAGTGTACAATAACTTAATTTAAGTTAGCTAAATATCGTTACTGTTAGAAAATAAATCATATTGTAAATTATTTCCTACAATCCGTGTACCTAAATATCTATATGTACCTAGAAATAATTATAAATTAATTATATGTTACTACGAACATGTTCTGATTATTTACAAGCGCTTTTTTAAAGTCTATGTGAATAAAAACCTTTATTGGAACGAAGTTTCTTATCGCGCGCTGTGAAAGGGGGCTAGACGGAAAAAAATCTTACGAAAAGTTGTCACGACACTTTTTTGCAGCTGTGCGGCGTGCGCATGTTTCTCTGTCTGTCTCTCTCTCTCTCACTCTCTCTTTCTCTCTCTTATAGAAAGCAAGCCAGATATTTTCATTTCTATTTCGCATTGAACAGTGAGGTGTCGCGACGATTATTATTGTTGAGTGTATGCAGGATTTTTGTACATAATAAATAATAAGAAATAACTACGTTCCATCCGGGTGTCCCTTGACACCTCTCAAGTTTTTTATTATTTATTTATTTACTTATTATTATTATTAAATTGTCCTTGTAACCCTCGGTTGCTGTGTGGCTGACGGCCTAGAATATCGCCACCCCATGCCCTAGGGGGCGTAGAAGTCGACCCACGGAAATATATATCAGAGAACGGACAGCAGCATTTCTCTATGTACCTACTATGACTATCATACTGCGATCGCCAACAAGTCTGCCAAGTCTGGCGGTTATGCCATATCCCTACAAATTATTGACACAACTCTATTGTGGAAATATTTTCGATTCTGTCTAGCAGTGGACATCATTCAGCTGACATGAAGCATCGAACGCTCAATGCTCCAGATACTTGGAACCCTATAACACCGTGCCAGTAAAAGTGACTGAAAGTATTGAATACTAAATACAAACCTAAATCCCAGAACCCTTTAAATTCCAACATTTCTCTTTTCTTAGCGTTGTGTCTAAAAAGATTCTCATGGGCTTCCACGTTACGTCCAATTTACGTAAGGTGTCAATCGATGGTCCCAGTAGTAACATATCGCCTGTATAATAGTAATGTTAATTGTAATTCTTTGGAATACAATTTTACTTTTTTGGTTTTGTCTAGGTACTCACCTACAGCTTTCATAGTACGAGTACAGTTCTTTTTTATAAAAAATATCTGTACTCGTACTATGTAAGCTGTATAATAGTAATGTTAATTGTTATTGCTGTTTCTATGGAATATGTTTTTTTTTTGGTTTTGTCTAGGTAATCACCTACAGCTTTCATAGTAGAATGTCGAATAGATTTTTACTTTATTTTTATTTATACTTTAATATTTAGCCTAGTATGAGTGAATATATTTTTGCTATCCATCCGTGAGTTTAAAAAGACCAGCTATGAAAATGAGCTAAAGGTATTTATTTTAATTCACTGTAATAATTGAACATTCTTTGCGACAAATTAGGGGGTCGATATTTGTACTTAACAATATGTGGCTATCAGTTTGAATGGAGTATCAAGCGAAAGTATATTCGATAATAACAATGAAAAAAAAAATGTTATATTGAATATTTGTTTAAATTGATAATTTTATGATTAAGTGCATGTTATAGTAAAGCTAGGGTTCAAAATTGAGTAAATAAATAAATAAAAAAGGTTTTTATTCACGTAAACTTTAAAAAAGCGCTTGTAAATAGTCAGAACATGTTTGTAGTAATATAGTTGTATACATTAGATAATATTTCTAGTAACATAGATATTTAGGTACATCTTGTATGAAAACATTTATAAAATTTATTTTATTACAGAAATGATATTTAGCTAGCTCGTATCATTGTCAAGAGATTATGTTTAATTATCTAGTTTAAGTCTAATATTTTTACTACACAAGAGTAAAGTACAAATTGTCCTTAATTTTTTTTAACATCAGTTTTTTGAGTTTTGTGCACCCCTGTCAATAGGAAAAATTCAAAATCCGGCTCCGGGTAACCGTTTTTAAAAATAAAATATCTTCAAGAAATATTACCCATTAAATAGCAGAATTTGTAACTAAGCTAAGCTTTGGCGATAGATGACGGACTAAATTTATGCGGATCTCGTTTACTAGAAGTGGTTCTTAACTATCTATGACTAGCCGTTGCCCGCGGTTTCACTCGCTTTAAACTTTAATTATAGACTATGTGTTATCCGGATATATATATATATATATATATATAATAGGTCTTTACCTATGAAATTGCCGTTTTGTATGAAAAAATTTAAACGAATTTTTTTCATGAATTTTTTTATTTGTATTAATCGAAGTAATCACCCATGCAATCAATGCATCTTTGCCATCGCAGTGGCAGTTTATTGATGCCCTTCTTAAAGAAATCAGCTGGACGGGAGGCAACAAATTCTTCAAAGGCATTTTGTACTGCCTCTCGGGTATTGAATTTTTTTCCCGCCAAGAAGTTATCCAAATTCTGGAAAAAGTAGTAGTCTGTAGGCGCAAGGTCTGGTGAGTAGGGCGGATGACGGAGAGCTTCCAACCCCAGTTCTTGCAACTTGGAGACCGTCTGCTGTGCAGTATGAGGTCGCCCGTTGTCGTGCAGGAGCAGCGGAGACGAGCGATTGACCAATGCTGGTTGGAGATGCGCCAGCTTCTCCATCATTGTGCTCAGTTCTTCACAGTACACATCTGCAGTAATGCTCACCCCGTTTGGTAAGAAGCTGTGATGAATCACACCGGCGCTAGACCACCAAACAGTGACCATCACTTTTCTAGGGGTAAGTTTTCGTTTAGGGCATTGTTTAGGTGCTGAACCAGGATCCAACCAACTTGCTGAGCGCTTGCGGTTATCAAACAGAATCCATTTTTCATCGCAGGTAACAATGCGGTTCAAAATTCCTTCATTTGTGTGTCTGTTGAGCAGTGCAAGGCACGTCTCGACGCGTACTTCGCGCTGGCGATCATTGAGTTCGTGGGGCACCCATTTGTCAAGCTTTTTTACCTTGCCAATTTGACGCAAATGGACCAATATTGTTTTGACGCTAACGTCGAAAGCTGCTGCTAATTCAGCCGTAGATTGTGTATCATCAGCTTCCACAACCGCCTTTAATTCGTCATTGTCGACCAAAGTCTTCGGACGACCGCGAGGTTCATTTTTCAGGTCGAAATTTCCAGAACGGAAGCGAGCAAACCAATAACAGGTGGTGCGTTGGTTTGTAGTGTTAGCTCCGTAAACGTCGTTGATGTTGCGTGCCGCTTGTGCCGCGTTGCTGCCACGACGGTACTCATATTCCATAATTACTCGAATTTTTAACGTATCCATGATGACGAAAAAGATTGAAATGCGATGAAAATGTAACACTAATCAATAAAGAAATGACTACTTTTGGAAAAAAGAATCCATGTTTTTAAAATAAAATTAATTTGAAATTAGAATTCTTAGCCAAACAAAAATTATTTTGATTTGAAATGGCCAGTACTGCAGAACGGCAATTTCATAGGTAAAGACCTCACTATTACACATACCATTATATGTAATTGCGGTATCCTTGATTATGTGTACGCGTGTCCAGTGCTGCATAATAGCACTGTCCACGTCAAGTCTGTTGGCCACAGTCTTCAGGAGGCTGTTGGAACTGCCACGAACCATATGCTATATTACTACAAAGTTTCATCTAAATCTGTTCTGTAATATTTGGGTGAAAGAGTACCCAACATCCATACTCACAAACTTTCACATTTATAATATTAGTAGGATGAATATTGCTCTTTTTATGAAATTAACCGTTATTTTTGGGGTTTTGCCAGAAAGCTTATAGGAGATTTAACATTGAGTTCGGTCCTGTCCGCTATGGGCTATTCAACTAAGTTTGTAAAGGATTTTGTTAATGCAAAAGGCAAAAGTAAATACATTTATTTGTACGAAACATCATTACATAGTTATTTATTCTCTCTATCCTTAAATATTGAATCGTGTTTACAACCTTGTTCAAAATACATTAAACATCAAATGAATAGATGCTGTCAGTAGGAGATGTATAATAATAATAATAATATCTAGGGACAATGACACACAGATCATCCTAGCCCCAAACTAAGCAAAGCTTGTACTATGGGTACCAGGCGACGATATACATACGTATATAGACAGATATATACTTATGTACATAGAAAACATCCATGACTCAGAAACAAATATTCGTGCTCATCACACAAATATTTGCACTTACCGGGATTTGAACCCAGGACCACCAGCTTCGTAGGCAGGAGCACTACCAACTAGGCTACGGTGACCGTCGAATAGGGTAGATGTATGTTTATACATCTACCCTATTGTAAAGTCCCTCTTTGTTTATTAATTTTTTTTGAAACCTTTTCCATCATCATGTCAACGCAAAGACGTCCAATGAAATAAATGAAATATTTAATAATGTTTCTAAGGGCAAATAATAATCAAATATTTAGTCGTCATTTTCATCTGACGAAAAAAATCTAGGGGTTTACCAAACACACCGACAATAATATGGATTGTTTCCAAATAAAACTCAAATTTGTACGAATGGCTGAATTTGCTGTCCATACATGGTTTCAGTGAACTAAGACTACTATGAATCAGGTTATATTGGATATATTTGGCGTTATAATCCCTATACCACGATCGATCTTGTCTTTCCTTAAATTTAAAACTATATTTTAATCCACGGCTTCACTTGAATTTTGCTCTGGCCCAGTTACGTTTTCTCAAAGTTATCTATGTAATTTTCGTTATACCTAACAATATGTGTGTTTGCAACAACATTTTTTTATAATTTTTGCTTTATCAATTAAAGCGTGAAAGCGTAACAAAAACTTCACGTGCGCATTTATAATTTTAGTTGCTATGTCGAATACTTGTGTCTTAAACTTAAAAGCTGTGGCGTTAGATTATCGGCTTAGGTTCTTTATCTAATTATTTAGCAAACATTTAGTTAAGGTTACTCATTACTAGCCTAACAGATGGGCCATTAGTGTTGTTTGCTGACTTGATGTCATAAACAACAATTTTTGAGTGTGGAACCTAAGATAGAAACACGCTTGTACGATACCACTACATACAAAAAGTAAAGTTTATTTATTATAGACACACTAATAGTATACATACACAACATTTAAATCTTAGCTCACTATATAATTCGGTTCTTATATGTACACCTATTAAAGGCATGCACAACACACACTAAACATAGACAACGTTGACATACAATACAAGTTATTTTAAATTAAAAACAAACAAAAATACTAAAACTAACACAGATTAAAATGCATTAAAAACCATTAAAAAAGTGCTTATTGGCCTAAGAAAAAAAAAGAGTCCCTATGCTAACGCTTCCAATATTTTACGCTTGTATGCATAAAATGCATCGGAAAAAATATCCAATTGGTCGAAAGTTAATAGAAATCTCTGTTCCTAGACAACACATTTCGCCGAAAACTTTGTTGATAGAAAACATTGTTCGTAGATATCTCGATCCATAGGACGCACTGTTGAGAGAAATCTCTGTTCATACATAGCACGTCTTTCCGGAAATATTGTTCTTAGAAACCACTGTTTCCAGATACCTTGGTTCACACAAAGTGCCTCTGGAGAAGAAGCTATTAATATTTATTAAATTACTAAATTTTGTTTTCTGGCTTAGATTCAGACACACGTTATGTTAGCCGCTACGTTACACAGTATTCATATCATTAATTCATGTAATTATTATTATTCAACAAATGATTATCTATTTACGGAAACCAATTAGTTAATTATTTTTATAATGTCATTATGCAAATTGCGTCGCGTCGTATTATAGAAGTTTAACAATAAAATTAATGCTGAAATGTGAAAAAATGTAGGGTAGATCTAAACTATTACAAAGTAACAAACGTTTCTGACGCATTTAGTTTGAAATTTTAGTTTATAATGAGTGCAAGTTAGTAGAACCAAAACGTAACCATCAAACGTAAAACGTTGGAGGTTAACCATTCACTATTAGTACACTTGCTCCAACGTTTTACTTTTGATTGTACGACGCGACGCAATCTGCATAATTATAATTAATCAATTTATTTCAGATTTCAATAATCCATAATAAGTATAACAAAAAAAATCAATTCACAATACCATTAGTAATAAAATACCAATAAATAAATTAAATCATGTACAATTGTGTTAGTAAAATCTTATAAACTATGTTAGTCAACACCCATCGTAAGACGCATCTATTCGTGTTGGATTGGGCAATCCGCACGAGTAACAATCATCTGCAGGATACTGTTACTACTACCTCTCACATGTTGTAGTAAGAAAGCTACTTTCATGCCTATCTTTGCAAAAAAGCCGTCCGTTTGAGCCTCCACAAACATCTCAGACGCACTACAGTAGCGAGGCAACCGCATCAGCACCCTGAATGTGTTGTTGTATTGGATAAGCAGCGCACTAGCAGCCCGACGAGTGTAATTAACCCACAAGCTACTCTAGTAAAAGGCTTAACAGTACGCCTTTATTCAGATATAACTTCAGCTCGGAAAGCATCGGGTGGACTATGTTCTGTATTCATGGCCTCAAACCGCACATGAAGTTATATTTTCTGTTCTCAATTTAAATTTTAAAAGTACCGTCCTACCGTCCTGCAGTGTGACTAATTTTATAGTACATATTCTTTTGTTGATGACCTTGTTGGCTGATCTGTTGATGTAGTGGTAAGCCAGAGGTCGTGGGTTCGATTCCCACTCGGGGCGAATATTTGTGTCATAAACATGATTATTTGTACTGTGTCTAGGTGTAATATATCTAAAACATGTATGTATTTCAAAATATATAAATGGGTTTATCAGTTGCATGATTGCCATGGTAGGCTCTGCCTGATCTGAGATCAGATGGCAGTGTGTTAGTTCTTCCAAGAAATTTATTTATAGAAATTATTATTTCAACTTAATGGAGAATTCAAACAGCATATTTTGGTTCCTGTTTTGTTTAATTCAACAAACACGCCCCAGTCAAGTTGTGAATTCATTTAACTAGAATTGTTAACCATTCTGATTCCTTAAGCGATCTAAATTAATCCGAAGTTTATTCCTTTATGAAGATCTGATTTACACTAATTGGTATCGCGCTAGTTAGCACCAACTTTGTAGAGGAAAAGGGAAGGAAGACAGATGAGTCAATAATCAAAGGGTGACCTATCTTTGATAAAGATTCAACTGGAAGAAAAAGTAGCAACTTGGAAGCAATAGAAGTAATTTGACGGGCCATTGGCGTGGTTGGCAAATGCTTGCTTTTGCTCACGCCGATGGTCGTGTGTTCGATTCCCACCCAGGGGCTCTACCGGGTAAGTCGCCGAATATCGATTTCTTAAATGGCGTTCGAATAAATAAAGGTTAAAAATGACTTAATCAATCGATAAATCGGCTTCAACGTTGACAATCGATTCCGGACCATTTATGACGTCACATGTGCTCATGGAAGCCGTTTTAACGATTGATTAAGTCATTTTTAACCTTTATTTATTTGAACGCCTTTTAAGAAATCAAAGTTCGGCGACTTAGCCGGTACAGTCCCAGGACAGAATTTGGGTGCATGAACATGTCTGTTTGTCCTGAGTCTGGCTCAAAAGTAAAGTAGTATATGTAGTCTATCAGTTATCCGGTTTCCATAGTACAAGCTTTGCTTAGTTTAGGATCAGATGGGCGTGAGTAAATAATGTTCCAGGATATTAATCAGTTAGTTCTACAAAACCAGTTTAGTTCATAATGAAATCAAAATTGAATTGAAACTGAAAGCTGTTTCAAACTGAATAAATTTCTAAATGTGCTATGCATTTAGAGTATTTTGAGACAAGTAGAAGTGTCACTCAAAATTGGCTTTTGGAAGTAGGGTACTCAATCACTTGATATGTAAATTCGATGAAATGTCACGACTTTAACAGAAAACCAAGTTTTCTGGTAAAAAATCTAATTTAATTATTGGATTTTAATAGATGTAAGCCGTGTAGAGATTCAAAGTAGGTACTATTCACCAGTCCCGTATGTAACAGCGTGTATTATATATAAAAACTTATTGAGTTACTTAAAGAAATATGTGTTCGGCAACAGTCAGCAGATCCAATGTTCTTAGCGCACAGCTCAAACCACTACCAGGGCTAAAGACTTGAAAATTTTCACAGAGCTTTAACGTACCCGGGACACGAAGCGGCGTGGCGACTGTCTTAGTCGCTTCGCAACAGCTTACATTTCAAGATAGTTTTACAAAAATTTATAACCTTCTTAAAGCATTGATATTGAATGATAACATCATTAGATAGAATTGTAAAGTAATTAATTTTTATTTTTTGTTCTTATGTAGTATTTCTCTTAAAACTTCGAAATTTAACGATTTACTGAATGAAATTAAACATAATGATCCACTTGAAGAATTAACTTACCTAAAATAATGTTTTTAATTTCTAAAACTACTCGTCGAAATTGAGCAAGAATACATTGGCTATTAATATGACACAGTTATTTGTTCATGGTAAAGCTGTTACACAGTTAATCCTAATTTTCCAGAAGTTACAGAGTTTAACAGTGGTGTTCACAATTAGCTATTATCACACCCGCTTAAATTGAAGGCCCGTGCTAATTATGTAAGACCCTCTTAAGTGGGATTGTGTATTCCGTCGGTTGATATAGTGGGTACCTCTTTATATGTAGAGTTAACCTTAATTCTTAATTAGTAAGGTCGTTTTTTCAACAAAGTCATTTCTATTGATGTGAAATTTACTGTACTGATTGAAGCCTTTGTGTTTTATCTCTTGATCTTTAGTACTGAAGCTCTCGACTACCCAAACTAGTGCAAAGTTAGTTGAATCGAGATGATTCTTACATATGTTTTGTACTAAATCCATTTATACATATATAGACTCACTCCTATTTCCCAGAGGGGTATGCAGAGACAATGGATTTCCATTTGTACTGATCCTTTGACCTATAGTTTACTCTCCTTATATTCTAAATTCAAATTACAGCTCTGTGTAGTAGTAGTAGCAGTGTTAGTATGTCCGTGAATTTGGCAGATCATTTGTCAGCAGATCAAAAATAAATAAGAGTTCTCGTCGCATGCAGGTGAGTTCTATAATTACTTATACTATTTAAAAATAGTTCTGCCATTTTTTATCAGAATAAGTCAATAAAAAAAATGATCTGTTAACTTCCCGTAGCAGATCATTTTCAAAAAACTCACAAAATAAATGAGAGTTCTTTATGCATACCAATGAGTTCTGGAGTTCCTGATACTTTTTATGAATAGTTCTAGCAGATTTCCCTAAGAAAATAATTAAAACAAGTGATAGATATGCCAATTTCTCGTAGCAGATCATTTTCAAAAATCTTCCTTATTTTTTTATTTTTTTATCATATTTCGATGAGTTCCAGAGTTTCTGATACTTTTTAACGATAGTCCTGACATCTTTTCCTAGAAAATCACTAGCCTACCACTCCTTATATGTAAACTTCCTGAAAAATTACAAGTAAAACAGGGTAAGGCGACATGTTTAATAAAAAGTCGATCGTAACTAAGAAGTAACGACGCATGCTGATAAGTTATATTTATTTTCTTCTTTATCTATTTTAAATAATTACAGTTCCCCTCCATCTCAAGGTTGTCTGGAATAAATCACTTGATGCAATAAGACCGCCCATTCTACATGATCGGGTTATTAGTGTCCTATGAATTGGTCATGTTTGAGTGTGTGCAATATAGAGTATTCTATTTTATTATATTCTATTATTAGCAAATACAACAATTTAATACTCATAAAAATATTAAACGATTTGTATAAAACATTCCAACCAATTCAATAAAAGATCTCACAAATAAATCCTTGAGTGTTTTTTCGAGGAAACGCTCCAAAGTGGAAAGCTTTTAGAGTAAAGTTTCGAGTTTAGGAAAAGCGAGTTCGTAACGACCGAAGGATTTTGTCATGAACGCGGAAGCTTACATTCATATGCTAATATAGGTACATATATCGCTTTATAAGGGGAGTAATGGAGGTATAAAAAGGTCATGATCGTTGATGTATTGTTCTCATTGTATTCTTATAAAGGGTGATAAAGTATGCGTGAATGTATTGTTTCATGAACAGATTTATCGTTGACCAGCGGCAAACGTCATCATGTACTGAAAATTAAAAAAAAACCTGGATTTAGTCACAGATTTACCAATTTCAATTGCATCACATTAATACAATTTTAAATTCAAACTATCGAGGGATGGACTTGGATACAAAGCACATTTGATAAAAAAAAATTAAGGGTCTGTGGGACCCTCCTGCACCCAAAAGCGTGTCTATCATTCTTTGAAATTCAGATTAGAAATTCAGCTAGGAAATGACCGTAACCCACGGCCTGAGTCTACCCAGTATAATTTGTACGGGCGCCTCAATCGATCCCTATTTAATACTTTTTTCTTTTTTTTTTTTTTTTTTTAACGTGGGGAAATCCATTACGGATCCCCGCCGCTGGGCAAGCGACGGGGTATGTCGGGCTCCCGGTATTAATCTTCGGTTTACCGACTAAAACCCCACGGTGTTCCTCGAGTACCTGTAGTCGGGGCCACGGGATTCGCGTAAGCATTCACCGCAGCCCAGACAGGTCTTGGCCCGCCTCTATCTAGGCAGGCCCCGTCACGAGAAGGACTTCAAGTCCTCCTTCCGCTAAAGGCGCGCGCCGAAACACGAGCGCCACCGCCTCGGGCCTGTTCTGGTCAGGCGACAAACTGCCCTCCGTCTGCCGCCCGCAGGCCATCTCCTAGGGTGGCCGGAGATCCTCCACACGCGCTCTCCGACGTCCAAGTCTCCTGGCGCGGGTAGGAAGGGTGCTCGTGAGCTCCCGTTCCCGTTCCGCTGCCTCCTTCGCAGCCATCACCTCCTCGCAGAAGGAGACAACGGCATTCCAGGCTGTCTCGCTGTCGACCATGGATTGTGTCATGGCCGACAGCGAGAGGCCCCCCACGCCGAGTGTTGCGACCAGGACACGGCGTTGTTCCACCCACTCTGGACAGAGAGCCAGGGTATGGTGTGCCGTGTCCTCTGCGTCGCCGCAATGGTGACACTCGGGCGTCTGCTCCCGACCAATTAGACGCAAGTACTTTCCGAAGCATCCATGCCCCGAAAGCACCTGCGTCAGTCGGAACGTGAGAGCGCCGCGGCGCCTCTCAAGCCACCCCTCTAGGACCGGTCTTACCGCCACGATTGTGGCGTGCCCCGCACTGGGTTGCGCAAGTCGCGCCCTCCACTCATCCACCATGGATACGTGGAGCTCCGAACGCTGCGCCTCGATTTCTCGCAGCGCCGGTCGGTGATGTTTTACAAATTAGATGAAAATAATTGATTTTCTTGCACTGCGGAGTTTACCGCATTCATTATGGGGAATATTCTAAATCATTGTTGGATTAAACCTGTCTCTTCGTTGCCCCGCCCTCTTACCAGAAGTGAAAATGGAAAATGGTATACCACCTGGATACCACCTGGATGAATGGTCGACTACCACCACGAACGCCTACTACTTATCGGCAGAGTGGTTTTGTGCGGTAAAAATCTTGTGAATCGTCAAATCCGTTTTTAAAAGCGTGCCTATTCTTTTCTTAAACAGGGCCTCTACTGGCTAAGTCGCCGAACATCGATTTCTTAAATGGCGGTCAAATAAATTAAGGTTAAAAATTACTTAATCAATCGTTAAATCGGCTTCAACGTTGACAATGAGTTCCGGAGCATTTATGACGTCACATGTGGTCATGGTAGCCGATTTAAAGACTGATTTAGTCATTTAAAAATGACTTTTTAAATGACTTAACCTTTATTTATTAGAACGCCATTTAAGAAATCGATATTCGGCGACTTAGCCGGTAGAGCCCCTGGTTTGTATTATAGTCAACTTAGTCGTATATCACTAAAATGTTGCATAGAAGCACACTTATAGCCATATTTTATACTTGACAAAAACGTATTTCTCAGATTTTTTTAACACATTAACGTGGAGTAATTTATTTGTGTTAAGTTTTACTTTTTATACAAAGATAAAGGCAAGAATAATACATACTTTTTATCAATTCCATAATATTTCTGTTAGTTCTTTTATCTCTCCACGGGTCTCGGTATCTGCATATACATATGAAATACCAAAAATTAAACAGGTTAGACTTTTACCCTACTTAAAAAGAATGAGTTTACTAACACAACTATTCGAATTTTTCGTTATTTAGTAAAATAATACCTCCATTGTAGGTGATCTGATTTTAAAAATCTCTTTTTTATTCGATTGCCAATGATTTTGGAATGGTCTTATATTTTAGAGAAAATTTGTTTTCAGTGCTGCCTTTTTAAACTTGAATTAATTAGGGTCCGAATCCTTTAACGAAAACTTATAAATTAATCATGTTCATTCGTTGTTCTGGGGCACATAAAAATATTTCACGTCCCGAGTTTTAGCTCCTCATAATATCTTCTACTATATAAAAATAAGTCGGGTTTTCCTTCCTGACGCTATAACTCCAGAACGCACGAACCGATTTCCACGGTTTTGCATTCGTTGGAAAGGTCTCGGGCTCCGTGAGGTTCATAGCAAAGAAAATTTATAAAATTTAACGCGGGTAACACCGCGGGGCACAGCTAGTCTACTATATAAAAATAAGTCGGGTTTTCCTTCCTGACGCTATATCTCCAGAACGCACGAACCGATTTCCACGGTTTTGCATTCGTTTGAAAGGTCTCGTCCTCCGTGAGGTTTATAGCAAAGAAATTTTTTAAAATTTAACGCGAGTAATACCGCGGGACACAGCTAGTAATTTTATAAATATACACAGGTTTGGTGCTACAAGAGTTTGTACGCTGCCACGTGTATAAGCTTTGTGTCTAATAACCTTACGCATGGCCTCAGGGCAGCGTTAAATATTAACAGTATTATAAAGAGGAATGAAAACAAAGCTAACGAAAAGCATATTATTGAAAAGACATACACGCTTATGTTTACACACACTGTTCAAAATGTGCACACACATAGGTGTACTTTTATTCCCTTAATAAAACAATTACAGATGAAAGAATACCCTATCGGGCATTAATAGGCTCACTTATGTACTTGGCGGTGTGTACGAGGCCTGATATAGCTCACATAGTAAACTATTTAAGCCAATTCAATGAGTGTTATGAGGAACAGCATTGGATTGTTGCTAAGAAGGTACTTCGATACCTTAAAGGTACCAAGAAACACCGTAGCCTAGTTGGTAGTGCTCCTGCCTACGAAGCTGGTGGTCCTGGGTTCGAATCTGGTAAGTGCAAATATTTGTGTGTTGAGCACGAATATTTGTTTCTGAGTCATGGATGTTTTCTATGTATATAAGTATATATCTATCTATATAAGTATGTATATCGTCGCCTGGCACCCATAGTACAAGCTTTGCTTAGTTTGGGGCTAGAATGATCTGTGTGACATTGTCCCGAGATATTAATTACAAACGTTTCTAAATAGTCAGAAAATTATTTATATACCTAATTTAATACTATAAATTGTGTGCCAATAGTTTTAATAGCTAAAACTATTGGCACACAATTTATAGTATTAAATTTAGAGATTAAATTCTGTATAATTAATCTCTCTTATTATTATAGGTATTCGTCATTGCATTTCAGTGCACCTACATACATATGTTTGTCCACCCACATTCTTATATGTGTGGGCAAACATAGGTGCAAAGAATCAGATCATAATTCGATCACAACAACATTTAGTGTAATATATATTTCAAGGTAAATAAAATAATATTCAAGAGATTAAAAAGTTATACAGATGTCGCAATATTAATCGATATAAATGAAAACTTTAGTTTAAGAAACTCGTCAAAGGAATAAAACAACTGCTCAATTAACCAGGTTTTCAGCTTATACTCACAACTCTCGTGTCCAATATAGGGTTGTAACGGAGGTGTTCTGAGCGGATGCGGAGGCGGATGCGAAGGCGACGAATTTCGCCTCAACGGATGCGAAGATGTAATTGGAAGTGAAAAAATAGTAATTTATGAGTCATATTAATATTATTTTTCATATATTTATAATAAAAAAAATCTGCCATATCTCACTTGTTTTTGGCTTCATCGTGTGACTGAAATAAACAATAACAATTACTTTGACCTAAAACAAAGCAAAAGCGGCCGTACGACTGAGTCGTCGCCGAGCGCCACTGCGTGCGCTTTATTATTATTCTAACCTGAAAAGTCTAATCTGTTTAATTTGACGGGCATGTTGGCGTGGTTGGTAGACACGCTGCCTTTCACGCCGGAGGTCGTGGGTTCGATTGCCAATCGGGACAGATATTTGTGTGCATGAACATGTCTGTTTGTCCTGAGTCTGGGTGTAAATTATCTATTTAAGTAGGTATTTACAAAAAAAAAAGTATATGTAGTATACCTGTACGGTGTAATGCGGTGGGGGTTGCAGAGCTTGTTGAATGATAGAATGTTGTTTCACTAAAATAAGGTTTATTGTACTGATCCACAATAACTTCTTAAATGTTAAAATGTTAGCAAGAACTATGTTAAATGGAGTGTTAGAAATGTTGCAATGAATGCACGCGAATATCACGGTTACTCGATGCGCACTGACTCTATGTTACAATTTTAATACTAATGAAGTAACTGCGTAAGTCGCGTAATGCTGAGCAAGGTGTTCGGTGTCATTGCACCGAACATATTCGGGACCGCAAAAGATGAGAAAATGAGATAATTCTAAAATAAAATGTTTACAAATTGATATATGTTAATAATCTAAGACTTGTCATATCTTAATTCTAAATTTCTCCTAGGCATAGGAGAACACGATTGGTTTTTAACAGCACATGTTTTGATTACCCCGTAACGACCGTGGGGACTCGGACGCCGGTCGCCCATGCAAAGTCGCGCACTTTCGTTAATGTCAGAAACACTTGGCTGTCGGTCAACCTTATTTGAACGTGCACTATTGTCGGACGTTTGATCACTACACTGTCGATTAACCCTTCGCGCACTGTTCACCTCACTACGGTTGCCTGCTGTAGGCTGAAGCTCGATGTCCGGCGATAGGCGGGCACCAGACGCCCGTCGTCGCTGCCAGCGGCGGCACCACAAGGCGCCAGCCGCCACTACTCCTGCGCCTACCAGAATGTAGCTCACCGAGTATAGGTGGATGTTGTGGTAAGATAGCGAAGCTTCCAACTCAAACTTGTTATTTTTCATCTCCTCGATCCGTTGATGTAATTGGTTTAGCTCAGTTTCTAGGTTGTTGGAATCTGTTATGTTTGGTATATCTGTCCACGCGATGGAAGTGTTGATGAAGTAATTTAGCTGATCTATCGCTGGGCTATAAACTGGGCTAGTTATGTTCACTAGGTTCTCGGTATTTTTTGGGCTATGAAGAGTGAAATCATGACCTTTGAGTAAGCAACCAGGCTCTATGTATATAATGCCAGCTTGATGTAAAATTTCCACACTGATTTGTTCTCCACACAGTACATTGACCGGACAACTATTGCAGCAATGGTAGAGATAATGGGAGGGATTTGTCAGATATACCCATTTGTTTTCACATCTTGACCTCTTAATTTTACATTTATTTGTGTTAGGATCCAGCTCACAGAAAATGGATTCACTCCTTTGATGTTGAATCGGCTTCTTCAAATCGCATATCCATATGCTCTGTTTCATACAGGTGGATAATTCGTCAGAAGTGAGAGTAGTGTAGGTGTTCCTCTTTAAATCGGTTGCAATATATTCTGATAGTGGGATAAGTTCCACCATAGACTCGTTGTATTGATGTGGAATTGATGATATTTTATACAGCTTGTATGTGTCCCTTCCAATCAGTGGAAAAGTTATTTGAAATAGAAAATAGTTTTCTGTTAATCTTGCCTTCAAATTCAGTAATGGGTACAAGTCTCTAAGGTTATGGGGCTCAATTGGCAACATCGTGTCATCTGATAGATGCCCCGAGATAGTGTTGAGTTCGCTCTGTAATTGATCGGGAGTCAGTAAGTGTATATTAAACTGTCCATGATGTATGTTGGTAAGTATATCTACGAGAGTATCCTGATTTCCCTTTAAATTGTGTAATAAGTTACTAGCTGTTAGTGACATCAGGGTAAATTCTTGGAGTAGCTCAATGTTATTAATGTCTTCTTGAAACTTTTTGGATCTGTTTTCTAGTTTCATGATATGTTGGTTAATAAATTTGTGTTGTTTATTTATAATAGACGCAGTTCGTTGTAACAGATTGTATTCAGACTCTATAATTGACGTCTGATTCTTCCATAACTCGACAATATGTTTTTCATGGTTCCGTATTAAGTTGATGTCTCGGGTGTACTTTTCTGCGAAATGTTCGTCCAGTACCCCGAACAATGAATTCGCTAAATAGCCTATTCCATTAATAAGGCCGCGTCGCCGCCTCACGTGACGACTCACCTGCTGATTTAGCAAAAACTGATTGTAGTACTTTAGTTCGTTGGCCTCATGCGACAGCTGAGTGGTTATCGTGTTACAATGTTCACCACCTATTGTTTTGCATATAGTATCTAAATAAGTGTTAATTTTGTTGAATGCACTTATGCCTTCCCAGTATGGGGACATGTCGTAGAAAATTACCATAGTCCATTTGTCCTTAGCAAGGTTTAATCTTCCTATCGAATCAAAAAATTGTGATTGTTCCTTTCCAAATTGTGTTACATTATATGTACCATGCGCACTGCCGCACATAGTCATGAAAAATGTTAAAGCCATTACAATATACGAAAAACTTACAGTGTTTGATTTCCTTCTGGTGCCCCTTGGGCTTTGATTTTCTTCAATGTTAGATGTTTGGGTGTTTGTTTCTGGGACCTTGCCTTGCTGTTCGTCCTTTTCTATTGGCAATAGCGAGAGTTTGACTACTGGCCGTTTAATAACACCACCTTTGGTTTTTAAGGTGACAACACGTACATAGCCGTCGCTGCCTGGGTGTACATCGACAACTTTTCCCATTATCCATTTCCCAGCTGGAACATTATCCTCGTGTACGACCACCATATCTCCGATTTTCATGTTTCTTTGGGGCTTTCCCCATTTCTCTCTAGCTGTTAACTGTGTTAAATACTCTGTTTTCCATTTCAACCAGATTTGTCGGGTAATCTGAGCAGTCAAATGCCATCGTGTTCGCGCGTCTTGTTTTGTGTCTATTACGGTGTTGCCAGATCTACCCGTTAAGAAGTGGGCTGGAGATATATACTCTAAATCTTCAATGTTTTCGTTAAGCGAGCACAACGGCCGTGAGTTGAGGCAAGCCTCTATTTTTGTTAGAATTGTTGTGTACTCCTCGAATGTCAGTCGTTGTTCACCGACTACTCTTTTTAGGTGATATTTCAGGCTACGCACTGCTCTTTCCCACAGCCCCCCAGCACTAGGCCAAGATGGCGCGTTAAAGTGCCATTCTATTTCCATGTCGGCAATATCGGCAAGCAGTTTATCTCCGAAAACTTGTTGAATTTCTTCATATTCTTCTCTCAGTAACCGGTTGGCTCCGATGAAATTCGTGCCTTGGTCACTGTACATGTGACGCGGCGCACCCCTTCTGGCTGCCATTCGGCTCAGTGCTGCTAAAAATGCCGAACTGGTCAGGTCAGACACCAGCTCGAGATGTACGGCCTTCGTAACCATACATATAAACACCGCCACATATCCCTTAGTTGTTCGCACGCCTTTACCCTTGTTGGCCTTAACTTCTACGAAACCGGTATAGTCTACCCCAGTGTGGTAAAACGGAGGAGCCGGGTTCATTCTGGCCGCGGGCAGATCTCCCATCAACTGGTGTTCCTTTCTTGTAGCATGTTTTCGGCAAGTGACACAATTCCGCAGCTGTGACTTGGTTGTTTTGATTCCACTTGGTATCCAATACTGTCTCCTCAGGGTCGCCAGAGTTAGTTTGGGTCCTCCATGAAACGTTAGCAAATGAGATTCATCTTTAAGAAGTTCAGCTAAACGAGTTTTGTTAGGTATTACTTTAGGATACTTCATCTCACTGCTCAGGTTTGCATGCCGTAGGCGTCCTCCCACTCTCAAAATTCCGTTTTCATCAATAAAACAATTTAAAAGAAATAATTTACTTTTTGTTCCAACGGTACTATTCTTACTGATTTTTTCGACCTCTTCAGCAAATTCCTTTCGTTGTACATATTTAATTATTGTTAATTTAGCTTTTCGCAATTCTTGCAATGTTAGGTACGATGGCAAATGTTTACGTTTTGAAATTGGTGTCAACGCCCTGAGTATCCACGCAAATATATGTATTATTTTTCGAAATGAGCTATAATTGTTTAATAAATCTTCAATAATGTTAATAGTTTGTTGTATAATATTAACTTGTTTTATTTTTCTTGTTTCTTCTTCTGTAGTGTACATGGGTTGTTGAATCTGTACTTTCTTCATGTCTAAGGATAGTAACCATACTGGTCCATGCCACCACAGTGGATGTTCTAAAAGCTGAGACACCGTTAGTCCCCTGCTAGCGAAGTCGGCAGCATTTTCTGCGGACTTTACATACCGCCAGTTGTCACTCGGCATAATCTGTTTTATAGCCTTAATTCTGTTGGAAACAAATGGTGTCCATCGTGTTGAATTTCCATGTATCCAGCCCAACACGACCATGGAATCACACCATCCATAAGTTTCATATGGGCAGCTAATACTAGAAGTAATTTTGCTCATGAGTCTTGCCAATAAATGTGCACCACATAACTCTGTTCTTGGCAATGTTATAGCCTTTCGATGTGGTATAAGCTTAGACTTTCCAGCTACCAATATAGTTTCTTGGCTATGTTTAGTTCGAGCATATACTACACATGCGTAGGCTTCCATGGAAGCGTCACAAAACCCATGGAATTCGATAATACTGTTCTCTTGCGTTCTTATCCACCGCGGCACCACACAATTTTTTATGTTTTCTATATCAGCTGCTAGTTTACACCACTCCTTGTATACGTCACCAGATACTTCATCATCCCATTGGAGATCAGTTTGCCATAGCTTTTGGAAGAGTAGTTTTAGCTTTGTAGATAAGGGTGTTAACCAGCCCAACGGGTCGAATAACTTCGAAATTTCCGAGAGTAATTTCCATTTAGTAAGTCTTTCTATGTGTGTTGTGAAATTATAATTAAATGTAAAATGATCTTGTTTTGTTTGCCAGCATAAACCTAATGTTTTTGAAGTTTCTTCATTTTTGAAGTGATAACTTGTTTCTTCCGCATTCTGTTTTACGCTTTCTAATACTCTTTCATTATTTGAGGCCCATTTTCTTAACGTAAATCCACCTAATTTCAACAACTGATGCAGTTCCTTAATCAAGTACTTTCCCTGTTTAATGTTATAGGCACCATGGAGTAGGTCATCCATCATGAATGAATTTTCTAGGATTTCCGCTGCCTCAGGATGTTTACTACGCTCATCTGACGCCAACTGTCTTAAAGTCCTCATAGCTAAAAATGGGGCTGATTTAGTCCCATAAGTGATTGTAGTTAGTTGAAAGCTCTGTATGGGTTGTTCCGATGATTCTCTCCAAACAATTTTTTGAAGATGCTGGTCGATATTGTTAACCAATACTTGGCGGTACATCTTCTCGAGGTCCGCTGTAAACGCGTAAGGATATTGCCTCCACTGTAATAACAATGATTGTAAATCCCTTTGCATGTTAGGCCCTTTGCACATTATGTCATTCAAACTAAACCGAGTAGATGTTTTGGCAGACGCGTTAAATACTACGCGTAACTTTGTTGTTAATGAGTCATCACGCTGCACACCGTGATGAGGTAGGTAGCATTGTAGTCTCGCTATTGAGTTTGTTTCTTCAGGTTTCATATGTTTTAATTCGAGATATTCTTTCATAAAGGTTTTATATTTGCTAGCTAAATGTTCTTGTTTTCTAAATTTTGTTTCTAAATTCCTCAGTTGGGCGATCGCCATAGGCTTAGACATGCCCAGTTTGTGTTTCAACTCTTCCTTCAGTGGTATTCTAACTTCATAGCGGCCTTCTTCTGTTCTTCTTGTTGTTGACTCATAAAATGTTAGACATTCTTGATCTTCGGTAGACAGATTTGAATTCTCACTGATCTCTTCCACCTGCCAAAACCGTCTGATCTCTGGTATGTCTTTACGTTGCCGCATAGCTACCATCCCAGTTGAGTTTGTTGTACTAAGGGCTGATGTGCATTACCGCTTTTTATAATGCCACTTAGCATGATGTTTGCGTAAATGTCGGCTCCGAGTAACAAATCCACGGGCCGGCTGTTATAGAACTCGGGGTCAGCTAATGGTATGTTATCAATATGCGACCAATCTGGTTTCGGGAAGCTCTTGTTTGGTAGGCATTTAATGAGATTAGTCATAATAAAGGCTTCCGTTTCGAATGTAAAGTTGTTGTGCAGAGAAGCGCATACTATAGAAATCACTCCCTTGCAGTTGTTCTCCTTTTGTCCTACTCCAAAGACGATTCCTTTACATCTCTGTCTTTTTATGTTTAATAACTGCGCCGCCGATTCTGTTATTAATGATATTTGGGAGCCCTGATCCACCAAAGCTCGCAAGGTATACTCCGAACCGTCAGAACCCTTAACACTTACCAAAGCGGTTGCTAGCAGTATCTCTGAGCTGTCGACGTGTGACGTATGTGACGCAGCCGCGAAGTTCTCATGTTGTTGTTGTGAAGTCATTTGACTACGATTTGATGACAAAGAAGGAGCATTTTTGAGTTTTGCAAATGCGTCATGTAAAATAGTGTTATGCGGTTCTTGACATTTTCGGCATGTTAAATTAGAATTGCATTTATTACCATTATGGCTAAATAGGCAATTAATGCAGAGTTTTAATTTGTTTGCTGTTTTTAATTTTTGTTCATCATTTAACGCTAAATAATTTTTGCAATTATAAATGCCATGTTGATAACTGCACATTGGACACTTGACATTCGACACGTGCATGGATTTTGCAATCGGCTTATTTAGGTTATTGTAAGTGTTGTTCGACTTATTATATGAGCTATAAAAATGTTTCTTTATTTCCGATGATGAATTATTGTTATATTTCTTTACAGAGTTTTTTTGTAATCCACTATCTTGTTTTCTCTGGGCTGTTTCGAGAGTAATGAATTTTGTTTCCAAAAACTCTAGGAATTCTTTTAGAACCGGCAGTTCCCTAGAGTTTTTCAATGATTCTAGGTAGTCGGTGTATGTGTCGTTGTCTAGTTTTTGACCTAGAATATGAACTACGATAGGGTCCCATGATGTTATGTCGACGCCTAAGTTCTTTATACCATTTAAGCATTCCAGTGTTGTATCGTGCATCCTTTTTATTTGGTACACCGACTGCTGCTGCATGTTAGGAAGGCCAAGGAGAATGTTCATGTGGGAAGAGAAGATCAATTTATTGTTATTATAGCGATGTGTGAGAATCTGCCAGGATACTGAATAATTATCCGTACTAATTTGTAGGTGTTGTATGAGTTTTTCAGCTTCTCCGCGTACCTTGCTCTTGAGATATTGCATTTTCTGGCCGTTGGATAGTGACGGGTTGTTATGGATAGCTTCCGTGAATAGATCCCGGAAGGATACCCATTGGTTATAGTTGCCAGTAAACGTTGGAATTTCGAGTTGCGGAGTTGACTTGTTTCTATGCACGACGGACCACATTTTTTTGTTGATTGCTTTCTTCAAACTGTTGAATTGTTTCTCATACTTGTCGAACATGTAGTTGTACGTTTCGTTGCCTTCGTCTATCTCACTCTCAATCTCCCAATGTAGTGTGTCAATTGTTTTCCATCTAGCTTCCAGCGTTTTTAAAACGTCTTCGAATTCCCATTTCTCCGAGATAGACTCTACATCAATGTTTACCTTTGTTCGCAAGAAGGCTTTAAAATTCGCTTGTTGGCGACGTAACAAATCATCGGCTTTACTATTCGTACCCGTGTGTGTTTTATGAGTTGGGTTGCCCTAAGAGCTGGGCCCCGCAACCGCTGCAGTTTCTTCCTTCTCCGACTGAACCATACTCATAGTTGATTTAGACGGTGTTTTCGCTTGTTCAATCGGCTTGCCCGACCTCGTAACCAATTCCTCGTACTGTTGATTTATTAAAGCCTTCACTTGCTCATAGGCCTGCAAAGTCTTCTCAAATTCGTTAAGCCCGAAGTAAGGGTGAGCCTGACTTATTTCTCTCGTAATGCGGTCATGATTACCCTCATATTCCCTCCAGTATTCCTCCAGAGTATTCAGTCGCCTCTTGAAGTAATCTGGTGTTTTCCTATCAGCGCTATCTTTTTTGATGTTGATGCCAAGTTTGACGATGCTTTCATAGATCATCGATTGAATGTCAATAAGCTCGGCCATGTTTATTGAATGTCAAAATATATTTCTCTAGAAGAAAAATAAGGAAAGGTATGTTGGTACTTGCGTGTATGCAGTCTAGTACTTAGCTCCACGCAGTCTGCTGCAGCTGTTGTTTCACGCAGTCTGCTGCGGCTGTTGCTCCAATGTTAGCACTACAATCCTCTGACCGAACACACCAGCACTAAATGTTAACTAGTTCACCCCCGCTCGTGCAAATATCGCGATTTCTCGGAACACGTGACGCGCGAGGGCCTTTCGAAGGACCAAACTATGTACGGTGTAATGCGGTGGGGGTTGCAGAGCTTGTTGAATGATAGAATGTTGTTTCACTAAAATAAGGTTTATTTTACTGATCCACAATAACTTCTTAAATGTTAAAATGTTAGCAAGAACTATGTTAAATGGAGTGTTAGAAATGTTGCAATGAATGCACGCGAATATCACGGTTACTCGATGCGCACTGACTCTATGTTACAATTTTAATACTAATGAAGTAACTGCGTAAGTCGCGTAATGCTGAGCAAGGTGTTCGGTGTCATTGCACCGAACAATACCAGTTATCAGGTTTCCATAGTACAAGCTCTGCTTAGTTTGGGATCAGATGGCCGTGTGTGAATAATGTCCCAGAATATTATTATTATTCTATGATTTGTTATTATTTTATAATTTTAAGCTTTTTGCACAAAACTGCACAAAGCGACTTAATACCAAATGCAGTTTCCGCCAGTCGGCCTTTGGCTGATGCAGAGATATATGATTATAACGTATCTAAATAAACTGCCGCTACAACTCCGCAAAAATTTACGGAGGTGGAGGCTTAGTTGAAGGTACGGAATTTCTTGCAGAATTAACGCAGTAACGGAGGTGAAAGCGAAGCTCTGTCACAATCCAACAAATTACAACAAACTCAAACAAAAGGTATTGGAGATGATGCAGAGATATATGATTATGACGTATCTAAATAAACTGCCGCTACAACTCCGCAAAAATTTACGGAGGTGGAGGCTTAGTTGAAGGTACGGAATTTCTTGCAGAATTAACGCAGTAACGGAGGTGAAAGCGAAGCTCTGTCACAATCCAACAAATTACAACAAACTCAAACAAAAGGTATTGGAGATGATGCAGAGATATATGATTATGACGTATCTAAATAAACTGCCGCTACAACTCCGCAAAAATTTACGGAGGTGGAGGCTTAGTTGAAGGTACGGAATTTCTTGCAGAATTAACGCAGTAACGGAGGTGAAAGCGAAGCTCTGTCACAATCCAACAAATTACAACAAACTCAAACAAAAGGTATTGGAGATGATGCAGAGATATATGATTATGACGTATCTAAATAAACTGCCACTACAACTCCGCAAAAATTTACGGAGGTGGAGGTTTAGTTGAAGGTACGGAATTTCTTGCAGAATTAACGCAGTAACGGAGGTGAAAGCGAAGCTCTGTCACAATCCAACAAATTACAACAAACTCAAACAAAAGGTATTGGAGATGATGCAGAGATATATGATTATGACGTATCTAAATAAACTGCCACTACAACTCCGCAAAAATTTACGGAGGTGGAGGTTTAGTTGAAGGTACGGAATTTCTTGCAGAATTAACGCAGTAACGGAGGTGAAAGCGAAGCTCTGTCACAATCCAACAAATTACAACAAACTCAAACAAAAGGTATTGGAAATGATGCAGAGATATTGACGGTCACCGTAGCGTAGTTGGTAGTGATCCTGCCTACGAAGCTGGTGGTCCTGGGTTCGAATCCCGGTAAGTGCAAATATTTGTGTGATGAGCACGAATATTTGTTTCTGAGTCATGGATGTTTTCTATGTATTTAAGTATTTATCTATCTATATAAGTATATATATCGTCGCCTGGTACCCATAGTACAAGCTTTGCTTAGTTTGGGGCTAGGATGATCTGTGTGACATTGTCCCCAGATATTTATTTATTATTATTATTTATATATGATTATGACGTATCTAAATAAATTGCCGCTACAACTCCGCAAAAATTTACACAAAAGGTATTGGAAACCAATATGGTAGTTTGTTGTAAATTGTTAGCCCCATTACGTAAGTGAATTTTGAAGATTTTGTTAATTTACGTGACACAGGTAAGCTTAGTAGCACCGCGAGTGTTATACGTGTGTCACTGTGTTTTATATAGTGGTTACTATTCGTTTGTACATACACAGCTACCTTTTTTTTTGTTTGCGCTGGGAAAAGATGCGTTACGCATACCCGCCCATTGCGGGATGTACCTACGGGTTATGTGGGACTCCCCGGCTAACCCGGTAAACCCACTAAAATAACCCAGCGGCACTCCCACATCGTCTGAGTGGAGGAGGACTGGGAAACCGGCATAGCCTTTACGTCCAGTCCCCCGCCGACGACCGCCCGCCTTTACGGCGGGGCCCTCACGCCCCTCCCTTGGTGGAGGGGCCCGGGAACGACCGCGAGTGCTCGGCCGTTCCCGCCCGACGAGGGTGGTGAATAGTGCAATGCGAGCGAAGGCGCCCCCGCGCCTGTCGCCCGCTAATCACCATCAGAACGTGGGAGGCGACGGTCGTACAACCGCCTTCTCCCACCCCTTCTTCGCCTGGCGGCGCGAGAGGATCTACCTCCTGCGCGCGCTCCGCCGCCTCCTTTTGCGACATAACATCCTCGCAAAAGGAGGCAACCGCCGCCCAAGCGTCCTCACTCCCCAGCATGGAATTCACCACACTGGGAAGTGAGAGGTCCTGCCCGACCACATCTGTCAGGGCACGGCGCAGCTCAGCGCAGGCTGGGCACACCTCGAGGATGTGCTGCGCCGTGTCCTCCGCGGCTCCACAGTTGTGGCACGCCGGGGTTTCCTCCCTCCGGATCCGATGCAGGTGGGTTCCGAAACAGCCATGTCCGGACAACACCTGCACTAGACGGAACGAGAGGAAACCGTGGGGCCGCTCGAGCCAGTCCAGCAGGACTGGACCGAGCGCAACCAACGTCCGGCGTCCAAAGTGGCGGAGGCGAGGTCCCGTGTCCAGTGGAGGACGATGGCGTCCCTCGCCTCTCGCCGCACGGCCTCCCGCTCTTGCGCGGCTGGGCGCTCACCTGTGATGTATGTGCGGGGTTCAACCGCATTCAGAGTTGGCAACCCAACATCGTGCACTCTCCTTCCCTTTTACAACATCTTTGGCTTGTGACTCTTCCATTAAAATTGCTATCATCTAATGAGATTGTGTTTAATTATTCTACAATATATCGAAGTGAATCCAAAAACGCATCAGCTAATTCCTAGCTTCGATATTGCTACGAACATAACATGCCGCGCCGCCCATTCGTACACTCTGGTGAGCACCCATGCCTCCTATTCCCAGGGAGGGGTGCCGGCCAGAGCGCACGCCGCCGCAAAGCCCACTGAGCGGGAGGCCCTCGCCACCCGCTGTGCAATGGCCCGTTGGGGCCTGCGGATGGCGGTTGCATTCTCCCTCCTGTGGAGGGAGTCCGCCCAGATGGGTGCCCCGTATAGGGCCATGCTTTTGAGGATGCCGGTATAGAGGCGCCGGCATAGCTCCTTGGGCCCTCCCAGGTTCGGGAGGAGCCATGAGAGGGCGTCCGCGGCTTTCAGCAGGCGCGTCGACAGCCCGCTGAAGTGTGGGCCGAAGCGCCACCTGCTGTCTAGCACGAGGCCCAGATACTTCATCTGGGCCCCGACCCCTATCCGGACGCCCTCCACCACGATGTGGGCGTCAGGAGGGCAGCGCTGCCGAGGCCCGTGAAAGAACACGGCCTCGGTCTTGTTCAGCGCCACCCTCAAACCAAGCTGGCGGATCCTACCTGCCACTAAGGATCCGCCAGCTGAGGCCAGACAGGCCGCCGCCTAAAGTCCCTCCCCCGGGCAACGAGAAGAGTGTCATCCGCGTAGCAAATGACACTCGTGCCCTGGAGGAGGGTCCCTTAGAGGGCGGTTTGGGGAGAAATAGACCCCGACCAGGGCTATGTCTCCCCACGGGGCGACCACGTATCCCGGACCCCTCTCTAAAAGCGAGAGGGGAGGGGAGTACGTGGCAGGCCGCGACCCGATCACCCAGCCAACGGCCAGGTATCGAGTACGGCTCGGCGACCACCGCCACGTCCACCAACCACTCGGCCACAGTCTGCATCAACAGATCCTGTGCCGCTCTGCAGTGGTTGGTGTTCGCCTGGAGGATGCGATGTTCGACTCTACCCATTAATCGGACATCACACCCTCTCCTCCACAGCCGCCGAGGTCCCAGCCACTGGGTCGGCGGTGGCAGCGACAGGCCGGGTCGGCGCCTGAGTTTTGCCCTTCTTAAGGGGAGGAATACAATTCCTCCCCTTCATAATGTGGCCCGCAGGGCGGCCACTGGCGGCACACACCGCGCAGTGCGGTGCGGTGGCCTCGCAGGAGGCGGCTTTGTGCCCCTCCTTGCCGCAGCGGTAGCAGCTGTCCGTCCTGTCGACACTGGACGGACAGAGGGCCAGGGTGTGACCGATGCCGAAGCACCGGTAACACCTCAGCGGCATGACCTCAAGGGCCCAGACCACACCCGAGCTGAAGTCGACGGCTAGCCGTTCCCCTTCCCTTTCCATTTGCCAGTCCTTAGCCGTACCCAGTCGGCCACTCCGTTACGGTGGTCAGAACTGGGACGTTTCCAGGGAACACGACGAGGACGTAAGCACTGTGGGGTGGTTCCCCACATACACTGCTACCTGCAATATAAGTGCCAACGCACTTGCAGCCCCTTTGGTCTTTTTGTTATTTTTTTATTTAATAATATCTGGGGACAATGTCACACAGATCATCTGTAACGCCTTCAATTATTGCAGAGCAATGTAATGGAATCTTATAAGACTACGATTTTAAAACTACAATCTTAAACCTATTACGGTAATTTTTATATCAATTTAAACCTTATTCTAATACCTAATTAAATATCTAAAATAACAAAACTGTAGACTTAAACCTACAACTTACCTTATTATACTAATTAATAATACAGAAACATTAGTTACTTTTTATTTTTTAATCTGTGTATCGCCTACGCTGTATTCATTGAGTGAAGTGTGTATGCAATGAACGGGATTACCGTCCGTTCACTCGCAGGTTCCGCTCATCGTGACATTTTTTTGCATATCATGCACTCGACGAAATACTACGCTACTGCTGAGTTGTTCCTAAATTTTTTTATAAACTCCTAATTTAAATATAAATTTAAATAGTACCAACGCGTACATTGTTCTAAAAAAAAACGCCGTATACCTATACATATAAAGAGTGTTAGTGTTTAAACCCCACTTGGGTGAGTGTTGTACATTATTTTATGTTACTGCGTAGTAATTGGTAATAACTATTGTGTTCGTAGTTCATAGTAATCATCTACATTTTATACAATCATTATTCGCTATGATCGTAGCTTCATTTTAATACCTACATGTTCACCGTCCTAGTAAATTCATTAGTGTAAAATATGTACGTGCTAAAACTGCTAGTCATTGTAGAACGTAGTTTCTTTTGTGTAGATTGTTTATGTATATTCATTTAAAGGTTCTGCCGATATATATCTTTCTTACTATCTAATTCTTCATTGAAATCTAAAGCTGTCAACGACCTACATATTAGAAAATAATTTTGTTATATTTTTTATTCTTCCACCCATATTATATAATATGTAACTCTGAATTAAAAGTGTGCAATGCTATGACTGCTTCATTAACTATCACTATTTAGTATCAAATACCACTACCCATATTCATCAATCATTACTACTTTTCACCGCTACTGAGTTCGATGTTGCAGTCATAGTAGGAAATCGGACATTTTGCTGAATGCCTAAATTGTGTGCATTTCAGGGTTTCTTTTCTACGGAGTAATCTTACCGCCTACAACTACTCCACGTCTCCGAAAATCACTCCACCTCATCAGTTCCGGAACTCAATCTACAGCCTTAAGACTGCGCCGGACATCACTACACTACTACCAGGGGAGTGGTATTTTAAATTGTCAGATCGTATCCACAATCGTGTGATAAACCTACGACCCTTCTACCTAACTTTTTTATCTTGACACGCGGCAGAGTGTCGGCCAAGTTAATTTTGTTCTTTGGTAATTAAATTATTTTTTAAAATTGATCTTTAGTCTTTTCTTCTTCTACCTACCTACAAAACTATTCTATACATCGTGGAAACGCGACACATCCTAGCCTCAAACTAAGCAAATCTTGTACTATGGACACCAGGCGACGTTATTTTTTTTTTTTTATGCTTAATGCCAAAGGCATTCTCTGCCAGTCAACCTTGGGGTGATGCAGAGAAAAGCATGGTAGGTGCACTATTAGGACAGTGAGAAAAATATTTAAAATCTAAGGATATATAGAATACACAAATACATATATTATAATAAACTAATAAATATTATATATACATATACAGATACATTATAATAATAGTTATTACAACAACAATGCTACTGTGAGGATTCAGCCAATGCTTTTTTAGCAAAATGCTCTCGAATTTTCTTTTTGAAGGAGTAACGACTTTTAGCCATTCTGATTTCTGGGGGAAGAGCATTCCAAAGGAGAATGGACTGTATCTGGAAAGAAGAGTGAATGAAGTCAGAGCGGTGGGGGGGACATTGTAGGAGACGGTTATGAGAAGAACGAAGATTTTTGTTGTGGATAGTATAAAGATAATTAAATTCAGAAGTTAGATATGAAGGAGAAGAAGGAGAGTCAAGTAAAGAGTACAGTGTGGTGAGAGCTCGTAACGTTCTCCGTTGGCGTATTGGTAACCACTTCAACTTTACTCGATAAGAAGAAATATGATCGAATTTACGCAGATTGAAAATGAACCGAATGCAGTTATTCAAAAGTCGGTCGAGTTTATTGAGGTGATCTGCATTCAGGTCGTAGTAGCACACATCACCATAGTCAATTTTGGGGAGGATTAAGGACTGCACGAGCAAAACTTGGGTTTCAGATGGTAGGAAGTTTTTTAGCCGGTAGAGACTGCGCAAGATAAAGGTAACACTCTGGCTGACGGCAGCCATTTGATTCGTCCAGCTAAAAGTCCTATCAATGTGTAAACCAAGATCCTTCACACTTTGGCTGAAAGAGATAGGGGATTGGTCAAATACAACCTGTGGTAATTGGTCGATATCTAGTCTGCTAATCATGCGGGAGCTTCCTATAATGATAGCTTGGCATTTATCAGGATTGACTGTAAGACCAAACCTATTAGACCAGTTCTTGATCAGATCCAAATCCCTATTAAGGTTAACAATCGCTTCCGGCAGAGTATCGATGCATGCTTGAGCATAAAGCTGTAGGTCATCGGCATAAAGATGATACGCACTCAGAAGATCATGGGTTAAAAGGTTTATAAAGACAGAAAATAAAAGAGGAGAAAGTATACCGCCTTGAGGAACGCCTGTGTCGAGGTTTCTCCAACTTGATGAAGTCTCACCGAACCTTACACATTGTTGACGTTCTCGAAGATATGAAAAGAACCATTCCAGTGCTTCGTCTGAGATCATAAGATGGGAAAGGACGGATAACAGGATATCGTGACTGACGGTATTAAAAGCATTCGAAAAGTCCACCAAAACCATAACTGTGAGTTTGGTGTCTTCCATGCCCTTTCTAATATCGCCAGTCACTTTAAGGAGTGCAGTGGTAGTACTGTGGCCTGGTCTGAATCCAGATTGTAGCGTACTGATCAAACTATTAGTAAGAACAAACCTAGATAGCTGTTTATGGACACAGGATTCCAGTATTTTGGAGAGGAAGGGAAGGATGGAAATTGGACGGTAATGCGTGGGAAGTGACGGATTTGAGACTTTAGGAAGGGGATGGACAAGAGCTTTGCGCCATAACGACGGGAATGAACCAGATTCAAGGGAATGGTTGATGATATGGGAAATCGCGGGAAGAATTTGGTCCAAGATAGTTGTGATCATACGTCGGCTGATGTTATCGCAACCAACCGCGTTGGATTTGATGGCAAGGATAATCTTTTTGATCTCTTCTGAATCTACTGGAGAAAAGAAAAATAGATTTATATTAGGACGTGCTAGACCATTAACAAAGGAAATAGTTTGAGATTTGGTCAGATGATCAATGGATGAAGTAGTGGAGAAATGATTATTGAGATCATCTAATCCGACAGAGGGAGGAAGGTCCACATGTCGCGTTATACATACTTATATAGATAGATAAATACTTATATACATAGAAAACATCCATGACTCAGAAACAAATATTCGTGCTCATCACACAAATATTTGCACTTACCGGGATTCGAACCCAGGACCACCAGCTTCGTAGGCAGGATCACTACCAACTAGGCTACGGTGTCCGTGAGCGGCGCTGCTCACTTACCATCATGTGGCCAACTTGCTTGTTTGAATTTTGGTTGTGATTAAGTTCTGTATACCATCAGTCCTAGTAACTCATTCTTATGGGTATTCATTATGTCTGGGGAGATTATCTTTCAGGCGGTAATACTACTAAATTTCAGACTCCTAGCTGCAATTGGTTGGCCAAAAAAATACTACCTTATTTTTGTAACGCTTCGTGCGTGGTGTTTGCAGAAAGAAAACAGCATCTATCCTGAGACGTGTGATAGACAGTTCCAACATCATAGTGGAAACTGTGGCGATGATGATACTTATGGACACAACCCGAGTCCTCATTCTGTGCTGTAGAACTAGTACTACTACTAGATGTATGAGTAAAATTCACTACCTTTCCAGTTACCGAGAGCTAGGCAGGCGGACCAGTATATTTTACTTCCAAACTATACTTACGCTTGGACTTTTATAACACGCTTTCTTGCAGCTTAAAAGATGAAATATTTCACCCTCCTTACGAAAATCATTACTATTTATAACGGGGTTCCTCATAAGGAAGAAATTGCTATGTAATACAATTTAGAATGATTGTTTTAAGTTGTAAATCAGAAAGATCAGAAGTCCTAACAATTTAAAAGATCAACAAAGGACTTTTTCTTTGATGCAGAACGTAACTTCTATTACCAACGGGATTATTTACCTACAATTAGCGTTTTTAGGGAAGTACCCTCCTACACATGGGAACGAACGCGTGTTAATTCAATGTTTTCTCAGAGTTAATTATGATAAAATAAGTAGGCGTAGGAGGGTTAACTACTTAGAATTTAATTCCTGTTCTGTTTTTATTTTTGGACTACCAAGCAAAATTAATTGGAAATGAATATTTTTCCAGTCTCATTAAGGATAGATGTCTGGAATTAAATGTTGGAAATAACATCTTAAAGATTTTTATGATATTGTTATTCTTATTCTTTATTGCGCACAGAAACATACAATAAGTTAAAAGTTACAAAAAGAACAGGCATGTACATAGACGCGCATTATTGAATTTTCTTTCAGCAAACCATCAGGACAGAGAGATTTTTTTAATTATGGATATATGCAGTGCACAACAAAGTATTATAATTATGTACCTTCTCGGGTAAAAATACTCAATGACGAGCTATCACATATGGAATCAGGTAAAGAATTCCAAAGGCGTACTGCTGGTATAATTATGTTTCATCTCCGTCAGATAATTGATTATAATGTAAGACAGGGAGTTCTGTAGCTGTAGAACCCAGAGTAAAACTTTCAAATCACTGTATGGTACGAATGTATATTTCGGAAATAACTTAGCCTACTTATATCTACATTACTTATACTACAAGAGGTATGCGTTAAAAGAAATCATATTTAATAATTTATTGCAGCTACAACATCATATCAGCCGAAAGATTTCCAGTTTTGGACAAATAAAAGAAATTTAAAAGTATAGATTTTTGTTTAGGTCTAAGAAGCTACACAATGGAATGCCCATCTTTAGGGAGTCATTTACACCATGCTTGACTGGCGGGTTAGCGATCACAGTATGGTAGTTAGGAGCACACAGAGACTCCGCCCGTTCTCTGTTAGATATTTCTTCGGGATGACTACTATGCACCCCACAGGATGAGATATGGTAGTCATATACGTTGCCTTGAACCGCACATGTTCAAGAACGTATGAATATCATATGATCAATACTTTCAATTCTAAGGTGTTAAAAACAAACTTTATAGTGCTATTCATTAAGTCGGATCATCCGCCTGTGTTTTCATGACAGCGGTAAATATCATTTTGGTTTAAAAATAACCAGTTCAACAGCAGAATAAAAAGAACTTGTAGCAGTCCGGAGTCTGAAAGTTAGCCGTGTTATACGCCCGTACCTTGGAGAGCACATATCCTGTGCCTAACCTTCCCCGATTGTGTCGGATAGCTGTCCCATATGAATATGAGAGTAAGGGAATAGTGAGTATACCCGTGTTTGCACACACACTCCTGCACTGTAATACACCATCGTGGGACATTACTTCAGTATCGTTATGGCCCAGAGATACATAATTCACAAGTACATACACGACTCAAATAGGTCTAACAATCGTACTCCCAATTTACTGAATTCCTAATTATTCATTATGGGCTGCGACTGAGAATTATTTCTTTCTAGAATAATCTTCGATGTTAACTCGTGCACGCACACTAGAAGATCTCAAAGTATTCCAATACTCCGTTACTAAGAAAACGAAAGTTTCACCGTCATAGTTAAACCAAGTCAGTGTCCAGCTGCAAAGTTACAAGCCAATAGTTACACAAGAAACTAATTGGGAATTTGTCTAACAGAAAATCCAATTACAATTCTGCTAAAGCTGCGATTCGCATTCAGAACGTCAAGAACACCTCTTGGCTAAGGTAACTGAAGCGAACGATCTCTCAATTGAATCACTGGCGTCATTTGTAGAATAGTGAAATTTTCTTCGTATAAATTTTGATGCGCTTGGAATAATATACGGAGAAAATACAAAATTATATTCGATTGGCTAATTAAATTGAACAAATGTGGCAACTAAACACAATTAATACAGTACTTATTATTATTTCACTAACTAGAATTTGAGCAGCGAAAAGCTGAGATCGATATAAAATGCGATGAGCCGAAATTCATACCCATGATGACTATTCAATTCAATATTATATTAATGGGAAACTCGCGTGCGCTCAGCATGCACGAGTTACTAAGAAGTTAACTTAGATGATTGGCTATGGAAGCCTTCTTAGAGCATACCAACGTTTAGCAACGCCATACCGGTTAGTAATTGAAGTGGTCTCCATCGGTGATATCGGTAGGATCAATCAAAAAAAGGAAACATTCCTAAATCTTAAAAAAAAACATGTCTGGAGACCGCCGAATGAAGTGAAACCTTTTACTTACTTTTTATTTTTCATACATACTACTTTCATACTACTACTAAAGTATTAAAAAAAATAAAAAAGGTTTATTCCCAACAAGCACAGATAATCCTTAACTTAGTTTACATCTAAGACGATATAACTAATTGCGTTTAGTTTACATAATACTTCTGAAGAATGCAAACATTATAAGTACTAGCTAGGAAAGGCGTCTACCTCAGCAAATGTGACAGTAAATAATAATTATTACTGTAACGCTGATATTCCAATAGCGCTTAAAAACTACTTCTAATTAAATTACAAAATTATCACACAAGCTCACAGTATTTGATCCTAGTAGCGACTGGAAGATGCTTCTTTCCACTGCAGGGAATAAATTTAAAAAAAATAGAACTAAATTTGGTTAGGCTGTCGGCAGTAAAAATCTAACATGATTAAGAAAAAAAACTGGCCAAGTGCGAGTCGGACTCGCACATGAAGGGTTCCGTAGCAGTAAGTATTTCAGTTGATTAAATGAAAGCAAATTGCGGTTTATAACGTATTAAAAAAAAATTACTTGCTAGATCTCGTTCAAACCAATTTTCGTTGTTAGATTCTATAGTAATGTACATCATATATTTTTTTTAGTTTTATCATTCTCTTATTTTCAAAAGTTACAGGGGGGGGGGGGGAGTGCACTCATTTTACCACTTTGAAAGTGTCTCTCGCGCAAACTATTCAGTTTAGACAAAAATGATATTAGGAACCTCAATATGAAGACCTATCCATAGACACCCCACATGTAAAAATTTTTTTTAGTTTCAGTTCTATGTATGGCGACCCCCCAAAATTATTGTTCTTTTTCTATTTTTGTGTAAAAATCTTAATGCGGTTTACAGAATACTCCTACTTACCAAGTTTCAGCAGTACAGCTCTTATAGTTTCGGAAAAAAGTAGCTGTGACATACGGACGGACAGACAGACAGACAAACAGGCAGACATGACGAATCTATAAGGGTTCCGTTTTTTGCCATTTGGCTACAGAACCCTAAAAAGTGTACAACGCCGCTAAAGATGTTTTCATTTCAAAAATGCTGCGGTCATGTGAGTGTGAAAACGGCCAGTGTGAATTAAAAAAAAATACCTTCCGTCTTACGAATATTCGATCAGGTCACAGGTCCATTTTATCCATCCCGAAAAAGTGCACAACACCGCTAAAGAAGTTTTCACTCCTAAAACCCAACTAATTTATAGAACTAGATACTCGTATTATCAATATCGCATATGCATTATTACAATGAACAGTCATTCTAAATACATGCTCATAATATGATATTGTCACGTTCGGGGTTTCAAACCAACACTGTTGAGTTCGAGAATGTTGAAGTTTCCTTAATAATAGATTATCAATAGTCTATTATTAAGGACTGACTACTGAAGGAACTAAGTAAATAAGATTTAATAGTAAAAAAAAAACATTTTGCCTGTTTGTGTGTTTGTGACATACAGTCTTTCACTCTCAGGATTCGATGAAATGGGCTAGCCTACACGAAAAGTCAACTCAACTTTCTTCATTATGGGCTAGACTGAGAAAAACTTATTTCCAGAATAGAAGACAGGGACAGAAGTATTTCAATATTGGTAAAGGTTGTATAACGAAAATGACTTTAGGAATGTTTAAAATTTGGAACAAATTGACATTGATTAATTGTTAATTTACTCCCTAGTCTAAAATCAGCATGTCGAGACAGAACGGTAAGTTTTAATTCAAGTGAAGTCGGAGACAAATTACGAAGTAATAGCAAAAAAATGAAAGTAATCGTCATATAATAATATCCTGGGACATAATTTACACACGGCCATCTGATCCCAAACTAAGCGGAGCTTGAACTATGGAAACCAGATAACTGATATATTACACATACAACTTTTACTTTTTTTTACTTTTGCTTTTGTAAATACATACTTATATAGATAAATTACACCCAGAGTCAGGACAAACAGACATGTGCATGCACACAATATCTGTCCTGGTTGGGAATCGAACCCACAACCTCCGGCGTGAAAAGCAAGCATTTGCCAACCACGCCAACAGGCAGATATATTACATCATTCAGGAAAAAATAAATAGATATTCATTCCTACGATTTTTACAGATTCTTGTCTTCACGGAGCTGCTTGCACGTAGTGGCAGTAAAAAATACTTCTCTTACTGCCATAGCGGCGCCGATGGGAAGTTGAGCTAACGGCTGCCGCCAAAACTTTGATGCCGCCTCTGCCTGTGGGCGACAACGGCTCTGTCCCGGTCTCTTTCTGGAACTTGAGCTTTAGGTTTAGTATCAGAGTACCTAGTTTATTAATGACTACAACCAGGTTAACCTGCAACGCAGTCATACTCGGTCAAACTACTTACATGCTCACAGAGTGTGAAATGACGCAATAATATTAGTGATGCAATCGTTTTGCTTAGGTCACGTGTGGGTTCACTCCAACTTTAACCTACGGACTCTACATCATTTCACCTCTAAACATTTGCAATTGTTTCCAACTCCTACCGTAAATAAGCATGCAGCCTGCCGCTTATGTTTAAACTTTTATTGTAGTCCTTCACAATGTACATTAATTATATATTAAACGACCCTTAATTTTCGTCAGAAATCCTTCAGATCTTAAAATTTTGGACATCCGCGTTTAATATCCGAACAACCATATTAAATTGAGCTTCTAATCCCTTGTTGAATGAAACTCGTGTTGATTTAGCCGAATTAATTTTAATCCACTTTTGGAGAAGGTAAACATTAAAAAAGTTCCGGCGTAAAAAATTAAGTTCATTGTTTCAATGAGCTACTTAATTTTATTATTTTGTAATTAACTTTTTACTGTTTTAGTAATTAAATTTGGTTTGTGGTTTTTTCCTTAGCATGTTTATAATTTTATGACCTCTGTGTCCAAGCGGTAGAAGTTATCTAGTTATATCTTTTTGTTCGTGAGCTCTTGGGTTTGATTCCCACTCCGATTAAACTTTGTGTAGAAGCCAAGATTTATCTTCGAGTTTGGTTGGTTGTGTAACTAACCTTTGTATTTTGGAATCTAACGGAGTTAATTAAATGTAGAAACGCACGTCTGGTGACTGTTTTCTCTGAACTGAACTAACTCTCCAATATCACAGTCAGATAGAAAAAACTACCAACACGTGAAACTAGATTTTTAGTGACGTCACGTTTTAGCACTATATTCTGTTATTAGTAAATAAAACGTCGAATATACTGCTCCATACATGAATAAGTGTTGGTGTATTATGCTGTTTGGCTAACACCATAGAATATAGGCGTTGAACTCGTCCCAAGGGAATATTTACCAGAGAAGGGCAGCAGCGTCTCTCTGTGTACTATGACCATCACACTGCGATCGCCAACGCGTCTGCCAAGCGTGGCGATTATGGCATATCCCTTGAAATGATTGACACACTCCACTGCGGAAATCTTTTGGGGAGCATAAGCCAGCGGTGGACGTAATTCAACACAAATATGATCAAATTACCCTAGTGTCTTTATCCAACCAGCTGCATCATATGCATTTTATTAATATGATGTTTACAGTTACCCTTTGAAACTTGAATAGTTTTACTGGAAAATTTTATCGAACCATCTAGTACATAAGACTACAATAATATAATTCCTCAGTTAGCGCCGAACAAGTTCGAACCTTGTGGAGAACATCTACCAGAGGTCGGGCAGCACCTTGTTTCTTAGTACTATGACAATCTTACTGCGATCGCCAATCCATCTGCCAAGCGTGGCGATTATTGGATTCTCGGTACAGGCTTTTCTCCAGCAGTGGACTTTTTACAGCTGTAATGTTGATGTATATGGTTGTTTTAATTGTTGGCATGCCTTGTATGATGTCCGCCCCCTTATTGTAGGAATTGCCGTTTATAAAAAAAGATCAACATAGCTACAATTTCTTTTTAGCTGCATTAATATTCTAGACAGCATTGATCCAAATTTGGGTTAGTAACAAAACTTACTAAACCTTGTTTTAGTACTAAAAATATAAATAAAAAGTTTTATAAGCCTATGGAGATCAACAACTTTTAATAAATCAGAACTTTCATGAACTTATCCAAACTAGGAGAGGTTAAGCGCCCCGCCACAGCTTTGTTATCGTTTTGGGACTATTTAATACGTTGCTCTACTAATTCGTACCGACGGCTATTAAAAGCTGTTTTTTTAGAGTGAAATATACAGGCTGGCCGAGGAGTTGACGTTCAAACGCAAAATTTAGATACTTTATGATGAAGAGTATCGGAATCATCCCAATGTATGTTCTACGATTTTGCGTAGTTTCCTAGAATTTTTTTCGTAAATTTCACCTAACATCAGTTTTCGATTTTTTTCTCGTTCTGTTGAACATTTCTGGTTCAGTTTTTTTTTCATAACTAATTAGCATAGTTTAGCCTAACACCATAAAAAGCATAGTTTATCTAATCATTGCAGAACTGAATTAGAATATATTGATTGACCTCAGGACTCAAAAATCGTAGAACATTCATGGGGGTGATTCAGATACCTCATCATTAAGTATCTAAATTTTGCGTTTGAACGTCAATTCCTCGGCCAGCCTGTATAAATCATGTATTTTAAACGATCTTAACATAGAGAACAACTTTCTTAAAAATACGATAAATAAAAATCAACATGATAAATTACTGAAGTATATACGTCAGTAATTTATCATGTTGATTGAAGATCATCAAAGACATGATAATATTGTTGATCATCTAAGAAACGATAATATATGGTAGATATACTATCATGTCTTTGATGTGTATTTCAAACAAATAATCAGAATGTTCTCAGGATAGTAGTGCCAGGTAGTAACGCTCAAGTAAACCTACATATAGTCATGTAATGTACAGTGAAACCCCTGTAAATACAGAAACTTTGTACAACATTTCTCTCTTTGTGTTACTAGCTTTATGCAAACTATAACTAACAACACAGCAGCTCAACTGGGGAATTGAATTCAAATTCAAAAATTAATTTATTACGATTAAACTATTAATTAAGGTAAAAACAAATATTTGCGATTTTATACAAATTGTAGAATCGTTAATTTTTATTGTTATTCTACCTTGTTATATCTAATATTATATATGATAAAAACTACAACGGGTAAGTAACTCACATGCCGTGGCAGCCGCAGCAAACACCGCCAAAAACTCAGTACGAATAATTTTTTATAATATTTATTTTGATATAATGGCGGGCCCGTTGGCGTGGTCGGCAAATGCTTGCTTTTCACGCCGGAGGGCATGGGTTCAATTCCCAACCAGGACAAATACATATTTGTGTGCATGAACCTGTCCGTTTGTCCTGAGTCTGGGTGTAATTATCTATGTAAGTATGTATTTGAAAAGAAAAGTAGTATATGTAGTATATCAGTTATCTGGTTTCTATAGTACAAGCTCTGCTTAGATCGGGATCAGATGACCGTGTGTAAGGATATTATTATTATATAAAATTACATTGTATTAAAATGTGTTAATTTACATATACTCAATCCCAAACCGTTTGGTCACTATAATAATCAGATATACATATTATAGTAAGTCCTATTACACAATTTGTCTTTAATACTTAGTTCTTTTAAACATATTCGCATTACATTTAGACACGTAGACATTTCTCTGATATCACTGGGAAGTTTCTTATAGAATCTTATTCATTGCCCCATAAAAGAAGTACTACTCTGTCAAGAAAGTACCGGGAAAAGATCAATAATATACAAAATGTTTGTTATTCATCCAAATTTATTTTATCACCTTCAAAGTATGCTCCTTCAGAAACGATACACTTACGCCAACGAATAATCCATTCATCAAAACATTTTTTAAACGCTGCTTTCGGAATTGAGTTCAGTTCTCGCCGCGAATTCTCCTTTATGTCTTCTACCGATTGAAAACGGGTACCACGAAGTGGTAATTTGAGTTTAGGAAAAAGAAAGAAGTCAGCTGGAGCCATATCAATTTGACGGGCCTGTTGGCGTGGTTGGTAGATACGCTGCCTTTCACGCCGGAGGTCGTGGGTTCGATTCCCACCCGGGACAAATATTAGTGTGCATGAACATGTCTGTTTGTCCTGAGTCTGGGTGTAATTTATCTATATAAGTATGTATTTACAAAAGAAAAATAGTTTATGTAGTATATCAGTTATCTGGTTTCCATAGTACAAGCTCTGCTTAGTTTGGGATCAGATGACCGTGTGTGAATAATGTCCCAGGATATTATTTATATCTGGTGAATATGGTGGTTGCTGGATGGTATTTGTTGAGTGTTTGGTCAAAAATTCGTTCACAATGATGGCCTTGTGCGAAGGCATATCGTAGTGCAAAATCCAGGAATTTTTTTTCCACAAAACCTGGCCTTTTTCGTCGAATTTGCTCTCTTAAACGCCGCATAACGCTCAAATAATATTGTTTATTTACCGTTCAACCTTCCGATAAGAATTTAGATTTCACAACACCGCGATAGTCAAAGAAAACAGTCAATATGACTTTGACTTTTGATCGACTTTGGCGTGTTTTTTCGGTTTCGGTTCAGTTGGAAGGCGCCTCTCCGAAGCTTGTTGACTAGTTTGCATGTCACACTCGTAAACCCACATCTCGTCACCAGTAACAATGCGTTTCATGAATGTTGGGTCGGAATTGACTCGTTCTACCATGTCCTCAGCGACTTTCGTACCTAAATATCTGTAATATGCAACTAGAAATAATAACTGTATTACTACAAACATGTTCTGACTATTTACAAGCGCTTTTTTAAAGTCTACGTGAATAAAAACCTTTTTTATTTTATTTTATTTAATTTTTGGAGAAATTTCAGATCTTTTGGGACTAGCCGAGCGGCAACATGTTTCATACCCAAATGATTACTTATAATGGTACGAATCGACTCGTGAGATACAGAAAGTTCGGTGGCTATCTCTCTCAGAGTTGAATGAGGATTTCAGTCACTATTTCCTTCACTTTTGCGATGTTAACTTCAGTTGCAGACATTGATGGCCTACCAAAGCGACGCAAATCTTTCATCACATCTCGACCGCTTTTGAACGCTTTGAACCACTCATAAGCACGAGTTTTCGATAAAGTCGATTCACCGTAGGCCTTCTGTAACATTTTCAGTGACTCCGAACACGAAATTCCATAAGCTATGCAAAATTTAAGACAAACTAGCCACCATAAGAAATGTCTCTCAAGCAATGCGCCGTAAATCGTCTGTAATAGACGCAAAGGCCATATATACGCATTTCATATGATCCTAGTTCAGTCTATTATCGTCCACTGCTGGACATTGTTCTCCCGCAAAGGTTTATATAACGTTGGCATTTGGAGGGATTTGCCGTAGTCAACGCGCTTGGCATGTGAGTTGGTGACCGGAATTAGGTGGTAGCTAGTACACAGGTGGGGCTGTTGCCCGTCTCTCTGGTGTGTAGTGAACTCATATATGATCTGCCGTATATCCATAGCTTAAGCGCAGACCGCCTACCCTGGTTGGTATACATTCTAAGAGCATGTTCTATACACATCGTTTTATATAATAATATTATCTTATATCAGTCTGTATGATCTTATTCTACAGTAGGGCCAATTTAATAGATCACATTTGACACTTCAACAAAATTTAACAAAACCGGCGGGCATAGAATATTATTTATTTTTTCATAGTTCGAACTGCATATTTGCTTATTTTTTTTTCAATTACGATTTATCTTTATTGTAATAATTACCAAATAAGGTCATTTTACAATTCACTTTATTAGTAACCGACAGATGTCAAATGTGATCTATTAAATTGGTCCTACTATAATAGACAGTTTTGTACGTTATAGTATCTATTTTTGTTGTTCTATCCTTACATCTTTCTCCTAAAAAAAAAAAAAAAAAAAAAAAAAGAAATCGCCTTACATTTGCTCCTCATAAAACCTACCAACTCCTTCTTAAAGGTGAACTAAAATCCCCCCCGGGCGTAAAACTTAATAATGTTACTGTAAAACGCAAAATATCAACCTGTTATTTGGGTTTAGTTTTAGAAAAGAATTTCTCGTTTATAGAACATATTAAATCAGTTGGGGAAAAAGCTAAGCGAAACTTTTTTGCACTTACAAGGATATCGACGGCAACCTGGGGCCTCTCTTTTAATACTCTTAAAATCATTTACGGGGCAACCTATCTTGGGTGTATATGCTACGGCTCGCCTGTGTGGGCTGATAGGGCTACCATCGGAGCTGCTCGCCGTTAATTACTACAAAGCCAGAGGTTGGCGTTGATATTTCTGTGTAAAGCCTATAGAACAGTGAGCACAGAGGCCCTACCTGTCCTAGCGGGTGTACTACCGGTTGATCTTGAAGTACAAAGACGAGCAGCAATGTATTATTCTACGCGCGATAATTTAGAAAATAATTTCTTATCATTAAGCGACCGTGCGAAAATAACCAGGCTATTTATGCCAATAGCTGACTTAAATAACGAACTACTAAATGAATGGCAATGTAGATGGAATACGTCAACCAAGGGTCGCCATCTACACCAGTTCTTTCCGGACGTACGCGAACGGTTAAATAAAACTTGGCTAATCATAGACCATTGTGTTGCACAATTTCTTACCGGACACGGCAATTTTAAAAGTAAATTGTATAGTTTCAAATTAGTATCTTCACCAATCTGTCTGTGCTCAACATCCAGTAACGAATATGAACAAACTGCTCACCACATCCTGTGGGAGTGTGATCTCTGGCAAAATCAGCGTGATATTATGTTAAACAGCTTGCAACCAATATCTGGAGTAGTTTATTATACGGATCTTGTAGCAACAAGGAACAACTTCCGTGCGTTTAAGCGTTTTTGCCATACCTACTATTGGAATCAAATATAACAGCTCACTTAGGACCCTTAAATTGATCCTCGGTGCTTTTGCAGCTGGCTTCTCTAGTTGCAAATCTCTCATTTTATGAGGCTATAGCCTCTTTACATCATTCTGTCTCCCGCTTTGCTCTGGAGGGAAGTGGAACTATTCATTTTCTAACTCCTCCTTTTTTCTGTTTCTGATTAAATTCGTTGCGGGATCCAAGACAGTTAAAGCGATTCCCCGGGACATGCCTGAGCTTCACCGCTCAGTGTCATTTCATTGTGTGCCACTGTTGATCCTGGCTTACAGGAGTTGCAGTGGTGGGTAAGAGGGAGGGACTAGTCCCGTAGAAAAAAAAAAAAAAAAAATTACATCTTTCTCCTTTGTTGAGCGTGTATATGCATGCAGTTGATAAGCGTCGACGGTCGAGTGCTTTTGTTAAACCACTTAATTATTCTGATATTGATTGAGTGAAAATAAATCAAGCTCTCGTATTTAATCTCGAGTAATCCTGTTACGTGGAACTTTTGAATGGTACACGTGTAATGGTAGTGTTTAAGTTTTGAAGCTTAAATAGCAAGTGTATCAAATTTAAGTTCCTGTAATCGATATCATACCTCTAAAAAGTACTCTATCTATCTATCTAAATAGTACACAACTGAAGTAGATAACTACGTGTAAAGAATTGCACTCAAGTCAATGTCCGCGGGTGATTGTGTCTGAAATCCTGACCTCGTTGTATTACAGAGAAGCTGATCGCTAGCTAAGGAAAGTGCCAGTCACCAGAATTTTCGAAGGATGACTCGAGAATTTCTACATACAACTTCGTACTTCTGATCTTCAGAGTCCCTTGGTTTCCACCTCAGACGGAAGCAATATATACTCATGCGTAATAGATGCAGAGTCCTTCGCATGGTGCCGTCTGCTAGATCCGCTGCAGTACCCGCTGCCCTTGAATTATTTTGGACGTGGAGATGTGGCAGCGGATATACACATGTGGCATCTCATGTCAGCGGCTGTCAACGGTTGCGGGGAACCAGAGTCAAACCATAAAGATAGAGAGAGAGAGAGAAGTTGGACATTTTTTCCTTTTAATATAAGTGGTATACCTTAACCACAATAACCGACAAATGTTTATCAATTTAAAAATTACCAGTCTTTTAGAATACCTTTTATACTAAAGGCTTCATTTAGGTAAAATAATCCGTACCAACCTACTAAAAAGGTTAACAGAATTAGACCATGTAATCACCTACTTATAGCGGGTCGTTCTTTATCACCGGATGACAGGAATTAATGTGTTATCAGATATTTATTTTTGTTTTATCACAAGTGGAAAAATCCAGCCGTATAGTATATATCTTGTCTATACTGTACGGTATTAGCAGATCACATCATAGCTAGATGCTCTCACCGGTCCGTAAGTGATCGGTGAGGTTAAGTAACTAGACTCGCGGTCAGTCCATAGATGGGTGACCGCGAAAGTGGTTTAATTTCTGAGCGTCTCCGTCCTTCGGAGGGCACGTTAAGCTGTCACTCTCGGTTGTACTCATTAGAGAACATTCGTTAAGCCATGTTAGAGGCCTAATGGACGGATTGAACAACTCTGATACTATGGTTACCACTGCCCATACGATGAGTAAGTGAGTAAATAAGCAGATCACAGTCTACACTTCTCAAAAAATGTATACACTATACATAGTTTAAGAGCACATTAAGTTATTAGTTTATTACGAGTTTGTTAATGCCATTAGCTACATATGTATATGCAGACAAATAATAATAAAATTCGAATGCCGTAGCACTAGTGTTGAAAATGACTAAAGTGACTGAATTAGACTGACTGTTATTTACGGTCAAATTGGTCAAAAATATTACTATTAACTGTCAAAAATGGTCATTTTCAGTCAATTTCATTTCAGTAATATTTTAGTACCTTTTAAGTTTTTGTCGTTGATACAACTCTACAACTTCTAACTTGAAACAAAAAAGTGGTTTTTATGACTTACAGTATTATTATAATTATAGTGTTAATCATTTTACATTTCTAATCATGCGTGCATTTAAAACAAAATGGCAACGTCGCATTGCCTCGCCCATTGACTTTGATGTCGTCTTATCCTCTCATGATATAATACAAAATAAAACGTTGCTTCATTTAAACTTGCATATAAATTGGGTACCTAAATAAATAAATAATTGGGTGGTAACCGAGAATAGACAATAATATTTGACTGAATTTTACAGTAAATGACCGGTCATTTAAGGTTTTTGTGACTAGTCACAATTGTCATATTCAGTCATTATACATCTCTACGTAGCACATAAAATCCTAAACTGGGTAAGATTCTACGCGGCAGCCCAAGAGCGGGGTCCCGTTTCGCGTAGAAAACAGATTAACATTATTTGATTGATGCTCGTAGTTTGTAGAAAATGCTACGTAGCGTAATAGCTACGCGGCAGTTTGACAAAGCGGGCCCGTTTTAGGTAGAACTCCGATTAATATAGAATAATATCATATATAAGATTAATATAGTATAATATATTAACAGTAATATAGTTAACGCTTGTATGTTACGGAACATACTACGAAGTGTACTAATTGCGTAGTAGTTTACGATGCTCGTAACTTGTAGAACACCTGGTTGTGCTGATATACCAATTACAGGCATACACAACATTCTCATTAACACAACCTACATAGACTCACGCCTGTTTCCCAGAGGGGTAGGCAGAGACAACGGATTTCCATTTGTCACGATCTTTGCACACGTCCTTTGCCTCGATTACTGTCATTATATTCTTCATACATGCTCGCCGGTTTAGGGTACTTCTGACCTGCCCTTTCTTGAGAACGTCTCCGATTTGGTCAGAGAATGTTCGACGAGGTTTTCCCCTTCCGGTTGTTCCATTCACACAGGCCAGGTATACTTCTTTGGTCAATCTTCTTTCATTCATCCTTTCTAAATGGCCAAACCATCTCAGCATTCCTTTTTCAATCTTTGTGACTACATCCTCTTTCACACCACAACGCTCTCTTACATCAGTATTTCGAATTCTGTCTCTCAAAGTCACACCACGCATACTTCTCAGAGCTCTCATTTCCACTGCATTTATTTTACTTTCATTCTTTTTCTGCCATACCCAACTTTCACTTCCATACATTAAAGTTGGCACTAACACTCCATCGTGCACGGCCAGTCAAGCCTTCATTGAGACTTGCCGGCTACTCATAAAGGCGTTTAGTGCCCCATTCACTCTGTTCCCCGCATTTACTCTTCTAACAATATCTTTCTCATATTTCCCGTCTCTCGTAAACAAAGTTCCCAAATATACAAACTCTTTCATCTGTTGGACTTTCTCTCCTCCAATCACAATATCACATGCTGTCGTGTATTCATCCCTCTCAAATACCATTACTTTCATCTTACCAACATTCATTTTCATCCCTCTCCTTTCAAAAGCTTCATGCATATTTGTTACCATCATCTGCAACTCGTCCGCTGATAATGCAAGTAGAACTTGATCATCAGCGTAAAGCAGACATTTGATGAGTAACTCATTCATCCTTACACCGCATTCACTTTCTTTCAAATCTTTTAAACAGCTATCCATGAATAGGTTAAACAACCACGGTGACGCTACACATCCCTGTCTAACACCCTTTTCGATGCTCAACCACTCAGTGTATGACCCGTTAATTCTCACGCAAGCTCTGGAATCCCTATAAAGAGATTTCAGTGCTTGAACAAGGTTGTCGTCCAACCCATACATGGACAGTACCGACCATAGCTCATTCCTCAACACTCTATCGTAGGCCTTTTCTAAGTCTACGAAGGCACAGTAGACCTTTTGGTTTTTGCCCAAAAACTTCTCTACTATGCTTCGCAGAGAAAAGACCTGATCCGTGCATCCCATTCCTCTTCGAAAACCCGCCTGTGCATCCCATATTTTCGCATCGGTTTCTTTCACAACTCTTTCAACCAATACTTTCGCATACAACTTACCAACGACGCTGAGCAGACTAATGCCCCTATAGTTTTTACAGTCTTGCCGTGAGCCTTTCCCTTTGTAAAGAGGTACGATGACAGCCTTGCACCAATCACTTGGCACTTGGCCGGTGTTATAGCATAAATTGAAGAGGCTGCACAGCTGACTCGCAATGACGCCATTTCCAGCCTTCAGCATCTCAGAAGTTATCCTGTCATACCCTGGTGACTTACCTGATTTCATACTCTTAATAGCTTTCACAATCTCATCCATACCAATTTCATCTTTACATTTATTCTTGTCTAAACTACGTTCACTCTCTGTTACACCTCTTTCATACAAACTTTCAAAATACTCCTTCCAACGTTTTAACACACATTCTTCCCCTTTCACTATATTTCCATCTTGGTCTCGTATGGAGTTCAGTTCTGAGGTTTGAGTTATGCCTCTTACTGATCTAACGGATTTCCAGAAAAACTTAATGTTCGTCTGAAAATCCTTAGACAACCTTCTATCAAAATTTTCCTTTTGTTCATTTTTCTTTTCGTTCACCACATCCTTTACTATTCCTTTCATTCTTTTATAATTATTCCAGGCCCTTTCTATATCCTCATTCGTCGCCTTATGCATTCGTTCGTTTGCTCTGGTGGCTAGCCAGTCTAACCACGCTTTCTTCTTTTCACATACAAATTTTTGTACACTTTGATCCCACCAAATATTCTTCATCTTTCTTCCTCTTCTTCTCTTTATTACACCACATACTTCACCAGCTACACTTACCACACCTTCTTTGACTAACTTCCATAGCTCTTCTACTTCTCTTATGTCTTCAGATCCCTCAAACTTCTCAACCAATTTACTTTTGTACTCATCTGCCACTTCTTCCTCTTGCAGTTCCTCTACTTTTATTGACACAACACAACATGCAAATAGGAAGTCATCTTAATATTAGAGATAAACAAGATAATTAATTAAATAAGAGTACTCAACACAAAAATATAAATTATAAATGTTACAATAATAATGAAATATAACACAAACTAAGTTAGTGATGCAATAATGGTTAGTAACTTATTATTTTTTTAAGGATTATAGACTGCACGGACGGACTAATTTATATTTTTTTTGTTACTTTTATACTATATTCTACTATGTTAATATAACACATTGTGAGCTTGACAAGTACAAGTGTATGTTAATACCCAAATGCTAAATAAATGTCATTATTTCATAAATACGCTAATCATTTAATGTAAATAAATATAAGTTTATTTTATTTACACACTTATAGATTCACGTAATGAAAATGTTATTAAATAGTTGATTTTTGTTGTGCTTTACCGTATTACACTGTAGTTGAAAAATAAAGATCATAAACCTCACCTATAGCAAAATATTGATATACCTACACGTGTTAAAAGAGCCGTCAGAAAAACGTGCTCTTAACTAACACTGTAGAGCCACTTTCCGCAAAAAACTCCTGATGCTTTTACACGCTATCTATAACATTATAATAAAATCGTAGGAAAGTCAAAACCATACAATGAATATTTTTAAAAAAGGATACTTATTGGATTTTAACTAGTTAATACCTAGACTCTTAATTGGATTTGTAATTGGATTTGATATGAATAAGTCATTAGGTCAAGTACCGATATCTTCCTTGTGTGAGACAAATAATGTTGGATACTAATGGTATGACCGTCGTAGGGTCGCCACGCGACTCTAAACTGCCTCATTATCTACGGTTGAAAAGTAGTGGTAGTAGTGGCTAGACTAAGTAGACAGAACTAAAGAAGTGCATGAACATGACTGTTTGTCCTGAGTCGGGGTGTAATCACACTAATATTATAAAGGCGAAAGTTTGTATGCAACAAACATTCACATTCACACGGAGTGTGCATGTTTGTTACTTCTTCACGCCTAAAGCGCTGGAGCGATTGTAATGAAATTTGGTATGGAGTTAGCTGACACCTTGAATTAACACATAGGCTATAATTTATAAATTTTAACGTGGCTAAAACCACGGAGCACAGATAGTTCACTATATAAGTATGAATTTACAAAAGAAAAGTGGTATATGTAATATATCAGTTATCTGGTTTCCATAGTACAAGCTCTGCTTTGTTTGGTATCGGATGGCCGTGTGTGAATAATGTCCCAGGGTATTTATTATATATGAGTATATTATAAGAGTGCATAGGTGTTTGGGCGGTTTTATTTTCTTTAATTTTTGAATAAGTTTTTATTCTAATTTTGTATTTAATACAACTTTATAACTACAATAACATTTTGAGATATTAACATAAAGCGGTATGCTTTATGTTATTCACTCAAAATGTTTTTGTGTTGTCCAGTGTTTAATCGTATTTTATATTGAAAGAAAATCAATGAAGTGTTTAAAACTTTGTCTGGAAACTTTCTATTGAACTGTAAAACTCTATTTTTTATATTTTAATGTTTTGTGTATCACATCTTTGTTAAAAGGATAGAAGATGTTTAAAATATTTTGATGAGACGTTCTTTTAAATTCGAATCCCAATCATTTGTAAGTTGCCATATCTTTTATCCAAATTCAAATTTAAAATAAGAACGTTTTTGTAGAAACACAAAGTTAGTTAGTTTAATGTTTAAATACCATACTATGTCCTACTCATCTGAGTAAAATCAGACTTCTGATTTTTATTGAGACTGGCCACTAAGGTGTTAATTTTGTTTTCTTTTTTAAATAAATTAACGCACGAGTAACTGAACAGCATGCCATTCTGGGACACAAAGCACATCCCGACTTAGAACAACTATATATGGGTTGAAGAAATAGTTCTTCTATGCGGAGATCAAACCAAGAGATCAAACACGAAAACTCCGCCTCCACTCCGCCATAAATGCAGTAGAAGTGGCCGCAAGTGTAGTAAAAGATAACTTTGTATCCAAGGTTGATACGGTGCTGTGTTATGGTATGTGGATACCGTAGCCTGTGGTCCTATTCGAACCTGGAGTTGCCAGCGACCGTAGGCTACTAGAACCACTAAATTGATTCGTATCGATTTGTTCCCTGTTCTATAATAAATCTGTACAGTTGCACAAAACGTCCCTAAAATCCAATCCTCTCATGCTTTTGTTTTTAATTTAGCTCTCGCTCGTCTCGGTTTTTTAGTGAACCAGTAACAACCTTCTAGGATAGCTAGAATAGGGGGCGATAGTAAATTTTAGAGGTACTTAGAGTGGCGTCGTAGTCCGGCTGCACTCAGAGCGTAAAAGCGCGTCCACTAAGTAATACCAGTAAGCATTTACCAGTTAGGCGATTGGGACACTGCCCCGCATGATGGAGCGTAGTGCGTGAGTGCGTGTTCTAACGTTTATTGTAAGTATCTCCGTTTGTATAGAAAACACGCATAGTCCAACACACAGAACACGCATCAGCATGAACGCGCTTGGATGCAGTTTCAGTGTGTAAACGGAGATAATTACACGCAACGTTAGAACACGCACTCACGCACTACGCTGCATCATGCGGGGCAGTGTGCCAATCGCCTTACCATATCACCGGGGCAGCTTAGGTTTAGTCGGTGCGACTCCGATATACCTACCCGCAGACATCGTTTGCGGGAGGCATGCGTAGGTAGTCCCCGTCACGTTTTTTTTCTGTTACGGAATAAAAGAAACCGTTGTCATTTACATGTTTATTTCACGAATCATTTATAGAGTTGCTTAATATTTATTAAAATACAATTTAATAGTTACAAGTGTGAGATCATTATTTTATAGTTTGGCGAAAATTGTTTGCAGATACATATAACAATAATAATAATCTTGGGAAATTATTTTCCCAAACTAAGCAGAACTTGTACTATGGAAACCAGATAACTGATATATTACATGAACCACTTACTTATATAGACAGTCACAACCAGACTCAGGACAAACAGACATGTTACACAAACAAACATCTGTCCTGGATGGGAATCGAACCCACAACCTGACAAGCCAAGCATTTACCAACTACACCAACCAGCCGGTCAATATACAAATATTTCAAAATTAGATCGAATTTTAAATCACTCAATTTTTTTATTTAACAGCACAACCTGTACTTCACATCATATTATTCATCTTTACAATAATTAAATAACTTAAAAAAAATTTAAGCTCAAAGAGCTCAGTTTCTAAAGTGTAATAGAAACAATCCGGAAAATCACACTTAAACTTAAAGCTTAAGCTACAATACAATGACTTAAATACACTGGTTTTTAAACAAGGTTTAACACTATCGTTCATCACATCGCAATTTTTTCATTAACTAATTGGAGTTGCCAAGATTTCTTGCTAGACGAAGGAAATTTATATCATGACTTTTTCTTCATTGTTTTACAACATCAAGCAGCTAATTAACTGTTTCCCATTAGCAGAGTAAAGATTACAGCAAGATGCATTTATAAAGAAAACTTTTAAGTATTCAGTTTTACCCTGGACTATCTTCGTCCCGTACCATGCGCATTACGCCCTTTTAGTACTGTATGCGTGTTGGAAACTCCAGTCTATTTTGTGAGACTCGCCCGTGTAGCCGCCTCTCTAACCGCCAGAATGTTCACAACTTTGACGCAGCGAGTCTTCGAAATAATTTGAAATGGAACATTGTTCTTTTTTTAAATTGAATTTAATATCTTCGAATATTTTCGAAGGAGTATTCGAAAATTGAAAACGTTAAAGTATAGTGTTGTGTATATGTGCAGTGTGTGAAGTTATAAAGAAAAACTTTGTAAAAGTATTTAAGAATATTAAGATATTAGAAACAATATTTTTGACTCACCTTTGATCTCATAAATTAATATTTAGTAAAATTCAAGTACTTTGGATGCTATTTTGGTTGAAGTGCGGAAAGTTTGTTAGCTTTTAGATGATTTATGATGCGGTTGACAACGTCAGATCGACAGTCCGGAAAATTTTGATGCCTCGAGATTAACGTGATTTTTGGTAAGTACACAGTTCTATGAAATGTTAATATTTATTATCTATAAACTTTTACATGCAATATTATGGACATGAAAACGGTTTTTCTGATTGGCAAAAATTATTTGTTCAATATTTAATTTAATTTGAGTAAACTTAGTACCTATTTATTCCATTAAATTCATCCTCGTGTCTTCATTTACCCGGTGACATTTTTATTTTGAAAACAAAGACCACACTGCGAAATTAAATACATATAAACAAACCACATATTACATTTTCTCTTTACTATTTATAGAGCCCAATTATATTTAACTAACTAAGGTTACTAGAATTAAGTGTATTAACGTGGAAAATGTTCGGTAAGTACTACAAAAATGTCGATGTGATAAGATAGGATAGTGTATTGTTTTTTTCTTAACCTATAAACATATTTAATAATTTAATTCCTAAAATTTATCAGTTTGCTTTATCAAAAGATTCAGCTTAACCCCGGGACGAGGAGAACCCGTATATGGAGCTAATTATAAATATTAGTAAATTTTAAATATTTTTGATATGGATATAAGAACAAAAAAGTAACTATAATATCGTTTAATTATGTGATTTAATTTAAACTATGGCTGCACGTACGGAAGATTTTAAAGCACTAATCCGTAAAAAGACAGCTTCTCTGCTTATGCATCTGCGGTATACCACCAACAGCATTCTGAAATCCATTGCTTTTAGATTTGAATGCCCTACCCACAAACACTGGGTAAGGGTAATCAATGGAATATGATAGGACAAATAATTGTAAGAGACAGAGATAAGTAAATTATATCGAAAGCTTTAAATTTCGGAAATTAAACCTATACCTATATAACAACAACTTAATATAAGCTAGCTAAATAACTAATTCATACATTAAATACTGTACCAATTTTTTTTTCATACACTCCGTGTACTTAAATATCTATATCTATATATATAAAAATCAATGCCACTTTTCGTTGTAATGTTATAACTCAACAACGCTTTTACCGATTTGGCTAATTTTGGTCTTGAATTATTCGTGGAAGTCCAGGGAAGGTTTGTACGAAGACAAAATTTTAAAAAAGTCTTGAAAAAGTGTAAAATCGACATCTTTTAGTAATTTAAAATATTTTTCTGTTTGAATAAATGAACTTAATAATCATTTTTTTATTACTATGCCTTATACGTAGCGAAACACGTACCGGGCCGCTAGTTTAACTATAAATACTTATGCTTACTGAATTATACAACACACATGTTCCGACTATTTACAAGCGCTTTTTTAATAGTGAATAAAGACCTTTTTTTATTTTAGACTAACACTACTAACAAAGTTATAAGGTAATATTGTTACAAACATAATAACCAAATGAGAAAATTCCTGAAAAAAATGTTTTCCTATTCTAAAATACTTTTGACGGTCACCGTAGCTTAGTTGGTAGTGCTCCTGCTTCCAAAGCTGGTGGTTCTGGGTTCGAATCCTGGTAAGTGCAAATATTGGTGTGATGAGCACGAATATTTGTGTCTGAGGCATGGATGTTTTCTATGTAATTAAGTATTTATCTATCTATATAAGTATGTATATCGTCGCCTGGTACCCATAGTACAAGCTTTGCTTAGTTTGGGGCTAGGATGATCTGTGTGACATTGTCCCAAGATAAGTGAGAGAGACATCGTTCATTTACACTACGAGTTGCGCGGCTAAGGAAGCACGTCCTCGTTACAGAATACACTCCAGGTAATTATTATATGATAGGCCTGTTGGCGTGGTTGGTAAAAGCTTGCCTTTCACGTCGCCGCGCCGGTTCCCACACAGTACAGATATTTGTGTACATGAGCATGTCTGTTTGTTCCGAGTCTGGGTGTAATTATATATATAAGTATGTATTTACAAGATAAATATTATATGTAGTAGGTATATCAGTTATCTGGTTTCCATAGTACAACTGCTTAGTTTGGAACAGATGGCCGTAAGTAAATAATGTCCCAGGGTGTTATTATAATATGCAGAAAACTTAAAAAATAGTTATATACTCAGTTTTTATGGTCCTGAGAATGACAAAGCTCGCCGAATTTCATTGGGGCGGAGAGAAAAGCTCTTCCCATCGATGGGCCATATTCTTATTTACTTCATTGGTAATATGTATTACTATGTATTTTTTAATACGTTTTAATAAGTTTTCAGCCGCGTCAAATGTTATAATTTATATTATGTAGTTTTTGCGTGAAATTGTAACAACATTCATACATCGGTACTCATAAACTTTCGCAGTTATAACAGTAGTAGGACAACTCAGCAAACTGCTCAAAACTGTAAATATTCATAACCATATACATCTAAATTTGTACAAAGGCAGACTGCCCGAGACATTTACTACTAAAACACAAATTATTACTAAAAGATCATAATTAGAGGATATACCATAAGTTTAGTATTAATATTAAAATACTATACAATAAAATAAGCATTTTGATAATCAGCATATTTATATTTTACCAAATACATATTTTTACATGTGTATCAACACTTGTAACCTTTCTTCCGTTAGAAAAAAAAGTAACGATAAATCAATACTAGTATCTATCATATATCCATTAGCCTAAAAATTATGTATTTATACAACGTACAAAGTGTAAACACATCAAAAAATATTTTAAAGGCATGAATAAATTACTTATGCTTACTTACTAACTCTGACAATTGTAAGGAAATGTTATTTTTTTAACCTTTAACTGTAAAAGTACCAGGTTTGAAGTAATTTGTGTTCATTCTTGAATTTGGTTGATGAGAGTTTTTATTTTATCAATGTAAATTTAAAATAAAAAAAGGCATTAATTGTATTTAATAATAATAATAGGTACATAACTTGGAACAAATAACACAATGGTATCTGATCCCAAACAAGGCAGAGCTAGACTTAGTACGTTGGCAAAGCGACAACAAAATTTGTTGTCGACAACAAAATAAACAAACCTAATAATAATAGGTACATAACTTGGAACAATTAACACAGTGGTATCTGATCCCAAACAAGGCAGAGCTAGACTTAGTACGTTGGCAAAGCGACAAAAAAAATTGCTGTCGACAACAAAATAAACAAACCTATATTTTTTAAACGCAAACACGGGCACAGCGTCTTTCTGAGTACTATGAACATCATATTGCGATCGCCAACCCGTCTGCCAAGCGTGGCGATTATGACATATTCCCCCAATATGATTCTTGAGGGCGGCTTTTGTCCAGCATTGGACGTTTTGGAGCTGTTTTGGTGATTGTGATGATGAAATACACTTTATAACACACCATTAACAGAGAAAAGTTAAGTACAAGATTAAAATAATATAAAATACATTATTATTACAAACCAATTGGTATTATTTAAACTACTTTCAAGATCTAAAAATAGTTTTAACGGTTGGTTTGCTTAAAAGAAAAGTTATGGGCACTAAATATTATGCTAGCTAGCTATAATGTTATAATTCCTGAAATCCGTCTGTTTAGTCTGTTCCATTTCCACACCTTCGCTATTGAACTGATCTGCCAAATCTTGGAATGAGGGTTGGCCCGAAGTAACACATTGCAATTATTCTGGAAAACTATTCAATCTTTTCAACAGAAATTTCTACCTAAACAAAGTGGTGTTAGCATACTATAATGGTTAAGTAATGGATTCCATTGGCTGTCTTTAGAGGCGACTAAGGGACCCGTTAGTTGGGCAGCAGCGCCACCTGTGTACTAGCTATCACCTAACTGCGGTCGCCAACTCGCATGCCAAGCGCGGTGACTACAGCATACCCCTCCAAATGGAAATATTATAGACAATTCTGGAGGAGGCCTATGTCCAGCAGTGGATGATACCTACCAATAATAATGTCCTCCCGGCCGGATTTCGTCCACCGCGGTCAGTCTCAATGGAGACTAGCCAAATGCGCAGGACATAGTATAGTGCACCAGTGTGTGCGCAAACTTAGGGGCACTTTCTATCCATAACTCTCATGATCCGACGGGACAACTAGCACAACGACCGGAAAATGGTTAGGTACAGGCCGACCGCTTTACGTGCTCTCCGAGGCACGGGGGCATTTTACCGCCAACTCACAGATTTCGGGCTGATACTGGGAAATTTTCTTTACGGAAAAATCTTAGAATCACTTTTTGGCTTGACCTGGGATTCGAACCCAGGATTTCATTATCTGTGGTTGAACTCACTACCGCTAGACCAACGAGGCAGTCAGTTGATGATATCAGGATGATAATCATAAATGGATTCAATTTACGAAAATGTATATGTAGGGTTAACCCCTACAAATTAATTTTGTATTTTAATTGCCACGGGTCCACTAGCTTATCAGTTTAATGCACCCGGTATACAATTTGCACTGCCCTGCCGCCTGCATGAAGTCTCGTATAGTTCTGCTATAATCAAAAGCTACCCTGTACATTCGCCCATCGAGCATAGTTATTATAATTGTGATTAATTTCAGTCTATTCAGCTGAGTACTGCTTAATGGCATCGGCTGGACTGAATGTGTGCACCACATTTTTCTTTTTGTACCTAAATCGGCAAGATTAATTATAAATCTACAAAAATTTTCTGAGTTTTGATTCGACTTGGAAAGGAAACCTATTTTTTTAGTTTGAACAAAAAAATTATACCATCAATTGTTGTGCAAATGTATTGCACAACTTTTCTATTGTTCCTTTTTTCGTCAATGTTGCCGATATTGGTACAGACGCCAGCACATCCAGCTATCCCAATCTGTCGTTTTTTTTTATAGATTTTCAACTTTATCACCAAGGTTATAAGGTTCACTTTCAATTGGCGAAATTTGACAGATTGGGGTAGCTTGATATGCTGGTATCTGTACAAAAAGAAAAAGTATTTTGCACACATTCAGCGTATTCAATGTCCATTACATAAAGCCGTGGATCCACGATGCCATTTATCACAATCGTTTCACTTACTCAAAGGCCTAATAGAATCTCGCTCTAGATCTAATCGTATTAGTAAAAAGTTTGAGGTCGTATTAGAAGTAAGACTGGAAGTCACCTTAATAGAAATAGGAATAAATCAAAGAAAGGTATATGGTTGAAAGAGATAATTAACAGTAAAAAATGATATGTTGATCTAATTGTATAGCAAATACATATTCACAGTGCTAACATCAATTTGTTTCTTAATTTCTTGTTTGATAAAATGAAAATAATAGTATTAGAAAAAAAATCTATCTTGAAACAATATTGACACAGGGCCATCTGATCTCAAACTAAGTAGAGCTTGTACTGATATAATACATTTCTTTTGAACATACTAACTTATATACTTAGACAAAAAACATGTTCATGTACACAAATATCTGTCCTGAGTGGGAATCGAACCCAGGTACTGCGGCGTAATAAGCAAGTATCTACCAACCACACCAACCGGCCCATCAATTCGACAATCACAAGACTAGAACCAATTACTTAAATGCTGAAATGCACCGACAAAAGCCATAAGGCACTAAACCATAAGCAAATTATTTATGGGAATTTTTCAAACTTGAAACACTTGGTTGTCGAGTTGGTGATAGGGCAATGAATATGTAGAGCCAGTATAAGAAAGAGGCATTTCATCATTACAGCTAAATAAGTCCACTGCTGGACAAGCCTCCCTAAAGAATCGTCTTGGGGGGATATGCCATAATCGCCACGCTTGGCAGGCGGGTTGGCGATCGCAGTAAGATGGTCATAGTAATCAGAAGGAAGCTGCTGCCCATCCTCTGGTAGATATTCCCTCGGGTCGACTTCTACGCCCCCCACGGGATGAGATGGGGTGATGATATTCTGATTCTGATATTTGTCGCCGTCATCACACAGGCATTTATTAACATTAATCTCTATTTTGTATGCTTGAGGCTGGATGGTATTTCACTAGAACGATGAATACATAGAAATATGTATATTTAGATTTATACTACGAGTAAAAATGTTTTTAGAGCGTCCGAACACTTTTATTTTTTGTATTTCTTATGCTAGCGAAGTTTCGTTCACTTATATAATTTACCAAATATAATAAAATAATTAAGTTTCTTCAGTATTTGTGTAATAAGAAATAATAAACACGACTACTTTTCATGCTTACGAATAGGCATTTATTGCTATTACAGTATTGTTTGGCACTTAAATATTTTTTGTTGATTTTTTTAATAATTGAGGCGCTCATAGCCAGATGCTCTCACCGGTCCGTATGCGATTGGCGAAGTTAAGCAACTAGGCTCGTGGTCAGTCTATAGATGGGTGACCTCCAAATGGGTTTAATTTCGGAGCGTCTTTGTGCTTCTGAGGGTAAGTTAAACTGTCGGTCCCGGTTGGGCCATTAGGCAACCGTTGTTAAGCCGTGTCAGAGGCCTAATGGGCAGCTAGAACAACTCTCACACCAGGGTAACAACTCATAGGGTAAGTATTTATGAATTTACACACAAAACATACAATTTAGAAAACAAGTTACAAGACACGAATAGTATAAGGGTACTAAATACCAACCAACCTAACTACTACTATTTTTTTTTTTTTTTTTTTTGCGGGGTGGAAAATCCTGCATGGATGTCCTCCGCCTTGGGGGAGGCGGAGGGGTCTGTCAGACTCCTACTGACTAAAAACCACCCCGGTGTTCCATCTCACACATCTCACAACAAACGATACTTCCGCAACCCCTAGCTGGTGCTGGCCCATACCTGCGGGCCTCCTCGCATTAGCGGGGGGAGTGAGGTGTTAAACTCCCCCGCAACGTCTAGCCGCCTCGGGTCCAGACGTGTAGTGGGCGACGGACGCCCCCGAGTCCGTCGCCCCTGGACCCATTTAGGGGGGCTGGAAGAGGGCGTTGTCCGCCCTCCGCCGACGCCCGGTGCGTCTGCTGCGGGCCGGGTGAGAGGATGAGATCTCCCTCTCCCTTTCCGCAGCTTCCTTCCGCGAGATGACTGTCTCGCAGAAGGAAACCACCGCGTCCCAGGACTCCTCGCCGCCAACCATCGAATTCACGACGGCCGGCAGCGACAGGTCACTGCCTACTCCAGAAATGAGGGCACGGCGCTGCTCCTCCCAAGCGGCACACTCTGCCAGCGTATGCAGCGCCGTGTCCTCCCGACAGTCGACGCAGTGGTGACACCGGGCGTCCGGCTCCCTGTTTATGCGAGACAGGTACTTCCCGAAGCAGCCATGCCCCGAGAGTACCTGCGTCCCCCGAAACGACAGGGAGCCGTGCCTCCTCCCGAGCCAACGCTCGAGTACCGGCCGGACCACCTCGATAGTGACGAGGCCGGCGGTTGGGCGCGAGAGCCTGTCCCGCCATTCCGCCACCAGGGCCTCGCGAAGCTCTGCGACCGACGCAGCTCCATGTGTCGCTGCATCGGCCGCTCGCCTTGCGCCAGCATCTCCTCGCGCCACCGGTACAGTGACGCGAGTACTTTCGCCTCGAGGTCCCAGGGCGGGGATCCGGCCAGTACACAGGCCGCCTCGTAGGAGACCGTGCGATATCCCCTGATGACTCTGACGGCCATAGCTCTCTGCGGTCTCCGCAGAACAGCAATGCTACCGGCCGTCAGGTCAGCCGCCCAAATCGGGGCCCCGTACAGGGCCATCGATCGCACGATCCCCACGTAGAGCCGCCTACAGGCCGCGCTCGGGCCCCCCAGATTGGGAAGCAGCGTTGACAGCGCCCCAGCCGCGCCCATCAACTTAGGCACCAGCCGCCGGAAGTGGGGTCCGAAGTCCCACCGGCTGTCGAGCACCAATCCCAGGTACTTCATGGTAGGCTCGACAGCGATCCGGACCCCCCCGACCACAATGTGTGATCCGGGCGACGGCGCTCGCCGGGGACCATGGAACATCATGGCCTCCGACTTGTTGAGGGTCACCTCCAGGCCGAGGCGCCGGATGCGGCTCACCACCTGTGAGACCGCAGCCGTCGCCAGCAACGCTGCCTCCCTGTGCGAACTCCCACGGGCCGTGACCAGCGTGTCGTCCGCATAACACGTCAGGTCCACGCCCGGCTGGAGTTCGCCCCTCAGCACCCAGTCGTACCCGATGTTCCACAGGAGTGGGCCCAAAACCGAACCCTGTGGAACACCGCACGACATTGAGTGCCGGTGTCCACCATCTCGTCCCACGTAGGTGACGCACCTCTCCGCCAGGTAAGCCCCAACTATGTGGCGGAGGTAGGAAGGCACCCGATGATATCGCAGTGCCTCCCGGATGCAACTCCAGGGCAGGGTGTTGAAGGCGTTGGAGATGTCCAAGGACACCGCCAACATCACCCCACCCCGGGACACCGCTTCCTCCGCCAGGACTCTCACCCTCGACACAGCGTGGATGGTAGAGCGCCCATGCCGAAAGCCGAACTGGCTTTCGTCCAGGTCCGGCCCCTCTCCGCACAAGTGGCCGACAAGGCGGGCTGCGATTAGCCGCTCGAGCAGCTTGCCCACCTCGTCCAGCAGCACTATGGGCCGGTACCCGGACGGTGAGTCTGCAGGGCGCCCCGCCTTTCTGAGCAGGACCAGAATAGAATAGAATAGAATTTTTTTTTAGAATAGAATATGTTTTATTTCATTAGTTAACTTGTTGTTATTTTACATGTCATTTATAAATTTTATTTTTACAAGGGCATTTCGTTCTTTGGCGCATTTTGTCCAGGGAGGGATCTTTTGCAGCCTGCTTTTTCAATTCTTTTCACACAATAATTTTATATAAAAAAAAGTGTGGGAAGTTGTAGATTGAAGTCTAGATCTGAACTTACTTAATTACTCGTACTAAGAGTAACTTTACAATTCAAAGCCTAGGCTGCCGGGGGAGGGCCAGTCTCTTATGGAGCGGTTTGCCTCTCTCCGATTTATCTAAATATTCGATTTCACCAATTCTAGTTAAGGGGAGAAGCGGATTGAAGTGTCCGTATTTTGTGTACGCAGGTCCGGGGCTTTCGAGACCGCTGATCGTCAGTGATGCGAGCTTTTCGATCATATCGCGATGCAAATCATGGGCTCTAAGATGCCATGGGTCTTGTCCAAGCATTTCCCAGAGCGTTTTTGTATCTGTGCGTCGTGGGAAAGCACCTGCAGCTTTTATTGCTATTTTGTATTGTCTTTCAAGCTTTGTAAGGTTGCTTTTGCTGTATCTCGGGAGAAGTTGGATGACTCCATAATCCAGTACTGGCAAGAGACATGCTTTTACAATGAGTAATTTTGTTTCTATGTTAACTTTCGATCGGTATCCTATGATTGGGTTTAGGACGCCTCTTATTCGTTTTGACTTTTCTACTGTTGCCTTTGTGTGTTTGTTCATTGAGAGTCTCTTGTCCAATACGACACCGAGATATTTTACTTCGGTTTTATATTCGATGCGTTCATTTTTCAATTGGATATAGTTTTTGTATCCGCTCTTTGGATTTCGCAACCTAGGTCTTTTGTGAGAAAACATGATACACTCCGTTTTATCCACATTACATTGTAGGCCCCACCTTTTGTAGTAATCAAGGATTTCCTCTGCTGCCCATTCAGCACGCCTAGTGGCGTGGTCTGGTTTCTCAGCTGCATTGAGAATACATAAATCATCCGCGTATTGGGAGAGCATCTGACCTGCTATTCGCTCCTTTGGTATGTCAGCAACATATAAATTGAAAAGTACGGGCTCGAGGATCGAGCCTTGGGGAACACCGTGCGGGACTCTTTTCTTTGTTCCTGTTGTTGTTTTAAATCTGCCCTGAGTTGTCCTGTTAGACAAATAATTTTCTATTATCTTTATTATATTATTACGCGCTCCAGCTTCATACAATTTCTGTATTAGGCCTTTATGATTTATAGAGTCAAATGCTTTACTGAGGTCTGTTGATATCATGGCCACGCTGTGTCCTTTCTCAAGAGCATCGGTGATGTATTTACCAGTCTTCAAAATTTGTGTCGCTGTGCCTCTTTGACGAACGAACCCGTGTTGGTGTTCGGGGATCAATTCGTTACTTTCAGTGTTTATTCTCGACATGATGATACGTTCAGCCCATTTGCCCATAATGTTGAGTAAACTGATAGGTCTGTATGACTTGAGTTGGGTATAGTCTTTTCCTGGTTTGTGCAAAAAGATGCATGTGCATTCTTTCCATCTTTTTGGAAAGTACCCTGTAGTAATAATATAGTCCATTATCCGTTTGAACATGGCTATCATTGTGTCACCTCCCATTTTTAGAATATCCGCTCTTATTCCGTCAGGGCCAGGAGCTTTCTGATTTTTAAATTTTCGAAGAGCTATTTTTAATTCCGCATGTGATGTAGCGTCTAATGGTTGAAATGGTGTGTATACCTCCGTATTTTCGTCTTCATGCGAGATATCGGACGCGTGGACAATGGCCGTGTCAACTAGCTGGTCAATAATCTCCAATTCTGTGTTGCAATTTTCGATGTAAGGGAGCCTTTGAGGTGGCTTTTTCATGGATCTCTGTATGTTCCACATTTTGCTTCTACAGTCATTTTGATTTTCTAAAATTTTTTTCCAAGTTTCTTCTTTGTAGTCGTTCATTCTTTGGGCCAAACAGCGTTTCAATCTGTTGTACTTCCTTTTCAATTTATTATATCTGCTTGTGAATCTTTGTTGCCATGAGATGATCTTTGCTTTATTTCGTTCTTCTATTAACTTTTGAATGTCTTCTGGCAGATTTTCCCTATTGCAGGTATGTTTAAGTGGAGCGAATTCGTTCAGCGTAGATATTATGGCATTTTCCAAGTTTATGATCATATTGTCACAATCCGTGTCCGTATCAATTTTCATTTTTGAATCTATTTTTGTAGCTAGAGATTGTTCAAACTTGTTCCGCTTTTCCTTACTGGATTTAAGTTCCTTCATATTGCGGCTGAGTTTAATCTCATAATCGGTTTCCATGTTGATCGTGGTTATCCATGGCATGTGATCGGACGCTATGGATTCTACCTGTTTGCATGATTTTATATCCAAGTCTGAGTGGTCGTATGTCGTGATTGCTATGTCAAGTATGTTTTTGTTGCCAATGCTGGTGGGTCTAGATGGTTGACCAGAATGTATAATTCTACAGTCTCCATCTTTGTGTATTTCTCGTAATATGATTCCGAGACCTCTATCGACTGAATGGCCAAGTAATTGCGTTCTCAGGTTCATGTCCCCTATGACTAAGGCACTCTCCTCTCTAAGCAGTTGCTCGAATTCATCAGATAGTTCGCTTTGGTTCTGTATAGGTACGTAGATGCCTTTTATCGTGATATGTTCTCCAGTTACATGATTGGTGAAAACTCGAATACTACATCCTTCAATTTTTCTCTCGTCATCACTGAACGAGTCAATGAGTTTCTTTTGAGTCCATCTCAGACCTCTTTTAATGTATATTATAGTACCTAGGTGATTGGCTTTCTGCTCATATATCTTGTCATAATTTGGGATGTTGAATTTTTGATTTGCCAGATTAATTTTAGCCTCGTTGATGATGGCAATATCTATGTGGTATTTCTGTATCAATTGTTTGATTTCATTAAACTTGCGTCTAATACCCTGCACGTTAATGTGTAGGATTTTCATGTGTTTTTTATTGCCTTTAGTCGAGTAAAACATTCCTGAGTTCTTTAATGAGGGAGATAAACTTTTCCATGGTTTTATCAAATAAAGAAACCTTTTCTTCCATGGTAAGTAAACGTGGCTGATTGAGTTCATTTCCACTATCGTTACTTATTTGACCTTTCGTTGCCTGTACGTATGATGTGCCTTTTTGTATCGTCGACTTTCGTACTTTAGATCTCGATTTTCTGTTTGTTTCTTGTTGTGGCACTGATGCAGATAAAGGTGGTCCCTCTTTCGTTCCCTCAGCAATTTTCTTTTGTCTCTCGATTGCCTTTCCAAATAGCGGGCATTTACTCTGCGTTGCAGTGTGTTGCTCCGGTTGCACATCCTTACAGTTCGAGCAGACTTTTACCGATTCTTCCTGATTATTTTTTATTAGTATGGTCGGTTCTCTTTTCGGTGCATGACATGCACTTGTTGCGTGGTTGAATTTAAAACAGTTTTTGCATTGAAGTACTCTATCTGGCCCTGCTTGGTATTTTTCAGGCCTAAGTTTGTGAGCACAGTAGAATGTCTCTGTGGCGATTTTCATTCGTTCAGCGATCTCATGGTATGAAAAGTCGCCACTGAATATGCACAGCTGGACATCGCTCGTTATCTTTTTCATATTAAGAGGGCGAATGCCTATGCACTTTTCCATCTCGTCTTTTTGTTCTTCAACAGAATAATCGTGTGCCATATTTCTTATGATGACTTTAGTGGTTTTTATTTGTTCCGCCTTTGGTTTTGGCGCTATGAACACGAGATCTGGCTTAAAGCCTTTGATATCTTCGATTGCCTTGCTTCTTTTCTCTAGGTCGGTGAGAGTAATGAGAATATTTTTACTTCTCTCATTTCTAATTATGCGTGCATCATGTTTATCCATTAACTTGGTTAAGTCTCTCATGAGAGCGTCGCTTAGCATCTTTTTCTCATCCTTATTATTTTTATACTTGTATCTCGTATCTGTGATTAATATTGGTGGTACGTGTGTGCTATTTCTTGTTGGTTTATTTAGCACCGCCGGTACAAACATTTTAGGTGAAACTTTGGGTGTTCCTCGTTGCCTTGTTACTTTTTTCGCTTTAGATATACCTTCTCCTTCATAAGGGTTTGAGCGTTTCAAAGAATCACTGCGCATTCTCGTCAATGAGTGATCGCTTACCGATGATGTGGAATTAGCGCGAGACAGCAATATCGTCCTCGTTTGTTCGCGATTCGAGCTGGTTAGAAGCTGCTCAAATCGGTTTTGAGTCGGAACTGATGTAGTCACGTGCGTTGGTCTAGAAGCCTTGACATGTTTCTCAGTATTTTTCATCGCTTTTAAATTTAGTTCACTTGGTTTTATTTGAACTGTGTTTATTTTTAAGCAATTGCATACGTATTCCTCTTGAGCCGTGAACTCAGTTTGAGGTATCGCTTTGATATTTCTTTGTTTTTGGCATTCGATACAATTATGAAAAACACTTCTTACTACCGTATTTGCGCACGAATAGATTTTGTAGTAAATGTCGGGTATAAATTTGCCGTTCGTGTGACGATGGTCCACGAATGTGCAAATTTTGATTACACTTGTTCTGGTGCATTTTTTGCACATAATTGTTTTTATTTTAGACTGTCCATTTGTCCATTATAAAAAGTTTTTAATATAGTTCTTATAATTACACTGATTACACTGCACAGTAAATGTTGTATCTTCATTTGTTGAGATTTCACTCACTTTTTCACATGTTACTTGGTGATCCAATTGAGTTATTTGTTACTCTTAACTAATAAGTCCGTCTCCATTGTTGGAGAGTTGCTTTCACTGTATTTGTCCGTTTTATTTCACATATTGTTCATTAACAGTCACATTTTACAATGTCTGACACGTAATAAACAAAAACAAACCACTATTTAACAGTGGAATATTCCGCTCAGCCGTTAACGAACCGTGACCTTGACGCGACTCGGTGCGATGTGCGACGACCATGTTTCCACAAAGTGGGAAACTGGCCCCGCTCAAGGCACGCTGTGTAGAGTCCCGTCAGTTGGGGACCTAGCTCTTTCAGAGCGAGGGCCAACGCTCAACCGTGAATCCCGTCGGGCCCCGGAGCCACGTTCTTGGCCCGGAGCCGCATCACGGCCGCCCTCAACTCTTCTTGTGTCACCTCTGGGACGCTGATGGCGTTATCCTCTGTAGGCTCTGCGGCTGTGGGCAAAGCCATCGGCGGTGGCGTGTGCTCCGCTCTTGCCGGGAAGAGGGCTGCCACTACTTCCTCCAGCAGCTCGGGTTGGAGACTCTCCGTGAGTGGAGGCGCCGCGGCTCGAAGTTTCCCTCGAACCGCACGATAAGGGCGCCCCCACGGATCTCCGTCCAGAGTCTCCAACATCTCCTCCCTGGCTCGGGTCTTGGCTTCACCGATGGCCAGCCGCAGAGCCTCCTTCGCCGCGCGGTACACCTCATACAGCGCGGCCTCTTCGTCAGGGACCCGACGACGTCTCCTCCGGTATCGGGTGTACTGGCGTCTGACCGCCACGCACGCGACGCGCAACTGCGCGATCTCGGCGGTCCACCAGTACACCTGGCGCCTTCCTGTATGTGTGTGGACCCGGGGCATAGACGCGTCGCAGATTTGCGTCATCGCCCCGCGGAACCACAGCGCCTCCTCTTCGACGTCGACGGGTCCGTTCGTCGCCGACTCCCGGTACCAGGCCTGGACAATGGCGGCCTCCTCGAGAAGTTCCCTGTCGATGCGCTTACGCGCCCAGCGCGGACCGTCCGCTCGCGGGGCCGGTCGACCGCGGCCGCCAGTGGTCTGGGCGGAGACGTCGAAACGGATGTACCGATGATCCGACAACGTCTCCACCTCCACGGCGACACGCCAGTCACGGACACGGCTCGCGACAGAAGGGCTAGCGAAAGAGACGTCCACTATTGAACCGCCCCGCTGCCGCACGCAAGTGTGGACCGATCCCCGATTTAGGACGGTCAGGCCAGTCGTGACCGCCCACTCCTCCAGCACCTCACCCCGGGCATCCGTCACCGGAGATCCCCACGCCGCAGACTTGGCGTTGAGATCCCCGAGCAACAGCACGGGACGAGGGTGGAGCCGGCCTACGACGGCACCCAACTCGACAAGGAAGTTCTCGAAGTCGGCGAGACTCTTGTTGGGCGAAAAATACGCCCCAATCGTACCAATTCCGTCCACGAGGGCTGCTACCCAGCCGTGCCCTCGGGACGGGTGGGCCAGAGCCCCGCCAATGATGGCCACCAAGCCGTCCAAGTCTCCCAACCAGTTATCCCTGGGGGGGACAAAGTACGGCTCGGCGACCACCGCCACGCGAATCGACCACTGCGCCATGCTCTGGAGCAAGAGATCCTGAGCTCTGGCACAGTGGTTGATGTTGCCCTGGAGGAAATGGAACAGCGCCATTAGGCCGTGTCCATTCCCTCCGCACCCCTCTCAGGCCGGGAGTCGGCCGAAGGGCAGCCAGGCTGTCGGGGGGGTAAAGAGCCCCCGGCAGCCTTGGCTCCCTTTTTCTTCTTCTTATTGGCGGTAGCGCCACAGGCCTTCCCACCCGCTCTGTGCCCCGCGGGCCTCCCTGCAGCTGTACAGAGGCTGCAGTTTGGCGCCGCAGAGCACTGGGCCGCCTTGTGGCCGGGCTGGCCGCAGCGATAACACTCCTCGCTGCGGTCCGTTTCAGCAGTGCACCGCGCCCAGACATGCCCAACGTCCAGGCATCGGTAGCACCGCATAGCCCTGGGTTGCACCAGCTTGACCCTGGCTGCAACCCAACCCACCAACAGTCGCCCAGCACTGGCGACCTTATTCGCCCCTCGCCGCCACCAGACACCGCACCCAGATGAATCCGAGTCCGGAGGCGTCGGCGCGAATGTCGCCCGTCCGCACATCCTCAGGTCGACATCCACCGACCCGGGCGACGGCCGCTAAGACCTCAGCCGGAGTCGTCGAGTCATCCAGGCCGTCGACGCGCAGCTCCGCGGTCTTCACCGGCCTGGACACCCGGACGTCATCCGGATTGAGGGCCTCCCTCAACTTGGCGGCCAGCATGTCCGCCTTCTCCCCGCTGGAGTCACCCGACATCTCAAGCAGCCGCGCCCCCGTAACCGCCGACTTCATCCTGAAGCCGGACGGTGTGCCAAGGTCGGGGAACGCGACTTTGGCTTTTGCCTCAGTCAGGACCGCCTTATACGTGATGCCCCTTTCGACGGCTCCGGGCTGCAGTGTTATCACTACAGCCGCGGAGCGTGGGGCTCTGACCCTAGGCGGTCCCTGTGCCTTCTTGGGTGCCGGTGCTCCAGCGGGTGCTGGTGCTCGTGGCGCCGCCTTCTTCTTTTTGCGGCCCCTCTTGACGACCGTCGACCAGGTCTCCGTATTAGGCCCAGGCGCAGCCACCGGAGGCGCCGCTGGAGGTCCCGCTGTTCGGGAGGTGGGCATTTGAGGTGCGGGTTTTGGGGCCGCTGTCCTCCCAGATCGGCCTGGTTTAGCCGCCCCGGCCGTCGCAGCCACCGCGGCCGCCGGGCCCCGTTTGTGGGACCCCTCACCACTTCGCCCGCCCCCGGCGAGTGGAGGGCGGACGGACTCTGCCGGGAGGAGCCTCCCCTCTATGGCCTCGAGGCGGGCACCCACCATATCACCGCACTGCATCATGCAGATGCGGACGATCTTTTCGACCTCCGCATCCACAAGCGCACGCGACGATGAAGCCGGCAATGGAGCCGCTGATTGTGCCGCAGCAGGAGAAGGCCCGGCAGCCGCGGGAGCGGTCCTTTGGGCAGCAACCTGCCGCTTGAGGTCCTCCAGCTCCGATCGGAGACGGTCGTTCTCCTCCCACAACTTCGCCGTCTCCTCGGTGCCGGTGCGATTGGCGAGGACCTCAACCGCCTCCCGGATGCCGTCAGCCGCCTCCTTCAGAGCTCGAGTGAACGTGCCCTTCAGGTTGCCCGATTTGGTGGCAACCCTCAGAACCACGTCCACTCCGTCTAAAACCTGGCGACTGAGCGCCACCGCCGATGAGCTCCCTGCAGCCATCCGAGCGGAGCGCCGCTCTCGAGCCTGCCGGGCCAACTCGCTGACATCGTCAGCCGCGGCTTCCTTTCGCTGCAACCGCCTCGCAGCAGCGGCCTCCGCACGGTTGCTGCCCAGCAGGGACACAGGGGAGCCCCCGCTCGAGTCAGCTATGGCGAGGCTGGGGTCGCTCTCCGCGCTCTCCGTGTGCTCCGCTGGAGCAGCCGCAACGAAGCGACCCCGTCCGTCAAGCTCCGGCATCCGAGCGATGACTACACTCGGAACCGCGTGAACCTTTCCTCTCCGGGCTGTGGAGACCTTTGCGGCCACCAGGTTCTCCCTACTCAAGGACCCGCTGCGCTTCCTGTGTCCATGTCCGGACCTGGATCCGGATCGAGACCTAGACCGACACCCGCGTGTTTCCTCGTCGGACATGGGAATAGGAGTGGCCGGACGGGACCTCGACCTCGTGGTCCGCCTGCTCCTCCTCGCACCGTGTGCCACATCCTCCTGCACAACTTCGTCCTCCTCCAAATTATTCGGACGCACAAAACTGGGCGTGTGCGCCCTATCCGCGATCTCAACGGATGAATGTCCTTTAGTGTCCCCCCCAGATACGGTGGGACAGCCGGGCCCAAATGGACCCGGGAGGGATTCTCCGGCATAGCCGGTACCCTCCTGGGGTAGTGTTTTCCTAGAAGATATTATTACCTTATTACCCTGCGGGCCGGCTTTACCCCCTGGTAGCCCCTGCGCCGGGTAATGCTCAGGGGTTAAGGGGTTAAATCTCTGAATACTCCCCTTCTAGTGAATAGAAAGGGGAACAGAGGCGAGAGATGTCGGAATATTCGCCACGGACGGTGGCTTATCCCCATGCATGCATAGGAAAAAGCCAGCGCCCATGCCCAGGGCACACCAATCCGAAAAACTTCCGTTCCCACCGAATATAAATATTCGAATGGGACCAGAAGCCTCGGACCACGAGGAGGTTTTCCGACCACGTGCCCCAACCTAACTACTACTAACCTAACCACGATAACATACTTTTAATCTGTGTATTGATAGATCAGTCAGGTCATTTTAAAGGTATTGCAAGTGATCGTGGGCATGACACTTTTTGTTCGTACCGTCACCTTGCACTTGACCTATATATTGCTAAGTTCCAGATAGTTGTGACGGAAGTCGTCGTTTAAAAATACCAACTTTAAATAGATTCTTCTTTGCAAAGAACTACTTTGCGTTTTTAAAAGCATTTGAATAGATTCCTGTTCATAATTTCTTATGAAGCTGTTATTATAGATTGTCGCTATAGTATAGTATCGATGCAGTTAATTCGTTGGTGGGTGACTATTATTATGAAAATTAATTACGAGCGCCTTCAATGTAGCTGCTGATTTTGTTGCTAAACTAAGATAGGACCTTGTCAAGAATGGTTTTGGGCTTCTACCCCTGTGTGTTTCCTGTGATTTTTTATTTTATTTATTTAGGTATAATTAACAGCTTCAACTTCAACATAATATAGTACATACACATAGGGGTTACAATTATTAAATAATGTAGCAGTCCACGCCATTATACACGGTAGAGGGCAGTAGTAAAGTAAATTTTACTAGTTAAGATATACAAATAAAAAGTACAATATTATACTAAATTCAATTTTCTTTGTATATTACTATAACAGTATTTCAATATTAAGACAAACACAAAATATTTTAATATATTATATATATATATATATATATATATATATATATATATATATATATATATATATATATATATATATATATATATATATATATATATATATATATATATATATATATATATATATATATATATATATATATATATATTATGAATAATTATATGAATAATTATCAACCCAATTCAATTCAATTTATTTATTCACACTAAATAATCAATAATACCATACAAAAATTTGCAGCTTTTGTATCTCCATCCGTATGTCAACTCTGGATTCAGTTATCAGCGCTACAGTTATCTGGGGCACAGTGCGTAACTGTTGCTTTTTAGACACTATAATATTTCAACTGCACGTGTAGCGCAGCAGCTAAGACAGTCAGTCTTCGTGTCGCGGGTTCGAGTCTCGCGCCGGACAAGTATTTGTGTGACCCATAATAGTTGTTCTGTGTCTGAATGCAATTTGTGTCCATCTATTATATGTTTGTAAAATACCCCGCGACACAGAGATTATTTTACCTAGCTCGGTCAAGTCTTTAAAAAAAACCGACCAAGTGCGAGTCAGCCTCGCCCATGAAATTTATAAAAAAAAGTAAATTGAATTTTTTTTAATTGAGTTTTTGAAGTGCAGGGTACATAGTTCGTTGAACCCACGGCCGCTGGGTCAGAAAGGTTCTCGAGTGGGGATCACGAACCGGAAAATGCAGCGTGGCAAGAGCCCCTACATGATGAACTGATGACCTGATGAGGGTTGCTGGAAGCCGCTGAATACGGGTACTGCATGATGTGGACGCATTTGAGGAGATTCTTGTCTTCACTAGCTGTTTCCTGTATACTTATTGTAGTTGTTATATAATATCGAGTCTCTAATAAATGTATTGCTTCTATGAGAATGAGGAAAAAAGCAAACCGAATAAAAATTAACCGGGAATTTCTTTTACTGAAGTTCAGCGCCGTAGTGAATGCTATCATCCATTTTTTACGGGTTCAACTGTGGAACGCAGAGATAATTTTTATTATTTTTATTTTATTCTTCTTAAGACACTTATAAACTATAATAAATTAAAGGTTTTCAGAGGAAGGTCCGATCGAGTATATTCAAAGGATATTTATTATTCAAAAACGTTCCTCCAGTATAAACACCCACACATTTTGATATGTAGTTTAATGTCAACGGACCAAGCATAAACTCGGATATGTGATACATCCAACCCAATAGGGAGAAATAAAATTTATTGCAAAGATACTATTTTGTAATGTTCTACATTCGACAATTCATTTTATTGGTCCTTATTTGTTGCGCTGAAACCGACTTTTTTTCTACGATTCCTGGCAAACATACTGAAAAGTAAACTGGACGAGACATCGAAAAAAAATTATTCGCCCGTTTTTACTTTTTTTTTTTTTGATGATGTCGAGAGCCTTATGGAATATATAATCTGTGAATCGCGGGAATTTAACAAACATGCTTTTCAGAGACACGACGACAATAAGACTCAGAATAATAATACAATTCAATCACATTAATATTGTAGAGAAATTTGACCTGCGAAAGTGGTGGCCTTCAGTGCGCAAAGCGATCACACTCGTCGCCTTGAAGGCTTTCCAATGGACTTGAAATCCGTGATTTTATAGTTGCCCTAATATTATCCCATGTTATATACGGTGATACTATTATTGTTAATCTTTGTATGACCAATAAGTTTTAATGTATTGTATTTGAAATAGATTTCTACCGCAGTGGTAGAAATCTATTTCAAATACAATACATTAAAACTTAGTTTGAGTTTTCAATACTCTTGGGGATGGATTAAGTATTAATACTAAATATCAGCCAATATATAGCAATATGAGTGTCTAAACACTAAAAAAGCAGCGCCAAGCTATTTATGTGTTCTGATAAGGCAAGTTTTACAAATTTGAATTAACGTTTGGTAAGTTCTGTAAAATTATACGGAGCTTAAAAACTTAATCATAGTTTGTAGAGACGCCAGCAAATCGAGCTACCCCAAACTGTCAAATTTCTTATATAGATTTTCAACTTTATTACAAAAACATACGGTTCACTTTTAATTGGGGAAATTTGACAGATTGTGGTAGCTTGATGTGCTGTCTGTACCCAGCTTAATCGAAAGTTAGCTTTATTCTTTTTCAAATGCCAAATAAGACAGCTGCGTAAAGCTAGTATTAATAATATGAATATTTATTTTCTTAAATAGTAAGGAAACAGCGCAAAACTAAATACCATGAATGCAACATCGTATTAATTTAGATAATCCGCCCCCGTATTGTATTACGAACCTGATAATACAATGCAGTACATAATTAATTTATACGTAACCCACATGCGTCATCATGAATGCTGATTGGTTTACGATATTAGTTGTGACGGATTTAGAAATTAACTAGTTTTCGCCGGTTCATTTATATTGCGTTTAAAAAAAATACATAAAAGGGGAAGTCGAAGAGTAGGTAGTGGTAGATAGTTATTACCATGAATACTCTTCGATATTTTAAGAGTAAGGGGGAAGAAGGGTCATACTCATTGGAAGATGTTTAAAGAAAAATAAACCTTCTTTATTTTAAACCATGTTTTTATTTCAGTGCAATTTAAATACAACAGCAGGACAAATAATAATGTCTAACATTCCACTTTGGTATTTAACGTGAATTTAAATAATTTTAGCTTTTACTTTAACACGAGGAAAAATTTACATAAAAATACTTGAAACGTAGGTCAAAGTCAATGTACTATAATCGTTTTTATAGTTTTAATTTTTTCATTGATTAGTTAGCAATCCAACACAAAGAGCAAAAACAGTAACAAAATTAATTATATTACTAAAATAATATGTTAAAACCGTTAATACTCAATTGACAGATGATTATGCCATTTAAAAAAAAACGCATGCAAAAGTTTGACCATAGACAATGATCTTTTTTCCAAGATTGTTATTGACAATGATCTTTTCTTTAAAGTATCTCGTTTTTTTCACATCAACTTTTTGTTGACAGTGAGCTTTCTTTTCCGTTTCTGTTTTCACCATGTCATAGGTCACCATTGTCTCTAATAGATGGCGTTGTTACATATAATTATAAAACCCTCTGACTATGACCTTTCTTCCCCGTTGCCCTTCTTTCCTCAGATCTTTCCATTAATCATGTAGAAAGATCTGATCAGAACATAATACAATGAGCCCGAACTTATTACACGTAGCTCTTAGTATTATAGCATTACTCGTTACGCGGTCCTAGAGATAGTCTGTGATGTCAATCGTTTAGACCCGTCACGCCAAACATGAGTTCTAACATCTAATCCTACTAATATTATAAAGGCGAAAGTTTGTGAGTGTGTATGTTTCTTACTTCTTCACGTCTTAATGGCTGGAGCGTTTTTTTAATAAAATTTGGTATGGAGTTAGGTGACACCCTGGATTAACACATAGGCTTTAATTTATGAAGTTTATTGCAGGTAAATCCGCGGGGCACACCTTGTCAAAAATAAAACAAGATCTAGATTCTAGAAACAGTATCCAATTCGTTATGGAACTGCTTCCAATACGTTCAATGGCTATGTCTATGAAAAAAAAAATCTAAATAAAATCATAGTTAATAGTAAAAAATATGATTTAATAAGTATTCAAAAATGAATAATTTAAAGCGATGGCAACAGTGCCTCTAGCACGAGTTCCTGCAGTTTACTTACTCGATCACACGTACAGTTTCTCCCATACATTGAGCACCAGCGCCTCTCGCGGAAACTATTAAGAACTAAAAGTCTGGTGCTCAATGTATGGGACGAAACTGTACGTGTGATCGAGTAAGTAAACTGCAGGAACTCGTGCTAGAGGCACAGATGGCTGTTGGAATTGTCCGATCTAAGTATTGGCATTCCAGCCGTTGTTAGCCGTGTAGGTTTCGGTAAGATGGCGTAAAATGCATCTTAATGCGTTAAGAAAAATCGAATGGATTGTATAAATTCGAAGTGTCAGTACCACGGTGCGGTGGCGGAGCGGTTAAAGCACATGGGGCCGGATACCCCGTGGTCGTGGGTTTGATTCCCACCCGCACTTAAATTTATACAATTCATTTTAAAGATATCTCAAAATTATATCTACCAAGGCAAACTATCTCATTCATTAATTATACGATGTAGTCCTATCGTGAGCTTAGTAAGATGAAGTAAATGCATATCCATAAAACGTTTAATTGACAAGTAAATTGTTATTTGAGTAAATTACACCTTTATGACGTTTCTGTAAAATCACGTATATTTTCCACCGCACATAAACGTCGTCGTTGCGTCGCCTCCACTAGTCATACTAAAGAATAGGTGACGTCCTGGTTTCAATCACCTCCGCATGCACAACATACAGTCATAAAATGAGAGTATGACAATCAATTTGATGATCAATCTGTTACCCGTTCTTTGGGAGATATTCTCTCAGAAAGACTACTACGTCTCCCACGGAATGAAATGGGGTGATCATAATCAAAATACAAAATCAATGTATAGTGTTTATTCCGCTAATTGTCCGTTTAATCATGCCGGGTTGCAATTTGCACCGCCCTCCCGCCCGCAAAAATATGCACATGAAAGACAATATAAAAAGTTAATTTCATGCGCCAGTACGATACCCAACTTGTCTGTCGTCAGCCACACGACTTTTATATGCATATTTTTAATACAGTTAAATATATATGTAATTAGCTGTGCCCTACCTAGGTTTTACCTGCGTTAAACTTTATACATTTTAATAAATTCTAGTCTATGTGTTAATCCAGGGTGACAGCTATTTCCTTACCAAATATTATTAAAATCGCTTCAGCCGTTTAGACGCAAAGGAGTAACAAACATACACACTCAGACATTCACAAACTTTCGCCTTTATAATATTAGTGTGATTGAGTGATCAGCCGAATTAAAATATTGTCGTCTTTCAAGATTTGTTTTAAGTTTAATTTCAGTTACATCACTGAATTTGCCAACAAACGGCCAGGTGCTTTTGTTGATTATAATAATATAGTCGTTAAGTCTTTCATTAACATTATCCTGATTCTTATTTAAATTTAAAGAAGTAGTATATTATTAGGGAATTTATATGTACAGACACCAGCTAACCCAATCTGTCAAATTTATTTTATAGATTTTCAACTTTATCACAAAAGCTTAATTAAGGTTCACTTTCAATTGGGAAAATTCGACAAATTGGGGTAGCTTGATGTGCTGGCGTCTGTACTTTGTTATGAATGCGGATATCTAATCTTGAAACAAGAATGCAATTTTGTAAACGATGAAATGAATTTCATAGTACTAAAATACCGAATTATTTATGTGGGTTGCTAGTATTATATGGTTACACGTCACTTCTTTTTTAACACAAGTTTATATTCTGTTTAACATAAACTATATTCTTATCATAAATATATAACAAAGCAACCGGTAATATATTTACATACTTGTAATACTTTCAGTAAGAATTGGCGGTTTTATTGGATAAAGATACTTTGGATGCAGCCTTGCCCTAAAATAGAAGGATAAAGTGCAGTTGACCACTTAAATACAACTTGATTATGTTAGTGTCTGTATTGCGTTGGCCGTGGAGACAGTTTTGAATGCATATGTTGTGCAATGGTTAAGGCCATTGAATAATCTTTTCATGTATTTAAAAAAAAAAACTAAAAGGCTACTTTTTGGTAACAAAAAGTTTGTTTTATAGCGAAGACACTTAATTTTTTGGTTTCATAATAATCTAAAATCAACAAAAGTCGTGCTTTTCCTAGCACAATATTTCTATTGTTTACATAATTACTTATTCAATGTGTACCTACCAAAAAATAATGTGTTTTGCGAAAATTCAGCCTAGCCAATGCCCTGAAGATTGTCACCTCGCTATGACCTTGGCACCTTGCATTACACATTTATAGTTATAGTTTCAAGTCTAGGTGTGTTTACTATGATTAATTTTTCTAAAATATTCCTGGGCTTTATCTATTGAGAATTAACCCTTAGAGAGTCTAGTACACACGTGTACGTATTGAGCTTCTATGAATTATGAATTCGTTCCTATTGGACTTCTTAAACCTGGTATAAAACGATGGCTGAATTCCAATTTGAGTACGCAGATTGGTTCTTTATACATGTAGCAATAAGCAACAACCAATAGGATTCCCATAAGCGGAATAACATGGCGTCATAGTTGAAAAATAAATAAAAAGTTCGTTTCACCAGTTTACCGGTGAACTGCGGTTTTTACTTGTCCTGTAATAAAACCTTTTTAAAGTAAATACATTGTTTGATGTCGAAATTATAAACATGAGTTACTATAATACATAGTTATATAATATGTGTTTTTGTGAGTGCTTTTGCCATGTCAATAAAAAAAAATTGTACCGAATAAGAAAAAAAAACAGTTGAATTACAACAATTGGTGAGGGTAGCGTGATAAGTCACTAACTTACATACACGTACTGACAGTTTATTGAGGATTCTAATGATGCATACATAACATGTCGTCGATAAACCTAATAAGTATCCTAGAATAACATGTATTATCGAAGGACGGCAATTAAAAAAATATAGTCTGCGAACAGTCGATCGCTCACGGCATAATCCGTGGGAAAATACAATTACTCCCTATGGGTTCAAATAGTTTTCTTAATGTAATGGTATATGCTGTCTTAAGGTCGACTGTGCTAGTATAATGTAATATATGTATCTCATATTATCAGATGGGGATAAAATTTAAAACAAAAACATAAATCAAACATGTAAGAGAAAACAAACAGCAAAGATTGCAACACCATACAAATTAATACTGATTTTATTTTACACTTAGACGGTTCATGACCTGCACTAAGTGGGTTTTATAATAAAACAAATGTATTATTATTATAGACACGAATAAAACTATACATATTTATAATGTAGGCTTTAAATAAAATTGAAATACTTATACATAACCATTTCACTAAAATAGTATTGCTATGTCCCGTGAATTAAAGTACGTTGAAAGTAAGCGCTTGAATGAATAAACGACGGAATATTTATTCTATTCATATTAAATATACGACTTACAGAGGCGAAGTATTTGTCGGACTAACGCAACCAGGGTTCCGCATACTATTTAGACGTATAAAATGTGGTTTACTACAAAGTGGACCGTATATATTGAAGAGAACCTATTAGGTTTTAACGATTTAAAACTAGGTTTTACAGCGAACTTTTGATACCTTAGGTTACATTATTGTAATTTTCGTAGCGATCTCTAATATATTAAATTGGAACACAGCTCATATTTGTTACTAATAATATCTTAAGGTTAGCTGTCTTTAGGTGAAATAATTTTTTAAATCAATTGAGTAGTTTTTGAGTTTAATAACAATAAAAAATCTAATCTTTCCATTCTATTTTATACAAATTTGGTAGAAAAAGTAGTCTCCAACGATAGAAATTGTGGTCGAAATAGTATTTTCTACCACAGTTGTTTAAAATAGAATAGAAAAATTATTATTTCATTTGTTATGGATAAACTGATAATTTTAACATTTACGATAACTTTTAGCAACTATACATTTTATTTCAGATTTATTCCTCTCAAACTTCTAAGATAGCGGGGGAACGGGATATGACAAATCATAACCGAAAAGCAACGCACTTGTTACTTATTATTTTTTTATGGTACCGATAGTAAAAGTGTATTTTGATCCTTATGCACAAGCGCCGTCAAACGTATTGAAGCAAGCATGGTAACCAAAGACAAACAATATAGAATCACAATAAATTTCTTACCCAATTACTATTTTTTTTTTATAATAATATCTGGGGACAATGTCACACAGATAGATAAATACATATATACATAGAAAACATCCATGACTCAGAAACAAATATTCGTGCTCATCACACAAATATTTGCAGTTACCGGGATTCGAACCCAGGACCACCAGCTTCGTAGGCAGGAGCACTACCAACTAGGCTATGGTGACCGTCAATTATATCTGAACAATTAATTACTTCATTAATATCTGAGCAGATGCTTCTCAATAGCTTCTACACACAACTGAACGCTTACAAACTAAGTCATTTTTATGAATGCACGTGTAGCGAAGAAAGTCGGCTCGCCACTTCGTGTCCCGGTCTGGATTCCCGCAGCTTCGTGTAGCGGGTTCGAATCCCTCGCCGGACAACTATTTGTGTGACCCATAAATAGTTGTTCTGAGTCTGGATGTAATTTGTGTCCGTCTGTTATATGTTTGTAAAGGACCCCGCGACACAGGGATTAATTTCCCAAATGTGAGCGTTGTCTTTTTCAATAAAGAAAGAAAGAGGTCGGGTCAACATATAGGCTACATATTATCACGCTATCAACTACGAGGGAGGAGCTGTGATAATTTATAAAGTTTAACGCGGGTAAAACCGCGGGGCACAGCTAGTACAGCTAGTCGTTAATAAATATTAATGACTTGCCCATTGGTCTAGTGGTTAGCGACCCTAACTGCTAAAATAGAGGTCGTGGGTATATCTCAAGTGTATCTACGCAGACAAATACTGAGCTAAATTAATTCGTTACTGTTTGATATAGATGACGAACCAGAAACAAACTAAGTCAGCTCAACTACATCTGCTCAGGTATTTATGAAGTAATTATGGTACAGATATTAATAATGGTAACTTGCAGAATAAAAAACTTATTACTTTATTCTTTATTGCACACAAACAATAAAAAGAAATACAATTTATGATAGAAAGACATGTACATAGACGAGCTTAACTCAATGATGAGTTTTCTTACAGCAAACCTAACACAGAGGACAATTTGTTTTACAGGGTAGAACAGTTATTAGTTACTTATCGTACGGGCCACTACCCATACGATAAGTAGTGTCTCTTAGGACAACTAAAACACTTATACCCTCATTTGATACCAAATTAGGCAGAACCTGTACTATGGTAACTTATATACTTCTAAATACATTCATATTATACATTAATAACACCCAGACACAGAACAAATAATCGTGCTCATCAAGCGAAGATTTATCCTGGGTGGGAATCGAACCCACGATCTGCGGCGTGAAAGGCAAGCATTTACCAACCACGCCAACCGCACCGTCAATATATTAAGAGTGTTGCAAACTCAACAAGGCACATACCTATATAATCACCAACTTCCTGACTCTGGGCTGCTACTAGCTGTTTCTCTTATCGGAAAATCATGACACTTTTAGGCGGGATTAAAACGAGGCATCTATCATTATTTTCATCATATATTCAGCATATTGTCATTATTGGTGATATAAACATTGATCTCTTTGGAACCATACTTAGACGTCATTAATTTCCATGGACTTCTTCCTGCTATCAACACTGCAACCCGGGGTAAAGCATGTTTAGACCACGTTATCTTGAAAACAAAATTAAATGCATTCACATTTTGTTTAGATACTAGTTTTACCGACCATGTCGCAGTTTTGTTTTGTTTGAAAACTAATTTTAACAAAAATTCTCCCGTCAAGTCTAAACCAATATGTAAAATTGATAAAGACAAATTAAAGGCCGAATGTTCTTATTACAATTTCGACAGCGTGTATCAAGAAACGAATTTGAATATTGCTATGAATAATTTTATTAGTCTATTACAACAACTTATTGTTAATAACTCCATAAAGCTACATATTCCTAAAAGTAAAATTAGAATCAAACCTTGGATAACTACAGGTATGTTGCGCTGCATCCGCACCAGAGACAAAATGCACAAAAAAATGAAATCAAATACCAATGACCTTATATTACTACTATCGTATTTTAGATACCGCAACTTCTGCAATAATTTGCTAAAAAAACTTAAAAAACAATATGAGAAAGATCAACTGCTAATGGCAAAAAACAACACCAAAAAGTTGTGGTCTACTATAAAATCAATTACCAACATCCATAAAAATAAAAACCAAACATCTTTACAACTATTGCCAGCTAACACCAACCCTAAAGATAAAATAAACAAAATCAACGAATATTTTTCTAATATAGGCAATCGACTATCAGATAAAATCCCTACGCATTTTCCAAATTTTCCAAAAGTTTTTAACGCTCATATCAACTCTTTTGTCCTCATACCTACAGACTACGATGAAGTCTATAAAACAATTCAACTTCTTAAAAGTGACTGCTCCCCCGGCTGGGATCGTATTAGTGCTCATGTTTTAAAGCTAGTAACTCCTGTTCTAACCCATCTAATAAACCGGTCTTTTAATACTGGAATATTTCCCAATGCCCTAAAAAAGCTGTGGTGCATCCCATACACAAGATGGGAGCAAAAAACAACGTCTCTAACTATAGACCTATAGCTATACTAACTACAATATCAAAGTTGTTTGAGCGAATAATGAACAATAGACTAAAAAAGTACTTAGAAGAATGTGAACTCCTATCCAATGCACAATATGGGTTTAGATCCGGCCGTTCCACTGATAGCGCAGTATTAGATCTTGTCAACATTTTGGTAAACAAATTGGAGGCTAAAAATAAATGTCTAACCATATTCCTTGACCTTACTAAGGCCGTCGACACCGTCTCTGTCCCTCGTCTTGTGCAAAAACTAGAGAACCTTGGCATACGCGGCACTCCACTATCATTATTCACAAGCTATTTAAAAAATAGAACCCAATGTATAAGCATTGGGGAGCACATTAGTGACGAGCTACCGGTTGAATTTGGAGTGCCACAAAGTAGTATATTGGGCCCTACCCTTTTTCTGTGCTATATCAACGAGCTCTGCAACCTTAACCTTCAAAATTGTCGAATCTCAGCGTATGCTGACGATACAGCGCTAACTTTCTTCGCAGATTCATTGGAAGATATATTTAATCTTATCTTGCGCAAAATGGTTTTAACACAGTGTATCACTGGCTATCTTCTAACTCTCTGACTTTGAACGAAGACAAAACCAAATACATGGTATTCCATATTCAAAATCGAATGGAAGTAGCTGCTCTCTCAAATACCATCTTTGCACATAAATGTAACTTCCCTCCATCTCAAAATTGTAACTGTCCCAAAATTAGTCGCACTGAATGCATTAAATATTTAGGAATTGAGATAGATGCAAAATTAACTTTCGCGAACCACATAAAGTCCCTATCTAACCGAGTTCGCAAGCTTACATACATATTTAAAGAGCTTCGTGATGTAGCGCAGAAACAGACCGTTAGGATGGCCTTAGTACAATCAATAATCTCATACTGTATCACCACATGAGGAGGTGCTGATAAAACTAAAATAATAATTCTGGAAAAAACTCAGAGAATGATTTTAAAAGTAAGTTTATGTAAACCTCGTTTGTTCTCTACCTTACAACTCTATAAGGAAGCAGAAGTGCTTACTGTTCGCCAGCTGTACATCATGCAAACAGTATTACGTAAACATATTAACCTTCCTGAAGAAAGCAAAAAACGCATGGCATCTACAAGAAGGCACTATGCAATATGTGAACCCACAGTTGTACATACTTCCTTTGCACAATAGTTCTTTCCATTTCGAGGAAGTATGATTTATAATAAGTTAAACAAGGAAATTTCCTTAGCAAACTACCGGAGAGCCGAATGTAGAAATGTGGTAAAAAATTGGCTGCTTAAAATGGATTACTTTGATACCGAAAACATTATCAAATTGCTGCAATAACATAAATGCGATATTGCTGCAGACTATTTTTAAAATCTTAAAACTACTATTTACATAATATTGTTTATCATAATCATTTACTAATGTATGTATAATTTAATTCAATCCAATGATTAAAGTGAAGATGTATTTACTCAATTATCTATATACAAAACACACACACGAGCATACACACACATACACACACACATACACACACAAACATACACACACACACACACACACACACACACACATGTGTGTGACACACATACGACACACACACGCTTACACAGGTTTATTCACTACTTATATATAGCTAAATAAAAAAAAAATATAATATATCATAAAAGTATCTTGCTGACAAATTTATATAATGTACTAGGATTTCGGGGGGCCTGGAGTGCCAAAATACAGGCCTTGGCTTAGTTTGGACTCCAGATCTCCCACAAGTTGCAACTTCTTACATTTTGTCAACTTTATTTCTTTCATGTTAATATCATGTAATTTGTGGAGATGAAATAAATCATTTTTGTATTTGTATTGTATATCATAACCCTAGTGTCAGAGTTGTTCAAGCCGCCCAATAAACCTCTGACAAGGCTTAATGACAGTTTTCTAATGACTACAGCCAAGCAATACATGGAACACGGAGACGCCCAGAACTTTTGGCGGTAACTCATCTATGGACTGACCGCGAGCTTAGTTGCTTAACTGCGCCGCTCACCTATGGACCGGTGAGAACATGTGGCTATGAGCGCCTATTAGCAGGTAAAACTTTAAGTGTGAAAAGAGATCTCTTTCATAATTTCCATTGGGTTTAGGTTGAGTAAAATTCAAATCGCTGCTACCATCAATAATAAAATTGTTATATATACCAGACGGGGCTGTTGGTGTGGTTGGTAATTGCTTTTCACGCCGCAGATCGTGGGTTCGATTCCCATCCAAGACAGATTTGTGTGCATGAAGATGTCTGTTGTCCTGAGTTTGGGTGTCATTGTCTATATATTACCAGTTATCAGTTAGGTATCTGGTTTCCATAGTACATACAATTTCAATATCTTGTGGCACTCTTCCATCAACATGGAAAACTGCTGAAATAATTCCGTTACCTAAAAAACCGAATCTATTTATATATATATATATATATATATATATATATATATATATATATATATACATAGTATATAATATAATATACTTAATTATAAGAAATTATGTGTGTATATACCAGAATTATTTGTACAGAAGTACACATATATGTTAATTTACATCAGTTGATGCACTGCCAATTACCACATGTCTCCCTGCAGTGCTTTGGTTCACCCACGGTTGTCTGGAAGAGATTGCTACATTAGCGATAAGACCGCCGTTTGTACCTTATAGTTTTAAGAAAATTCATGTTACGATGTGATATTTTGATTTGGTGCAATAAAGTGTATCTATCTATCTATACAAGCTCTGCTTAGTTTGGGATCAGATGGCGAATAATATCCCTGATAGATAGAGGTAGATCGTCGCAGTCATATCATAAGCGTTATTTTATACTTATTTTCGTAGGGAACTCACTCTAAAAACTTTGCTAAGTTACCCGAGCAGTTTTAGGCTCGTTGATACATGAAACTGAACTCAGAGCCACGCTTAATCTCACGCTGAAAAAGTAATTTTCAAATTAACTATGAAATCAAATTAGGCACCTAATAGCTCTTAAGTTACATTTAAACATATCCTCCTTAGTTACAGTTACATTACACATTAATAAATATTTTTCTGCGGCCACAGAGATAAAAAGGTCGATTGAAGAAAAGCAATCAAAGACCCAAAACAACAATTTCCTCTAGTTGTCCCTAGGGTCCTATCATTACGTATCGTAATAAAAATACAGTGCCTTCTATTATAAAAAAATAAAAATAAAATAAAAAAGGTTTTTATTCACGTAGACTTTAAAAAAGCGCTTGTAAACAGTCAGAACATGTTTGTAGTAATATAGTTGTATACATTAGATATTATTTCTAGTAACATAGATATTTAGGTACATCTTGTATGAAAACATTTATAAAATTTATTTTATTACAGAAATGATATTTAGCTAGCTCGTATCAAGTTATTGTCAAGAGATTATGTTTAATTATCTAGTTTAAGTCTAATATTTTTACTACATATTGTCAATGGTTCTGTCTATATTAAGGTATTATTATTATGACGGACCTTGTGTTAACCGGATCCAATGCGCCCCAACTGAGAAGACCCAGCGAAACAAACTCAGTGGGTTCATCTACTACCGGTTTCAACACGACCCAGTTGAGACGGTCCGGCGAAACATACTCAAGCGGGCATGAACACGGGATTTGGTCCAATTAGAGTAATTATTTAGTAGGCAAACACAATTTATAATTGCAGAATCTTTTTTAATACTTCATATGGTCCGCCAAGTGATTGCCACTGCTGGACAATAAGTATCCTCCAAGAATGGGGGGTTATGCCAATAGCCACACTTGGATGGACGACCGCAGTACGATGGTCATATGGGCTCCCTCGGAATGACTTTTGCGCCCCCCAAAGGACATCTTTTGCTGTCAGCCGCAGCCATATATAAACATAGTATATATATTTATAAAAAGAAGACCTAATTCTTAGCATACCATGGCTTGACCGTGCGGAAAACCGGGTCCATCGCGTGGTAGAAGAGGGAACACCCGACAGAGTCTGAGACATGCGACTCAGATGTAGGTTTAATGGGGCCCCTGTGTTGCATCATCGCTTACCTTCTCTGTCTCTCAGTGTTTCCCCCTCTTCCTAGCCAAATTTGACAAAAAGAAAAAAAAAAACTAGTCAATCATTTTGTATAATATTCTCTCATACTGTAATATTAAAATAATAATGTAATGGTTTGTGAAGTATGAACAACATAAACTATTATATTTATTTGACAACTTGTTATTCAGATGTTTATACCCCACATAGTGCAGCTCAAATTGCATTTCTAAGAAAAGTAGTATAAAAGTTTTAAATTGTTGGTAGAAGCTTAAGCAAGTAATATTTTATGCATATAATTCAATTTTACAAATAAATAAAACTTATTCAAGAAAATTGGCATATGTTCAGTAAACTTCACTTTATTCTCAATACTGATATCGAACTTATTATTCGTATTTTATCTAGAATATGCGATATAAATAATTGTGTCATTTACGCTCTTTTGCCACTTAGTAAAGACTCAAATCATATGTAAGTTCTATATTAGGCAATATTTAACTAGAGATTTTTCAGCATTTGTTTTTGTTGATGCATGTGAGTCTCTAGGACTCGAAGTGACTAAGCCTAACCTGCCGTTATCGTATCTAGTCGATTGAGGCAGGAATTCCGGGATCTCGAGAATACTACCTGCGCTCCTTTTATGGCTATGTCCAATGTGGTATAAGCACGCGCACGTTTATTTTAGACTATCTAATCAAAACACGTTTACAGGCTATGGAACCGTACACCATTAGAAGCACAAAAATATCATCTACATCGCATTAATATCATCTAAACGAACACAAAGTCATTTCATTCATGCATTGACATACGTTCTATGTGTCATTTTTTACTAAAAACAAATGAGCGTAGAATTACAGTCGTTGAGCTCCAATGGCAGTAAAAGAGGCTTTGCTACTTTAATAGAATGAGATCATTCCAAAAGCAAAGCCTCTCTTATCCTCTTTTCGATTATTAATTATGTAACACAGATACAATGTTTGCATAAAAAGTAATTAGTTTGAAATCTTTTAAAATCAGTGACAATGGTGTCAAAATAAAAAAATGAATCAAATCGCACTACTGTGAGAAAATTTATTTTCTTAAGCTTTTTTACATGTTCTTTTTAATATTTATCGAGCAGGCGTATACTAAAAGTAAATAACAAGTTACATTGCCTATTTTAAATAATCGAAGAAAAGCGAGAGAAAAGTTTATTTATTTGAACAAAAAATTGAATGAATTCATTCAATAGCTTTCGTGTTCATGAATGTGGCCCATTTTTCTGTATGAATAGGGCTTTCGTTTGAATAAGATGTAAATATTTTTGCCACAAAAATTTCCATTAAAATATTGCTACTTTCTTTGACTACGCTATACAAAAATTCAGCTCTATCGAATGCTAGTTTTATTCGAATCATATTTTATTTATGCCCGAAAATCAATACTAATATTATAAAGAGGAAAGCTTTGTACGTATGTTTGTAAAAAGTACGAGACCTATTTAAAAAAATCTTTCACCATTTGTATGCTACATTATCCCTGATTAATATAGGCTATTTTAATTGCACGAAAAAAAGGATCCCTACTAAAACTACAATAAAGTTTCCCAAGGTGTAAAAGTTGCCTATAAAATATCTTTCATCGCATGCGCTGCGAAAACTATTGATATTAGAACAAAAAAGAATTCCACAATATTAAAGAACATCTAAATGTCTACAAAAAATGTCGTGATAACATGTGTCTAACTATTGTAGTTATGTCACTATAACTACTTTTTAACATTTTAAAATTTAATAGTAATTCCGACCAAAATCAGACCAATTTATTTATTATTCTATTATATAGGTGTACAGCGTTCATCCTTCTCAGTCAGAGTGTTTTTACCTCAGGGTACTAATTCATGATAAGCGATGGGAAATTAGATTAAGAGAAGCTTCAATATCAGAATATGCCTTAAAGCTGAGAGAACTATATACTAAATACATAATTATTTAGGTATGTCCTGCTTTTACTGTAGGGTTTTATGGCAAGATGTTTAAAAAATAAATGTCCACGGACGGACCGCTAGTATTTAAATAAAAAAGGTAAAGATGTAGGAATACAATAATGTACAGACGCTAGCACATCCAGTTACCCCAATCTGTCAAACTTCTTTTATAGTTTTACAACTCTATTACATAAGCATAAGGTTCACTTTCAATTGGGGAAATTTGACAGATTGGAATAGCTTGATGTTCTGCCGTGTGTACATATTTGTCGACAATTAGCACTTCACCAATATAATAATATTATACGAGTTCGATGCAGTGGAGAAGGATTCCTGCGCGATCGAATCAGAAATGTCGATATCCGTAGGCGAATCAAATAATCCGTCATAGCCCAACGAATTGGCAGCCTCAAGTGGCAGTGGGCGGGGAGATAGCTCGTAGAACCGACGGCCGCTGGAGCAGAAAGGTTGTTGAGTGGCGACCACGAACTGCGTGGGCGTCCTACAAGGTGGACTGACGATCTTGCAAAGCTTGCTGCCCGAAGCCGCTGGATTCGGGAAGCACAAAACCAGCCATTTTGGAGATCCTTGGGGGAGGCCTTAGTCCAGCAGTGAACGTCTTCCGGCTGATATGACGATGAAGAATTCGAAAAAAGTACCGAATATTCAACCTGATAGCACAAATATAAACCTAAGTGATGCTAAGAGCTATATTAATGTAATCATTTATAAATTGTTTCTTTTCAAAAATAGAACTAAGTAATAAACCTATTTCTTATTTCTATTTTTGAAGCAAAGCGAAGAACATATGGTTGAATATCCAAGTAGAACAGTTTGATAATTGAGTAACCGAGAGTTTGACCTAAAGGAAAGTACTTATAAGTTACCAAACTTGAAATTGGTATAAGTAAACCTTTAGATATTGGATCGGCTTATCGTGGATCATAAAATAAACATTGGTTTAGATTTCAGTACACTAATTTGAATAAGTACCTAGTAGATTGTACTCGCATAGACTCACGTCTTTTTTCAAAGCGGTAGTCAGAAATAAACAACGTATATTCATTTCTCACGACCTTTGCACATCACTTTTGCCTCGTTTACTGTCATTATATTCTTCATAAATGCTCGCCAGTTTAGTCCAATTGCCTTTCTTGGTAACATCTCCAATTTGATCAGAGAATATGTAGTTAATCACGTTACCGTAAAGGCTAAATATCACAATATAATAAGACAGTCTCAATTATTTAGCAACTTATATTTCTGTATACTACTATCGAATTAATAAAAATGTGAAAGTTTATATGTTTGTTCCTGAATCACGAAAAAACAGCTGAATTGATTTAAATGAAATTTGGTATGGACATAGGTTATACCGTCAATTAACATATAGGCTACAAACTTGCCAAAACTTGTAAGACCGTAGAGACTAACTTTTTATATATGTACAGACGCCAGCGCACACGGCTACCTCAATCTGTCAAATTTCTTTTATAGATTTTCAACTTTATCACATAAGCTTAACGTTCACTTTGAATTGGGAAAATTTGACAGATTGGGGTAGCTCGATGTGCATGGTGTCTATACTTAGATTCTTGAAAATGGTCTTAAGGATCACAGTAAATTTTATATTATCATGTGAACCAAAGGTTATACCGTCAATTAACATATAGGCTACAAACTTGCCAACACTTGTAAGACCATCGAGACTAACTTTTTATATATGTACAGACACCAGCATATCCAGCTACCAAAATATGTCAAATTTCTATTCTAGATTTTCAACTTTATGACTTAACCATAAGGTTCACTTTCAATTGGCGAAATTTGACAGATTCGGGTAGCTTGTGCTGGCGTCTGTATTTAGATTCTTAAAAAACGCCTTAAAGATCACGGTAAAATTTATACTATCATGGCAACCAAAAGACTAAAACCCTCCCTCATTATATAATGGTCGATCTTACGCTACCTGCATTCAGCGACTTCCAGTTACCCTCACATCCTTATCAGGCTTCCCATCCACCTATTCTTGTAGGGGGCCTGCCAATGCCGCGTTTGTGATCAATCTTTCTGTTCCATAAGCTGTATACGCCTGCGCACTTCCACTTGTTTGATAACTATTCGGGATATATCAGTTACTTCGGTTGACTTTCGACATTGCTGATTCGATCACACAGGGAAACTCTAAACCCTCTCCTTTGAACTTTAGGTAGAAGACCTTCTTATGATGACCACGTATCGAACAAAAGTACTACTACTTACTTATCGTACGGACAGTGGTTACCCTAGTGTCAGAGTTGTTCAAGCCGCCCATTAGGCCTCTGACATGGCTTAACGACTGTTGCCTAATAGCTTCAACCGGGACCGACAGCTAAATGTGCCCTCCGAAGCATAGAGACGCTCAGAAATTAAACCACGTTGGCGGTCACCCATCTATGGACTGACCGCGAGTCTAGTTGCTTAACTTCGCCAATCATTAACAGACCGGTGTGAGCATTTGGATGCATTTATGTTTACCCGTTACTTAACGAAAATCCTCGACTCCAACTATAATTACATAATTTCGGAAAAGAACTGATTGATAATCAGCTCTTTTCCAAAATTATTGATTGCAGTGTTGGACGGATATTAACCAAACCAGTTTCCTTGCAGTGGTTAGAACCAACAGCTACCTTCATTTGAAAAAAAACCGCATCGAAATCGGTTCTTTCGTTTGGATTCTACGATGCCACAGACACAAACACACACACACACACTCATACGCGCGGGCACGCCCACACGCACACACACCCCCCTTTAACACCCCTCTTTTTGCGTTGGGGTAGTAATACACTTAACCATTACATACAGAAATAATGTATTTATTATTATATCTGTAATAATAATAAAATATGGCATGGCGTTGAGTTATATTTATAAAAAGAGAACTAATTAACACCTACGAACTAGTAATAAAATAAATCTTCCGCCACGTGTCTCATGTGTTATATTCATTACAATAAATACATTTTAAATTCTGTTTTTATTTAATTTACTGTATCTAGTTCAACAAAATGCCAACCGGGATATTCCTCTCACCAATTTACTCAACATGTGAGAACATTATGTACACGATTGATACGCGGAGAGAGATATTAATCAGTATCGTGATTGATTGACGTTCAAATGATTTATGTGTTCCAATGCTAGCAGATGGAAGCCTGTGTTAATGTTGTTTTCATTGAGAAATCTTTATAGATCGGTTAGTTTTTCTACAAATGTTTTAAAATATACGAATATTTTTCTTTCTTTTTAACCGATTTCAACAGAGGAGGAGGAGGAGGTGTTCAAACATATATTACGTGATTTCTCCGCTGTTTTTGAACTGATTTTGATAATTATTATAATAATAATACATAAATTTCTTGGGACAACTAACATACTGCCATCTGATCCCAAACAGGCAGAGCCTGCATTACGGTAACCAGACAACTGATGAACATACTTATATATTTCTAAATATGTATTTAGAAATAAATAAGTATTTTTCTATAATATGTACCTATGTACAGATGCCAGCACATCAAGCTACTCCAATCTGTCAAATTTCCCCAATTGAAAGTGAACCTTATGCTTTAATGATACAAGTTGAAAATATATAAAAGAATTTTGACAGATTGGGGTGGCTGGATGTGCTGGCATCTGTACATATTATAGACAAATTACACTCAGTCATAGAAAAAATAATCGTGTTAATATCGCAATTGTCTACAAATAAGTCTAAAATAATAATAAAAGCCTAATTGTGTAGCAGGGCTTACTACAAAACTTCTGATTATTTAAGTGACCAACCAGCTTGGGATTGAGTCGCTCTGAATTAACACATTTAAATACAATGTAATTTTATGTAAGAAATAAATATTTTAAAAAAGGAGTCCTACTGATTTTTCTGGCAGTGTTTCTCAGTAGCTGCCACGGCATGCACTAAAATAAAATAACATAAAAAAGGTTTTTATTCACGTATACTTTAAAAAAGCGCTTGTAAATAGTCAGAACATGTTTGTAGTATTATAGTTGTATACGTTATTATTTCTAGTAACATACATATTTAGGTACACATTGTATTGATTGTATTAAAACATTTATAAAATTTATTTTATAACAGCAATGATATTTAGCTAGCTCGTATCAAGTTATTGTCAAGAGATTATGTTTAAGTTTAATTATCTCGTTTAAGTCTAATATTTTTAATACATATTGTCAATGGTTCTGTCAATATTAAGGTGTTATTATTATGACGGACCTTGTGTTAATAACGACGGTCGTGCTTTAATGCTACCACCGGATCCAATGCGCTGCACGGTAGGGTAAAAAAATTGACGATTCTACACAAATGTAATATTTTAACGGAATAAATAACTTTTGAGTTTGAGTTTGAAAGTTTGTTGTTGATGGGGATTGAACCCATGACCTCTGGCTTAGCAGTCAAGGACATTAACTAGACTAAAAGACCAGTCAAGTATTCCTTATACGATAGCAAAAGCTTTCTGTATGGATGGTTTAGAAAAGTTGAAGTTACGTCTACGTTTTTTAAAACAGTTATTATTATTCAAAATAAAGGAATAAATTTTTGCCAGGTTGTCAATAAAATAATTTTATCATTTAAATGTGTACGCGTCGATTGAAGTCTCAAGAAGCGAATGGAAATTTTCTGATAAATTTATTTTAGTATTTTTTCTCTTTTCACAAATGTTATCTCCGTCGCTTACTTGAATGAGGTCTAAGCCAGTAAAATATTTTCGCTTTGTTTGCTCAAAACCCAGGTTCAATAGAACAATAAAAATATGATTTTAAATACCGCGATTAAAAAGGTTTGCGGTCATATTTATATGATAATATTATATTAAATATATAATCAATACGACGGTAGAGCAAAATAAGGTCTCGTGCGTAATAATAAGTCCACACGGGTCATTATCATATCAGCCGAAAGACGCCCACTGCTGGAGAAATTTAAATTCAAAATTCATTTATTCCATAAAAAAATTACATTCATGTGGGATCGTCATTATTTTACCCTACCGTGCCGTGCAAAGGATTTCCACTGTTTAGCACTGCCCGCATCTAGCGGCTTCGCCCTTTGCGAGATTGTCGGTTCACCTTCTGCGTAGCCTTCCCACGCTACGTCTTCCGGTTCGTGGTCGCCATTAGAGAACCTTCCGGCCCCAGCGGCCGTAGGTTCTACTAGTTACATATGTACCCACCCGCTCTTATTGCAATATCCAGACGAATTTTTCTGTTATTGAAAGTTCCAGACTATATTCATATAATCCACCATTATACTCATTGAATGGCACCGTCATCAAGACGCCTCCTTTGATATGTCTAGTTCCTTACAAGCTACGAGCGTGATTACTCATAAAATTATGCTTGAACAAAAGCTATAATTTTTTTTTATTAAAGATAGATAACGCTCGCAGTCGGGAAATTAATCCCCGTGTCGCGGGGTAGTTTACAGACATATAATTGACGGACACAAATTACATTCAGACTCAAAAGATGTGATATGTTTATCATAATCAGTGTTATTTTGATAATTACTTTGGTCCGCACGAGTGCTTTAGGTAAATTTGATCAAAGGAATTCAAGCTTTATTGTGTAGTTAGAAACTAGCTATTATTATATAACTAGCTATTTATGTGTCTCGAAGAGCAAAGTTTTCTGAACGAATTCACGAAAAGAATCCATTCTCTAATCTGACGTTTCAGTTATTTTTATTTTACTACTTGCTTCCGCCAGCAGTATCGTCGAATTTTTAGAAATGAATAATTTTCCGTGATAAAATCTATTATATATCTACTTTCTGTACAAATTTTAGGCCGATGGGTAATAGGGATATTAGAACTATGAAAGTCTCGAAAATGATCTCTGAATTGATGCATTATCTGCTTTGGAAATACTGCGGGATTTTTTTTAGCATAATGTTAATGATCTATAAAGTTTTCTAAGATGGATGCAAAACCCTTGAGTTATTTTTTAGTAACCTATAATATTAATTTTAAAAATTGCGTGAATTGAACCATTGTTGCGATATAAGTAACTTCACTTATATCGCAACTATGGTTGTATTCGCGCAATTTTCAAAATTTCTAAATGTTGCTGTGATGTACATCTAAAATACGCATTTGAAATTGTTATGTTACTTTATTTAAAATTATTATGAATTTTCACAGATATTTTATTTTTCATTCTACGATTAAAAGTTACTTGACCAAAGTTGTAGATAATCTTATTGGCAACAAAAAAGTTTAACGATTTTTTTATGATACATATAGTTCGTCAGATAAACCATAAAAACCAATTGAATTAATTTTTCCAAGATGGCGCCCTTGGGTCTAAGGTTGCAACTCTACAAACTTGGATTTAACTTTAAACTGGGTTATCTGATATCTAAAAATGAAATTGTGTCCTCAGAGACATTCAACCTCAGATAATATATTCTTTTCTTTCTTTCTTTTCATCTTATTTTATTATTTTCTATGGTTGCATATACTTATAGTCTATTTTCTGAAGTTCCATGGCTTCGTAATATATCTTTTTCTCTAGCTATCTTTCTCTTTCTCTCTACGTCATATCTATCTTATGTATGTCTCATATGACTAAACGTAATGCATATTTATACTTTTACTGCCATGTCTCGTCCATTATTCGATTATCGAATCGCCACTTACGAAGTGTCACATAAAAGTGTCAGTAAAGTAACTTATCGAAAAATTCTTTCTGTTCTGAAAATTGTTAATCTTTCCAGTCTACGGTTTATTTGTATTGGGAAAATATCTTCAGTAACGAACATGTCATGTCATCATGGCGTAGCTGTCCTTCCAATTCCCGCTCAAGATTGCGTACGAAAGTTAAACAAACGTGTCAATAAAATGAAACCAATGCAATCAGGTCAAGTATAAAAATGTAGGCCAGTGTCTTTCCCTCTTACTATAGAAAAAAGTCTATGGGATTCCCTTTCACATGGCCGTTTGTCATATGTACTTACCGCTACGAAGAAACTTTTATTAACGTGGATATTTTTTATATAATTAAGTCAACAACCTAAACAAACCTGAATTTAATAATTTTTGGAATGTAGTTAGTTGACACCTTAGATTAGCACATAGGCGATAATTAAAATTTATAATGTTTAACGCGGGTAAAACCGCCAGTAGAAAATAATTGACGGAGGTCATTGTTGTGTTGAGCTTGAGTGTGGCCTTAACTGCTATTATGTATGTATTTAGTAGTAGTTGTTGTTGTCTGGTTGCTATAGTACAGGCTCTGCCTACTTTGGGATTAGATGGCAGCATGTTAGCTGTCACAAGATATTTATTTATTACCTTATCTCATAATCATGATCAAGTCAAAGATATAAAGCGTCAAAGTCAAAGTCAAAAGTCAAAAATTCTTTATTCCGTAAAAATTTTACATTTATGTGGAATCGTCATATTTCTTTTACCCTACCGTGCAGTGCATGACGTGGCAGCTACTGAGAAACACTGCCAGAAAACTCAGTAGGAATCCTTTTTTAAACTAATATATACTTAAGATTAATTACAATCATGTGTGTTGACTCAGAACAACTCAATCCCAAGCACTTTTATCACTTAAATAATCTGATATTTTGTAATATACCCTGCTACCCAATTTGGCTTTAATAATTGTTTTAAACTTATTCGTAGACTTTTTTCTAATATCATTGGGACGTTTGTTATAGAATCTTATACATTGCCCCATAAAAGAGTTACTTATTTTGTGGAGACGGGTAGTATGCAATATGAGATTATTCTTAAATCTAGTATTTACATTATGTGTATCGCTTCTTTTACAGAAGGAATCGATATTATTATGCACATATAGTAGGTTTTCATATATATACTGAGATGGTTCAGTTAGAATGTTAACCTCTTTGAACTTTTCTCTTAGAGACATTCTCGGGCCAAGATTATATATAGATAGCTCTTACAACTCTTTCTTGCAATATAAATATGGTGTTCATGTCAGCAGAGCTACCCCAGAAAAGAATTCCATAGGACATTAAACTATGAAAATAACTGAAATAAACCATTCTAGCTGTGTCAACATCAGTCAGCCGTGTTTATTATTTCAGCTTCTCCTAATCATTCACAATTAAGATAGCTTTTGGATTGTAATTTAGGATTCTATATAATAATAAATATATTTTTAACTGTTATTAAATCCTAGAAATAAAACTATACATTATAATAAAGAGTTACATTTCAAGAAATGAAAGATAAATGAACTGTTAAACATAAGTGACTTTACACGATCTAGCATATAAACTCTATTAATAATAGCTTTACATCGGGTTTACTTAGAATTTCAATCTCTTTTAATCATTAATATATTAATATCGGTTTAAAGATAGCAGAAGGCTCATTATACATAGCTAATATTTATAAAACTAAATTAAGTAATTCTAAAGCTATGTGGGTACAAATGAACGAGGGTAAGCAGATTACATTGTATAATTAGAACTTAAGTAAACTATTCTTTACAATTATCAAAGGCAATGAATGATTCTTATCAAAACTTAACCTTAGGAAAAGGAATACTTAAACAATCTTACTATATAGGTAAATGATAAATAACATCTTATCTATGTAACAATATCTAGGTACAAGAAAAACGAACATAAAATTAAAGATAGGATTCTACTAATACATTCATACAAAATAACTGTAAAGTACATAGCATGTATTAACTAAATTTAAACTTAACTTACTAAGTTGCAAAGTATATAAACAAAATAACTGTAAAGTACATAGCATGTATCAACTAAATTTAAACTTAACTTACTAAGTTACAAAGTATATAGGTATTTATGAAATAAATTTAAACTTCACTTACACGGTAGCAAAATGAGCTTATGAATGGGCCTGGTGTATTCAGATTTACTTGTGCGAACAACAACAGATCTAACTAGACCATCTGATTTATTTAAATTTGTAGAAATAATTCTGCCCAAAGGCCAAAAAGTGGGAGGCGTGGCTTCATCTTTTATTAATACTAAATCGCCAAATTTTAAGTTAGTTTCAGGTTGAAGCCATTTATTTCTATTTTGTAATTCTGACAAATAACTTGAATAGAATTGTTTCCAATACTTTTGCTTGAGTTGAATTACTTTCTGGTAAACATCAAGTCTAGATACATTTAGGTCCAGATGGTTTGGTTCAGGTATGTCAGTCATTGCTCTACCTATAATAAAGTGTCCGGGCGTTAGGCAAGTTACATCATTAGGCAAGTCCGTTATAGGATACAAAGGCCGTGAGTTAAGTATAGCTTCAATTTGTACCAAAACCGTATATAAAAACTCATAAGTCAGTTTAGAGTTTAATAAGTGTTTCTTAAGTAAGCTTTTTGTACATTTTATTCCAGCTTCATAAAGCCCGCCCATATGGCTAGCTAATGGGACAGTGAACTTATACTCTATACAGTTGACAGTACAATAGTCTACAATTTCACTGTAGCATTTTTCATTATGGAACATTTTATACAATTCATGCAATTCGGTGTTAGACCCTTTGAAGTTAGTACAATTGTCTGTGTACAGACAAATCGGCATACCTCTTCTAGATATGAATCTTTTAAGGGCACAAATAAATGATTTTGATGACATATCGCTTACTAGTTCTAAGGATATAGCCCGAGTAGGTAAATCTACAAATAGACATATATAACCTTTTGCATATTTACAGTTTCTAGACATAGAGCTTCTAATTGCTATAGCCCCACTGAAATCGATGGCAACATGGGTAAAAACTCTGCCATTTGTCAAAGTCACTCTGGGTGCAGGGAGACTAGACATCTGTTGCCCGCAGACCTTACCTCTAAATCTAGTACATCTAACGCAAGCGTGAATGCATTTCTTTACTTCAGCTCTAGCATGGATAGGCCAGTACTTGAGTCTTATATTATATAGTGTACTTTGAATGCCTGAGTGGAACAACTTGATATGGTAATGCTGTACTATGATTGAGGTTATGTGATCTTTGGAAGGTAGTATGATAGGGTCTGCCTGTGTGAATGGAATGTCTGAGTTGTGTATCCGTCCTCCTACTCTAAGAATGTTGTCTGTATCTAAAAATGGATTCAACTTTCGAAGGGGACTAGAAGTGAATGTGTATGATTTATGTTTTTTCATACAACTCGATTCTGCGGCTTGCATGAGTGAGTTTTGTGAGCCGTCAGACTGCTCAGCTAGCTCAGTGGCATCGGTATGAGTCAGTGTCTGCTCAGTGTGAGTTTGAGTTCGTGTGGACTGTAATTCTTTTATTTCTCTTGCAAATGAACCTTGTTGTGTGTGTGTTGAATGATGAAGTTATGAGACTTTCTAAGTTCTAAAACAGATAAATGATTTAATGGCTTTTCATTTTTAGTTTTTAAATTGTTTATAAATCTCAAAATGTAAGCAAAAATTCTGACCATTCGTGTGAAATTTGAATAATTGCAGAAAAGGGTGTAAGGAAATGATGTATCATGTACCTGAGTGTCAGTACAAATGTTGACTGCTGGGCATGGTGTAGTGATATTGTCTACTGATTTATTCTCAGCATCGGCTTGTGGCTGCGCTATAGTAATTGGCCATTCTGACTGAGACTGCATTAACCATGATGGGCCATGCCACCATTGTTCACATGATGGTAGTGCTTTAGGCATGATGCCTCGAGTGATTTTATCTGCAGGATTGGATTTAGTGTCACAATGATACCAGCTGTCAGCTTTTGTGGTGTCAATGATCTGCATGAGTCGGTGAGATACATATGTGTCATGTTTGTGTTTGTATGGGTGTTTAATCCAACTTAATACAATCAGTGAATCTGTGAATAAATAAATGTTGTTAATATTAATTTTATTACTTGTAGCTTCAAGAAATGTCTTAGAGAGCTGAGCTAATAAATTTGCTCCATTGAGCTCCAAACGGACTTTAGTTTGTTGTTTTTTAATTGGATCTACTTTTGATTTTGCTGTAACTAGTACACAAGTAGGCTTTTTATTTTGATATGTTGCCTTTAGGTACAAATTAGCTCCATAGGCAGCTAATGAAGAATCGGAGTATCCTATCAAGATTATCTGCATTGGAGTGTCAGTAAAGTAATACCTAGGGATATTAATTTCCTTGAGGTAATGTAATTGCTCTGCAAAATGACGCCAAGTTTCTTGTAGGTCATCAGGAATGAGAGCATCCCATGAGATATTGAGTTTCCATATTTCTTGCATTAATAATTTAGCTAGAATAGTGGATGGCGTTAATATGCCTATTGGATCAAAGATCTGTGCTATATGTGATAGTATGTTTCTTTTTGTACAGGGAGTCAAGGTGTTTATGACAGGTACAGATATTTTGAGTGTATCTTGGTCTGGTAGCCATTGCAAACCAAGTGTTTTGACAGAATCTGGTACCTGTGTTTAGCTTTGTAAGGCTGTAAGCAATTAAATCATAGTGATTTTGTTTTAATAAGTTGTATACGGTTAGGTATTGTCATCTCTAGGTAACTTGGGCATTTATGAAGGGCATGTTCACCTTGACATAAAATGCAGCTAGCTTTTCTTACATCTTTTGATGAGTTGTGATGAGAAACTTTTAAATTTTGCTTATCAATTGAACTTTCATGTAACATTTCAAAGGCTATTCTGCGCTGGTTTAGGAATAATAGTAGCTCATTCATAGTCGCAAAACAGTCTTCCACTTCTTACAGTCCAAGCTTTGTTGTAGAGTGACTAGAAAATCTTTAAGATTATGCCTTGTTATGGATTGAACATTTGTAATTGACTTAAGATGAACATTTACTATAATTGTTTAGTTTTCACACCTTTTTGTTAAAATTTCTAGAGCCTTGCAGTAGTTTTCTTCTGTGATGAGCAGTGAAGATATCAGGTCAGCAGCTTCCCCGGTCAACGCAGCCTTAAGATACTGAAGTTTGGAGAATTGGGGAGATCCGTGCTGTCCACCGCCGCATAGAAGATGTTCTTAAAAGACGGCCAGGCCTTGTACGAACCGCTGTAACTTGGAATTTGTAACTTATGGAGTTTGAGATGTATCTTTTCTTCTGGAAACATCGTGGAACATAGATGAGCTGAATTGTTAGCACGTGGGAGGTGCACGGGCCCCGATAAGATGGCGTCGATTTTGGCTTTGATAGTATAGTACTTTGATTCGAAGTTATCGCGCTCCAAATCATGAGTGTCCTGGCGTGAGCCGTCATCGTGCTTCTCTATTTGAGTTTGAATCTCATCGTACTTCGCAAATAATGAGTTCAGTTCCAACGATCGAACTTTAAATTCATGTAGTGTGTCTGGTCTGTATTTGACTCGTTAGCAAGGATAAAGTTGTGTATTCTAGTCCTTTGGTAGAACTTCTTTGTAGTTTCAAAGTTTCTAAATCCATTTTTATGTCTTCTTTTGTAGTAGGGTGTGGTCAGCGTCAGCGTCGACGTACGCGGTGCAGTTACACTAAGTTCATGCGATTTTGTTTCTCTGTTGAGATATATTTTTGATATCTTGATATTGATGCCAAAAGATCTTGATAGTTTTGTTGTATTGCTTCTATTGTAGAAATGATAAAAAAACGTATGTCGCTGTTGCGTATTTTACTTTGTCACAAAAGGTAGTGAGTGAGGTGAAGTTGAGATTCTAAGCGTAGTAATCGTAATAATGTTGCCGAAAATGAAGTAGAGGGCGTGTGCGCCGCAGCTGCGTCGGTAAAGTAGGATCCGAGGTATTATAGATTTCTATTGAATTTAAGTACGCGTGATCGCCGCTAGATGTCGCTTCTTCGATCTGCTTCGGTAAAACAGTGCTGGTGTTTCCTCTGATTGGTTGCCGAATATTCCGATCTTTCTGTGATTGGCCGCTGGTGGTATGACTGTGATGTGGCTTAAAACTATCTTCACGATGAATCTTGTCTTGAATATTCTTGTGTCGTAATTAGAAGTGACAAAATGGCGTCGAATTATATTTCGATAGTTCAACACTTCACAGCTCGGATTTGAAGGACCAGAATGTTTATTATTTCAGCTTCTCCTAATCAATCACAACACCAAATGAGATATAATTGTTTATTTTCCACTTTATATTTAGGTTACACTGTTTTTGAAATGAATTAATTAGATATAAGATCGATAGAACGTGCGGCTTGCTCGAGGAGCGAAACCATAGAGGAAAGAATTTAGTATGGCAATACTAATGCTGAACTTAATTTGCCGGACAGTTTTTCTATTTGTGAGCTCCATTGTAGCTTTGAGTCAATAGTGACACCCAAGAACACAGTTGATTCAACAGGGTCCAACCTAGCTCCCTTAAGTTGTACATTGGTTGTCGCCTGTTTCTCATTCGGTCTAGTGAATTTTATGACTTTAGTTTTCTTATCATTAAGCACAAGATTATTGGCATTAAACCAATGAACAACTTTAGAAATTGCGTCATTAACATCGTCAAAATTACTTGATTGTCGGTTTATTTTGAACGTCAAGGAAGTGTCATCTGCAAACAACACAGTCTCATGCTTATCCCTTACATAGTAAGGTAAGTCATTTATATAAATTAAAAATAAAAATGGGCCAAGAATTTACCCCTGTGGATCGCCCATTACCACTGGAGATCCCGGAGATATTTTACAGTTTATTTCGACCTTCTGAATTCTATTGCCCAAGTAAGAAGTCAGAAGTTCGAGAACCTTGTTCCTAATACCGTAGTGGTGTAATTTTCTGACCAGAGTATCATGATGAACACAATCAAACGCTTTGGACAAATCTCAAAAGATCCTAATGCATCTTGCGTGTCTTGCCAAGCCGCGAATATACTTTTTAGTAAGTTGACCCCTGCATCTATGGTTGAACAACCCTTTGTGAATCCAAACTGTTTCCGGTGTAGCAAATTATGTATATTAAAATGTCTGAGCAACTGGCTAAGCATAAGCTTTTCAAATATTTTACTAAGAGTGGGCAGCACGGAAACAGGTCGAAAATTTGAAGGGTCTGAAGTGTCACCAGTTTTAAACAAAGGAATGATTTTACTATACTTCATCAAGTCAGAAAATACACCTGATGCAATACAGCAATTGAACACAGCAGCTAAGTGTGGGGCGATTTTAGTAATAATTGATGACACAGTCTTAATAGATAGAACCCACAGATCCTTTGGGGTTTTTATATTAATACTCTTGAAAGCGTTTAAAATATCTTTAGGACTAACCACCGAAAATTCAAAATATGTGTTACATGACTCTACGCTTTGCTTCAGAATCCACTCCGCAGATAGAGAAGAACATGAAAGAGAATTAGTAATTAAGACTGGAATATTTGAAAAATATTTTTCAAATTCAGTCGCAATTTCCAAATCGCCTTTAATATCTTTGTTATTTATTACTCAGTTAAAATTACGACTATGAATTTTTGTTTTACTTGTTTCAGTATTGATTATCTTCCAAGTAGTTTTAATTATATTTGTAGAAGATTTAAGTATATTTTTATGTACAAAGATTTAGCAGCGGAACAGGCTCGTCTAAATGTTTTGGCATATTGTTTCACATATTCTTGAAAATCCATATTATGATTATAGGATTTTTCTTCATACAATTCATACAACCGAATCCGACTTTTATAGATTCCTGGAGTTGCCAAATTACTGAAAATCAGACGATCACTTAAAGACAGTTGTTCGGGTGTGAATATTGTGCAGAACTCATCATTAATCAAATTGAATAAAGAGTTGTAAAATGATCCGGATTATCATGATAAGGCAGCCGTGCTAGTTTTTCTACTATATTACATTAAAATTGTTCTAAGCGTCTTTCACTAAAGGGATATATATTATATGTTTTCTTTTAATTGTTGGAGAATTTGAAAAGTTACCAACTGTCCTGAATGATCTGACTGAATTTTATTGATTACTGATTTAAAGAAACGTTTTACAGTGCTAAATATATTACCAATGCATATAGCACTTGTGGCAGTTACTCTAGTTGGGTCTGTAAAATTATGATATAAATTATAGGATTTAAACAAAGGCGACGAATACGTGTTCATACAATATTGGGCTCGGACGTAAAACGATAAAAGCGGTGTCAATTTATGGGTCTATCAATTATCAGCCAATTACAAAAAAATCCATGGACTTTTTCAATCTGTGAGCAGAGTTATAAAAGATTTAGTACTTAATAGAGAGGTTATGTACCAACCTACACTAAACAGCTGATTTTTAAGGGCGATTGCTATTTAATAGTAATCCGTATCCATTATGGTAGCAAAAGTCGTACACGTTAAGCAATATCAGAAGTCCGTAGAGATAATGCAGTTGTCGAGGCATATATAAACAAAACAAAAAAAATACTCAAATCACACACGCACTAAACGATACGAGAAACGAGTGACAGATCATAGATTAGGATTCAAAATCTGTCACCAGTCACTGTCAGCATAGATTAAAAATATAGTTGCCAATAACTAATAAATCGATTTGGACGATAACCGATATTATGATTTCTATTTATTTTGTTGATATTTTATTTTTTACTGTTGATATTATGTTAATGTATTTAATAATTATTATGATTAAATTGGTTATCTGGTGTCTGGTGCACGAGTTTTTATATTACATTGTTTGAAGTCATTAACGTTAATCGATTATAGTAATCAACAACCAATCTAATTCGTAACTTAAACTTATTTTTGGACTTCTCGTTTTCTAGATTGTAAATTGGGTCAATTTTTTACAGTTCGAAATAGAAAAATATAACGCATTTTTTAAACCATATCTCAACTTATTACAGTTAGGCCCAGAAATCCCCGTCTCCTTTAATAAATTGCAACTTATTGCACTTTTCATAAAGGAAACCACAATTTAAATAACGTTTTGTTTTAAACTATAAGTACAAATACAATCACGTAGGTACCTTTAGAATTGTATACAGCTAGTGGTGCCCGGCGGTTTTACCCCCGTAAAATTTTATGAATTATCACAGCTCCTCCCCTGCAGATGACAGCGTGATAATATGTGCCTATATGTTGACCCGACGTCTTACTAATATTCATGCAAAATTTGAAGTTAATCCATGCAGTACGTTTTGAGTTTAGCCCGGTTATACATATAGACAAACAGAAAAAAAATCTAAAATATAGTTTGGCCTTTGATATCTATTGCAGAGCACGCCCAAAGTATCCTTTAAAAAAATATTCAATGTACATATATAGATTAAACTATCGTGCACGAATGTAGTACGTACGTGTATAAAAGAAGTATAAAATTTGGTCATTGTTGTTAAACTAAAATAACTTTGTTTTCAACTGTTTGTTTTTGTGTATTTCAGTGGTCATTTAGTAGTAAAACACTAACCAGAACTGTCCAGCACTTTGTTATTATGTGAGTTGAATTTTAATTTAAAACGACGGTCTATATTTGTGCTTCCGTGGAAACGTAACTTTTGTTTAGTTGTTCCTATGAGGAAAGAAAAGAATACAGTTTATTTTCCTACTTTGCTTTCATTTTCTTTGAGATTAAATTTTGTTGCAGATTGCAAGTCTTTCGTTTGGTCGTACGTGAGTGCCGAGTGCTTGGCGGCTCTTAATTTTGTGTCATTGTATAAAGGTTTTGCAGGCGATTATTATTCAATTTAAAACTTACATATTTCTGTACTTACTATTTACAACTTTTCCATGGCCTACCGGTTGCCAGGGTTTTGAAAGATTTATAATAGAACAAATTCTCATAAAAACACAAGATGTCTCGGTCAAAATAAACTGCTGTAAGTACTCAGTTTAGATAGTGAGCATGTTCATTTCATGAACAATTAAATCCCTTAACTAATTAAATGTTCTTTGGCATGGCAAAACTAATTCAAAAAGGAGATCTGACAGCTCCGTAATTTCAAGATCGACAACAGCTTCGAGCTTACATTCAAATATTAAGTACAGACGCCACCACATTCAGCTACCGCAATCTGTCAAATTTCTTTTATAGATTTTCAACTTTATCACATAAGCATAAGGTTCACTTTCAATTGTCGAAATTTGACAGATTAGAGTAGCTTGATTTACTGACCTCTGTACATTCGCTGGCCCCGGGCAATATAGCAGTAAACGCCGGTTACACCCTTCTTAATGTTATTTGATTTTTGGCTTCTTTGAATATCAGTCTATCACTCCAAATTTTTTCATTTTTTTAATTCATATTTGTTTAAAATAAATTATCATAACAGCTTTATTGCATGGAAAATTCTCTTACTACTAAAAATGTATTATTGCATTACTGTTTGAAACATAACACAAAAAACCGGTGAACATTGTTACACTACATTTTTAAACAAAGAATAACAGTAATAAATTTAACCGCGTTTTTGGAAGTTAACGTATTATATCAATAAACTGTAAACAGTTAATACGAAGTAATCATAAGAGATTTTATTTTGTACAAGCTATTACGCCTTTCTTCCCGGAAATTTATTTTGACCCCGGCACCCTATTGTCGTGTTACGCTGAACACCATATCTTTCACTCCTACGCATAAATGATTACGCTTTCTAGCATCATGTTTAGGTAAACAAATAATAACTCAATTCGGCGGAAGGTTGGGACGTCTTGCGCCAATATTGTTCTTTAGTGTGATTAAGTGGTTTTGAATATTACGAGTAATTATACGAAACTTAAGAATCCTTAGATATATATACCTAAATTGTGTGATTTTTCTAAAATGGCAAGACAAATACCAGCAAAATCTCGAGCCAGAAGAATGTAATCCATGGTTGACATTGAATAATTACTCTAATTGGACCAAATCCCGTGTTCATGCCCGCTTGAGTATGTTTCGCCGGACCGTCTCAACTGGGTCGTGTTGAAACCGGTAGTAGATGAACCCACTGAGTTTGTTTCGCTGGGTCTTCTCAGTTGGGGCGCATTGGATCCGGTGCATTGGTGGTAGCATTAAAGTGCGACCGTCGTTATTAACACAAGGTCCGTCATAATAATAATACCTTTAATATAGACAGAACCATTGACAATATGTAGTAAAAATATTAGACTTAAACTAGATAATTAAACATAATATCTTGACAATAACTTGATACGAGCTAGCTAAATAGCATTTCTGTAATAAAATAAATATTATAAATGTTTTCATACAAGATGTACCTAAATATCTATGTTACTAGAAATAATATCTAATGTATACAACTATATTACTACAAACATGTTCTGACTATTTACAAGCGCTTTTTTAAAGTCTACCTGAATAAAAACCTTTTTTATTTTTATTTATTTTTATTTTATTTTAATTTGACGGGCCTGTTGGCGCTTGCTTTTTACGCCGGTTCGGTATTAGTCAAGGTATTAGTTGAAATATTTACCTCTTTTAAACCACTAATATATCTATCATTACCTACCAATTTACTTACCTACCTACTTAATTTGCAAAATCCTATATTATATACCTATAGAATTATAATAATATCCCGTGACATCTGATCTAGCTATCTGATCCCATACTAGCAGAGCTTGTACTATGGAAACCAGATAACTGATATACTACATATAATTTTTTTTTGTAAAATATAGCTTAAAATATAAATTTCAATAATTAAACCTAAACATAATCTCCTTGACAATAACTTAACACAAGCTAGCTAAATATCATTACTGTTATAAAATAAATTTTATTAATGTTTTAACAATCCTTGTACCTATTTATCTATATGTAACTAGAAATAATTATGTATACCTACTTAACTATATTATTACAAACATGTTCTGACTATTTACAAGCGCTTTTTTAAAGTCTACGTAAATAAAAACCTTTTTTAGTTTTATTTTATTTTTTGTATATACATACTTATATAGATAAATTACACCCAGACTCAGGACAACCAGACATGTTCATGCACACAAATATCTGTCCTGAAACCCAAAAGGGGTGCTAATGAAATCGGCAGTTGCGTCCTAAATTCTATTGAAACTGATAGCCAACGTTGTATAAAGAATTTTATATTTTATTCTGATGGTTGTGCTGGGCAGAATAAAAATAGGATTATCTTGGCTCTTTATTTATACTTGTCCAAAAAGTTGGAGTTAACATAATACATAGGTACTTTGAAACTGACCATAGCCAGTCTGAAGGAGATTCGATGCATTCTCTTATCGAACGCGCAAAAAAACAAACCACACGATTTATACTCCTGATCAAATGTATGGCGTAATTATGAATGCCAAGATCAATGGTGAAAAATTTCATCTTATGGAAATGGAACAACATAATTTCTTTGATTTAAAGGAGATAATGGACAAAAAACACTGGTTGCGGGCAGATCAAAGTAATGAAAAAGTTATGTGGACAAAGATTCACGAAATCAAAATTACTCGAACGCACCCAGATGTTATATATTTAAAGTAAAACTTTGATGATGAATACATTTCTTTGAATACTGCATCAAACACCAGATCTTCTAGAGGAAGACCCAAAAACACGCCAGTGACTGATTTCAATAGTCAATAGTCAATAGTAATTTATTGGTAATGTTAATTACATGTCAAAAATGTTCACATCGATTATTTATAATATCACAAACAATGTCACAAATAGGTAGTCATGTCTAAAGTAAATATAATTAATAAATTGTCAACTCGTCCTAATAAATTATAATACAAATAAATAAGTCAAAATATTGTCACAATTATTTAAATTTTAAAAATTCGTCGTAAGTGTAGAACGCCCGCTTGACTAACCAGCGTCTTAACCGACCCTTGAAACTTGCGAGAGTTAGGGCGGTTACTATGCTCTCTGGGAGCTGATTATAAACTGCCGGGCCCATAACATGAGTCGAGTTTGCTGACTTTGTGAGTGTTCTATTCACTAGTGACAATTTATCCTTCCGGCGAGTATAGTAAGAGTGAACATCGCTTTGCTTCGTGTATATGTCCAGGTTTACCCTTACATACACCGCTACCTGATATATTACTATTGCTGGTAAGGTAAGAATCCCAAACTTTGTGAAGTACGGTCTAGCAGATTCATCCTGCGGTATTCGCGCAATCGCCCGTATTGCACGTTTTTGCATGCGAAATGCGCGCTCCCAATCGGCAGAGCGACCCCACAACTCAGCGCCATACTGGAGCTGCGAATGCACAGTCGCAAAATAGCATTCTCGCACCTCCCTCTCCTGCACGACTCTAGCAATTCGACGAATAGCAAAACATGCGCTACCCAGCCTGGCGCATATTTTAGCTATGTGGCTCTCCCACTTTAGGCAACTGTCGACTTCTAAACCTAGAAAGGTGGTTGTATCAACCTGTTCTATGCTTACACCATTCGCGAACACTAACAGCGATCGTTGTGACCGTCCTGATAGTGAAAAATGTACAAACTTTGTTTTAGTAACATTAAGAACAAGTCCATTTTTCTGAAACCAATCAGATAACTGGTTCGCAACTGTATTCAGTCGCCTCTCCAGCTGATCCACAGAAGTTGCGGTGACCACCGCTGCTACGTCATCGGCGTACATATATATTTCACCATCGGTAACAGCACTTGGGAGATCATTCAGTAGCAAGGAAAACAGAATATTGGACACTGACGATCCTTGTGCCACTCCCATCTCCGATTCCAGAGGATCTGACTTCTCTGCGCCGGCGCAACCCACAACAATTTGAGATCTACCCCGCATAAGATCGATGAACAAATTATATGGTTTGCCATCGACACCATAGTGTTGTAATTTTACGGCAAGTACGGCTCTATCGGCGACATCAAAAGCCTTCGATAGATCACAACATATTAGTGCCACGTGCTTTTTGCTCTCTCGAGCACTAAGCACTTTACGTGTGAGTTCCCGAGTTAACGATATCGTTGACCTACCCTCGCGATATGCATATTGTCGATCAGAAAGGGCTCCGGTTTCCGATAGAAATTTTAATAATCGGTCACTAAGGCCATTCTCGAATATTTTCGCTATTGCTGGAATAATCGAGACTGGCCTATAGTTGTCGATGCAATCCCTTCTACCTTTACCTTTGAACAAAGGAGAAATCTTGCTACATTTCATCGGTGACGGAAAGCAGCCTTCTGTTATGCAGTCGTTAAAGAGATCCGCAAGTACCGGGGCAAGAGGTACGGCTATCAATCTAATTGATTTCATAGAGATGCCATAGGTGTCCTTAGAAGATTTTGCCGGGATTCGCGACGTGATTATTTTGTAAACCTCGTGTGCGCTGAACCTAAGCAACCTCAGCGAGCGGTCGGCATGGGGAAGCACAGCATTCAGCTGGGCTCGTACCCAATGCGCGTCGGCGCGGGGTGCGCCACAAGTAGCCGCCGCACTTAAGAACCGTAAGTTCATTGCATCTATTGCACACTTTTTAGTTGCAAATTTTGTGCCATTCGTGTCCTTAACTATGTCCGTAAAGTCAAGTTGAGGAGTGTTGTTCTTTCCTCTTTCTTTATTCACGACGACCCACATTGCTTTTGACGCGTTCTTAGCTGAACTTATAATATGAGAGTAGTGGCTAGATTTCTCTGTCTTTATAATATTTTCATAATGTAATTTCATGTCAGCGATAATATTATTCAGTATCATATTATTAGAATTCCGCATGCTTATGTCAATAAAAATAAATAATAATGATTTTAAGTCCTTAACATCTTGTGTTATCCAAGATGAGTCAATTTTATATGTATTGCTTGTTTTCCTCATGGGAAAACAAATGTCAAATTTATTAATAATTATATTTATGATCGCATTTGCCATCTCCCGCGGATGTTTATAGCGGTCCCTTATTCCATTCCAATCTACACAATCTATAGAAGCGGTAAAATTAGCTTTATTAGTTTGCGAGTAACTGCGAACGTATCGTGACGTTTGTTGTGGTATACATCTGCCTATCACTTCACATCTGACAGCGAGGTGGTCACTGAGATGAGTGATCACAGGTTCGGTGTTCACTAAGCCCGTTGGCAAATTTGTATAAACATGGTCTAAGCACGTAGATGTGGATGGACACACTCGAGTAGGGAAATCAACCTGATTTGTCATGTTATGAGCCGACAGAATATCAAAAAGCCTTTTTAATTCATTGGATAAACCACCCAATGTATTAATATTAAAATCGCCTACGATTACACACTCAAGCCCAAGATCACTAATTTTATCGAGCAAGCGTTCAAAACTATCCAAAAAATCATTAACATGAATTAAATTAGTCCTATATATACAAATTACCGTTATGTCAAATTGAATTAAATTTATTGCCGATATTTCACAATATTGTTCAACCGACATCGATACTAAATCGGTATTCTCGACAGACTTGATGCCGTCTCGAACAAATAGACAGGACCCACCGTGTTTTATCTGTTTTCTACAATAACACGAGGCTAATTTGTAACCGTCTATATTTACACATTTTAAATTAGGGTCCGTCAACCAATGCTCCGATATAGCTAAAACATCACACTTTAATTCACTTCGTAGTAACACTTCCAAATTATGTGTTTTTTTATCTAAAGATGCGATGTTTTGATGGCATATTATAAAGTTCCTCCGCTCAGGTACATTCTTAGCAAGTACAGACGTGTTAGCTCTGTCGCATCTCCGATCCGTTGTGGGAACTGGTTTTGCTACTTGTTGGGATGTCCGCGTTGCTGCCCCGCACTGCACGGGGCCGTACGCGAAACCATTCAGACACCTTTACTCGCTGAGGCCACGAAGTCGGAGAACAAAAGTGAGCGTACAAACTTTCTGGCACACCGATAACAAAAGCTGAATGTTTGTCAGTTCTTATGTCTCGTTTTTCAACGAAATATTCGTCACACTGACGTATTTTATTTAAATAATTTAAGACGTTCTGGGTTGTAGTTTCTGGTTTGAACGACCAGGCTTGGATGTATTTAATACGGTCCACTGTCTGAAGTTGGTCATCACATTTCCCAGTACCAACCACAACTTGACGAGATTTCTGTTTTCGGTTGACTAATTTCCAACCTTCTTCATTCTCAATATTACAAGACCGGTCCGTCATGCCTTTTTTGTCATAAGCTGTCGTCGAACACGTCGTCGCTTTAGTGGCCATAACAGTTGTTGCGATGTTCGTATTAGACGTACTGCATTGTCGGCTCACCTCGGGAGTCTTCGGTGCATTACTCGACTCTGGCAATATAGCTGTTTTAGCGCTTGATGTTGTTTGAGCCATTGACTTACTGGCGCTGCGTGTCTGCGCGTCCGACTTGGAGTTAATAGCGGCTGCAGCGGTCATAGACTTTAGCCTCGCTTGACGAACGGGTCGCTTCGTTGCTGAGTGGGTTTGCGCACTCGTTGGTGTCGTAGGTCTAATCAGCTGTTGTTTACCCTCAACAGCTGTTTTTAGATGTTCCATTGTTTCACTTTGGCGTTTTATTATTATATTTTGTTCACTTATTATGGATTCCAGTGCACTGATTTTCTTCGACAAGTCTAAGAGTATCTTATGTAATCCATTAACGGCACTTTCGAGTGGTATTTGCGCCATTTCAAATTTTGGCGAAATAAAAACGTGGAGCGACTTAAGAATCGTGGTGAGTGATGAACTAAGAATTCTATACGGAGAACCAATCACCTTACCAAAACCACTTTACGATGATTTGACGAGTCTCTGCAAAACTGAAGTAATCCCGAAACATTATCATACATTTTATAATAATTTGCATTATGTTGGGAACTCTGAAGAACAAGAAAGCGAAGATTTAAATTAAAGTAGCATAATATTGTTATTTTCTTTTTAAGGTTTTGTACATTTTATATTTGTTTCCAAAGTTTATCAGCTAATTTAACTTATGTGATTTTATTCAAACTAAGGTACAATATTATTTTCTTAGTATTTAAGTGTTTTTGTGATATTTCCAAAGTTTAATATTCAATAAAAACATGTGATTTGAAAGGGTTTTTAAACAAATTCATTATCCTCTAAAATTTAATTAAACAAAAATTAAGTAGTAGTAAGACTGAAAAAACCTATTAATTTCATAAAACACTGTCTAAAACGATTAAAAATAAAAAATAAAACACATTACAAAGTCAGTCTATTATAATAGTTACATAAAAATATGATTCATTGATAGGAATAGCTAAGCTTAGGCAATAAAATTTCCCTGAAGAAGGTGGTAATCGGCTGGTACGCTCGAGATCTAAAGCGGAAAATACGTCGTATTATATTCTTACAGTCCTGAATCTCAGTGGTCGGTATGTTTATAAAGTCATTAATGATGTTGCAATTGAAACCATGTCGTCTATAATTTGTATTATACATTTTTTCAATTATTTCATTAAATATTTATACCATTGCAATTATTTTTATAAGGTTAAATTGGTAAAAAAAATAGCTTTCATTTGACATTTTGAACGCCTGTTTTGGATCACTGTACGCTGCACTATAAACAAATTAGCTTCTTTTATTTCTCCTGTAAAAAACGATTTTTGAAATTACCGCTTTATTGCCCGGGGCCAGCGATATGTATACATTATATTTATTAGAATTCCACATTATTTATGTGTTTACTTATACCATATATGTAAAAAATTGAGCACCTCCTGTGCCGGGGTCCCGGGGTCGGGGGCTAGAGGCCGCGCCGGAAGTGTTTATTATTATTTAAGCTAATTGGTCACCGTGCATTGTGCAGGCGTATCCAAAGTTAAAGCAGTGGAGAGTTCCACTTTTCAGCGATAAATTGAGCTATTGGGGCTGGACATGGTATTTAAAACTAAAATTAAAAAAGGTTATATTATTATAGGAACATTTATAAATATTCTCGATCACAGTTCACATTAAAAATAGGTATGTGCTGAAAATATAATTCTATTGGATTCGAATAATCTATTACAAATATAAAAAAGTCATGATGAATTTAGATTAGAACCACTCTACTTGCGTAGCGTAGTGACTGAAAATGGGCGAGCGAGATTAGCTACAAGCTTTGGTACAAACAATTACTTACAAATTTTCCACGGCACCCCGACCCTTTGTGGTCTTGCCTTTATAGTTGTTTTACCCTCTTCTAAAGTTTCCTAACAATGTTCCTTATTCAATTAGGTACAATGATTTTATCCTGGAAGATTTTTGTTTCTTTTTCTTTTAAGTTGGGTTGTTTCCACTGTTCATCGAACATAAAGTGCATCTTTAGAGGAAAATCTTTGGAAAAAAGGACGGTAGTTGTTATATTTTATGCCTGTTTTTGGGTTGGCTGCCTCGTTGGTCTTGCGGTAGCGTGTTCAACCGCAGATAATGAGGTCCTGGGTACAAATGCCGGGCCGGACCAAAAAGTGATTTTGGGATTTTTCAGTAAAAATAAATTTCTCGGTATCAGCCTGAATTCTGGGATTATTAAACCCCCGTACCTCGGAGAGCACGTAAAGCCGTAAAGCCGTCGGTCCTGTACCTCACTTCTTTCCGGTAGTGTGGCTAGTCGTCCGATCGGATCATGAGAGTGGTGGAATAAAACGTGCCCCTGTGTTTGCGCACACACTTGTGCACTATAGTCCTACGAAATTGAATAGGATCCATTGAGATTGGCCGCCGTGGGCGAAATTCGTTCGGGAGGACATTATTATTATTATATTTTTTTATTCCATGAGGAATGCTGATTCAACCACGTACGCGTTCGATCCAAATCCAAAAATATTACTGATATAGAGAATTCGAACCGCATTCGGATGTCACTTACGCAAATCGTTGGCGTCATGGTATCCGGTTCATTTGGAAAGTAAACATATTATGTCGTTTACGTTATAGCTGCTTCTTTGATTTGGATCGGGAAAAGTAAGTAAAAAGTAAAGTAAAGTAAAATACTCTTTATTGTACACCATAGCTTAAAATTAAAATGAGCATACATACATTAAGTACAAAGGGCGGTCTTATCGCTACTGCGATTTCTTCCAGACAACCAATTATGGAGTGGATAGACTAAGGAAAGGGAAAACAGGGAAAGGGAAAAGTTAATCAAGTGTTCATGTAAATAGTACTATGGCTCCTTTGGATGGTAATTATAATATCCTGGAACATTATTCACACACGGCCATCTTTAAAAAAAAAATAAAAAAAATAAAAATAAATAAAATAAAATAAAAATAAAAAAGGTTTTTATTCACGTAGACTTTAAAAAAGCGCTTGTAAATAGTCAGAACATGTTTGTAGTAATATAGTTGTATACATTAGATATTATTTCTAGTAACATAGATATTTAGGTACATCTTGTATGAAAACATTTATAAAATTTATTTTATTACAGAAATGATATTTAGCTAGCTCCTATCAAGTTACTGTCAAGAGATTATGTTTAATTATCTAGTTTAAGTCTAATATTTTTACTACATATTGTCAATGGTTCTGTCTATATTAAAGGTATTATTATTATGACGGACCTTGTGTTAATAACAACGGTCGCGCTTTAATGCTACCACCGGATCCAATGCGCCCCAACTGAGAAGACCCAGCGAAACAAACTCAGTGGGTTCATCTACTACCGGTTTCAACACGACCCAGTTGAGACGGTCCGGCGAAACATACTCAAGCGGGCATGAACACGGGATTTGGTCCAATTAGAGTAATTATTTGGTAGGCAAACACAATATATGCTCGATCGGTTGTCTGAATGCTTATTATTTTAGATTATATTTAGGTATACAAAAGAAAAACTTCGAAACAATAACATTATTCATTTTGAGACAGAGTCAATAATTTTAAATTAAGTATATGATAGCAATCATTTACAGATAGTTCACGTAATACAGCAGATCAGTCATGTCTATATGGCTACAAGATCTCCAGCGAGCAATGTGCAGGTAGGAAGTGAGAGCCAGACGTCTTTGTCATCGATGTACTCTTTAGTGGTGTAATAACCCCTAGCCATAAGTATACGTTTGATATGTGTTTTAAAACTTGTGTCAGGCAGATCAGTATCATCAGATCACATACTAAGCAGAGCGTGTACTATGAACACCAGATAAGTGATATATTATAAATACTACTTTTCTTTTGTAAATACATACTTATATAGATAATTACTCCCAGACTCAAGACAAACATACATATTCATGCACAAAAATATCTATCCTGAGTGGGAATCAAACCCACGACCCGTGGTTGGCAAATGCGTGAAAGGAAAGCATTTGCCAACCACGCCAACCGGCCCATTGAGGATAAATGATCAACATATACGTATAATTAAAAAAATCTGACCGTATTTTCTTGGACTCCGATCTGAAATTGCGGGTAATCATTCTTGTTAAGTGATTTCTACTAAACCAATTTGAAAGTATTAAAATATACTCAAGCTACAAATAATAATATCTGAGGACAATGTCACACAGATCATCCTAGTCCCAAACTAAGCAAAGCTTGTACTATGCGTACCAGGCGACGATATACATACGTATAGATAAATACTTATATACATAGAAAACATCCATGACTTAGAAACAAATATTCGTGCTCATCACACAAATATTTGCACTTACCGGGATTCGAACCCAGGACCACCAGCTTCGTAGGCAGGAGCACTACCAACTAGGCTACGGTGTAAATATACTTAAGCTACAAATAAATACTTGTAAATAGGTCAATAAAGTGCCAAAAGGAAAGCGGAAGCTTACAATAATAACTAGATGATATACCTATTTCTATTCCGGTAACATAATATAACCGTTACGGTAAATAAGCGGTTATACAAAGCCATTCCAGCAAATTGCTAGTTTGCTGCGATATTAGTAACATTACAAATACAAAAGAGGAAACTACAATAATAATAATGACACAATCACATGCTATAAAACATATTATAAGGTAAAACTTGTTTCAAAGTACAAATAGCCTACTCGATATTGGCTATAGTATGTGGGCAGTTCATCATCATGTCAGCCAAAGTACGTCCACTGCTGGACAAAAGCCTCCGCGAAGAATGGGAGGATATGCCATAATTGCCACGCTTGGCAGACGCGAAGACGGGTTGGCGATCGCATTTTGATGGTCATAGTTCACAGAAAAACGCTGCTGTTCGTTGTCGGGTAGGTATTCCCTCGGACGATTTCTACGACCCCCACGGGATGTGATGGGGTGATAATATTCTATGCCATCAACAACATCAGAAAACACAAGCAATGTATCCACATTCTAAATCTATTTAACGCCAGGTTTCACCACAGACCTTCGTGCCAGAAGAGGAAATCTAATCGGCATATTTACAATTATTTATATTACTTATATTTTAATGTCGTAATTATTTAATTTAGTTCAAGTTCTTTATTGCATTCATGTGTTATAATAGGTGTTAATGTACATAATTTGTGTCAAACATGAACCCTGTTAGGGTGTTGCAAATATATTTCTTATACAAATCTTAAATTATATAAAAGGTAAATATAATAACTTTAAATAAATTTAACATTAATAATTACTATAAAATCATTATACAATGACAATTATGTAAATTAAAAAAAAAAATAGATTTGGATAAATTACTTTTGATAAATTATTTATGATCATGATTTGATATATTTAATTTATTATGTATATACTTTAGAAAGAAGTCTCTATGTAAATCTCTTGTAATCATTTAATTTAAAGTGATTCGACATCTACGTTTTTTTTATTTCATTGGCTGCTAATGACAATTTTCTTCCACTGTTACTATTTTCAAAACATCAGGCTGTCTACAAGCACGTTTGCCTAGGAAACAGCGAAAATATCAGATAAAAAGAATATATTTACGGCATCAGTCGACTATTACGAGCGTAATAAAATTCTACAAGTCGTAAACTTATTGGACATCGTAATAAAAAAATATTGGCAGATTATTCTGGGTAGAGAATAGCCGTAGTAAAGACCGTTTCAATTTCAATTTCCTTGTTTTGGAGATGACACACTTTTCATTTGATGTCCACTTAATTACTCGTGAATTACAAGTGTTACATAATAATTTTGTTCCGTGAATTTCTTGTGTCAAAATTTCAACTTCTTGCTTTGTGTATTTTTATTTTTTTATTGTACTTTTTTTTGTTTTTATAATTTGTAACTAAATGGGATGCAGTTGCGTACTTGAATAAGGTGGCCTTAGTGGACTATATATTTACTACACACATGCTTACATACATTTTTATCTATGTGTTTTTGTATAAAGGAATGTGAATTTTGTCTTATATATGTGCTGAGGTTGAGTTGACTCCGATGCGAGCGGAAGCAAATGGAAGTACCTATGATGTATAGTATTATTGTGAAGTCAGTGTGAAGATATAGTTATTTCATATGCAATATATTTATAACACAGTTCTTAACTCTACGACTAATGAAGCAAATCAGAATCATCAAAAAAAGTTTTAAAGTTTGTATCAGTCAACGGGTAATGGAGCATCATCGTACTAGAAGTCATTTTAAGCCCTTCGCTTTGAGTTTTTTGTAGTTTGGCAATTTTATGTCGATCACTATAATTTATTTGTTGCACTCCCACTACTATAAACTTTATTCATAATTCCAATGTCAGGAAGTTATCACTTGATGCGATAAGATTGCCTGTTGTACATTATGTATTTTATATACTATACTGTTTCCCAGAGGGGTAGGCAGAGACGGACATTCATTTGTCACGATCCATGCATACCTTTTTGTGCAATTTGTGCATTACATCCTTTGTATTTTATAATATATCTACGCAAGAACTGAATTACGTGAGGTCCATAAAATAATTCTCTTAATTACAATTTCAGTACAAGATTAACTACTCTTCGCTTTGAAAACGCATGGCACGTAAAGTGTAAAGTTATAACTGTCAACCTGTTTAAAATAATCTATATATAATGAATCTGCATGTAATTATCTATATAGGTATGTATTTACAAAAGTAGTATATGTAATTTGGTTTCCATAGTACAAGCTCTGCTCTGTTTGGGATCGGATGGCCGTGATGGTAATGTCCCAGGATTTTTTTTTTTTTTATTGATTTATTTTTGGTTTACCAACAGTAACTTATACTAATACATAAGATAAATTTGGTACACAGAACAAATTCCAGTATAGTTACTACTTATAGGCAAGCACCACAAGCTCAATATAAACAATTGTTACTTAAACTAAAATAATTAAACTAAATAACAAGCTACAATAAGTTAAGAAAAAATAATTTAAGAATAAAAAAAAAACATTTTGTGGCAATAATGAACAATATCAGAATAATTAAATTAAATGTAAATTATAAAGTAAAAAATTTAGAATAATCAAAGATAACATTGAACAAATATATAAAATTTCATGCTACCGTGTTAAGTATATGTTTACGGAATGAATTGAGAGTAACAGCGTGCACATCAACAACGTCGCTGCAACCGTTTAAGAGTTTGCACAACCGAGGGATTGCGGAGTTAGCTCCAAAGACGGTTCTTCTGAGTGGTGGGTAAAAAGGTCTGATTGGGGCACGCGGAATTCTGGCAGGAACTCTGTATCTTATTCTCGGTAAAAGAGGTGGACAGTCAATTTTATGTCGTAATAATTTGTAGGCAGAAAGAGCATCAGTTACGTTTCTGCGTTTTTCTAATGAAGAAATATTAAAGTGCGCTAGCCTGCCCGTATATGATTTTATCTTTTTATCTATGCCCGAGGAGTAGGCTAGGTACGCTATTATTTTTATTATATTAAAAATTAAGTCTGAAAATTTATCTGATTTCAATTACCTATAGTGTCTGAATAGGATAAAAAATAAAGAATATGCCTTAACATTTCTTCAAGTACAAGTAAATTTCATTATTTCAGTTTCAACATTAAGTTAAATATATATTTTAAAAGCAATCAGAACTCAACTTCCTTAACAGCGCAATTAAAACAAATTGTTGGGTTCGGATTGCCCCGGTTAATTCAAATTTCAACACTCTAGATAATTGTAACGCCCAAAAGTTTTTGTAGATTCGCATATCTACAATCTACTAAGGTTATTTTGTATAATCATACCTTTATAAAAGCACCTCCAGCGTTCTGATATCAAAAATCTCCTTAATAAGGGTTACCAGATAGAAATATAAAGAGTCCTGGCCAATTTCTCTAAAAACTTAGGTTCTACAGAAATAGCAGCCTGGCCATAGAATGCTGACGAATCTAGACAGATTCTTATGTACTTAACTCTCTCATTCTTTCTTTATAGCGGTGTCACTCTAGTGTCAGAGTTGTTAAAGCCGCCCACTAGGCCTTTGAGTTTCTTTTTCTAATAATTTCAACCGGGACCGACAGTTAACGTACCTTCCGAAGCATGGAAACGCTCAGAAATAATGCCACTTTGGCGGTCACCCATCTATAATCTGACTGCCCACCTAGGTGCTTAACTTACCGATCACTTACGAATCGATGAGAGCAACTAAAGCTAAAACTAAAGCACTAGATCCATTTTTCATGCCTATACGGATTCTATTTAAAAATTATAAGCTATAATTGACTAAAATAATAACATGTTTCGTATGTGATTTGAAAATAAAAGATTTTATTATTAGATTTTCTTTTTCATCAGCTAACGATAAGTAAGTGTTGTATAATATCCTACACACACACACGGAAAACATAAAATAAAACCTTCAATAGTTCCATAATTATCCTGAACAGAACTAACAACTATCATGACGTGACGTCACAATAGGATTGATCGGGCAATTAGACAAATAGAACGCCATGATTACAACCGCTTTTAGATCTAACGTATTTTCTCCTCTCTGACCTATATTAGAAAAGTTTCTAGGCAATTATCTAACTAGATATATGAGTAAATTTCCTTTTGTTTGATCGGTTTCATAAGTTGGTTGTTTGATTAGAATATCGGTCGGGAAAATGCGCGAGTAGTGCGCAAAACTTGTATGAAGCAGGAATCTTTCATAATTCATCTATAATTTTTGTGACTACCATACATGCACTTGGTTCGAAATATAAATTAGGTATATGAGCATGATTCATAGGTATCAGCAGTCCCTAGTAGCTAGTCAAATAGTAATTTATTGGTAAGATTTCTTATATGTCATGAAAATGATTATAAAATATATTAAATGTCTAAACAATGTCAATAAATCAAAAATATACTAAAATGCAACTTAATTCAAATAAAATAATTAGTACAAAAATAAAAATAACAAATAGGTCTATACGATAATCGTCACAACATTAGTCAGCAAGTCAAAATTATAAATTAAGTAATATTATGTCAAATTATTACATTTGAAATACATGAATTCATCAAAGGTACATAGAACGGTTGCTCGATAAGCCACCGTTTTAACCGAGTTTTAAAACTCATTAAGGTCGGGGTACTTGATATGCTCATTGGTAGTTTATTATACACTGTGCAGCCCATAACATGAGTAGTTTTGGACGTTTGTAGTTTCATATAGCTGGTATACTTAAATAGGTATTGGACAGTTAGGCAAATAGAACGCACTGACTACAACCGCTTTTAGATCTGACGTTTTTTCTCTTCTCTGACCTATATTAGAAAACTTTCTAGGCAATTATCTAACTAGACGTATGAGTAAATTTCCTTTTGTTTGATCTTTCATAAGTTGGCTGTTTGATTGGAATATCGGTCGGGAATCTGCGTGTGTAGAGCGCAAAACTTGTATGAGGGCATTTTTGAAAAAAAGTCTACCAATAATGAAAATAAGCTTTCAATTTCAAAGTGTGTAATTTATTGGAGATTTAAGCTGTTTTTGCTTCTAAATATATTAAATATTAAGGAAAATATAACAGATTACGTTGTTAATTTATTTTAATAGTATTTCAATCAAGTTTTGTGAGAAATAAACTCAATTTTCTGTCAGTTACATTACACAAACGTTACAGAGTTCTATTATGTTTACAAAGTAAATAAAACAATTTATATCTCAAAATCGCATTTATTCAGTATAATCTGCGAAAATATAAAAAATACACAAAAGAAATATAATACTATGTAACTAACTATTCAAAATAGTGCGTATTTTATCGCATTTTGTTACGATATGAGCTAATCAGACTGTTCATTTTTAGAGTAACTTTTGTAGTTTAGTCTAACTTATTTATATTTAGTATTAAAAAAAAAGTAATCAATATTTAAAGCCAAATTATATACTATAACACAACATTGACATTCAATAATTCTTAAAAAAACAGCAATATTCATAAAGAAAATCTGGGACAGTTGAACGTATGACAGATTTGTAACATAACTGACACAGTAAGGTTGAGATCACACTTAGTCTAAAATTACTCTTAAATCCCTAAACTTAGTTTTTGTGGGTAATGACAATTCAAACTTTAACCCGTTTAACACAGCTTGAGCTTTTAAGTAATATTATTACTTTGGTTTTAGAGTACAGTCTTATTCAATATTATCTAAAACGTTTTACTAACAACATAAAAATCAATAGAATATAACAAAACAGAAATTCTGACGGTTGCAAAATAAAAACTGGTATTCACCTTAAAATATGTTAAGCCCCCAGGCAGATATCACAAATATAATCAATGATCAATTGTCCAGCGCTACAGTCCCAACAAAACCATCGTTTGCACACCATGCACTTGGCTACACGATTTAATAAAAGCGGTTTATTGCACTTGTCGCATTTAAAAGTACGCTTAATTATAGTTTTTAAAGACTTTTTAGGCTTGTACGTTTTACTAATAATACGATCACGCTTCAGCGGAGAAAACTTGGAAGTTGATGGTTCGCAGATTAAAGTACTGCTAAGCGAGTTATTACAAAAATAAGCATTGTTCTCTATATCACTACGGTCATCAGAATACTTGAGTTTCTTGTTGGGGTTACAATCATCTATGTCACCGAAATTATCCTCAAATACAGTTAAATCAATTTTTTCAATTTCTTCTTATTCATTTCCTGTTTTATGGAAAATATCTAAGGGTCCTATATCCACTAGTTCATTTGTTCCTTCTAATATTTCGCAACATTTGTCATCGTCATTTCTATCTCGGTTAAGTAATATGGAGTCATCATCTTGGGGTTCATTACGTTTTTGTCTACTGTTCATTCTCCTGTCACTTCCTGACTCATGCAAAATATCCACGAGTCCTGTAGCCACTTCATGCTTTTGTTCGATTTCTGTTCCTGGTATTTCGCAGAATATGGCTTCGCCGTTCTCATACGAGTAAAATATGGAGTCATCTTCTTGGGGTTCATTTATTTCTTGCTTACTGTTTATTCTCTTGGTACCTGATTCTTGAGTTGATGTGCTTTCTGTGGGGTGAAAATAGTGTTTCTGAAGAGAAAAACATGTGCATAGTCCTCTAATTGGCCCGCAGAAACAACTTACATCTCTGTAACTCAATACATGTTTCTCTTTTGCAATTATTTGATGTAACTGCATAGTACCTTTCAAAGTGGACAGCTTTTGTGGCAGTACAGATGATATTTCTTCTATTTCCGAGTCTTGTATATAAAAAATTTTGACTACTTTCATAGCGCTTTTTAAAATCTCATACGCATCTATAGCATTCGTGCAATCGTTACCAAAACACACTCGGCGGTCGAGCGTTCTTTTGATAGACCCTCCAATTCCGTCCGCCACACCCTTGCCATGCCCGGCTTCAAAATACGACCAAGTTGAATATTGTAACCCAAGTTTATGAGTGAAAAAACTCTGGAGGAAGAAATTATTCTTCTGGCGATATTGTGACGAAGGTCCATCAGAATAAAAATGTATGATTGATACTTCTGGAGTTTCTTCGCGGATTAGTTGAAGAATCGGTCTTAAATGAGCCCAAATGGCAGGCGGTTGATGTGAATTATTAGGCGATACTGAACAGAACGATTGTGACCTGTTCTGCCAATAAACCATTCCTGTGTGCAATGTTATTTGGCCTTTGGCTGCGCCAAAGTGCATGCTTTGTATTTCTTCAGCCATTTTAGTCTCGTAATTTTCAGAGAAATCACATATGATCAGTGCTTCATTTTCTTGTAATTCTCGAACTCCTTTTTGATATTCCTGCTGTTGATGCTTTTCATTAAAATAATGTTTTTTAAATACTTTTACATCGACTTCAAACTTGTGTAGTAGGTCGTTTAAAGTTCCAGTTTTTGTTGTTTTGGTAGTTTTTTTTGTTGTAACAATTTTGTGCTGCTTTTTATCTATATATGAATGGTCTACTCTTTCCCATTGACACCAATTAACCTCTTCGTGTAGTTTTTCTATATTATATGCCAATTTTTGCGTCTTGCATGCATCGCATTGATCATACATGCAAGAGTAAGATTTTATATCGCAAGCTAATGCTGACAAAACTTCTTTGATCGTATTTTGGTTAAGCACGCCATTTTGTTTTAGCGTCTTAAACTGTAATTCTATATTATCATGTTTTACACACAAACATGTATTTCTAGAGCTGAGATGTGGAGAAATTACATAAAACGGCTTTTGTTTGTAAAAAGTTGTAAACTTATATTTACCACCTTCATTTTTATACGTTTGGTACTGATTTTGAATTGTGTCCATTAAATATCTAATCTGATGCTTCTCTTTGTTTTTGGTTTTGCATTCCTTTTTACCAGCAGTGCTACGACTTATATCATCTCGTAGATAAAAGTTTTTGATTTCTTCAATGATAACATTACGTTCTTTAGGCTTTTTCTTCGTTCTTACTTTGCCTTTCAAACCTATTATTTTTGAAATGTAAGTTTTATTAGTGGAATTAATAGCAAGAGATTTTAAAAGTTGTTTTTCTGCTTGTTTTTTGCAAGTTTGGTAAGTCTTCTTCAGAGTATTTTCTAATATTTCTTCACGTATTTTCATTTTATTTATTTTGCATTCTAATTCCATAGTTTTTTTACTAAATTGTATATTTGACCTGTATAGTTTTTTTCTTAATGAATCATTTACTGCCTGTAACTTCTTATTTTGCTCTATATATTTCTTGCAAGTGTTCGTAAGTCTTTTACATTTCGTTGCCAGGTAATTATTTTGTTTTTTTTTGTCTCCTTCAGCCTTGCGTCTTTTACCTGGAGAATCTTCTTTTTGAGGAACTTGTTTTTTCTCAGCATCCCTTTTCCTTTGTGTTTTTTTATGTTTAAGCCACATTTTCCTCTGCTTTAATTTTTCCTCTTCACTCATTTCATTAATTTTTTTTTTTTTTTAGTTTTGACTCTCTCCAAGTTCTTTTTCCGGTGTTCTTCATACTTTTCTGGATTGTTTTTCAAGCGTTCCCTGTACTTTTTCATTCGTTCCGCAGCAGTTTGCGGCATTCTATAAAAAATATTAATTACTTAAGTACTATCTATAAAAATGTAGGTAGGTATCTTTTTCCAAAATTATAAAAAGCTTAGTGTGTCACTAACTTTTAGATGTCAGTTACGTTACATTCGTTGTCAGCCTTATACGTTACACCGCAAATTGTAACGTAACTGACGTAACAAGATAACACTACTCAACACAAAAAATAATTTTATAATTTTAGCTTTACATTTACAACTCAATTTTATACATACCTGTATTCTGCTAAAACTCGACTAAATGGTTGAAGAAATGTAACACCGAAGCACTTAGAACATTTATAATAGAGCGTAAAAAACCCTGACATAAAATTTGGCTAAAAACCGTTAACAACGTCCGGCTCGTAAGTTTTAGTTGTTGACACTGATATGACAGCAAAATGACTTCACATAAATTTGCTTGTTTATGGTCAAAATGTTGCCAATTTTATAAATTGTAAAAATCTATGGAGTAAAATGTTAAAGTTTTTCGTAATTATCGTAACATACCCTGACCTGTCAGGCGCTATTAATATATAGTGAAAATTTCAAATTAATTTATAACTTAGTAATTGAGATAAGTATTGATATATTTTGTATTATTTGGAAAGATAATAGGTCATTTTATCTCACAAAATCTAAAGAACTCTAGATCTTATGAGGGAAAATCGATCAATAGTCTCTTAAACGAGTTGAAAGTTTTTGGGACAGTATGAAAACGAAAATATCTCAGATTTGAAATTTGATTTTAAACTATAAATATTTATTATTTCTCTATAATTGTGGACACAAATACGTGGGACATAATAAAAGTTTACGTTCGTATCCTTAGAAGTAATCTTATGGGTACGGACGGAGTAAAAAAAAATAAAAATGGTCTGGGACATTACAATTTCGCGTAGGTACACTTTTTCTCAAAAATGCCCATGAAGCAAGAATCTTTCATAATTAATCTAACATTTTGGTGCATAACACTTGGTTAAAAAAAATAATTATTGTATGAGCATCGTTCATAGGTATCAGTCCCTAGTAGCTAGTTTCAGATTGCTAGTATAATAGATAATGCTTGCAATTTCATCTTTTAAGTCATATAAATATCATTAAATCTTTCCGTAATCACACTAATATTATAAAGGCGAGTTTTGTGAGTGTGTGAATGTGTATGTTTCTGACTTTTTCACGTATAAACGGCTGGAGCGATTTTTATAAAATTTGGTATGGAGTTAGCCTTAATCTTTAATTATCACATAGGCTAGCTATAGACACACATAGGCTAATTTATAAATTTTAACGCGGTTAAACCGCGGAGCACAGCTAGTATATAATCATTCGCAGCATAAGCAGTTTCAATAGTTTGAAATTTCATTGTATGCCCTGTTACTGTGACCAATTATGCGCGTTAGGAGCATGGGTCGAATCATACATTTTTACTCAGTACTAGCTGTGCCCCGCGGTGTTACCCGCGTTAATTTTTATAATTTTTTTTTGCTATAAACCTCACGGAGCCCGAGACCTTTCCAACGCATGCAAAACCGTGGAAATCGGTTCGTGCGTTCTGGAGTTATAGCGTCAGGAAGGAAAACCCGACTTATTTTTATATAGTAGAAGATTTCGTGCTAAAATTAAAATGTCACAAGTAAAGATTTTATTTATCGGGGACATACATAAGTGTGTCTGTTTCTGTGCATCATTTTAATCATAATTTGGTATTATAACAATGAGGTACTAGGATCATTGTAGTAAAAAAAAATCGTAGTTGAACGAAAGTGGAGAAACTCGGAAAAAAACGTAACTAAATAGTATGAATATTAAAACCAAACCGCGTGCGAACCAAGCCCTTATACCTTTTAACGAGTTACTAAATCGCTCCCGATTTAATGATTTTATTAGGTAAGCACTCAGATAAACTTAACTTTTTAAGCTTTATGTCTTCAAAAGGTAAGGACGTTTAGGTGTTCATTGCGAACGAAGCATTGTGATTATTAAAAGCGGATGACGGTATTGGAGCAATAACCAATCACATTATTGCATTTGGATTAATTGATAATATTTTTTGTTTTCGGTTTGCTTTTTTGTAAAGCTCGCGACACCTGAGGAATGAGGCTTGAATGTTCCTGAAAAAAAAGAGCATTTTTTCTAACTGTCGCAGTTTTATTTCATCATCATCTCAGTCGAATAACATTCACCAGTGGAAAGAGGTGACACCCCCCATATGCTTCAATTTCCACGCTTGGCGGGCGGGTTGGTGATCTCAATGTTAATGGTAATAGTATACGTACTATGACATATATATTGAGATCGCCAACCCGCCCGCCAATGGGCAGCAACGTTTTTCTATGGAAAGACGTTGCTGCCCGTTCTCTGTGGGATATTCCTTCATGACGACTAGGTGAGTTCTACGCCCGCACACGGTATGGGATGAGGTGATATTCTTAGCCGTCAGCCATCTTCCTTCCAAGGCCAACTCTTTCATAAACAAACTTACTGGTACAGTCTTAAATGAACGAGTCTTACATGTAGGCTAAGTGACTTACTATTTGTATTAAGAAAGACCTTTTTTTCTGTGTCACCTTCCTCTCCTCCTTCATCTTACTCCTTCAGTCGCCTCTTATCACATGTAGGATATAACCACAACCCTATTATTTTTCCGGAACCATAGAGCTTAACTGACATTTGGTTAATCAGATAGTGAGTGAGATAGTTCAGACTGGTAATGTATTGCCAAAGATTGCTAAATATATCAAATGCCTTTACCCTTTTCACGACTAAGGCTGATGTGTTCTTAATTGTGGTTTTCGATTAAAATAAAATGGTTTTTTAGGGCGATACTACACTCGGTCAATATCGGCGATCTGATCAACGAATGCCAGGGATACAATTTTTGTGTATGCCAAAAATAAAACACAATAAAAGTTACAGCTTTTTTTACTGTGAGTTGGAGATTTATAGTGTTTATGAATTGATTAATGCTTTAGCTGATTATCTTATCACAGAACACACACACACACACACATAAAATCACAATTGTTAAGTATAGTTTAATTGTCTGCTATAATATATATATATATATATATATATATATATATATATATATATATATATATATACGTTCACACTTTCTGTTAAACGTTGTATATATATATACATATATATATATATATACAACGTGTAACAGAAAGTGTGAACGTAACTTAAGGGGGTTATAGGGTATCAGGTAATCATTTTTTATTCAACTAGTAATTTATTTTTCTATCGACAACCTAAATCAACAAGTAAGATTACCGACATTATGAACAACACTAAAAACTCAGCCGCAAGGGTAATAAACCTTACCGCGAACTCTTTGGGTACCTATTACTTAGACTGTAAATAAAAAGTGTGGTTCTGTACAGTCACATAATTTATTACACGTGTTTATTTTAAGATTCAATCAAATGTTTACTGAATTTTATAGCGGTGTCACTGTAGTGTCAGAGTTGTTAAATCCGCCCACTAGGCCTTTGATTTTTTTTTTCTAATCATTCCAAACGGGACCGACAGTTAACGTACCTTCCGAAGCATGGAAACGCTCAGAAATTATGCCACTTTGGCGGCCACCCATATATAATCTGACCGCCTACCTAGGTGCTTAACTTACCGATCACTTACGAATCGATGAGAGCAACTAAAGCACTAGATCCATTTTTCATGCCTGTACGGATTCTATTTAAAAATTATAAGCTATACTTAATTGACTAAAATAATAACATGTTTCGTATGTGATTTGAAAATAAAAGATTTTATTATTAGATTTTCATTTTCATCAGCTAACGATAAGTAAGTGTTGTATAATATCCTACACACACACACACACACACACACACACACGGAAAACATAAAATAAAACGTTCAATAGTTCCATAATTATCCTGTACAGAACTAACAACTATCATGACGTGACGACACAATAGGATAGATCGGGCAATTAGACAAATAGAACGCCATGATTACAACCGCTTTTTGATCTAACGTATTTTCTCCTCTCTGACCTATATTAGAAAAGTTTCTAGGCAATTATCTAACTAGATATATGTACGAAGCTAGACGTGCTTCACTGGTAATAGGTAGATTACTACATTTATGTAAAGGCGAATAAATGAAAAGACAACCGGTCAGTTTAACGTATGAAAGTATATTGTTAAAATAAATGATCTTATGAGCTAGGTACAAATACAATAATTAGGTTGCACGCGTACACCATATACGGAAAGTTCAATATACACTTAGTCATACATCACATAATCCCCCTGATTTTGAGAAAAAAAAAAAATAATGGCATTACAATAACATTTTTTTTTTCTTAAAATTAATACACGCATACATATTGCATCATCACTCTAACAACTAGTTTCTGAGTACATAAAGACCTAAAGATATTTGATACTCTATTTATATAATAACACATTGTCTTAATCTTAGCATGAATAACATAGCAACTTTAAACATAATAATAGATATGCATAACTACTTATAAATGTACACTCTTCACAATAATATTATAACTCGTTACATATAAAATGGAATAGTTCTGTTTTTGTGAACAACATTTTCCTTTCCCTTTTGCATTATTTTAACATTTACGCCTAATTCTTCTATAACCGTAAAAGGACCTAAATATACTTGATCTAATTTTTCCCTATTTTCATTTCTTAAAAGTAACAAATCTCCAGTATTATAGTTAACTGAATTACATTGTCTGTCATATTTTGTTTTTCTACAAATTTTGGATTGAATTAAATTATTTCGTGCATCTTCACATGATTTTTGTAGTCTAAATTTTAATTCTTTGGGATAGTCATCAAAATTATATACTGGGTTTACATTTTTCAAAAGGTTGTTTGGAATGTTACATAATTTGCCAAAAACAAGTTCGAAGGGTGTATATCTAGTTTCAGAATGCACTGTTGTGTTGTACGAAAAACACCAATATTGTAAAAAAAAATGCTTTGTTTTGTACACCAATATTGTAAAAAAAAACCAGTTGCTCCACATATGAGCCTGGTTATCTGTTTGTATCCTTAAGAAAGCTCCCAAGGCCTTGTGAGAATTTTCTAAAGAACCAATCGACTCATGGTGATATGCTGTTGACTGAATACAGTTAATACCCAATAATTGACATGTATCTTTCATGGTTGATGAGATGAATTCACTACCTCTGTCTGTCGCGATTTCGCGTGGAATACCGTAACGCAGTATAAAATTGTCAACAAAAGCTCGGGCAACTGTTTGAGTTTCTTTATTTATTAACGGGTAAGCTTCTACATATTTTGTAAGTTCACATTGAAGAGTCAATATGTAACAATAGTCATTACAATCTTTACTAAGCGGTCCAACCAAATCCAAATATATTTTATCGAATGCTGACGTCGCTGTTGTAGTTATACACATTGGCTCTCGGGTGTGCTTATGGAACTTTTGTTTTTGACACTGTTCGCACTTTCTAACAAAATTAGCTATGTCACGGTCCATTCCTGTCCAGTAATAAAGTCTTTTAATGTTATTAGTCATCCTTCGAATACCAGCATGGCCACTGCTGGGTAAAATATGGTAATCATTCAAAATAACTTTACGATCGTCTTTATTTTCTACTCTACTCACTCTTTTAATAATACATAATCGTGGACCTTCCCACTTTTTCATTTTCGTAATAATACGTGCTAACTCGGTAATTATTTCTTTATTGTCATTATTTCTAATTATGCATAATTCTTTTATATCATTTTGTTTACATATCTGCTCTAACTCTCTCACGAACAAATCTCGTTTGAAACATGATCGAGAGCTTCGATTTACCGATATTAATGACAATGACGGTGAATATATTAGGTACCTATTTCTACTATAACAATTATCGGTTTGTTTATTATGTATGTGTAAACATTTTTCATCAAAGTTTAACTCTGTAAAATGATATGGTTTTTTAAAAATTTCCGCAACTCTTGGTTGATCAGACCGATCATTGCCGGAACTCTTATCAGTCAATACATTTTCATTTTTCTCTTCTTCCATTCTTCTATATTGCGCTCTAGTCATGACCCCTATCACACACTCATACATGCTCTTCAACTCTTCACTCGTCAATTCAATCCTAGATAGTGCATCTGCAGCTGCATTATCTTTTCCTTTCATATATTCTACTACAAAATCATATTCCTCCAGACATAATCGAAACTTTGTTAACCTACTGGAAGGGTCGCGCATGTTAAATAAATAAATCAACGGTTTATGATCCGTGATAACCCTAAACCGGCATCCATATAAATAAGGGCGAAAGTACTTAACAGCCCAAACTATCGCCAAAAGCTCTTTCTCAATTATCGGATAGTTACGCTCCGCTTTGTTTAGTGGGCGACTAGCATATGCTATCGGGTTTTTGTCTCCATTTGCTAGCACACACCCAATCGAAAACCCCGATGATTCGGTATTCAAAATAAATTCATTTTCCTTTGAAAAATTTGGATATTGTAATAATGGAGGACTAATTAACGCTTTTTTCAATGTCTCGAACGCATGTAAACATTCCTTACTCCAATTAAATTCTATATATTTTTTTGTCAAGTTCGTTAAAGGTAATGTAATTTTAGCAAAATTCGGAATAAATTTCCGATAATAATTTGCAAATGCAACGAATCTACGGACCTCGTCTGCATTTTTCGGAATCGGATAATTTTGTAAAACTTTAACTTTATTTTCATCTGGCTTTATACCCTCTGGTGTTACCACGTGACCTAAATACAAAAGTTCCTTCTTCAAAAATGTACACTTTAATGGATTTAACTTCAAATTTACGTCTCGAAGCCTTGTAAAAACGTCAATTAGGTTTTTATTATGTGTTTGCAAATTTCTACCCATTATTATTATGTCATCTAAATAAACAATGCACTTTTCGTAATTTAAACCCGATAGTGCTACAGTCATCGCTCTAGTAAACGCACTCGGACTTAATTTTAAGCCCATAGGAAGGCGTTTCATTTGATATACCTTGTCAGCTAAAAATGCAGTGTATTTACGACTCTCTGGGTCTAATTTAATTTGGTAATAGCCTTGATTAAGGTCTAAATGGCTGAAATACATAGCCCCTGACAAAGAATCCAAAATTTCGGTTATGTTTGGTAGTGGAAAATTATCATTTTGTATGCACTCATTCAATCCCCTATAATCAATCACAACACGCCACTTTTTTTCACCCCTAGCATCAGTCTTTTTCGGAACAATCAGTAAAGGGCTCGACCATTCAGACGTCGACTCCTCTATAATGTCATTTTCCAACATTTGTTTTATTTGTTTATTTATTTCTGCTTTTTGAGAATGTGGAAGACGATAAGGTTTTTTATAAACGGGACTAATATTTTCTTTTAAATGAATTTTTTGTTCATACAAGTTTGTTGTATTTAATTTGTCCCCGGGTAAATGAAAAATATCCGCAAATTTTGCACAAATATTTGCTATAGAAGTCTCCTCTTCTTTAATCAAATAATTAAGATTAAGCAAAGAAAACAAAGATTTTACCCTATCCGCGTTATTTACTATTCTATTAAACGAATAACAATGATATTCTTTTAAATCACGAATTTCTGGTGTAAAACAACGTAAATTAACATCAGTTTCCCGTGTGTTCATAATACGCATGGTCACCCTACCGTTTTTACTCTTACATATCGAATTAGCTAAAAATACACCTTCGCAAATCTCATTTGAAATTACTACACAATCACCTGTCCTATTAGTTGGAATATCTACTTGAATTTCACATCGCGCGGGCAACTTTATACATGCGTTATCATTTGTATTTCCTATCGAATATAACTGTACAGGTAAAATAATCGGAATTCCCTCACTATTTTGTAACGTTAATGTTTGATTTTCAAAATTAATTATAGAATTAAATTTTGATAGAAAATCTTGTCCTATAATTCCGTCTACATTTAATGGCAAATCGTTAAAAATGTAGAAGTCATGTGTAAATGATTCATTATTTTCGTTACGTAATATCAACTCTATGCACCCAGTAGATGTAATTTGACCACCAATACCATTTATGTGTGTCGTCTTAGGGCGAATAAACTCGCTCGATGCGTGAATCACGCTTTGTTTCACAGCAGACAATGATGCTCCGGTATCAATGAGCCATGTACACATATAGTCATCGATATACAGATGTATAGAGTTCATATTCCGATAAGTTAATATGTAATTAGTCGCGAAAAAACTGAAACTTTTCGGTTTCCTCCGATTTAGAACTATCTTGCGATTCATGTGTCACATTGACATGATGTTTTTTCGAATTGAAATTTTGCTGGCTATTATATCCACGGGACCTACTACGGCCTGAAAAATTACCACGACCCCGACCGCTACTACGATAATACGACGAATCGTAAAATGTCCTATTATTATTTATGTTGTTCCTGAAAAATGGTTTTCCGCGAAACGGTGTAGTGGTACCGCGCCTCGAAACACTCTGCCCTCGGTATCCATTATTTGGGTAACCCCTATTATTATTAAACATCCTACCTCGAGCTGAAAATATCTGTCCTGATGTGGAAGGCATATTTACCTCCTCATCTTTAGCACCTTGTATAGCTTCCTTTAATGAACTATAATTACGCGCAGCAATGACAGTACTAAGCCGCTCATTTCGCAACCCGTCGGCAAATTTTTGAATAGCCTGTTTTTCATTTAAGGGTTTTAATATCTTGTATGCTTCAGATTTGCCCTCGGCTTGTGAAATTGTTAGATCCACAAACAGTTGCTCTAAGTCTTTCCCATACTGATCTATAGACCTACCACCTTGATAAGCGGTATGCAACTTTTTTTGTAACGCGGTGTCCGATTTTTTTGTTAAAAGATGTGTTTTCATTTCAGCAACCATTTCGTCAACAGAACCATATGAATCTGCCAAACGCAATTTTGCACTATGTGATAGCCTAGTTTTTAAAACATATTTTATGAGAAGTGACGCATCCGTATCTAAAATCATAGTAGAATATAATTCTATTGCGTCAATTAATTGTAAAGTAACTTTTTCGGTGTCGTCCATTATTGGTAATAGACTAACCGCCACTCTCAAATCAAAATTGGGTTTGGTAGTCATGGTTTCGCTGCTATTTATACTCATCATTAAACTTTCTATATCAGCATAAATCGAGTCTATCTTATTTGACAAGTGTAAATCAACATCACTTAACGATATTTCGGCTTTTTCTACCTTATTAACATATATGTCAAATATTTCGGTATACTTCTTATAAATCTTTACTGCTTTTTGAAATTGTTTATTCGCAGCTTCACTATTCTGTCGCCGATGCGATCCAATTTTAATTAAATAAGTTCTTATATCTACCAACTGCACATATATATTTTGTAATTCTAACATTAGCTCTATATATTGAAAAACAGTAAAACATATTATAAAATAAAATATTACGTTTTGTAAAAAAAATAACCATAACGGAAAGTATCCTAAATACTAAAAGATAATTAATATAAAGTTCACTTACAGAATTTATTTGTCACCATTTGCACTTATTCGACACTTGTCCAAATTTCTCCACATCGTTAGTTATTAGCCGGGTCCTATTACACTGAAACTCGCTGCAAAGCAATACCCGTCGCTTGCCTTTCGATCTTCTTGGTAAGGCATTTATGTACTTTTTTCCATAAGTTGTACGCCAAGAAAATAGCACACATTACAATAACTGCAACCATCATATATCGCATTTCCATAGAGTAATCGCTCTCAGACATACTGGATTTCGCTTTATTTCCTTGTCCCTGTTGGGCAATTATTACCTCCTCATTGAATTCCTTGGATACTTGACTGCCCATTATAATTTTTAATTATTATATCCTGAAAAACTGAAACACTAAAGATCCTGGCATGGTCGCCATACGAAGCTAGACGTGCTTCACTGGTAATAGGTAGATTACTACATTTATGTAAAGGCGAATAAATGAAAAGACAACCGGTCAGTTTAACGTATGAAAGTATATTGTTAAAATAAATGATCTTATGAGCTAGGTACAAATACAATAATTAGGTTGCACGCGTACACCATATACGGAAAGTTCAATATACACTTAGTCATACATCACATATGAGTAAATTTCTTTTTGTTTGATCGGTTTCATAAGTTGGTTGTTTGATTTGAATATCGGTCGAGAAAATGCGTGAGTAGTGCGCAAAACTTGTATGAAGCAGGAATCTTTCATAATTAGTCTACAATTTTTGTGACTACCATACATGCACTTGGTTCGAAATATAAATTACGTATATGAGCATGATTCATAGGTATCAGCAGTCCCTAGTAGCTCGTTACATATAGCTGGTATACCTAAATAGGTATTGGACAGTTAGGCAAATAGAACGCACTGACTACAACCGCTTTCAGATCTGACGTTTTTTCTCTTCTGACCTATATGAGAAAACTTTCTAGGCAATTATCTAACTAGACGTATGAGCAAATTTCCTTTTGTTTGATCTTTCATAAGTAGGCTGTTTGATTGGAATATCGGTCGGGAATCTGCGTGTGTAGAGCGCAAAACTTGTATGAAGTAAGAATCTTTCATAATTAATCTAACATTTTTGTGCATACCATCGAGGCACTTGGTTAAAAAAATAATTATTGTATTAGCATCGTTAATAAGTGCCAGCAGTCCCTAGTAGCTAGTTTCAGATTGCTAGTTTAATAGATAATGCTTGCAATTCCATCTTTTGACTCATATAAATGTCATTAAATCTTTCCGTAATCACACTAATATTATAAAGGCGAGAGATTGTGAGTGTGTGAATGTGTATGTTTCTTCTTCACGTACAAACTGCTGGAGCGATTTTTATAAAATTTGGTATGGAGTTAGCCTTAATCTTTAATTAACACATAGGCTAGCTATAGACACACATAGGCTAATTTATAAAGTTTAACGCGGGTAAAACCGCGAGGCACAGCTAGTATATAATCATTCGCAGCATAAGCAGTTTCAATAGTTTGAAATTTCATTGTATGCCCTGTTACTGTGACCAATTAGGCGCATTAGGAGCATGGGTCGAATCATACATTTTTACTCAGTATTTCGTGCTAAAAGTAAAATTTCACAAGTAAGTTTTATTTAACGGGGACATACATTATGTGTGTCTGTTTCTGTGCATCACATTAAAAATGATTGATTTTGTGTGCGTTTGTGAGTGCGAGTGTGTGTGTGTGTCATTTTAATGATAATGAGGTATTGTAACAATGAGGTAGAGGATCATTGTAGTAACAAAATTATAGTTGAACGAAAGTGGAGAAACAAGGGAAAAACGTAACTAAAATAGTATGAATATTAAAACCAAACCGCGTGCGAACCAAGCCCTTATACCTTTTAACGAGTTACTAAATCGCTCCCGATTTAATGATTTTATTAGGTAAGCACTCAGATAAACTTAACTTTTAAGCTTTATGTCTTCAAAAGGTAAGGACGTTTAGGTGTTCATTGCGAACCAAGCATTGTGATTATTAAAAGCGGATGACGGTATTGGAGCAATAACCAATCACATTATTGCATTTGGATTAATTGATAATATTTTTTGTTTTCGGTTTGCTTTTTTGTAAAGCTCGCGACACCTGAGGAATGAGGCTTGAATGTTCCTGAAAAAAAAAGAGCATATTTTTTTAACGAGAGTAGTTTTATTTATTCATCATCATCTCAGTCGAATAACATCGACCAGTAGAAGAAGGCACCCCCCATATGCTTTAATTTCCATGCTTGGCGGGCGGGTTGGCGATCTCAATGTTAATGGTAATAGTATACGTACTATGACATACATATTGAGATCGCCAACCCGCTCGCCAACGGGCAGCAACGTTTTTCTATGGAAAGACGTTGCTGCCCGTTGTCTGTGGGATATTCCTTCGGGACGACTAGGTGAGTTCAACGCCCGCGCACGGCATGGGATGAGGTGGTGATATTCTTTGCCGTCAGCCATCTTCCTTCCACGGCCAACTCTTTCATAAACAAACTTACTGAATCAGTCTTACATGTAAGCGAAGTGACTTACTATATGTATTAAGAGAGACCTTTTCTGTGTCACCTTCCTATCCTCCTTCATCTTACTCCTTCAGTCGCCTCTTATCAGATGTAGGATATAACCACAACCCTATTATTTTTCCGGAACCATAGAGCTTAACTGACATTTAGTTAATCAGATAGTGAGTGAGATAGTTCAGACTGGTAATGTATTGCCAAAGATTGCTAAATATATCAAATGCCTTTACCCTTTTCACGACTAAGGCTGATGTGTTCTTAATTGTGGTTTTCGATTAAAATAAAATGTTTGACGATACTATTCTCGGTCAATATCGGCGATCTGATCAACGAATGCCAGGGATACGGTGTTTTGTGTATGCCAAAAATAAAACACAAAAACTGGAGAGGTGTCAAGGGACACCCGGATGGAACGAAGTTATATCTTATTATTTATTATGTACAAAATACACTCAACAAAAATAATCATCGCGACACCACACTGTTCAATGCGAAATAGAAATGAAAATATCTGGCTTGCTTTCTATAAGAGAGAGAGAGAGTGAGAGACAGACAGACAGAGAAACATGCGCACGCCGCACAGCTGCAAAAAGTGTCGTGACAACTTTTCGTAAGAATTTTTTCCGTCTAGCCCCCTTTCACAATGCGCTATAAGGAACTTCGTACCAATAAATTTTTACTATGAGCTTTTTTACTATGAGTTGGAGATTTATAGCGTTTATGTATTGATTAATTGGATAGAATTAATTACTTGTTTGAAATTGTTAATTAATTAATTCTTTAATTTATTATAAGCATAAGAATATAGCAGAACATTTTCCATTAAAGATGTCGATTTTAGTCAAAAAAAATGTAACCTACTATAAATATTCAATATAACCTTTCTGATATTATCCGGATTCAGAAATCGATAGACATAAATTAAAAATAGGTTTTAATTTTTTTTAAACTAAACTATTCATAATGTGCATTATACTTCAGTTAAATATTTATAGTTGTATTAAATGTTTAAATAAGTCCACAGCCAAGATTTGAACTCCAAAAGTTTTGTTTTGGTAGACGGCTCAAGACCCCGCTGAGCTAACTGTAAATGTCAAACTAAATGGTGATAAACTTATATTACCCGGCAATGTATGGACTTATCATTATTTTTATAAAGCACGGTATGATTTTTAAGCACATACTAGTGGGCGTTTAACTTGGGTTAAACGCCACTAGTAAAGATATTATGTAGACCAGCGTAGCTAGCATGGCAGACTCAAGTCCTGCAACAGCTTTTGACTATTCAAATCACAAACACACGAGTCCTTGACTGCGAGCAAAGATATTGGTCGAACGCTGTAGAGACACATCAGTCGCTTCATTATCCTTGTAAGTCATATTCTATGGTGCTATTAAAAGTAATGTTCTCCGAATAAGACTGCCATTTCCACTCAACCTAAGAAAATTAATAGTTGGCAGTAAATATTTATGAATACTGGTACACAATACTAAACACACACAACTCCATATAATACACTATTATTAACAAAGGAAACAAATGATGTCAACCACCTATTAACCCATATTTGGTGTGTAACTCATAAAATGCACAATGGTACTTGCGAATAAATTTTGCTAGCGTATATTATATATGCCTGCCTCGAAAATTAAGTAGCATGCCCCCATGTTTGACTCCGCTGTTTAACATCTACAGAGATTAGTAAACTATTATAACGTATACTTACTTATTATAAATATTAATGAGTTCATAAATTACAAAAGACAAATGTATAAGGGATTCTTGACCCTTATGTATGACAGTTTTTGTTTTTTATTTTAGATTATAGATATGTATTGTACAACATATTTTCAACACAATATGAATTGTTAAGAAACAAATGACTTATAACGCAGACATATAAATACGTGGTTCGTATAATGTTAAAAAGTCATTAAATATTTAAATTAAAATAAAATTGTAAAAGTTAATTTTATGACTTTATAAAAGCACGTGTAAATAGTCCGCAAATGTTTCTAGCAATATAGTTAACTCATAATGTCAGCCACTGCCAATAGAATTATGTCCACCATTTGGAGGTACGAGTATATTCGATAATCGCTTCGCTTGGCAGACAGGTGGGCAATTGCAGTATGATGGTCATAGTACACAGAGAGAAGCGGCTTCCAGTTCTCTGGTAAGTACTCTCTCGGGAAGACTTGCTGCTAATTGCTCTTAACAGCGATTGATTATTTTGTTTATGGTAAATAATCTGCACCTATGATAACATTTGCTGCCCGTGCGCTGTGAAATCGACCGGAGCACATACCTATATATTCATTCATAGTTTATCGACGAAAATAAAAATAATATTCAGTTCGTTACCTAGCCGGCGATTTCAATTTAATTGCATCACATGAAAAATGGTGACAAACAAGACCTTCTCTCTTCAGAAGTATAAAGTCCGAGGTGTGATTTTTTTTAAAGACTACGCCCGCTTTATCTTATCTCTGTGTCGCGGGGTACTTTACAAACATATAAAAGAAACAGACTCATAACAACTATTTATGGGTCACACAAATAGTTGTCCGGCGCGGGACTCGAACCCGGGACACGAAGCGATGAGGCGACTGTCTTAGCCGCTGCGCTACACATGCAGTCAATTAAATCCACAATTTTAGTCAGTAGTCTTTTTCCTGTTGTTATTGCATAAAGCCGTGTGGTTTCTGGCTTAAAATTAATAGCAGGGCCACCCATACCACACCGTGGGTTTCGTAAAAGGCGACTAAGGGATACAGCAGGTAGTCGGGCAGCAGCGCCACCTGTGTACTATAGCTACCACCTAACTTTGGTCACCAACTCGCATGCCAAGCGCGGTGACTACGGCAAAACGTTCTAAATGGCACCGATATAGAAACCTCGGTAAAAGTCTATTGCCAACAGTGGATGATATTGGGCTGATTATACGGTCACCGTAGCCTAGTTGGTAGTGCTCCTGCCTACGAAGCTGGTGGTCCTGGGTTCGAATCCCGGTAAGTGCAAATATTTGTGTGATGAGCACGAATATTTGTTTCTGAGTCATGGATGTTTTCTATGTATATAAGTATTTATCTATCTATATAAGTATGTATATCGTCGCCTGGTACCCATAGTACAAACTTTGCTTAGTTTGGGGCTGGGATGATTTGTGTGACATTGTCCCGAGATATTATTATTATATATGAAAGCCAGTACTAAATCAGCTTACAATTTCTTTTTATTTGTAATATGTCATATTTAAAACAATAGCAAAACCATGAGCCAATTAAATTGGCTTATGGTTTTGTCAGTAGCATACTAAACTGATAATGAGGTGTCATATCCGATTACCAGGAGGCACCAAAAAGGGTTATTGAAGACTTGCTCCTTCCCCGTAGGTGATAGCGTGATAATATGTAGCCTATATGTTGACACGACCTCTTAGTAATATTCATGCAAAATTTGAAGTAAATCCATGCAGTACTTTTTGAGTTTAGCCCGGTCATACATACAGACAAACAGACAGAAATTCTAAAAACTATATTTTTGGTTTCGATATTGACTGCAGATCACGCCCCAAGTATCCTTTTACAAAATAATCAATTTACAGTTTAGACTCTCCTACAATTTTATTATATGTAATATTATATGTATAGATAATATTACGATAGTGTTACATGCCGTACTTTGGTGTACTTGTAAAGTCGCCAGTCCTGCGCTAGAGCGACAGATTAAAGGGTGACTTTTTAAACGCTAGACTTGTTGCTGCTGACATTATGGCATGTGCCGAACAAGTTAAAGCATGAATAAACTTGCTTTTACCGTCAGTTATTTAAGATCCACTATAGGACTATGTAGTAGCAAATGAAATGAATCAAAAATAATAATCATTACGACGTTCTTCTGGACTGACAATGAGACAATTTACTCCTGAATTGAATTTGATTTGCAGAAATTTAAAAAAATGTACTTACAACTAGAAGCAATCACGACTCAGAAAATCTATTCGAGCGATAGACTATTAAATTGTTGACGCAAATAGTTCGTACATTAGTCGTCCAAAAGTGCATTACCAGTTTTGTTAAAAGCAGATGAACCAGGTTTATTATAATATTCCCATACAGCAGTGCGTTTATGTGATTATGTGCTGGTGGTCATAACGTACACATCAAAGTACCTAAAGTCGATAAAGATTTATATTTGATCGTGTAATACGAGTATATTCTGGATCATTTACACATGAATTTGTGGTCATTTACTATAAATCCGTCTTGATACAGATCTATGTAAAACAAGGGCATTCTTTAGGATATATATATATATTTTTAAATAGACGACGCCCGCGTTACTGAATCTAATCCCTGTGTCGCGTGGTACTTTTCAAACATAATTATAATAGATGAACACAAATTACATCCTGACTCAGAACAACTATTTATGGGTCACACAAATAGTTGTCTGGCGCGGGACTCAAACCCGAGACACGAAGCGGCGAGGCGACTATCGTTGCCACTGCGCCACACGTGCAGTCGAATTACGAATATATACGATTACTACATAAAAGAATCAACGTCATGTTGAATGCGACTGTTGGTCACTTATATCTGATTTTCATTCACAATGCTCTGTAAACTCTCAAGTCTGTTTTGCTTAATAGGAGATAAATATCGAATGAACGCACTATTAACTTTTAACAAATGCCCAAAAATGTATAGCTTAATGTCATTTTATTACTCTGTGAAACTGCTACTGAACTTATGAAGCAACTGTACCTGTGCCGTCAATAATGCACTGCATTATTGACGGTGACGTCAAACCATTAAGGCAGTGCAGACGATCCAATATAGTGTCAATGGCGCCGTAGCTACTTGTTATAGGATTGTTTCATCGGGGTTGAGATAGAAATAGATTTTCTTTGTATTGTTTTTTCAGAACCGGTTTTCCTTTCAAGTGAAACGGATAAGTTGGATAGTTTGAAGCTTATTTATAAAGTTCTGTCTATTGTGCTTTTGTTTGTTATATTTTATTTTCTATGCAGGGAAGCCAAGTCTTTAGTCATATGGTTATTATAATATGACTAGCTGTGCCCCGTGGTTTTGCCCGCCTTAAACTTTATAAATGTGTTAATGCCTATGTGTAATTCAGGGTGCCAACTAAATCTATACCAAATTTTATGAAAATTGCTCCAGCCGTTTAGAAGTGAAGAAGTAACGAACATACACACTTACAAACTTTCGCCTTTATAATATTAATGTGATTATTCTCCATTATCAAAATACTTGAAATATTGGTGCTCTTTATTTGCTGGTAATTTATGGCTCAGATTAATTTAATTAAACTGAATGAGTTTAATTAAATTAATCTGAGCCGTGTCATTAGTTAATCATCCCAGTTTACTGGTAGCATTGCCATGCTTAGCTATTGAACAAATTATTCACCGGCATTCCAAGAACAGCCGTGCCAGTAACAGTGACAATATTGAATTCCGTCTTTATACTTTAGCGGCCCTCTGAGCTGTGGCCTGAACCCCACAAGGCCCCACAAGAGTGGAATTCTCAGCGCAAGGGTGCCCTGAAAATACCACACCTAAGTTATCCTATTGTTTGAGAGTCTTCTGTATTCTACAATATGATAATAGTACAACATTTTAAAATAGTAGGCATTTAACTTGTTATTTAAATTGTATGTCAAACAGACCATGGACGGACTAGTCAAAAAATCGAATTAATTATTGTTTATAACTACATTGGTGACTCCGTCAAACATTTTCTGACTAAGTCGGAGATGTTTTCAACAAAGATCAGGTCAGAAAATAGATGTGTTCGTTTACTATCGGCAAAAGAGGTGTGCAAGGATCGTGACAAATGGAAATCCGTTGTCTCTGCCTACCCCTCTGGGAAACAGTCGTGAGTCCATGTATGTATATTTATGTACATCATTGTAACCTTGTCAAGTAAAAGTTTATGTTGAAACCCAAGTGCTGAAGAAATTTGATTATTTCACTTCATTATTTACTTAACGACACCTCTTCAATATTTTCTGAACTATAGTTTGGATATAATAGTTTGGAAAATATACAACCTACGTACATTAAATTGCGTGATTCTAGTTTTTATTTAAAACTTATTGCGGTTTAATAGCTTTGCACATTTATCATCTCTGTAGCGCAAAGACTGTAGTGTATAAACTGTTTGCGTTACTTTCAGTGTAATATAAAACTTACTCACCGTTCCCGATACTATAAATAGTGCAGTGCTTGCCAAGTTACATTTAGAACTTGTCATGCAAAGAGGAAAAATGTTTTCTCTATTTGTCGTTAAAGACTTTTTAGATCCACTTTGTGTAAATACGTTGTAGTAAAATGTAAGTACTGTGTAACTGCAAGTATATTTATAAGAAAAAATTGTAGGAATACATATTATGTAGCATAAATATTACTTACAAAGTGTAATAACAGGAAACAAATAAACTTATTTATATTAAAATAATAAAAAAAAGAAAATGAAGGCCAATAAGAAAAATATACATATCAACAAGGTGTAGTATATGTGGTTGACGTAACTAATAAAACCAAGCGCCTTAACTTGCTTCGGCTACTTGTTTCACACCTTGTATATAACATTAATAATAAGTATTATAACAATAAAGTTTAATACAAAACGTGTAAAATGCCACCACATTAGAGCTGCCATCGTGTCTTATCCTGGATTGCGCTGGCCCCCTCTTGCAGAATAAAACTGGAGCAAAAAAAAAAAAATAAAAAAATGTGAGCCGTCACGGGACGCCTGGCAGATGTGAAACATCGACATTATTTTGTAAAAGTAATATGCAGAAAAGAACATATTGTGATAGGAACTAAATATATCATAATGATAAAATAAAAAGTCGATTGCGCATGCGTCACGGCATGCGTCGCCACGCCAGAAATCTGTTTTACGTGCGGCTATAGATGTTTCACATCAAAAATATGTCCAAATATGTTTAGCTGTGTAACATCTCCGACCAATGTCGGGGGTAAAATAGCAAGACAAACAATAAAAAAATACTGCAAGTATAGCGCATCGGTTATAACAGTCGCCTCGCTACTTCGACAGCTATTTGTGGGACCCATGTACAGTTTTTCTGAGTCTGGATGTTCTTTGTGTCCGTCAATTATATGTTTGTAAAGGGACCGCGACACAGGGATTCCTTTCCTAGTTCGGGCGTTATCTAAAAGAAACAACGGACTTTTACTATCTGCCTATGTCTCTTGGGAACACATTGTTCGTTCACTCGAGCGACTGATAGCGAGCGAGGTAATATGAAAGTTTTGGGTTGTCAAATGATACAAACTTCAAAGAAACAGAGCTTTATAAATCGCATAGGTGATCTCAAGGTACAGGTAAACCATTAAGACATCTAATTAAAGGTATAGTACAAAATTTTCTTTTCTCTATTCGACTGGGGAAATACATCCTTTTTCAGAATACATTTTAGGTGATAGTATAAGTATAGATAAGACTGAAGATAAATCAGAGGTGATGCTGACGTGTTTATATTATCAGTTTGTTAACTATAATATGGCATTATCCGTAATAGAAAGTATAATTCAATCTGCCAGTGAATCGTCCTGGTCGAATTTCGGCCGAAACGGTCAGTCTTAATAGATACAAACTATCTTCGCAGGATATATTAAAGTGCGCAAGGATGTGTGCAAACGCAGGGCACTTTCTAATCCATCACTATCATGGTTCGATGGGAGGACTAGCGATACGACCGGAAAGAGGTCAGGTAGAGGAGCGACGGCTTTACGTATTCAATCTGCCAGTAAATAACAATAATATAAATATATGTCCTCCTGTTCGAATTTCGGCCTCAATAGAGACTAACTATCTGTGCGGGACATATTATAGTGCGCAAACGTCTACACAAACACAGGGCCACTCTCTATTCCATCACTCGCATGCTTCGATGGGAAGACTAGCGACATGACTGGAAAGAGGTCTGAGGCACGGAGTATACATCTGCCATCACATACTATTGTTGTTATATATAGAATTATTCGCCATGGAAAATGTCTTCTATTTGTAGTATTCTATCTGCCAGTAAATATCAGTCAGAATTTAATGGCAGCAGGTATACCTTCAATTGGTAGAAAATTCTTGTTCGATATTTTGACACGTTTGAATTTGTATTTTTATACCGTGTAAATCCAGGTCAACTGATGATAGATAGATTTATGTGTATTGGGCTTTAAGATAAATGTAATATATCATACAAGAGCAATCCATAATCACTACATTTAACGAGCAACACGTGTTATTGGCATGTCTACGTGACACAACTATTGAGTCCGTTCAGGCCAGAAAGAATCGCCTACTCTTTGTAGGCGATTCTCTCTAGCCTGGACTCGATAGTTCTCAATAGTTCCATCACGTAGACATGCCAATATGTATAACGTATAACACAACAAACGTCAAACAAGAATTAAAGTTACCATCACTTTTTAAATTATGAACTTAAACTTTATAAATTATAGCCTGTATATTACTAACACAGTGAAGCCTATGTAGTTCTAAAATAAAGGAGTATTATTCTATTATTATGGTAATTCAGGGTGTCAGCTAACTCCATACCAAATGTTATTAAAATTGCCCCAGCTGTTTAGACGTGAAGAAGCAACAAACATACTTACAATCTGACGCCATCATAATGTTAGTGTGATTTTCTTTAAAGCTTGCGCCTTTTTTGCAGTGCTTTTACAAAGTTCGCGGTAACCCATACCGATGGGCTTCATTCCATCATTCACAAGAAAACGGCCTTGCTCCTGAGCAGAATAAGAGACAGTCACAATAGCATCTTGAAGGCTGTGGCGGCCGATAATTCCTCCACCATAGTAAGACAATTTGTGAGAAAACTTATACCCTGGTATTTCGTTGTTCTAGTGGATGGATGATCCTCTCATTATTACTAACAAAACTGTATAAGTGTAAACCTGTTATTAACAATTTATGGATATTTTAGTTTTCCGAAATAAAATTATTTAATTCATTTATTTATTTAACTAATATCTATATACACACATCAACAAAGTCTAGGGATACGTTATTTTGAAATCAAACATGGCTTTATTGTTTAAAACCTATTTAGTTTCCTTAAAAAGTTTATTTACAGATTTAAACCTTGTCTAATCTTTATTCAAAATTTAAAAATTAAAATGAGAAACAAATGAAAACACGCAAAGCACAGCGCAATCTTGAGTTGTATCTAATTTCAAGAAGTTGCATTAAAATTTTTTTTGCGTGTTAATTGAAGAAAACCTGATTAATTGTTTTATTTTCTTTTCTCAATTGGTTGTGTAAGCTTTTTAGCGTCATGCCACGCCATCATTTGAGTCGAGATGAAATGTTACGGGCAGTTGGCATGTTACAAAACGGTGCTATTCAACGCGTCGTTGCTGAGTCTCTGGGCACAAGCCAAAATGTGGTATCCAGGCTGTGGTCACGTTATCGCGCTACTGGAGATGTGGCAGAACGGCACACAGGTAGATATCGTGTTACCACTCAGAGACAGGATCGATTTCTCCAAATGACCGCCAGAAGACTACCCAATATCACAGCGATGCAACTAGTGCAAAGGCTCCAGGAGGGTCAGCAGCTGCTGGTGAGCGACCAAACCGTGCGAAGGAGGCTGCATGAAGTTGGTCTTCATGCTCGCAGACCGCTACGAGTCCCAGCGCTGCGACGTGGCAATCGCGGTAGGCGACTTTTATGGGCTCAAGAACATTTGACATGGAGTGATCAACAATGGTCATTGGTGCTGTTCACTGATGAGTCCCGCTATGGATTTCATCCAGATTCGAGACGAACACGCGTTTGGAGAACTCCAGGCAGGGTCAGCCGTCTCCGACATCCACAGGAGGTCCACTCTTACCAAGGCGGGACAATTATGGTGTGGGCAGGAATACGAATCGGCGGACGAACCCAACTCATTTGGATTCAGGGCAGCATGACTGCCCATAGATACCGTGAGGAGGTAGTAGAACGTGTCATTGTCCCGCTCAGGGCCCTAACGGGGCAAGAATTTCAGCTCATGCATGACAATGCACCTTCCCATACAGCGCGGCTGGTGAGGGCCGCCCTTCGAGAACACGATGTTCAGGTATTAGATTGGCCTCCACAGTCGCCAGACTTAAACCCAATTGAACACGCCTGGGACATGTTACAGCGAAGAGCATTGAGGGATTTTCCGCCCAACTTGACAACAGAAGAACAACTTTTCGAACATTTAAAAAGAACTTGAGACTGCATACCCCAGCAAGACATTGACACCTTAATTTTAAGTATGGAAAATCGTTGCCGCTGTGTGATTAATGTTAGAGGAGGAAATACCGATTACTGATTATCAGATTTGGTAAGATTTTTATTCATTTAATTCGATTGAATAATTTTATAAGAATAAAATGTTTTTGTTCACTCAGTAATTTTCTATGGCTTAATTAATTTAAGACTTTTATTAATTAGAAAAACAAAATCGCATCGTGTTGTTAATGTTTAAATATCGGCCATGAAATTATCTTTAATTCTTCCATTTACAGTCATAACAAAATGTTTATAGTTTTCTAGATAATCAATGAAATGTTCAATATCCCTAGATTGTGTTGATGTGTGTATTATAGACAATATGAGCTTCGCTTCGACTAGTATGTTGTCCTTATAAAGTACTTTAGTAACACTGTTATGACTCTTCATCATTATCATCAACATTGTATCTGCCGAAAGACGTCCACGGCTGGACATTGGCCTCCCCAAAGATCTCCACAATTGCACAATTGCTGGTCTTGCGATTCCTGCATCAAGCGGCTTCCAGCGAACCTCACAAGATCATCGAACTATTTTGTAGGGGGCCTGCATACATTGCGTATTCCGATTAGAACTCTTATGACATGAATTTTGTTACACCTTATGTACGTGATCACGAAATGATAAGTACGCCTCTTATTTCCTCTGGGAATAGCGATAAAACCGTTAGTTACACGTGAGAGGAGGCGTTCATAGATAATGGCTCCCACCGGTACGTAAGCCATCCGCAAGATTAATCAGGAGTATATAGATGACTTGACTTTCTCCTTGGTCTAGCGGTAGCATTACCAAGCAGTAATGCATCCTGGGTACACATTTTGACGGTCACCGTAGCCTAGTTGGTAGTGCTCCTGCCTACAAAGCTGGTGGTCCTGGGTTCGAATCCCGGTAAGTGCAAATATTTGTGTGATGAGCACGAATATTTGTTTCTGAGTCATGGATGTTTTCTATGTATTTAAGTATTTATCTATCTATATAAGTATGTATATCGTCGCCTGGTACCCATAGTACAAGCTTTGCTTAGTTTGGGGCTAGGGTGATCTGTGTGACATTGTCCCTACATAATTATTATTATTATTTTGGGTCAAGTGTTATTAGAACTTTGACAGCAAGGAAAACACCCAGTGGCAGTAGTTGCCAGTGTCACATGACCATGACTGCCTCGTTGGACGGTAGCGTGTTTATCCGCAGATAATGAAGTCCTGGGTTCAAATGCCGGATCGGCCTGAAAAGTGATTTTGGGAAGTTTCTGTTAAGAAAATTTCTCAATATCAGCCCGAAGTCTGGGAATTGGCGGTATCATACCCCCGTGACTCGGAGAGCATGTTAAGCCGTCGTTTCCTGTACCTAACTTCTTTCATGTATTTGCACTCATACTTGTGCACTATAATATGTCCCTTGCTAGTCTCCATTGAGACCGGCCGCTTTAGTATAATTCAATTAGGACAATATTATTAATGTTTTTAAACTTTCGCGATTAGTACACATTTTTATATACTGTGGACACGGGTCTCAATCGCGATAAAGATATAGTCAAATAATTACCTCGGTTACCCGACGTTTTGGCATGAATTGCACCGAGGGTAGATACCGAAATCCGAGCTTTACGGAGACGACGCTGCCGAGCCACACCAGTCGACCCGTGAACCACGGCTGGTGCAATCCATGCCGAAACGTCGGGTAACCAAGGTAATTATTTGCCTATATCTTTATCGCGATTGAGACCCGTGTCCACAGTACACAATGTGGAGCAGGACGATTGACATTCCTCTAAACCACGTAAAGAATGGCATGCTCTTTACCCGTATACAAAAAATCAATCAAATCCAATGAATACTTTAGCCACAGGAAATTATTTTTCATTTTCATAATTTTTAACATGATGTAGATCGGAGTCCGTATATAGTCCGTAACAGGTAAACGGCCGCCGCCCGCTGCACGCCGCAAGTGACTTTTCGTAGATAAAGCGTGTTTACTTTTTATGCAGTTGATTCTACTATTTATTTTGTTTGAAAATTGCAATTTTAAAATTTTCCATTAACCACTAATCTTCGTGTCTTAAAATGTTTTGATGGACTAGTACTGTGCTCGTTTTAATTTAATGTCGTAGTTCCAGATCCACATTGTATAAAAATAGGAGGACATTAGAACTTATGTATACTAACATAACTTGTAAGATATATTGTTACTAACACTATGGATCTGCTGGTCTGAAAATAAATGATTTTTATTTTTTATTTTATTTTAATTTTATTTATTAGTATATAAAAACTACAGTTTAGAAAGAAGAATTAAAAAGAAACTTATAATAATATACATACAAAATACCTAATTAAGATTTATTTGTTTCAGGTAAGCCGACTGGTCAGTTTAAAATCATTTTTAAAAGGTAACGTTCTCAGCTGATTTTCTGTTTCAAATTATGATTCTGTCACTTCAGTTCTGTTCTTTGTTACTTACTTAATGTTCAAACTCCCGGGCCATATAATTCGAAATAATTGATAGGTAAAATCTAAGTCTACTGTTTTAGAGAATGTAGATTGCTTATGCCCAGTTTCTTCATTCAAAATAACAGACGTTTATGTACCATATACCTAAAACATATTTAAAAAATTAACTGCACGTATGTATCTTCCGAAAGATGGTTATAAAGTCAAATCGATTATATTTTTAAATGACGCATTGTAGTTGTTAAGAGTTATTACTTATTAGCTACGGAAGTCAAAACTAATTAGTATTGTTAGCTCTCTTTCTCTAACGTAGGTTAAGGCAAAAAGCAAAGGCAAAGCAAAAACCCAGAACATTTTTATTTTTGTTATTTTAATTTAGCCGTGTGTATTAATTAAGCACTCTAAATTTTCCTAAACAGTTCAATTAATTTGACAGTTCTAAAATTAAAGTTTAAATAGTGAAGACATATAAAACATAAAACGCGCTTGGTTAGTCCAAATTTGCATTTTGATAAATCGAACTAATATCAAAGTAAGCATGGTTTACATTTAATCCAAAGGCAAGTATATACTTATTTGGATGTACATTGATGAATGATTTACAACCAATAAAATGTATACTTGTGGTTTACTATACATTTGCTTTACGAGTTACGTCATAACTGGTTATAAATCATCTTAAGATAACTCGGATTTATAGGCAAGATGCATTACTGGTGAATTTAGTATAACGTTCCCGTTATCGTTTGGGAGCCACTGAAGCTGACAGTTAAACCTTCAAAGGATTGTAAGATTATGTTATTCGGTACCATCATTACTTCGGTGCTTTAATACCTTGTAACTGATTCATGATGAAGTTTGCGCACAACTAGGATAGACATAAACTCAGTTGAGGTGACGTCAATGGATAAATTTGAAATTGGAAAACTGCCCTTGATGCCAACTTAATAAAGAAGCTTGGATTAAAAAACAAATCGACACAGCATAAGCTGTGTCGATTTGTTTCACAGACGATAACTGTATGCAAGTTAGGATAGGATACAAGGTCTTCAATTACATAATACTTGTTACCAATTGGCTTGGAGTTTCTCTGGCAGATCGAATCAAAAATGCTGAGATTCGTAGGCGAACCAAAGTAACCGACATGGCTTGCACTAGGTGTTGAATAATAGAATCGTCATGTAAGTACAAAGCGTTATGCTCCCTCTTCCTTTCTGTGTGAGTGCATATGTGTGACTATCGAGATTCGAGCAGAGGTGCAAAATACGCCGCTAGCTTTACAACTTCCATATGAAACGCGAGGAAATACTCGTATCATTAAAACTTCCTGAACACCCTTAGATAGCATGCCTTTCCGCGTTGAAAAACTTGAATCATAATAAAATTAATTAATTTTATAATGAATATATAAAAGTATGCTAAGATGGTTTGGCCATTTAGAAAGGATGAATGAAAGAAGATTGACAAAACAAGAATACTTGGACTGTTTGAGTGGGACAACCGGAAGGGGAAACCCTCGTCTAACATTATCTGGCCAAATCGGAGAAGTTCTCAAGAAAGGGCAGGTCATAAGTACCCTAAACCGGCGAGCATGTATATAATGATAGTAATCGAGGCAAAAGAGGTGTGCAAAGATCATGACAAATCGAAATCCGTTGTCTTTGCCTACCTCTCTGGGAAACAGGCGTGAGTCTATGTATGTATGTATGAATATATAAATGTTAATATTATTCTGGGCCATCCTTCACAAACGCCCATTTCATCCCAAACTAAGCAGAGCTTGTACTATGTATACCAGATAACTAATATACTACATATACTACTTTCCTTTTGTAAACATACTTATATAGATAATTACACCCGGACTCAGGACAAACAGACACGTGTACAGAAATAGCTGCCAAATAAATAAGCATACATTTATTATGTACGTTCTGTTTAACAAGTTTTTAATGAAAATCGTGCTCGTACGATTAATTGCGAGTAGCCTTGCAATGGACCTAGCTTAAGAGAGCATAGCTATTGTTTGCTCCAATAGTAACTCCCAATATTTTCAATTAACTGCAGGCAATATGTTATTAACGTCATAATGTTGTGATCTTGCGCCTAGGTAATGTCTCCGGAACTCATCAAGTAGAGTGGAAAAATCGGCAACTCGTGAGTACTGCCATATATATCGTGAACCAATCCATCGTTAAATACCTTTTTCTATATTTATACCTTGAATAAACCTAGTAATATACGAGTACCCTTTAAATTATTCTGCTCCAGAATCACAGACGACTGATATGTTTCACAGTTTGCCTGTGAAAGATTATTATTACCATTATATATACAACTTGTAACTTAATTAACGCACATCCTGAAAATAGTTTGTTTAGAATCGTTTACTGAATCGATTTATATCATTTTTAATATAGGTATTTTTTTTCCAAAATAATTAAAACTACGGAAATTATTGTCATATTAACCCGGTACAGTCAAAACAAATTGAAATGGACCGTCAGTCACAGTAATAAGACTTTTAAATTCGCAGTTTTATTTGTATTCATACAAATTCCATCATTCAATACAAAATAAAGAAAAATAAACTTTATTCCAAGAACCTAAATTAGTAAATAACAATGCATATTATACATGTTATATAAAAAATTCAGTGTATGTATTATGATTACAACATAATATTCTAATTGGGGTGTCTGAGGGTGTGCGTTAATTACGTTACATGTTGTACATAAGCTCTTGAAAAAGAAAGTTAATAAAGATAAAGAAAATAGTTTATAATTCTTATTGTGTTTTTACTAATAGATATTAAAGAAACAAACAGTTCTCGTTACTATTACAAACTCTATTAGGTAAATTTATTTAGAATAATATCTCATATTAAGATAATATAATGAATAATTGCCTTGTTGGTCTAGCCGTAGTGAGTTTAACGGTAAATAATGTGGTCAAATCCCGGGACGCGCCAAAAAGCTATTTTGGGATTGTTCTGTAAAAAAATCCCAGCATCAGCCCGAATTCTTAGGGTTGGCGGTGTTTCCGTGCCATGGAGAGCCAGTAAGCCGTCGAGCCTATACTTGACCTCTTTCCGGTCGTGTCGCTAGTAGTCGATGGGAATGATGGAATAGAAAATTCCCGTGTTTGCGGTAACACTTGTACCGCGCAGATGGCAAGTCTCCATTGAGTGTGGCCGCCGTGGCGGAAATTCAACACGCAGGACATCATTATTATTTTATTAATTCTTCTAAATACACTCGGGAAGAAATACTTGAAGCTTATAGCAATGTTATATATAAAGTAAAGAGTAAAGCTTTTATACAGAGCACTTTATTCACTTTAGTAACATACTAGCTGTGCCCCGCGGTGATACCCGCGTTAAATTTTATAAATTATAACAGCTCCTCCCCCGTATGTGATAATATGTAGCCTATATGTTGACTCGACCTCTTAGTAATATTCATGCAAAGTTTAAAGTAAATACATGGTGTACTTTTTGAATTTAGCCCGGACATACATACGGACAAACAGACAAAAATTCTAAAAACTATATTTTTGGCTTCGATATCGATTGTAGATCACGCCCCAAGTATCCTTTTAAAAAAATATTCAATGTACAATTTTGACTTTCCTTTTTATTAGGGTTCCGTAGCCAAATGGCAAAAATGGAACCCTTATAGATTCGTCATGTCCATCTGTCTGTCTGTCTGTCCGTCCGTATGTCACAGCCACTTTTTTCCGAAACTATAAGAGCTGCACTGCTGAAACTTGGTAAGTAGGTGTATTCTATGTACCGCATTAATATTTTAACACAAAAATAGAAAAAGAACAATAATTTTGGGGGGTCGCCATACATAGAACTGAAACTCAAAAAAATTTTTTTCGTCGCCATATTTCGTTCCCATACATGTGGGATGTCTATGGATAGGTCTTCAAAAATCATATTGATGTTTCTAATATCATTGTTGTCTAAACTGAATAGTTTGCGCGAGAGACACTTCCAAAGTAGTAAAATGAGTGTCCCCCCCACCCCCCTGTAACTTCTAAAATAAGAGAATGATAAAACTAAAAAAAATATGTGATGTACATTACCATATAAACTAACAACGAAAATTGGTTTGAACGAGATCTAGCAAGTAGTGTTTTTTAATACGTTATAAACCGCAATTTGCTTTCATTTAATCAACTGAAATACTTCCTGCTACGGAACCCTTCATGTGCGAGTTCGACTTGCACTTGGCCGGTTTTTATTCTATGTATAGATGAGTAAATAGATAGACATAATGGCCTTATAAAGTTTTATGAAGAAATGTCTATATATTTATCGCTCATCAAGCAATAAAGTAAGTTTTGTTTATAGCTCAATCTTGAACAAGTTGAACGTTTATTGAGAACTATTCAGTTTCGATAATGTAACGAAGTTATTTATTAATCGATGATAAAATTAGGGCACTTTTTGTATTAGTACTAAAATTGTTTTGTATGATGTCTTCCCGGCCGAATTTCGGCCACGGCGGCCATTCTCAATGGAGATTAGCCAATTGCGCAGAACATATTATAGTGCACAAGTGTGTGCGCAAACACAGGGGCACTTTCTATTCCATCACTTTCATGATCCGATGGGACGACTAGCGACACGACCGGAGAGACGTCAGGTACAGGACCGACGGCTTTACGTACTCTCCGAGGCACGGGGGTGTAATACCGCCAACTTCAAGACTTCGGGCTGATTCAGTAAAATTAATTTTTTACGGAAAATTTAATCACTTTTTGGCCCGACCCGGGATTTGAACCCAGGACCTCATTTTCTGCGGTTGAACACGTTACCGCTAGACCAACGAGGCAGTGTTTTGTATACAGAATACATTAAATATTGGCTAACAAGTATATTTATGTATTATAATATTCTAGCAGTGCCCGCGTTCGGCGTTATAAATATTTTTGTCCCTGCCCGTTTGACCCGCGTAATACTTCGGGTTAAAGGTTCGTGATAAATAAAATGATGATGATGAATCATAGCCTATGACACTCCACAATAACGTAGCTTTCTATTGGTGAAATAATTTTGAAAATCGGTTCAGTAGATCCAGAGATTACCCCTTACAACGTCACAAACTCACAAACTCACAAACGTTACCTCTTTATAATATTAGTATAGATGTTTTTTTTAAGACTACGCCCGCCCTAGGGAATCTAATCCCTGTGTCGCGGGGTACTTTAAAAATATATAATAGACGGACACAAATTACATCCAGACTCAGAACAACTATTTATACCTATTTATACCGGCGCGGGACTGGAACCCGCGACACGAAGCGGCGAGGTGACTGTCTTAGCCGCTGCGCCACACGTGCAGTCAATCAGTCAGTATGTACAGACGCCAGCACATCAAGCTAACCCAATCTGTCAAATTTCCCCAATTGAAAGTGAACCTTATGTTTTTGTGATAAAGTTGAAAATCAATAAAGAAATCTGACAGATTGGGGAAGCTGGACGTGCTGGCGTCTGTACATTATGAGTTCACAATGAAGGTAAAACAAATAAAATGTGTATCAAGTTCTAATTCATTGTTTGTTTTCTTTCCGAATCCGATTTCGGGATTCAAGTATTCGGTTTTAAAAACACATTGTTGAAATAAGTTCATTTGTTGCGAAGTTACGACATTAGGCGCAACGATATAAAATAATGACACCCAACTTTTCGTGTTTAATTAAAAGATCCTTTGAAATTCTCTCAATATATATTTTTTTTAATTTAACCCTTTTCCTTGCGTTGATTGCTCAATGCTTATGTAATCTACAACGGAAGTTACCTTTATTATTGTCATTACAATGGTGGACTGAGTCATAGCAAACTTTATAAATATAACAAAAACTTAAGAAATGAAAAGTTTGTTCATTTAATCTATTCTATACATGTAATAAAATCGTAGGAAAGTCAAAACTGTACATTGAATATTTATTTTAAAGGATACTTGGGGCGTGATCTACAATCGATATCGAATCGAAAAATATAGTTTTTAGAATTTTTGTCTGTTTATCTGTTTGTCTGTATGTATGTCCGGGCTAAACTCAAAAAGTACTGCATGGATTTACTTAAAATTTTGTATGAACATAACTAAGAGGTCGGGTCAACATATAGGCTACATATATCACGCTATTACCTATGGGGGAGGAGCTGTAATCATTTATAAAGTTTAACGCGGGTAAAACCGCGGGGCACAGCTAGTATAATATAATACAACATTTTAACTATTCCTCAGTGTGCTTGTATGGGTCAGTCATATTAGAATGCAATAATTTTCAAAATGCTACCGGCGCTACCGCGCAGTCTTTAAAATAATGACCCCACTTTCTTAACCATTATATCATGAAAACCTTAAATGCACGCATTTGCGATGGGCTACAACGCCACAAAGCGTATTTGAAACTAGCTGTGCCCCGCGGTTTTACCCGCGTTAAACTTTATAAATTATCACAGCTCCTCCCCCGTAGGTGATAGCGTGATAATATGTAGCCTATATGTTGCCCCAACCTCTTAGTAATATTCATGCAAAATTTGAATTAAATCCATGCAATACTTTTTGAGTTTAGCCCGGACATACATACAGACAAACAGACACACAGACAAAAATTCTTTAAACTATATTTTTGGCTTCGATATCTATTGTAGATCACGCCCCAAGTATCCTTTTTAATAAATATTCAATGTACAGTTTTGACTTTCTTACGATTTTATTATATGTATAGATATAGATGTTAACATCTATTTGTTAGTACATGTATACTACATGCATACCTACCTACGTTTACAAAAGGCAATGATTACTGATTGCTGATCTAGACTCATGTGAAGTCAATAATTATACTGTGTGGTTACGGCGGCGAATATCAGAATAACATCACCCCATCTCATCCCGTGGAGGGTGTAGTAGTTATCCCGAGGGAATATCTACCACAGGACGGGCAGCCGCTTCCTTCTGAGTACTATGACAACCATATTGCGATCGCCGAGCGTGGCGATAATGGCATATCCTCCCAGGGTGATTCTTGTCCAGCAGTGACCTTTTTTCAGCTGAATTGATGATGATGATGAAGTCAATAAAGAACTGAATAGAGAGGAAAGAAACAGTTAGATAGGTACTAATAACTGACGGTTACAAGTTCTACAGAAGTACAAAATGTAAGCAAGGAGATCGCTTAAATTATAAGTTAAAGGAAAATTATGAATCGAGCAACGGTTTCTAAAGAGAAGCTTTTCTTATTCACTTCAGCAACATAAATAAAGTGGAGTAAATAATAGGCTTTGGGACAGTTTATACGTAGAAATGTTTAAATAGATTTATCGCTCATCAGGCAATAAATTAAGCTTTATTTATAGTCCATTCATGAGTAACTTCAACGTTTATTGAGTACCATTCAGTTTCGATATCGTAATGAACTTATATATAATCGGTGATTAAATTAGGACATCTTTGTATTCGTACTAAAAGGTTTATATAAATAATACGTTATAATAAGTCATACGTCATCGCCAACCCGTCTGCCAAGCGTGGCGATTATGGCAAATCCCCTCAAATGATGGACACAACCAAACCGCGGCCCCCAGTCCCCGGCAGCCCTGCTATTCCCAGCCGTGGTAACAGCCGTGGTTACGGCAGGGCAGGGGGTGCTAAGAATCCCCGGCAGATTCCGCGTTACCAACACCGACGACCTCTGGCCCTGGCAACATATAACACACGTACACTGCGGTCCGACGAGAAGATAACCGAACTGGAGGAAGAATTGAGCAGGTTACATTGGGATATTGTAGGTTTATCTGAAGTCCGAAGAGAGGGGGAGGACTCGATAATACTGAAATCCGGAAACCTGCTCTATTACCGGGAGGGTGACCAAATATCCCAAGGTGGTGTCGGGTTCATAGTCCACAAGTCCCTCGTGAACAACCTAGTGAAAATCGAGAGTGTGTCGACGAGGGTTGCGTACCTTATACTCAGAATCACCAAGCGGTATTCGTTGAAGGTTATACAGGTATACGCACCCACTTCGACACACTCCGACGATGAAGTAGAGGTTATGTATGAGGACATATCCAGAGCCATACATACCTCTAATTCCTATTTCACTGTGGTCATGGGGGACTTTAACGCGAAGCTGGGCAAACGATTCGGTAATGAGCTGAGAGTGGGGCAATTTGGAACTGGAGACCGGAACCCCCGGGGTCAAATGTTGGCCGACTTCATGGAGAAGGAGGGACTCTTTATGATGAATTCCTTCTTCAGGAAGCCGGATCACCGCAAATGGACCTGGGTGAGCCCCGATGGTAAAACTAAAAATGAGATAGACTTTATCTTGTCGACGAGACGACAGATGTTCAATGATGTCTCCGTGATCAATGCGGTTAAAACCGGGAGCGATCACAGACTGGTCAGAGGCTCATTGAACCTTAATGTCAAACTCCAGAGGTCCCGACTGATAAAGTCTACGCTCCGACCTTTACCTATCCACGTCCAAAACCCCGAACCATTTCAGCTCGAACTGCAAAACCGTTTCGAATGCCTAGCAGACTGCGAGGAAGTGGACTCATACTATGACAGGCTCGTAGAAGCTGTCCATACGGCTGGGTCTAAGGTCTTCAAGGCCCGCCGTACAAACAGAACTAAAAAGATCTCTGACTTTACCCTGCAACTTATGGAAGATAGACGGAAAATGGTTCTGACATCCTCAGATGATGCTACCAGATATCGGCAGCTCAACAGACAGATCTCAAAGTCTTTGACTCGCGACACGCGGCAATTTAATACAATTAGTATTAAAGAGGCCATTGAGCGGAACAAAGGCTCCAAAGTGTTCGCAAGAGCTCTGTCTGTTGGACAGAGCCAACTGACGAAGCTGAAGACTGAGGATGGTAGAATCGTCACGTCTAAACCTGAGCTGCTGGGAGAGATCGAGAAGTTCTACGGACAGTTATATACGACAACACAGCCACCTGTCAAAAGTCATGCCTCAGATCCCAGAGCACGACTAACCCGACACTACACCGAAGACATCCCGGACGTCAGCCTGTACGAGATTAGAATGGCTCTCAAACAACTCAAGAACAATAAGGCGCCTGGTGATGATGGAGTTACAGCAGAGCTTCTGAAGGCGGGTGGTACACCAATCCTACGGGCCCTTCAGAAGTTATTTAACTCCGTCATACTAGATGGTCAAACGCCACAAGCATGGCACAGAAGTGTGGTGGTGCTCTTCTTCAAAAAGGGCGACAAGACCCTATTGAAGAATTATAGACCCATCACACTGCTGAGCCATGTTTACAAGTTGTTTTCGAGGTTCGTTACGAACCGTCTCGCGCGCAGGTTTGACGACTTCCAGCCTCCCGAACAAGCCGGTTTCCGAAAAGGCTTTAGCACCATAGACCACATACATACGCTGCGGCAAGTTATACAGAAGACCGAAGAGTATAACAAGCCACTGCGCTTAGCGTTTGTGGACTATGAGAAAGCCTTTGATTCTATCGAAACATGGGCCGTGCTGAGGTCTCTCATAAGGTGCCAAATTGACTACCGGTATATCGAGGTGATAAAGTGTTTGTATGAAAACGCCACTATGTCAGTGCGACTCCAGGGCCAGATCTCGAAACCTATCCACTTGCAGCGAGGCGTGAGACAGGGAGATGTTATATCTCCGAAACTGTTCACCGCTGCATTGGAAGACGTCTTCAAGCTTCTGGACTGGAAAGGCTTTGGCATCAATGTCAATGGCGAGTTCATCACTCACCTTCGATTTGCCGATGATATCGTAGTCATGGCTGAGACCATGGAAGACCTCGGTACAATGCTCGATGACCTCAGCAGAGTCTCTCAACAAGTGGGTCTGAAAATGAACATGGATAAGACGAAAATCATGTCAAACGTCCATGTTGCACCCACTCAATTGAAAGTTGGTGACTCTGCACTCGAAGTTGTAGAGAACTATATTTACCTAGGACAGACCATCCAACTAGGTAGGTCCAACTTCGAGAAGGAGGTCAATCGTAGAATCCAACTCGGCTGGGCAGCGTTCGGGAAGCTACGTAACATCTTCTCGTCCAAAATACCGCAGTGTCTCAAGTCGAAAGTCTTCGACCAGTGTGTGTTGCCAGTGATGACATACGGAACAGAGACGTGGTCGCTCACTATGGGCCTTATTAGAAGGCTCAAGGTCACCCAAAGAGCAATGGAGAGGGCTATGCTCGGAGTTTCCCTGCGGGATCGCATCAGAAATGTCGAAATCCGCAGGCGAACCAAAGTCACCGACATAGCCCGAAGAATTGCCAAGCTGAAGTGGCAGTGGGCAGGGCACATAGCTCGTAGAGCCGACGGCCGTTGGGGCAGAAAGGTTCTCGAGTAGCGACCACGAACCGGAAGACGCAGCGTGGGCAGGCCCCCTACAAGATGGACCGATGATCTTGTGCGGGTCGCTGGAAAATGCTGGATGCGAATAGCACAAGACCGGCAATTGTGGAGATCTTTGGGGGAGGCCTTTGTCCAGCAGTGGACGTCTTTCGGCTGATATGATGAATAAGTCATACAATATGCGAAAAAGAGTAGTGTTGATGTATATACAACGTGTAACAGAAAGAGTGAACGTAACTTAAGGGGCATATACGGTCTCCTTAAGCCTACCTATACACAAAATCTCATACCGAAATACCATCATTTTAATCTTGATCGTAAAATAATATACCGTTCAATATATCGACAAGTATTTTTATCGTTATAACGAACATCCGTACTAACACAGCACAGCTGATTCTGATTTACGCTAGAAATTGTTGGACATACCTCTGTGTTTCTATGCACGCCTGGTAGTTTGATTCCGATTGCACTCACTACACATATTTTGTTTTATTTTAGAGTTATGTTTTTATTTATAGCACTGCTGAATAACTATTGGATACTTTACATCGTATAAGTACGTGATACACAAACACATTACGAAATCCTTTTTATAGTTTAACTTCTAGATGAAGTTGTTTTCAGTACTGATGGAAGAATTTCATTATTTCACGTTCACTAAAATCTGCACCGACACCGAAAGCTTAACTCTAAGACTTGCCAACTGACACGAGTCTCTCTCATGTACAACATATTCATAGAATCGTAAAGCTTTCATGTTTCTTAGTTATAAAGAGGCGTGGCCTCCATCGCGACATTGTACCCTTCACGACATAGGTTCCTTGTAATTAAACAGCCTTAAATTCTGTGAATCCTCATCATCACAAAGTGCACGTCTGAGGCTATTATTACGATCACTAAACGACATAGTTAAGGATTTCGCGGAACACTTTACTCATTACTAAACGACATTTTAGACGATTTAGTAACTAAACACGACCTAAATAGACAGCAGTTTACGAACAACTGATGATAAATGAAATTGCACAATATTTGATGAATTTGGCGGCTTTCTTCGAACGCGGCCCCTTTGGCGGCGTCTTTGAGTCCACTCAAAAGAGCCGCCTAGGTATCGACGACGCGCGCGGTTCGCTTACATGAATATTAAAAGATATTTAACCGTTTATTATTTACCTACATCAACTCTTTGATTTTGCCGCCATATTAGTGTAATTTGGATATAATCAGGACGGAATTTGAAATATCCCCTACTGTTCATATGAGCCTAGTACATTATTCACATTTTTTTATTTGTATGTATGCACTTTCTATTCCATCACTCTCATGATCCGATGGGACGACTAGAGATACGACCGGAAAGAGGTCAGGCACAGGAACGACGGCTTTACGTGCTCTCCGAGGCATGGGGGTGTAATATCGTTAACTCCCAGACTTCGGGCTGATACTGAGAAATTTATTTTTACGGAAAAATCCCATAATCACTTTTTGGCCCGACCCGGGAATTGAACCCAGGACTTCATTATTCCCATAATAACTTTTTGGCCCGACCCGGGATTTGATCCCAGGACTTTATTATCTGCAGTTGAACACGCTACCGCTAGACCAATGAGTTATACACGAACACATTCAAATGGCGCGGCGCGCGGGGCCCGAATATTAAAAAATATTTAACCATTTATTATTTATCTACATCAATCCTTTGTATTCGCCGCCGTATTAGAGTTCCTTGCGACAAAATCAGGACGGAATTCGAAATGTCCCCTAATGTTCATATGAGCCTAGTACATTATTCGTATTTTTTCGTAATTTATCAGTAGTCGTACCGCGTGGGTTTATCTGGTTAGTTTGTATTAAAAATTAAGTACCTATTCGTTTCCGGCCAGATTAAATTCACATACTGAAAGAAAAATTTAATATTCTTACTATTTAACACACAAAAAAATATCTGCAGTTACATAAGTCAATTAGATTATTTATTTCTCCTAGATCCAACATCTTGCGGAATATCAATTTAAATTAAATTAAGTGATTTTTCCTAGTTATCAAAGTAGGTATGAATGATTAAAATGTCGTTAAAAATTAGAGCAAAAATTCAGTTAAACATTTGATTGCATCTTAAAATAAACACGTGTAATAAATTATGTGACTGTACAGAACCACACTTTTTATTTACAGTCTAAGTAGTAGGTACCCAAAGAGTTCGCGGTAAGGTTCATTCATTACCCTTGCGGCTGAGTTTTTAGTGTTGTTCATAATGTCGGTAATCTTTGTTGTTGATTTAGGTGGTCGATAGAAAAATAAATTACTAGTTGAATAAAAAATGATTATTTCTGTTTGAAGTTTCGTCCATAGGTAGCCGTCCTGATAGCCTATAACCCCCTTAAGTTACGTTCACACTTTCTGTTACACGTTGTATATACCTGAATGATTGTGTATACATACATACATACATTGACTCACGTCTGTTTTCCAGAGGGGTAGGCAGATACAGCAAATTTCCATTTGTCACTTCTTTTTCCTGTTCTCTGTCTGTGTGAAATCGTGTGTGAATCTGATTGAGAGCTTTTTCTCAGCTGCAATGGTAATATTTGCCTTACACTCCTTTAAACTGACTTAGGTAAGATGATAACACTAAGAGAAAAAGATTTAAGGTGTTGGAGCTCTGAGTCGAAATAATTATCTTTAATAATGTATATTCTATCCCTTAAATGTTTAAAACAAGCTATATACTCAGATTATAACCAGCAATTAAGAAATTTATTCAGCGTGTTTTCTTAAAAAATATTGATACGTTTGCTTCGTAAAATTATTTATACGAAGCAAACGCTTCTACTTACGCTATCACTCGACACAAGATGTGCGGTCATATAAACAAAAATAAATTTGTTACCAGCAGTATTTATATGCCTTGAATTTTCGTAAGACGAGAAATAATAAATATCTTGGGACAACTAACACACTGCCATCTGATCCCAAACTAGGCAGCACTGAACTACGGCAAACAGACAACACGTTGTAGTGTGTAGTATAAATAAATCACACCCAAACTCCGAATAAATAATCGTGCTTATCACACAAAGAATTGTCCTGGGTGGGGATCGAATCAAAACCTTTGATTTAGCAGTCACTGTTACTAAATACTACACCAACAATATAGTCGAAAATAATTATTAATTATTACAAACGGTTAGTTTAATATGTTTTCATGTGAAGCTTTTAATTTTCATACAATTTGTATGTACTCTAATTTCTCAAAGAGAATACGCGTTCCAATAGTTTGTTAATAAAATTTTATTTTATAATGACATCAAGGACTAAGTATAGATATATGCACGTGTCGCGCAGCGCGTAAGACAGTTGCTTCGCTACATTTCACAGAACAACTCTTGTTTGATCTAGAAGTAGTTGTTCAGAGTATGGGTATGCTTTTTGTACGCCAATTATATTTGTAAAGTACCCCGCGATACAGGGATTCATTTCCGAAGTGTGAGTGATGTATTCCATAAAATAAAAAGAATACAGTATTCATTATAACGAGAACAAGCACGTTACATAGCAGGTGTGTGGGTAGCAACATTCTCACTATAATAAATACGTATAAAAGTATTATAATAATGAGTCACAACTTTTGTGTCATCTTGAGCAACTTATTTTCGTGTCAGGCTTTTATAAAACGATTCTAATCGCACGAGACACGTGTACGAATCAATAAAACTGTTCGTTGAATTTGAAGAAAGTACCTTAGTTAGTCTACAACGGAAATTACATTTATTCTTGTTAGGAAAATGGTGCGCTGATTCATAATAACTTATAGCAATACATGAAAAAATATCGAGGAAGTAGAAATTACACATTGAGTTTTATATTTTTTTTAATCTAGCTCTGCCCCACGGTTTACTCGCGTTAAATTTTATAAATTATAGCTTATGTGTTAATACACCCTGGATTAACACATAGGCTATAATTTATGAAATTTAGTCTGCTAACTCTATACCAAATTATATTAAAACCAGTCCAGCCGTTTAGACGTGAAGAAGTAACAAACATACATACTCACACAGTAACATACTCACAAACTTTCGCCTTTATAATATTAGTGTAATTAATTTATACGTGTTCCAGGAACTGTATCTATTGATTAAAATTTAACTATATGTACATACTGGTATGTATGTCTGTGAATAAAGAGTATTCATTTAGTCATTTAAAATCCTAAAACGACCCCCCTTGTATCTTCTATCTTTTCTATTTGGGGAGGCTCGTAGTGTAAAGCGTTGTGGTTAGTTATCAGAATTAAATAAGCGATTGCCATCAGATCCCAAACCCAAAGCGAACCGGTAACTAAGAAAGATAGACCAGATGTCAGATTGTATTAGGCTTCTGACGAGCAGTACCCATTGTCATATATGTCCTCATGGTAAACGGCACCGAAGCCGTTACGTCCTCTCCGATGCAAGGAGCGTAGTCCCTTAAGACTCCAAAACCAACTCCTGTACCTGTTTTGTGCGGGGATCGAACGCGCTTTCAAATGGTTCACACTGCTCGAACACAGAGGTCGTTTAAAAACTATGAATAGTTTCGTCTACTAATTATTTTATGGGATTTTAACCTAGGACAAAGGTTCTCGACAAAGGTTCTCGATCGGAAGACGCAGCGTGGGCAGGCCCCCTACAAGATGGACCGATGATCTTGTGCGGGTCGACGGAAACTGCTGGATGCGAATAGCACAAGACCAGCAATTGTGGAGATCTTTGGGGTAGGCCTTTGTCCAGCAGTGGACGTCTTTCGGCTGATATGATGATGATGATGATGAACCTAGGACGCGAGGTCCTATATCTGTGGTTTAACACGCTACACCGATGATGCGGGTCTATTAATATAAAAAATGGTAGATATCGTCTGTTGATTGAACACCATTTATGTGCTTACTATATATTAAAACACAATGATATAAGATGACACAATGATGAAGTGCTCATATCCAGATGCTCTCACCGGTCCGTAAGTGATTGGTGAGGTTAAGCAACTAGGCTCGCGGTCAATCCAGAGATGGGTGACCACCAAAGTGGTTTAATTTCTGAGTTTCTTCGTGCTTCGGAGGGCACGTTAAGCTGTCGGTCCCGGTTGTAGCCTTTAGACAACAGTCGTTAAGCCATGTCAGAGCCCTACTGGGCGGCTTGAACAACTCTGACCAAAAGATAACCACTGCCCATACGATAACTAAGTAAGTACAATTATATAATGCGACTGTTTTGAAGTTTTTTGTATTAATGAGTCTCTGATCCACTTAGGTACTGAATTACGTCAGGGCTGTTTAATGTAGGTGCCTATGATAAGAATTGAATCAACATAGGACTGAACATTATTTTCAGATAACATTAGCGATCAGTCCCATAGATATAATCACTTAATAAATTGTGTCACGGCCATCATATCATATGTACATAGACTGGCTGACATATTCATCAGAGGTGGGATAAAATCAAAGCACTGTCACCGTAGCCTAGTTGTTAGTGCTCCTGCCTACGAAGCTGGTGGTCCTGGGTTCGAATCCCGGTAAGTGCAAATATTTGTGTGATGAGCACGAATATTTGTTTCTGAGTCATGGATGATTTCTATGTATATAAGTATTTATCTGTCTATATAAGTATGTATATCGTCGCCTGGTACCCATAGTACAAGCTTTGCTTAGTTTGGGGCTAGGATGATCTGTGTGACATTGTCCCTAGATATTATATTATTATAGATATTATTACTTCCGTTTTGTTTATTTTTTTGTTTTTAAAAAGACAACGGCCGCACTAGGGAATCTAATCCCTGTCGCGGGTACTTTACAAGCATATAATAGACGGACACAAATTACATCCAGACTCAGAACAACTATTTATGGGTCACACAAATAGTTGTCCGGCGGGGAACTCAAACCCGCGACACGAACCGGCGAGGCGACTGTCTTAGCCGCTGCGCCACACGTGCAATTCCTATTTAATTCTAGATGTTACGAAATTAATTAGTGTTGTGGAAGCTAGGAGAGACCCTAGATTATTTTGGTGGACAAGCTGGTTCGCATGTTCATGCATACAAATATCTGTCCCGGATGGGAATCGAACCCACAACCATCGACAAGCAAGTATCTACCAACCACGCAAACCGGCCTATCATTCATTATTATAATACATGAACTTTGTCATTTATTGCTTAGTATGTTGACATACCCAATCAAGCTAATGTCAACCCCTTAATATAGGAAACATAATGTTTCCCGCTAAGTGCTAAGTTGTATCTTTTCGCTTTACGAAAACAAAGTTGAAGAATTAGCTCGTACACAATCTTTTGCTGATTTTTGATTATTTTTATATGAATAAAAGTCCCGCAAAGAGGATTCCCTGGCTCATTGCCAAATTCTCACGCATACCGAATTAATCATTTCTGTCCGGACTCAATTCATCAGTTTTTAATTTGAATGGAATTTTCGATTATTGCTTACAGAGTACAAAAAAAAACTGTAAACAGTTTCATAGATTAAACTTCTATTGGCGCAACGTGCAGGTAAGACTGACTCCTATGCCGTGATTCGTGACGGAGAACGGCATGATGGTCCCTCTCAAAACGTCCAAAGTAAACAATATAAAAATATTCAAATAAATTCTTCATACTAGCGCTACCTGTGCGTACGTAATATCAGTCAAAGTTTTCTTATTTATTGACAACTACCCTAACCTGCCCTGCAAATAGAAAAAATACTTGGAATCTGATCGCAGCCACGTAGTAGGTTTATTGCAAATTTACTATAGGATTATTCAGGGACCCGCTCAAACAAAAAATTACCACAATGTGTCCGGTTTTTTTTTTACATCAGAGGGCAACAAACGAGTATGTGGGTCACCTGATGGTAAGTGATCACCGCCGCCCATGGACACTCGCAACACCAGAGGAGTCGTGGGTGCGTTGCCGGCCTTTAAAAGTCTGCAAACAAGTGTTGCTGACCCTTCCCCCTACCCCAATGAGCTCTGACGACCTTACTCACAGTCGGAAACATAACATTAAATTATTAATGTTATTATTAAGGAATGTCTTCTGTAAGGTGGAGCTACTTCCCCAGTCGGGCTGCTCTTTGAGCGAATGAACGCTATGCGCTACCTCTCTTAGGCGTGCAGTCAACAGCCCTATAACAAAGATGGTGTTTTATACGGATTTAATTAATTTGTGGTTTTCTAACGTTCTTCATCAATGGATTGATTCGCATTGTTACTGTTAATATCTTAATTTCATTACAGCTTCGTTGGGGAAGATTAGATCTTCTTGGTCGCGGCTTTTTAACAATAATACTCGCACAATAAGATTTATTAACAACACTCGCACAAAACGAAAAATAAAACAAAGACAATATTTCGAGATTTATAGCTGACCGGCAGCGATAATGGATTGTACTAAGAATTTATAGTCTATTCTCTGTTGTCAATCTTGTGTGATTTTCGTCATCTAGGTGCTATTATATTTGATGTATTTGAATAAAAAATGATTGATGATTCCGATAGTTTAATAGTTATTCTTGGAAGAGATGAATCCTAAAATCAGAAGTTATCAAAATCGTGCTGCCGTTCTTGAGTTATAAATAACCCGACTTTATTTTATGTAGGTATGTAGATAGATTTCCAGACAAATTAATTATTTGTGTGATAAAAGTCAGTTCACTTACATATACTTCAATGTTTTTTAACTATCTTGAGCTGAAAGCCTTATTAAGTTACGACTCCTTCGTTTCGTTTTTTCAGGGACAGTATATGTCCATATTATTGTCAACAAGCCGATGCTCTCTGAAGAGAAAAATTGATGATTAAGTCTTCTCGTAACTCTAACATTACATTACGAAATTCTATGTTTTATTTATTATACTCCATACTTATTTATTGGTTTCCTATAACACCAAACAAGAAAACATATTTTTTCCTTCAGTGATATGATTATAAGATTCGGTCACCAAGGTATAGAGATCATAGGCCAGTAAATAATATGTATATCTCAGTAACGTAGAACTTTACACGAAATACATTTAGAGTAGATTAATGCTTTAGGTGTATTATATATGATTATATATTATACACTTAAATACGGGCCAGTTGGCGTAATTGGAAAATACTTGCCTTTCACGCCGCAGGTCTTGGGTTCAATTTCCACCCAGGACAGATATTTGTGTGCATGAACATGTCTGTTTGGCCTGTATTTAGATGTAATTTTTTATATATGTATGTATTATTATTATGTATGTATATACACAAGAAAAGTAATAAGTATATGTAATATATCAGTCATCTGGTGGTAGTACAAGCTCTGCTTATTTTAGGATCAGATGACCGTGTGTGAATAATGTCCCAGGGTATTATATTATTTAACATGCAAACAGAGCTTAGTGGTTAATTAAAAACAGTAGGAGTCTACTAGCATTGCATTGCCCATTTGCTTTGATCTTAGTGGATCTACTCACGTTGTTCAACACTCACTGTGTCACGTATGTACGCCGCTACGCGGTATCTATACCTACTACAAAAACTTTAAGATAGTTAATTCTGTCAACATTCTGTGAGAGCCATATAATGCGCGCGCCATAAAAACCTTTACTATGATTTCCATTTACCTACCATTAAGCATCGGATAAAACAAGCTTTAAGCGCTTTTTGACTCAGTCATACACCATTCAAGTCTCTTCATGCTGGCAAATACACCCTACCGTCATCCGGGGGATGAACGCATGAAGATATCATGACTAAGCAAGTAAATTCAAGATTATTAAAAAACCTCGTGACACTTAACACAATCCGTTAAAACATACTCACTGATGGGGACTACGTCTAAAAAACGCTTTCCATATCGATTAAATTCGCCCTCCACTCCTTAAATAAGATAAATAGACTGCACGTGTAGCGCAGCGGCTAAGACAGTCGCTCCGCCGTTTCGTGTCGCGGGTTCAAGTCCCGCGCCGGACAACTATTTGTGTGACCCATAAATAGTGGTTCGAAGTCTGGATGAAATTTGTGTCTGTCTATTATATGTTTGTACCCCGCGACACAGGGATAAGTTTTCATAGTGCGGGCGTTGATTAAAAAAAAAGATGAGATATCAAGACTTGGGCCTAGTCTTGTTATGAACATAAAGTGGTAGTAGTTGACGTGGAGATACATAAAGCTGTGGCTTTAATGTAGGGTCTCCAATTCAGCAACGGTTTTGAGCCGAGGTTCAAACCTCAAAGTAGGTGCTTCCGGCGCCTGTTATTTAATTTAGCTTTGTCTTCATTGTTATTATTTTATTTTATTACCGGCCCACCTGATGGTAAGTGGTAACCGCTGCGCATGGACATTCGCAGTACCAGGGGGCACATTAATACTCTTTTTAAACCTCGTTTGAAGAAGGACATGTCGTAGTGCTGGGGAAACAGTTAGATGTATTCTTGAGCCTGCGATCACTTCTATTGTCGAGTTAAGCTCCTAAGCGAACTAACATATAAGTAACTTGAATAACTTGAAAGGTATTAAGGTTCTATTATTAACTTGTTTACTGGTTCCATAAACATTTCTTAAGTTTTTATCACTTTCGAGTAGTAGATTGTTTTCAAATTAAAACGTAATAATCCTTTGATAAAGGACTCAACAGATACTTAACAAAAGCAATGTACCTTTTTATTAGATCTTTTTTCGATAAGTCTTAGTTTAATGTTTAAAGAGTAACAATACTAGATGATATTGTGATAGTTTCTCAGATTATCTCAAAGCTAAGTCAAAAAGTCAAAGTCAAAGTCAAAAATATTTATTGCACTTAGGTACATTACATACACTTATACACGTCAATAGAAAAAAAAATACAATATAATTAAACTACATACCAAATTAAATTACAAACATGTCAAATGAAATTAAAAATGAAATTACACGTCAAATTTAATTACAAACATGTCAAGATAACAATAGAAAAAAATAGAAATGGGTTATATAAATACAAAAATATAATAACTATAAAAGTAATTTTATAAATTAAAAATATTTGTAAATGTAATTTATCTGCCCATTGCAAGCTCTAACTAAGCTACCAAGGGGTTTTGTCGTCAATACATTCTTTGATTGTATAATATGCTTTTTTCAATAAACATTTTTTTATCTCCAACTTAAATTTGTCTAGAGGCATTTGAATTACATGCGTTGGTATTTTATTATAAAATTGAGGGCCTAGCCCAACAAAAGATCGATGTACTTTATGAAGACGATGGTATTGAGAACACAACTTATGTTTGTTTCTAGTGTTTAGATTATGAACGTCACTTCTTTTTTCAAATAGATGTAAGTTCTGACGTACATATATTAGATTTGCGTAAATATACTGTGATGCCACAGTCAGTATATCTATGTCCTTGAAGAACTCTTTAAGTGAAACCCTAGCACTAAGTTGATATATGGCACGGATGGCTCTCTTCTGTAAGATAAAAATGGTTTCAATGTCTGCAGCCCTGCCCCATAATAAAATTCCGTAGGACATGAGGCTGTGAAAATAACTATAATAAATAAGTCTAGCAGTATCGACATCAGTAAATTGTCTTACTTTTCTGATTGCGTAAGCGGCCGAGCTGAGTTTGTTCGCAAGACAGGAAATATGATCACCCCATTGCAACTTGTTATCAATCGTAAAACCCAGAAAAATTGTCGATTTAACCATATCTAAGAAATCACCATTAATACTCACTTTTGGTACTACACTGTTAACATTAGGCATGATGAACTGAATGCATTTCGTTTTATTAGCGTTTAATACTCCAAACTATTCTCCAAAGCTCATAAAAGAAACTAAGTTTTCTTTTTATTTCTTTGTCTTTTATACATGTAAAAATTATGATGATTTCTGTGATATTAAACTTGAAATATTTTAAGGAAAGTTGTTAATGTTACCAAATGATATTTAGAACTCTTTAAATAACCAAGGTATTGATATCTCGCATTTGCCGACTCGTGGTTGCCGTCTTTTATAAATACTTATTCACTTAATGCCCATTAAAAGGTAAATGGGGACCATAGCCTATTAATGAGCAATGTACGAGTAACGCGGTGTTGCATGTGTAACTCGTGCATCGCCAAAACCCTGGAAACCATTTCACTTCTAATTTTAATAGATTTTAGAAAATTATAGTATTTCAATAAATTAAACTACTATATTAACTAATATAGTGGCTATTTGCATTAAGATACATACAACAGGCTGCAACCCTGCACACTATATCACCTGTTTTTTTACATTATTGTTAGAGTGGCTATGATTTTCTTTACTACACATTTACGACAACACAATTATTGCTATATTCATGACAACGCTTTGTAGTGCTATCGGGAGATCAGCGTTATTTTTCACAATGCCTGAGATAGGCGACTGCGACTTTTCCTCGCTTGAACGGATAATGTTCATAACACCTATATTAACTACGGTAAGGATATGTATTATCTGTCCATTTTGGGAATAAACCTTTTTTCTTTCTTTAGGGTCTGTTTTACAATGTACGAATAAAGTGTCGGATAGCTAACTAACAAATAAATAAACTGACAGATATAAGTTCTGGATAAAACACATTGCGTTTCACCATCACCTTCTCGGTAATTTATTCCCGGTCCCGGTTATTTGCCAGATAGCTATTCGGCAGTTACTAGTAAGTAGGTTTGGCAACGTCGCATTTTGTCGTTCCGTCTTACGTAACAGACAACCTATAAATACATTTCTTATGATAAACACACCTAAAAATATCTTATTACAAATTTTTTATGGTTAGCATTTTCAGGTTTGCATAGATATTTTCAAATTTATATTCTAACTATTATTATATCAAATAAAATACATACATAAATTGATTTTTTTGTGCGTGAAATTAAACGTAGGTCAAATAAACAAACGCCAAATGTTAATATCAACAAATGCATTTTGTTTGTTGCGGTGTTTCGGTTGTGTTTTTCTTAGCGGTGTAGGATTTATGCGCGGTTCCGTTACACGATCAAATAATTCATCAATATCGTCTTCAATAGTATCAAATATTACCATTTTATTAAATTATTCGCAACAAATCACAAGTCTAACAATAAACACCACCGAAATAAGTATCGAATGACATCTGTCAGATAACTTATTAGTTAACTTTGCTATCTGAAGCTTGATCTGACCAATAGTTTACTTTGCAGTTTATTTGCCAGTTAGTACTATTTATGGATTATGAAACGCAAACGATGTCTTTATTCTATAGATAAGTTGCAAGTAGCTTATTCGGGACTTTATCTGGACATTGTGAAACAGACCCTTTAAATAAATATACGATAAAGTTTCTCTGTAACTATGCAGAACAAGATTGTGTTAATTCAAAATATGAATGAGAGCTTTTATGCAGAATATACACGTGAAAGATTTTATAGAGATGATTAAGGTATGTTTAGAAGTTCGATCTTGGGAAGGGAAGTGGGCAAAAGTCAAACTCGCGTAAGTGATGCCATGTGTGTATTCCATGTTAGGCCGTTGCTTATTGCCAGGTTTGTAAAAAAGAATGTGGCGCTACGGTTAAGGCTCCGCTCCTACCTCGACACTCGTGTTTCATAGGAAAACCTATTTGTTGGGCCTATACATTGTTGTCTTGAGTCTGGTTGTACTTTGTGTCCATTATGAGCCGATTGTAGGTTTGTTTGCTATGCATAGGGCATTCCAAGGGAGGAGATACAAGGCGCGCATTGGAAACACAAACAATCACATTTTTTTAAGGTAAGCGATCACTGCCACATGGCAGAGACACTCAGGACACCAGTGGGGGCGCAAGTGCGTTGTCTATCTTTTACGTAGCGCGTGACGTCATCAGAAAGGCGGCAGCGTCATATTTCGCACATTATATTAAAGTGGGACTTTGTGACGCACTTCGCGACGCACAATACCCTGTCATGTCAGTTTCTATTAATGCGTCATAAGAGTCTTGAAAACCTTTCAAAAGTGTGCGATAATTATATAAATCAGGATCTGTAGGTCTGTAAATATTAATTGATTAGTAGATACTTTCAATCGAATTAAATACGTCTCTTATCCCTGATTAAGTTTTGAGTTAAAATTCAAACACTTTATAGTTGTTTAATAGTTGATAAATATTGCAAATTCCAATCTTCCTATCTGAAAGTTTGTACAGTCTAGACTACATTCAGTCTCCTATAATCAAGTGCTACAGGATTATTTGATTTGAAGTTCAAATTATTCTTTAGTCTATCGGTCCTTTAAAGCGTTTATCTCAAATTTAGTTGTTTTATTTTATCCGCTAAGAATCTACCCATGAAACTGAACACAATAAATAAAATCCCTTTGTGAAATACAGAAAGTATTGTTTTGGCTTTCCATTCGGCGTTGTGCATCAAGTGATTGTTAAACTTGTAAGTAAGTAACTCTTTATTGTACACCAAAAAATATGACATACAAAGAACTATGAGTATGTTATCAAGATTGTACAGACAGCACATCTAGCTACCCCAATATGTCAAATTTCTTTTATAGATTTTCAACTTTATCACATAAGCATAAGGTTCACTTTCATTTGGGGAAAGACAAATTGGGGTAGCTTGATGTGCTGGCGTCTGTGCAAATGGTGGCCTTATCGTTAGGTGTGATCTCTTCCAGGCAACTGTTGAATGGACCAAGAGTAAAGAAAAGACATTTGGGTATTTGTTGGCATATTAACATTGTATGGAAAGTTAGTATTTTTTTGTGAATTTTAGATGTTGATGCGCAACTTGTGTTGTGTTTCTTAGGTAAATTGAGCTTCTTAAGTTAACCAGCGCTACGACATGTCCTTCTTCAAACGAGGTTTGTTTGTCCTACAATTTACTTGCAAGGAAGTTAAGACGGCCATTTATGGCATGAAAAAGGGCAAGTCACCAGGACACGATTCGTTAAGCATCGAACACCTGCAGAATGCTGGCGCTCATCTTCCCAGAGTGTTAACCATGCTATTTAACTTATGTGTGAGTCATGGTTACTTACCTAACGACCTCATGAAAACTTTGGTTGTGCCTATTGTCAAGAGCAGGACAGGAGACATTGCGGACAAGGGTAATTACCGACCAATTTCCCTTGCTACGATCGTGGCAAAGATATTGGACAGTGTGCTTGATAAACATTTAGCTAGCCGTATTAAGTTACATGATGCTCAGTTTGGCTTTCGTCAAGGTCAGTCTACGGAAACTGCAATACTTACACTCAAGCACACTGTCAAATACTATACAGATCGTAAGACTCCGGTATACGCATGTTTCCTGGACCTCTCAAAGGCTTTTGACCTGGTATCTTACGGGAAGCTCTGGAAAAAGCTCGAGGATGAGGGCGTCCCTACACACTTAATACAGATACTGTCATACTGGTATGGCAACCAAACAAACATTGTCAAATGGGGAGACGCTATTTCTGAGCCATACAAACTACACTGTGGCGTGAGGCAGGGGGGCCTTACATCCCCGCGACTTTTCAATTTATATATAAATGCCTTGATTGAGGAACTAAGTAGCACCAAGATTGGTTGTCGAATTGATGACGTCACTTTAAATAATATCTCGTTCGCAGATGATATGGTGCTGCTTAGCCCTTCAATTAATGGATTGAGAAGGCTAGTTGGCATATGTGAGAAGTACGCTAGAGAACATGGACTAAGATACAACTCAGTGAAGAGCGAAGTTATGGTGTTTTCTGGCAAGAACATGAGTCCGCATTATGTACCTCCAGTTACACTAAGTGGTTCGCCCTTGACTAGAGTTGCTCAGTTTAAATACCTGGGACATATTGTGACGGAGGATCTCAAGGATGATCTAGATATAGAGAGTGAGCGAAGGGCACTGGCTACTAGATGTAACATGCTCACAAGGAGGTTTGGTAAATGTTCCAAGCCTGTCAAAATTACATTATTCAAGGCTTTTGTGCAGGCATTGTACACTAGTAGCCTGTGGGCTAACTTCTACAAGAGAACCTATAACACATTGAGAGTGCAATACAACAACGCATTCAGAATGTTGTTGGGACTGCCCCGTTACTGCAGCGCTTCAGGTATGTTTGCCGAGGAGCGCACACAAGACTTCTACACGCTCATGCGTAAAAATATTGCCTCCCTGGTGCGCAGGTGGCGGGACAGTCCCAACAAGATGCTTGTTGTATTTGCTGAAAGAATGGAGAGTGCTGTTTTAGGTAGGTTCTTTCAGTTGCACGTCATACGACCTACTGATAGAGCCTAGTGCAACTGAACAAATAAATTGTTATTTATATCAGTAAATTAAAATTAGATTATAAGTATTAACATAGAATAAGTAAAACATTACTAACCTACTAAAACTAGCATATTAAGTTACTAAATATTTTTAAGACAATTTGTTACTAACACAGTGGAGCCTATGTTGTTTTAAAATAAAGAATTATTATTATTAAAAAGAGTATTAATATCACAGTAGGCAGCGGTTTGCTGTGCCCCCTGGCACTGCGAATGTCCATGAGCAGCGGTTAGTGATGGTACATCAGGTGGGCAGCTAGTTCCTCTGCTTCCTAAAGCAATAAAAAAAGTCCATTATTAATTTTATATCTTGTATAAATGAGTCGTTTAAGTTTAAATAATTTAAAATTAAAATAACTTTGACAAATATGGATTACTTAACGGAAACCTGATTAATCCGGAAAAGAAAAGAACAGCCAGAACAAACGAAGATAAAGATAAAAATTATATTTAACACAGTGGAATTTTTTAAGACTACTGCAGGAACGCTCGTCGACGGCGCGTTTAAAAAAGTGGCTGTGACATACGGACGGACAGACCGACATGACGAATTTATAAGGGTTCCGTTTTTGGCCATTTGGCTACGGAACCCTAAAAACGTGGTGGCCATTAATCGTGTTGGTGAATTCTAACAAAAACGGTTCGTTTGATTTCTCCTGTCAATACCATTGTATCGACATCTCATTCATTGAAATCTGTCAAACAGTTAAACGAAACGTTGAAACGTTCGCAAAGTTTTAACCGGTTTAAAACAACATGACGGTGAACCATTTATGTCTACCACATCACCTACGTAACAGAAAACATATTTTACCTCTCAAAATAATGAATAAAGTGTGTAGGTATCTACAAAATTCGTTGAGTTTTGTAGTGGTTTGATAATATTGTTGGAGATAGTCCATTACCGTTTGACAAAAATGTTATGAATAATTAGCTGTAAGATTTTATTTTAGTTACTTTGTCGCTCGCCTTGACGTTCTACATGACCACTGGTATAATCTTTTTCTTGTATTTTTTCTGTAAGAACTAATATATTATGTGACAATTTTCGTTGTAGTGTTATAATAATAATATCCTGGGTATTCACATACGGCCATCGGATCCCAAACTACGTAGAGCTTGTACTATGGAAACGAGATAAATTATATACTATATACTTTTCTTTTGTAAATACATACCTTTAAAGATAATTACACCCAGAATCAGGACAAACAGAGATGTCCATTAACGCAAATACCTGTCCTGGTGGGAATCGAACCCACGATCTATGGTGTGAAAGGCAAGAATTTACCAGCAGGCATAAAATTTTAACTTTTTTTTAAGACAACTGATTGGAACCAAATTCATACTACATTTGAGACCCAGGGGCCGAAAATATGTTACAACGAAAATCTCGGCCGCCGCAAAAGCGGAGAGGTCACAGATCAGCCGCTCATTGAGCATCCGATGATGCGTAATCGGGCCCTTCTGTATTAACAAAGGCACCCGAGGCAAAAATTGCGACTGAAAGGCTCCATCATTCCGTTGGTGCCATCCAGCCTCACCTGGACTCCTGGGTGGGAAAGTAGAGTGGACAGTATATGTCCATATTATTGTCAACAAGCCGATGCTCTCCGAAGAGACACATTGATGATTAAGTCTTCTCGTAACTCTAACATCACATTACGAAATTCTATGTTTTATTTATTACACTCCATACTTATTTATTGGTTGGCAAGAAAACATATTTTTTCCTTCAGTGATATGATTATAAGAATCGGTCACCAGGATATAGAGATCATAGGCCAGTAAATAATATGTATATCTCAGTAACGTAGAACTTTACACGAAATACATTTAGAGTAAATTAATGATTTAGGTGTATAATATATGATTATAATATATATTATACACTTAAATACGGGCCGATTGGCGTGGTTGGAAAATGCTTGCCTTTCACGCCGCAGGTCGTGGGTTCGTTTTCCACCTAGGACAGATATTTGTGAGCATGAACTTGTCTGTTTGGCCTGATTTTGGGCCTATTTTTCTATATCATATGTATTTACAAAAGAAAAGTAACGCATATGTAATATATCAGTTATCTGGTGGTAGTACAAGCTCTGTTTAGTTTAGGATCAGATGAACGTGTGTGAATAATGTCTGAGGGTACAAGCATTGCAGTGCACATTTGTTTTGATCTTAGTGGATGTGGTCACCGTGTTCAACGCCCACTGTGTCACATATTTACGCCCAACTACAAACACTTCAAGATCATTTATTCTATCCACATGCCGTGAGTGGCATATAGTGCGCGCGCATTAAAAACCTTTACGATGTTTTCTATTTACCTACCAGTAAGCATCGGATTGAACAAGCTTTAAGCGCTTTTTTGACTCAGTCATACACTATTGAAGTCTCTTCGTACTGGCAAATACACTCTACCGTCATCCGGGGGATGAACGCATGAAGATATCATGACTAAGCAAGTAAATTCAAGGTTATTAGAAACTCTCGTAACACTTTACACAATCCGTTAAAACATACTCACTGATGAAGACTATGTCCAATAACGCTTTCCGTATCGATTAAATTCGCTTTCCACTCCTTAAGTAAGAAAGATAGACTGCACGTGTGGCGCAGCGGCTAAGACAGTCACCTTGCCGCTTCGTGTCGCGGGTTCAAGTCCTGCGCCAGAAAACTTTTTGTGTGACCCATAAATAGTTGTTCGGAGTCTAGATGAAATTTGTGTCCGTCTATTATATGTTTGTAATACTTTGTAATATACCCCGCGATACAGGGATTAGATTTCCTAGTGCAGGCGTTGATTAAAAAAAAAGATGAGATAACAAGACTAGGCCAAGTCTTGTTATCAACATAAAGTGGTAGTTGACGTGGAGATACATAAAGCTGTTCCTTAATGTAGGAATCTCCAATTCAGCAACCGTTTTGAGCCGAGATCCAAACCTCCAAGTAGGTGCTTCCGGAGCCAGTTATTTAATTAGCTTTGTCTTCATTGTTATTATTTTAATGCTTTTGGAAGCTGACAAGCTACCAGCCCACCTGATGGTAAGTGGTAACCACTGCGCATGGACATTCGCAGTACCAGGGGGCACATTAATACTCTTTTTAAACCTCGTTTGAAGAAGGACATGTCGTAGTGCTGGGGAAACTGTTAGATGTATTCTTGAGCCTGCGTTCACTTCTATTGTCGAGCGAAGCTCCTAAGCGAACTAACATATAAGTAACTTGAATAACTTGAAAGGAATAAGGGTTCTATTATGAACTTGTTTACTGGTTCCATAAATATTTCTTAACTTTGTATCACTTTCAAGTAGTAGATTGTTTTCGACTTAAAACGTAATAATCCTTTGATAAAGGACTCAACAGATACTTAACAAAAGCAATGTACCTTTTTATTAGCTCTTTTTTAGATTAGTCTTAGTTTAATGTTTAAAGAGTAACAATACTAGATGATATTGTGATAGTTTCTCAGATTATCTCAAAGCTATTCTCCAAAGCTCATAAAAGAAACTAAGTTTTCTTTTTATTTCTTTGTCTTTTATACATGTAAAAATTATGATGATTTCTGTGATATTAAACTTGAAATATTTTAAGGAAAGTTGTTAATGTTACCAAATGATATTTAGAACTCTTTAAATAACCAAGGTATTGATATCTCGCATCTGCCGGACGACTCGTGGCTGCCGTCTTTTGTTTTTAAATACTTATTCACTTAATGGCCTTTAAAAAGTAAATGGGGACCATAGCTTATTAATGAGCAATGTACGAGTAACGATGTGTAACTCGTGCATCGCCAAAATCGTTGAAACCATTTCACTTCTAATTTGAATAGATTTTTGAAAATTATAGTATTTCAATACATTAAACTACTATATTAACTAATATAGTGGGTATTTGCATTAAGATACATACAACAATCTGAAACCAAGCACACTGTATCACCTGTTTTTTATATTATTGTTAGAGTGGCTATGATTATCTTTTCTACACATGTACGACGCCACATTTATTGCCATATTCGTGACCACGCTCTGTAGCGCTATCGGGAGGTCAGCGTTATTTTTCACAATTCCTGAGATAGGCGACTGCGATAATGTTCACAACACCTATATTAACTACGGTAAGGATATGTATTATCTGTCCTTGTTGGGAATAAACCTTTTTTCTTTCTTTATTTAAATATACGATAAAGTTTTTCTGTAACTATGCAGAACAAGATTGTGTTAATTCAAAATATGAATGAGAGCTTTTATGCAGAATATACACGTGAAAGATTTTATAGAAATGGTTAAGGTATGTTTAGAAGTTTGAACATGGGAAGGTGGTGTGTGTACCATGTTATGCCGTTGCTTGTTGCCAGGTTTGTAAAAAAGAATGTGGCGCCTCCTACCTCGACGCTCGTGTTACATAGGAAAACCTATTTGTTGGGCCCATACATTGTTGTCTTGAGTGTGGTTGTACTTTGTGTCCATTAATTACAAGACGATATCTTTCTCTTTTATGTTTAAAAATAAGGCATCTCTATGAGGCAATGGAAGGTGCCGATTGTAGGTTTGTTTGCTATGCATAGGGCATTCCAAGGGAGGAGATACAAGGCGCGGTTGGCCAGTATTGGAAACACAAACAATCACATTTTTAAAAAATAGAATATCAAGGCGAACGAGTTACCTGATGGTAAGCGATCACTGCCACATGGCAGAGACACTCAGGACACCAGTGGGGGCGCAAGTGCGTTGTCTATCTTTTACGTGGCGCGTGACGTCAACACAAAAGCGGGCAACGTGATATTTCGCACATTCTATTAAAGGGGGACTGGGTGACGCAGTACGCGACGCGCAACCCTGTCATGTCAGTTTCTATTATTGCGTCATAAGAGTCGTGGAAATCATTCAAAAGTGTATGTTTATAATGAAAATTAGGATCTGTAAGTCTGTAAATAATTGGTACGTTTATATCAAATTAAATACGGCTCTTATCCCTGATTGAGCTTTGAGTTAAAATTCAAACACTTTATAGTTGTTCAGTAGTAGATAAATATTGCAAATTCCAATCTTCCTATCTGAAAGTTTTCAGTTCAGTCTAGACTACAATCAATCTCCTATAATCAAGTGCTACTGGATTATTTGATTTGAAGTTCAAATTATTCTTTAGTCTATCGGTCCTTTGAATAATTAATCTAAAATTTTGTTGTTTTATCCGCTAAGAATCTACCCACGAAACTAAACACAATAAAGAAAACCCGTTTGTGAAATACAAAAAGTATTGTTTGGGCTTTCTATTCGGCGTCGTGCATCAATTGATTATTAAGCTTGAAAGTAAGTAACTCTTTATGGTACGCCAAAAAATATTACATAAAAAGACCTATGAGCATGTTATCAAGATTGTACAAATGGAGGCTTTATCGCTAGGTGTCATCTCTTCCAGGGAACTGTTGAATGGACCAAGAATAAAGAAAAGACATTTGGGTATTTGTTGCCATATTAACAATGTATGGAAAGTTAGTATTTTTTTTTTGTGAATTTTAGATGTTGATTCGCAACTTGTGTTAAGCTTCTTAAGTTAACCAGTGCTACGACATGTCTTTCTTCAAACGAGGTTAAAAAGAGTATTAATATCACGGTAGGCAGCGGTTTGCTGTGCCCCCTGGCACTGCGAATGTCCATGAGCAGCGGTTAGCACTTACCATTAGGTGGGCCGCTAGCTCGTCTGCTTCCTAAAGCAATTTTAAAAAAAAGTCTAGTATTTATTTTATAATTATCTTGTATAAATGAGCCGTTTAAGTTTAAATAATGTAAAATTAAAATAACTTTGACAAATATGGATTACTTAACAGAAACCTGATTATTCCGGAAAAGAAAAGAAGAGCCAGAACAAACGAAGATAAAGACAAAAATTCTATTTAACACAGTAGAATTTTTTAAGACTACTGCAGGAAAGTGCGTCGACGGCGTGTTTAAAAAAGTGGCTGTGACATACGGACGGACATGACGAATCTATAAGGGTTCCGTTTTCTGCCATTTGGCTACGGAACCCTAAAAACGTGTGCATAGGCCATTAATCGTGTTGGTGAATTCTAACAAAAACGGTTCGTTTGATTTCTCCTGTCAATACCATTGTATCGACATCTCATTCATTGAAATCTGTCACACAGTTAAACGAAACGTTGAAACGTTCGCGAAGTTTTAACCGGTTTAAAACAACATGACGGTGAACCATTTATGTCTACCACATCACCTACGTAACAGAAAACATATTTTACCTCTCAAAATAATGAATAAAGTGTGTAGGTATCTACAAAATTCGTTGAGTTTTGTAGTGGTTTGATAATATTGTTGGAGATAGTCCATTACCGTTTGACAAAAATGTTATGAATAATTAGCTGTAAGATTTTATTTTAGTTACTTTGTCGCTCGCCTTGACGTTCTACATGACCACTGGTATAATCTTTTTCTTGTATTTTTTCTGTAAAAACTAATATATTATGTGACAATTTTCGTTGCTGTGTTAAAATAATAATATCCTGGGTATTCACATACGGCCATCGGATCCCAAACTAAGCAGAGCTTGTACTATTGAAACAAGATAAATTATATACTATATACTTTTCTTTTGTAAATACATACCTTTAAAGATAATTACAACCAGAATCAAGACAAACATAGATGTCCATTCACACCAATACCTGTCCTGGTGGGAATCGAACCCACGATCTATGGCGTGAAAGGCAAGAATTTATCAGCTACGCCAACAGGCATGCAATTTTAATTTTTTTTCAAGACAACTGTTTGGAACCAAATTTATACTGATGAAGCACCGCACATTTGAGACCCAGGGGCCGAAAATATATTGTCACAAAATACACGTCCGCCACAAAAGCAGAGAGGTGACGGATCAGACGCTCATTGGCGTCTGATGATGCGTACTTGGGCCCATCTGTATTAACAAAGGCACCCGAGTCTCAAATTGCGACTGAAATGCTCCGTCATTCCATTAGTGCCATCCAGCCTCACCTCTATTCCAGGATGCGAAAGAGGCGTGGTTGCGTCACCTTCCTGATTCTGAAGCTCATCGGCTACTTGTGTTTCGGTGAATATCTGAGCCGGATCGGCCAAAAAGCGACGGGACCTATTGGAATTACACAATGTCAGAAATCTGAAAATATGCGATTTACTGCTGAATGTATATTAATAATAATAATTATATATTTAATCTTAAAGTAATGTACTTAAAAACGTTTTACTAGATAAGATATATAATGATATTTCTGTATAACAATATTCATGCCCATTGCATGCATTTTAACAACGATCAGTTAATAAAGAACGCGTAACAAAACTATCTAGAAAAGCTGCCTCGTTGGTCTAGAGATAGCAGGTTCAACCACAGATTATGAGTTCCTAGGTTTAAACCCCGGTCGGGTAAAATAGTGTTATTGGGATTTCTCTGAAGACAAACATCTGGAAGCAGTCTGGAGAAGTTGGCGGTGTTATACGATCGTGCCTCAGATATTTCCCCGATCATGTTGGATACATGTCCCTTTCTTTTTTGATAAGGCAGGGGGAATGTTAATGCATACCACCCGCAAAAAGTGTCTGCGGGTGGGTATATCGGACTCGCACCGACTAAACCTAACCTGCCGTGGACTTCTTCTGGCGCCTGATACGGGGAGCCCCGGGAACGCGGGTATGCTGCTCCGGTACCCCCCTTTTGCGCCGTGTCCCAGATGGTCGGGACACGCACCCGGGGAGAGCTGTGGGTTGCCCTCCCCATTTGCCGACTCCTGCCAGTACGGCACAGCGATTGTGCCACAAACAGTTCGGTGTCTTCCCGGGACTGCTTACACGTGGCGGCAGTAGAGGACACTTCTCATACTGCCACCGCAACCCCGAGGGGAGTAGGGCTAACGGCTGCCGCCGCCGCCCCGACGCCTCCTCCGTCTACGAGCGGGGTCGGCTCGTTCCCGATCCCGCTCGGCGGCCTCCTTCTGGAGCATGACTGCTTCGCAGAAGGAGACCACGGCGTCCCATTTGGTGGAGTCGCCAGCCAGCATCGTATACACGACTGCTGGCGGCAAAAGATCCCGTCCGATCTCAGCAACCAGGACTCGTCTCTTGGCCTCCCAGGCCGGGCACTCCTCCAGCGTATGCTGGGCAAAGTCCAGGTCACTCCCGCAATGGTGACAATGTTTCGTCACTTCTCGGCCGATCCGGCACAGATACTCAACGAAACACCCGTGTCCGGTGAGTATCTGAGTCAGTCTGTAGGTGACGTAACCGCCCTTCCTTCCCACCCAGGCCTCGAGGTGAGGCAGGATAGCACCGACGGCACGTTGGCGCGCCTTCAGGCGCAACTCGAGCCGTGCGCGCCACTGTGTTAGTACGCGCCGGTCTGCATCCCGCCTATAGGCAACGAGCGTCTGCTCTGGCGCCTCACCGCTCTCCCGGCGGACGCGGATCTCGGTGTAAACCGTCGCGTCGACTGCCACCAGGAGATCAAACGGCGGGTGGCGCGCCAGGAGTGTCGCCGCCTCAAAGGATACCGTCCGGTATCCTCGTGCAATCCGTATGGCCATGGTGGCCATACGGATTGCACGAGGACGCTGCAGGCTATTCAAAATAGCTCTGCAGCGGGAGGCGCCCGTCAGCCGTTCAGACCAGACGGGCGCCCCATAAAGGACCATGGATCGCACGACACCTCCGTAGAGGCGGCGAACTTCTTCCCTGGGACCCCCGAGGTTCGGCAAAAGCCGGTGCAACGCACCGGTTACCCGGCGCACTCGGGGGGCCAGACGCCCGAAATACTCCTCGAAGCCCCATCGGCTGTCTAGGGTGAGGCTCAGGTACTTCATGTACCGCCCCACCCTGACCTCTGCGTCACCTATACGCATCGACATACTGGGTGGTTCCTCCCTACGGCGTAAGCCGTGGAACCATAGCGCCTCGGTCTTGTGAGGCGCTACCCGAAGGCCCAGTCTCAAAATGGCCGCGACGACACACGCAACTCCGAGTTCGGCGAGCCGTACCGCCCGCTGGAAGGTTACCTCCCGGGCTATGACGAGCGTGTCATCCGCATAGCAGACGACGCTCACTCCGGGAGGGAGGCTTATCCGCAGGACCGCATCGTACGCGAGGCTCCATAGCAGAGGTCCCAACACGGACACCTGAGGAACCCCGCAGGAGAGTTCCCTCTGGATCTCAATCCCGTTCCGACCGACGAATTGAATCGTCCTGTCGCGCAAATATGCCCCGACTATACCACGGAGATAGGGAGGCACGTTATGATGGACCAGTGCCTCCCGTATCGCCCGCCAGGAGACGGAGTTGAAGGTGTCGATTCTAACGTTCTTCTTCGTTGACAATGTCTAAACTCACCGCCAACGCCACCCCCCCGCCCGAACGGCGGGCTCCGACAGGGCGCGGACGCGGTTGATCGCGTCCAGCGTCGAACGTCCCTGCCGGAATCCGAACTGGCTGTCCGATAAGTCGGGGCCAACGCGCGACAGATTTTCACTGAGACGGGCGGCTATGACACGCTCAAAGAGCTTGCCCGCCTCATCCAGCAAGCATATTGGTCGGAACGCCGAGGGAGAATCGGCGGTCCTGCCCGGCTTCTGCAGAAGCACAAGCCTTGCCTCTTTCCAGCAGGTGGGGAACACGGCACTACGGAGGCATCTGGTGAACAGTTGCCTCAACCGGTCCCCCGGGACTGCCAGGGCGCAAACCCATGGATACATGTCCCTGGGCATTATGAGAGAGGGGGAACACTCCTGCTCTGTAAGGTCTTGAGTAGTTGGATAGTTTATGTTAAGATTGGCGGCCGTAGCTTTTCCCAGGAGCATAAATAATCATTCAGCCTAAATGAGAGAATCTAACCTTTTTTAACGTCATTTATACACTCGAGGGCAATTAATACGGGTCACTTAAAGAAACCTACACATCTCGGAACCTAAGAATGTTAGCTTAGTTAAATAAATTACGTTTAATAGACAATTAAATACTCCTTAAAGTAAACTGACTAAAATGTTCCCTGTATATCACATATTTTAAGCTTTTATACGGCTAAGTAAACACCGTACAATGTTTGAAAATGAAATGTCAATATTCAACGGTAAACTTGACATGTGTTGCCATCTCATTAATGTCATAATTAATTAACATTGTTCGAAATGCTGTGGGTGCACCCCCACGCACTGAACAAAATAACAAATCAGATTTATTTGAGTGAAATTAATGGCACCAGACGTTGGTAACTGGCGTTGTATTGTTTTTTGACACCTATTAAATTGAGTTTTTACCTCTTTAACGAGCAATTCTTGTATATATCGTCCCCGTAGAGGGAAAATTAAATAACTCCGATTTTGTAGTTCTGAGATAAACGCGATTTAGTGTTTTTTTTTTAGTTAATGTACATTTGTAAGAAAATGTGAGATAATTTAACAGTCGGTGTTTTTATATTTTGTGGACCTGATAACCTTTTACATTATGCTTTAACAAACTGAACACTATCTTAAACTATAACTAAATAACAAATTAAAAATCAAGTTGTTTAATTTTGCCGCAACTGTTTTTATAACGTAACAACAATTAGCTACTTATTTCGGCTATTTATTTAGTTTTCCTACAACTAAATACATTTGGTAGAGTAAATTTTGGTGAAATAAATGGAGTTATTGAATTTATCAAGCACGAAATATTTTTAAATGGAAAACTTAGTAGTTTTGTAGGTTATTATTACTTTGATATTAATTGGTCTCATATGAAATAAAAGCTGTATTATGATATTAATAAAGTTATATTGAGGAATAAATATAAAAGTAAACAAAAATTTAGAAAAAGTGTACTTATCTTGCCACAAACTTAAAAATAAACATCATCATCATCATATCAGCCAAAAGATCCACAGCTGGACAAAGGCCCACAATTGCCGGTCTTGCGCTATTCGCATCCAACAATTTCCAGCGACCCGCACAAGATCAAGGGTCCATCTTGTAGGGACCTGCCCACGCTGCGTCTCCCAGTTCGTGGTTACCACTCGAGCTCCAACGGCCGAGGGTTCTACGTTCTATGTGGCCGCCCACTGCCACTTCAGTTTTACAATTCTTTGGGCTATATCGGTGGCTTTGGTTCGCCTGCAGATTCCGACATTTCTGATTCGATATCGCAAGAAAACTCCGAGCATAGCCCTCTCCATTGCTCTTTGGGTGACCTTGAGCCTTCTAATAAGGCTCATAGTGAGCGACCACGTATCTGGTCTGTCATCAAGTCATCACTGGTAACACACACTGGTTGAAGACTTTCAACTTGAGACACTGCGGTATTTTGGACGAGAAGATGTTACGTAGTTTCCCGAACGCTGCCCAGCCGAGTTGGGTTCTACGATGGACCACCTTCTCGAAGTTAGAACGACCTAGTTGGATGGTCTGTCCTAGGTAAATATTCTATATATATATAGAATATTTACCTAGTAGTAGTATAATAGTATTCTACAACTTCGCGTACAGAGTCTCCAACCTTCAATTGAGTGGGGTTGGAGGTTTGACATGATTTTCGTCATATCCATGTTCTTTTTCACGCCCACTTGTTGAGAAACTCTACTGAGGTCATAGAGCATTGTACCGAAATCTTCCATGGTCTCAGCCATGACTACTATATCATCGGCCAATCGTAAGTGAGTGATATACTCGCCATTGACCAGAAGCTTGAAGACATCTTCCAATGCAGCGACGAACACTTTCGGAGATGTAACATCTTCCTGTCTCACACCTCGCTGCAAGTGGATAGGTTTCGAGTTTTGGTCCTGGAGTCGCACTAACATTGTGGCGTTTTCATACAAATACTTTAACACCTCGATTTACCGTTAGTAGATTTGGCACCTTAGGAAAGACCACAGCCCAGGTTTTGATAATCTAAGGCTTTCTCATAGTCCACAAACGCTAAGCACAGTGGCTTGTTATACTCTTCGACTTCTTATGTATAACTTGCGTATGTATAACAGCGTATGTACATGGTCTATGGTGCTAAAGACTTTTCGGATACCGGCTTGTTCGGGAGGCTGGAAATCATCAAATGGCTCAGCAGTGTGATGGGTCAATAATTCTTCAATAGGGTTTTGTCGCCCTTTTTGAAGGAGAGCACTACCACACTTCTGTGCCATGCTTGTGGTGTTTGATTATCTAGTATGACGGAGTTAAATAACTTCTGAAAGGCCCGTAGGATTGGAGTACCATCCGCCTTTAGAAGCTCTGCTGAAACTCCATCATCACCAAGAGCCTTGTTGTTCTTAAGTTGTCTGAGAGCCATTTTAATCTCGTACAGGCTGACGTCCGGGTGTCTTCAGTGTAATGTCGGATTGGTCGTGCTCCATCCAAGACATTGGCAGGTGACTGCGTTGTCCTATATAACTGTCCATAGAATTCTCAATCTCTCACAGCAACTCCGGTTTAGACGTGACGATTGCCGTGCATGCTCAGTCTTCAGCTTCGTCAGTTGGGTTTGTCCAACAGACAGATCTCTTACGATCACTTTAGAGCATTTGTTCCGCTCGATGGCTTCTTTAATATACTTGTATTAAATTGACGCTTGTCGCGAGTCAAAGACTTTGAGATCTGTCTATTGAGCAGCCGGTATATAGTAGCATCATCTGAGGATGTCAGAACCATTTTCCGTATTACTTCCATAAGTTGCAGGGCAAAGTCTGTTTGTACGCTGGGCCTTGAAGACCTTAAACTCAGCCGTATGGACAGCTTCTACGAGCCTGTCGTAGTATGAGTCCACTTCCTCGCAGCCTGCTAGGCATTCGAAACGGTTTCACAGTTCGAGCTGAAATGGTGGGTTTTGGACGTGGATAGGTAAAGGTCGGCGCGTAGACTTTATCAGTCTGGATCTCTGGAGCTTGACATTAGATTCAATAAGCCTCTCACCAGTCTGTGATCGCTCCCGGTTTTAACCGCATTGATCACAGAGACGTCATTAAACGTCTGTCGTCTCGTCGACAAGATAAAGTCTATCTCATTTTTGTTTTTGCCATCGGGGCTCACCCAGGTCCATTTGCGGTGATCCAGCTTCCTGAAGAAGGAATTCATCATAAAGAGTCCCTCCTTCTCCATGTCAGCCAACATTTGGCCCCGAGGGTTCCGGTCTCCAGTTCCAAATTGCCCCAACTCTCAGCTCATTCCCGAATCGTTTACCCAGCTTCGCGTTAAAGTCCCCCATGACCACAGTGAAATAAGTGTTAGAGGTATGTATGGCTCTAGAAATATCCTCATACATGACCTCAACCTTATCGTCGGAGTGCGTTGAAGTCGGCGCGTAAACCTGAATGACCTTCAACGAATACGTTATAAGTTACGTTATAAGGTATGCCGCCCTAGTCGACACACTCTCGAGTTTCACTACGTTCCTTGTGGACGAGGGACTTTTGAACTATGAACCCGACATCACCTTGGAACAGTTGGTCGCACTCGCGGAAATATAGCAGGTTCCCGGATTTTAGGATTATCGTGGCGAGGACACGATATTCCTAAAAACTCTCTTTGGACTTCAGACAAACCTATGATATCCCAATGTAACCTGCTCAGTTCCTTCTCCAGTTCAATGATATTCTCGTCGGTCAACTGTGTGTGAGTGTTATACGTTGTCGGTTTTGGTAACACGGCGTCTGCCGGGGATTTTTAGCACCCCGGTTTCTTTTTCCTTATTTCCTGTTTCTATTACTGAATCTGTTATCACAGCGATTGTGATATTGTGTTCCATAATTCTTCTATCAGGGTTAGACTAATTGGTCAATAGGGATTTCAATAAAAGCTCAAGTTGTTATAATATTACTCGTTTCATCTTTAGAATCTCTCGACCAAATCGGGTTTATTCGTTCAAATCTCTTAACTCTTTTTTTCTTCTTAGCCAGTGAAATATTGATGTCTATTCAAGAACTAACTTTCCTTTTTATTTTATTTTCTTCATTTGTAAAAGGCGGCATTGGTTCGATACCCGAAATGAGACTTGACCCTTACTGACTGACTTACCTTTGATGACAACTTAATTTATTTTATTTTATTTGCCTATCATCTTATAATTAATCATTATCTAGTTGTAGAAGAAATAAATAACATCAATTATTTATAAATTAGGTACGTTATATCAGAATTCTGAATCGCAGAATTAAATAAATAGAGTTATTTAGTTTTTCTAGAACTAAGTTAGTTTTGTGAAAGAATTTATAAGTTGAGGAAAAATTCAACAACTGAAGTTATTTAATTTATTTGACATTCACCTTGTCATTGACCACAGTTATTGATTTATTTACTGAGTTATTTAGTTTTCCTTTAAAAAAAATGTGTTTGTCTGAAGATATTTATTATTCCATCTGTCATGACCTGTCTGACAAAAATGGCTATATCTTTGGAACGGAATAAGATACGAAAACGCCTGTAAGGCTCAAATATGCGGCAGGTTTTAGGTGTTTTGAAAATAGGATAAAGTCAATTTCGCCAAAATCGGAGTTATTTAATTTTCCAACTACGGGGACGATATGTGTATAAATTTACTTTGTGAATCTTGGAAATACCTCTAACGATTTGGATTAATTGCTGTAATAGAGCGTGAAATTATGTTTTTAAGTTTACATATGTACCTATTTGCATTTAATTTATATTAATCGTGAATCTACATTTATTCATTGTTTCATTGTTTTTCTATTTATTTTCAAATTAATTAATCTGATTTAATACATGTTTTTGAAAGGTTAATATTATTTAATTTCGTAAAAACTGTAACGACCAATTAAAATTTACTGTTACAAAAATAAAACAAAGGAAATCTCGGCCGCCCAGGTGGCCTTAAATTATGTAGCGTGTACAGACGCCAGCACATCAAGCTACTCCAATCTGTCAAATTTCCCCAATTGAAAGTGAACCTTTTGGTTTTGTGATAAAGTTGAAAATCTATTAAAGAAAATTGACAGATTGGGGTAGCTGGATGTGCTAGCGTCTGTACATATCTTTATTGAGTAGACTATCATAAAATGTATGCACTGTGTACTGTCTTACAACTGTACCTTTATAATAATTTCTGAGCTTGTTATAAACCGTAAAAAGTTTAATTATTACATATAAGTTCATTTTATATATTACACAACCATATATATATATGTGTGTTTCTTTTAATAGTTTATCTTCCGACATTTTGGGTAAGAGTATTTATGCCTCACTCAAAAGGGCCAATGACAATCGGTCTTCATTTAACTACCATCTCTAAAAAGGGGGGATACGCCGTAATCGCCACGCTTGGCAGTCGGGTTGGTTTATGCGGAATAATGGTTATTAGTATTCAGAGAAACGCTGTTGCCCGTTCTGTGGCAGATATTCCGTTAAGACGACTTCTACCCCTACGTGATGAGATGGGATGCTGATAATCGACCCCAAAAAGTGCCTAATTTGAATAATAAATAAACAAATATTAAAATATGTTTATTTACGATTAATTTAACTGTTTATAGAAACATTATACTTCTTTTCAATTTTCTTATGTTAATTGTTTATTTTAGCGGTACATATTACCGAATATTTCATATTTAAGAGAAATTTTTGAAATCTGATTTTAAATATGTTTTTGTGAGGTTATTATATATTATATATTTTTTTGTCTTTTACACATGGCCATCTGATCCCAAACTGAGCAGAGCTCGTACTGTGGAAACCAGATAACTAATTTTACTTTAGAGTACTTTTCTTTTATAAATATATACTTATATAGATTCGGCTACGGCTGCTTATCTCTATGGAAGCTAGCCATTCTTGCAGGACATATTTTACTGCAAGAGTAGGAACACCTGTATACAAGTACACTCTCATTATCCACTGCATTGGCTATTCGACATGATGAGCTCAGCGAAAACCCGACAGCTTTTTGTGCTCTTAATGGACCTTCAATATTTTTGGCCCTATCTGGGATCTAAGCCCTGAGCCCAATTGTTTGAGGTTAAACACGCTACCGCTAAAAAAAACAATCAGTCAACTACTATCGTCAATATTAAGTATTTTTTCTTCAATAATCCGGTAATAATTCGGTCATCATTTGTATTCCTTCAGATAACCTTAAATAGCTAAAAGCTTAGTATTGAATGAAGAAGGTAAACTACGACAAAACCGACGTTATTTTAAATAACTACTGTAAAGCAAATTTAGTCTTATTAAAGGTCTAATAAATACCAATTTCGTATACAACGTGATAGAGATGGTAAGACAGGTAAAATTAACAGGTGTCAATTTACTCGAAATACTCTTTAGTAAATCTACCGACAGTCAACAAGTCGTTTCAACTTGTTATATTAAAGTTCCAGTAAAGTTAACAGTAATTATTTTATGTATATTTACATTCAACAGACTTGTTTTGATTTAATTAACACGTGTAGTGCAAGTTGTAAGATGGACGCTAATGCAAGACAAGGCACTATAACATGTCTTTTAAAACCCCATAACTAAATCTCCTTTTGTAACCAATACCAAATAAATATAATTATTATGTAATACTTTTAATAGTCTAATGATAATAATAATAATGTAAAATTAACATGATATTAATCAAAATATGGATAAGACATTAATGTAAAACTAACACCACAATATCCTCATATTTCGCAAATAAATTGTTTTGATTTTATTATGAAATAGTAAGGCAAAGCAAAAGCAAGTGTGTCACCTGATAGTAAGTGATTACCACCGCCTTTGGATACTACACCGTGCTGTGTGGTGAAGGCGAGGAATATCAGAATATTATCAACCCATCTCATCCCGGAAGGAGCGTAGAAGTCGACCCGAGGGAATATTGACCAGAGGACGAGCAGAAGCTTCCTTCTGAGTACTATGACCATCTTACTGCGATAGCTAACCCGTCTACTGAACGTGAGGATTATGGCATATCTTCCCAAGATGATTCTTGAGGCAGGCTTTTGTCTTTTTATTTATTTATTTATTTATTTATTAGTACAACCACATCATATGTATTATAACAATTATTGCAACATTATTACCAGTATAATTCTGATACACATGACACTGATGGTGTACTTAACATTTGCCGATACATAGCATAATTTTATTATAAGTATATAATTTAAATATGTACATTGTTAGTAACTATTGGATATTTTTTTGTAATTTGGACTTAAATTTATTAAATGAATCGTGAAAGATGTCAATGCTTGGATCGCGGGTTTGGATAAAATTGTACAAGTTCAGTGTTCTGTTAATAGGAGACCGTTGGCCCAAGTTAGTTTTTGAAAAAGAGGTATGAAATATTTTTTTTGTTTTGTGTCTTGGATGATGATAGGGGATTGCTAGAGATACTTTCTGTAATAGATGGCTACACTGTATTTGGTTATTGAGCAATTTGTGAAGAAAACATAAGTCTTGAATACGTCTACGATCATGAAGGGTGGTCATTCTAAATTTAGATAAGCGTTGTTCGTATGGATTTCTATGAGAGAAGCCGCTGCATGAGAATGCTAAATGTCTTGTGAACTTCCGCTGAATGCTCTCAATTCGTTGGGAATGAACAACATAGGATGGAGACCATACAGTACTACCATATTCGAGATTGCTGCGCACGAGTGCGTTATACAAAAGTATTTTTGTGTTAACATTGCCAAAGCCGACAGTATTTCTTCTTAGAAAGCCGAGCATTTGGGCACCTTTGGAAATTGCCTTATCTATATGTGACACAAACGTTAACTTTTTGTCAATGATGACGCCCAGATCTCGTATTTCCTCAACTTCAGTTAGAGACTTGCCAGCAATCTCGTAGTTTGTCACAAGCGGTTTTTTTTTCTTGGTATATTTAATATGGTAACATTTGTCAACGTTGAGAGTCATGCGGTTCAAATTACACCAATCCAGAATCTCATTTATGTCGTCTTGTATCAAGTTTGAATCTGTAAATGACTTAACTGTACGAAAAATTTTTAGATCATCAGCGAATAGAGAAATTTTACAATGTTTAATGCGATAAGACAAATCGTTAATAAATATTAAAAAGAGAACCGGTCCCAGATGGGATCCTTGTGGGACGCCAGATTCAGTGAAATAAGTTTGGGATTCATATCCATTGACGACTACACTCTGGGGTCTACCATGCAAATAAGATCTGAACCAATTCAGTAGCGTTCCTGCCACACCGTACACTTCCAATTTTTGCATAAGGATTTGGTGGTTAACTTTATCAAAGGCGCTGCTGAAATCGGTATAAATTGCGTCTACCTGTAAACCGGAATCAACTGTTTGAGATATATCTGAAATAAAGGGGACTAAGTTTGAGAGTACAGAACGGCCTTTACGAAATCCATGTTGGTTGTCGGAAATACTATTATTTACTAAATTTGTTATGATGGGATACAGAAGAGACTCAAACAATTTAGAGAAACATGAAAGTATTGATATTGGACGGTAATTTTTCACATTGGCATGATCTCCTTTTTTAAAAACGGGCATTATACGTGCCTTTTTCCATTCATCAGGAAAAATTCCTTCAGAAACAGAACGATTAAAAATTTGAGTTAAAGGTAGTACAATAGAACGACCGCAGCGTTTGACAAAATAGGGAGGTATATTATCAGGCCCGGCGCCTTTTAAAGTATTAAGTTTTTTTATTTCACGTTCGATATTCAATTCAGTAAATTGTGGTTTGGATATGATATTGTTATTAGGGGATGGGAATGCACATAAATGGGATACAGTGCCAGCCGAGACTTCGTTAGAGTATACCGAGCGAAATTGATCAGCAAGAAGATTGGCAATATCTTCACCTTCTTGTGCAACATAAGTGTCCATGTACATTTTTGCTGGTAACAGAGAATGTCCACCACGTTTACTTTTGATATAATTCCAGAATAATTTTGGATTTTTGGGGATATTAGATACTATGGTCGCCTTATAATTTCTGTAACATTCATCAAAGAGCTTATGGCAACGACCTCGCAACAAATGAAATTCGATCTCATCACGGGGGTTTTTGTATTTTTTAAATCTTTTACGGACTTTTTCTTTCTCTTTTAGGAGATTAATCAATGCTTTATTGAACCAAGGTGGATAAGACGATTCGGTGCAACGTCGAATCGGTACATTTTTGGAAATTATTTTCCTTAAATAACAATAGAATTCGCGTACCATCTCATACATCTTTACAGGGAAAGAATACAGATTCCCAGTTAATGTTAAATAAATCTCTCTTAACCTGCTCATAATCAGTCTTATAGAAGTTATACTTATCAATTTTTTTGGGAACAAGGTACTTAATATTATCATAATTAGGAATATTAACTAGTAGACCAGGGTGTATTTGGTAACACTTACTTAATGTGCTTATAGGTGTCGTTACCGAAATATTTGGCATATTACTAAGTACTAAGTCTAGTAAACGACAGTCACTGTTCAGAATAGAATTAAATTGATATAGAGTATTTGTTGACATGAAGTCTATGAAGGAATAACCCAGTCCTGTATTATAATTAGATGGGGTCATGTGGGTGTGATCATCTTCAGTATGCCAGTTAATAAAACTTAGATTAAAATCACCTAGTATTATTACGTCGTTTGAGTTATTGATTACATTGTCTATTGAGTCTAATAAATTGGTTAGTTCGTATGCCTTTACTGGGGGAGGTAGATACACAGCACATATCGATAGCTTTTTGATCATGTTTCCGGTATTAATTTCCACTGAGACCCACAAATCCTCCATGTCGCGTCATTGTCTTACAGCTATTAGGATGAGGATGGATGCTTGCAACACCAGAGAGGCTGCAATTATTTTTAATATGACGATTACAATTTGTGTTCCGATCAGAAATACCTTAGCTAATTGCTAAGGTATTTCTATAGAGTTGGAATTTCCAATTCTGGCGTAAGGGTCTGCGGTGGAATGTGGTGGCAAGCAAGCAAGTTCGAATAATTCCTCAAAACGCTCACCGTGATAAATGCGTAAAAGGACGCATAGAGTCCATACGTCCCTCCACAAAGCAAAGTGATCAAGCTAAACAGTGGACCCCCGTCGTCACCGACGATTCAAGCTGCGCAACGTTGAATGCGATCAATATGCTTTAGAATAAATAACTATTGTAAAGTACATTTAACATAATTTAAGGTCAAATAAACTCTAGCTTCGTAAACAACTTGATAGATACGAGAAGAAGAAGAACTAAAATGTCAATTAACTCGAAAAGCATTTAGTTTGTTCTCCATTTTATGATAATAAACAATTGCTTCAATTTGTTAATCCCATCAATCCCTAAGTGGTATATGGCGAACGCCGATTTTGGCCTATAATATAAATAAGATAGGCAAAACTAAATCATATTTTAAAACATATCAACAACAAATTTGTACTGACTGTCTGTTTGCTATCACCAAGTCCGCCTTAAAATCTAAATGGCGGGTAAGCCTGAAATAAAATTACACATGCCAATCGCGCATGCTTAGAGATAATTAACTGAATGAATTAGAAAATAAATATATAACATTCTAAGGACATTTTATATGACATTTAAAAGGGCTTGTTCTTTATTTTATTTTATTTTCAAATTTCGAAAACTTACAGCTAATAGGTTACAATTATTTAAGATTAATAAAAAAGAGATGGCCAATAAAAAGTTTTCACGAATAACTTATAAAACATAATTTATACAAAGGCAAGTGTTTGTTAGGGTATCCTCGCACGCATATCTACAATGTTATAAATTCTGATATTAATTATGCTAAGACTATTAAGTAATTAAATTAGCTGCTATTAATCATAAAATCATTACACATGTTTCTCTTTATGCTTGAAGCACTTGAGTGAAAGAGGTCGATGTCGACTCTCTGACTTACATTGTTAAATGTACGGCTCGCCCTGATTAAGAACGAGTTCTGCCTGTAATTGCAATAGTTAGCAGGCGTATGCAGAATATCCTGTCGCCTAAGAAATGCTGATGGTACGCGGAGCCCTATTTTGTCCACCAACTCAGAAACATCTGTCAATCCATTCGCAATGCTATATAATAAGGACATGTCCGCTATCTTCCTTCTCTCGTGTAAGGGAAGCATATGAAACTTTTTGCACCTACTATAATAATCAGGAAAGTATGTTTTACAGCGAAATTGAATGTACCGCAAAAATTTCTTCTGTATATTTTCAATTCTTGACGTATATATATCATATTGAGGGTTCCATATCTGTGAGGCGTATTCGAGAAGACTTCGGACGTAAGCACAGAATAGAATTTTAATTGTTTTAATATTTTGAAATTCAGCTGACATTCTAAAAATAAAACCTAATGCTTTAGAAGCTCTTTTAACTATATTGTCGACGTGTGTGTCGAATAATAATTTAGAGTCAAATGTTACCCCTAAGTCGTTGATTGTATTCACCCTAGCTATGACCTTAGAAGAGAAGTTGTAATTGTGCATTATCGGGTTGGCTTTGCGCGTAAATGAACATACGTAGCACTTGGCGACATTAAGTTCTAGGTTGTTGATGATACAGTATGCGTGAAAACGGTCTAGATCATGCTGCAGCGAGATGGCATCCTCATGAGAGGATATCTTTCGCAATATCTTCATATCGTCAGCATAAAGTATAATTTTTGATTCTCTAAAACAGTACGAGACGTCGTTAATGAAAATGTTAAACAAAAGAGGTCCTAGCAATGATCCTTGTGGAATTCCTGAAGGAACACACATCGCTCGCGACGAGTAGCCATTCAGAACTACAATTTGGCTTCTGTTTTCGACATACGATGAAAACCATCTATACAGATCACCTCGTATACCAATCTGTGTTAATTTTAGTTTTAGAACGGAATGGTCAATTCGATCAAAACATTTAGTGTAGTCGGTGTATATAACATCAACTTGGGATCTCTGAGACATATGTTCTGATATAAAATCACTAGCTACGATGAGATTAGTTGTGGTGGAACGACTCTTGATGAAACCGTGCTGATGATCCCCAAAATTCCGTTTTAAAGCCGAGTAAAGTTGCTTGTGAATTATTTTTTCAAGTATTTTGGCAAACACACACAACTTCGAGATTGGTCTATAATTTTCTATCTCATCTTTTGGTCCCTTCTTGTGTATTGGTGTTATATACGCCGACTTCCACAATGCGGGTACCTCCCCGGTCGCGAGCGAACGTTTGTATAATATTGAGAGGGGTACAGTAAGACACAATGCACAGTTATATATAAAAACAGGTTGGATATTGTCTGGGCCTGCGGATTTCTTAAGGTCTACTTGTTTCAGGAGTTTAAATACTTCCTCTTCCTGTATTTCAATCGAGTTGACATCCGAAATATCTCCTTGTATCTTATACTCCGGTGTGTGGTCATAAGGGGCACTGAGTTGGGGGTTGGCCTGTAGAAAGTTGGAGAAAAAGAACTCCCCGAAAATATTAGAAATCTCCTGTCCGTCACTTGAGGTTTGTCCATTATATTTCATTACTGATGGATATGTATTGGATTGTTTTTTTGATTTAACATATTGCCAAAAAGCCCTGGGGTCTTGAGCGATTCTAGATTCGATTTTGGCTATATAAGTATCAAACATATCCTTCTCTGTAGCCTTAACTCGTTGTCTTAGAGTATTAAATGATTGATAGTCAATTAAATTGCCGTATTTTTTAAATTTACTGTGGAATTTATATTTTTCTTTAATCATTTTTATTAATGGACTCCTATACCATGGCGGATACATACCTCGCGAGATAACAGTTTTGGTTGGTACGTAACTGTGTCGCAATCTGTTAAGGATATCATAAAAATAAACAGTCGCGTCCTCTAAAGATCTGCTGTTCATTTCGGAATGCCAGTCGATATTATTTATGTGATTTTCTATAGAGGGAAAGTCAGCTTGGGTATATATAAACTGGACACGAGGGCATATAGGTAGGCTATGGAGTTGTAAAAAATCAACGCTAATACACAGAGCTCTGTGGTGTGGGTCTTCTGGTACCAGCGGATCGTCCGAGACCGTTACGCTTACATCACTGTTAGACAAAACCCAGTCCAATATTCTATTGTTGCAATTATCATGTCTATTATATTGCGAGAGACTACATACTGAAAAGCTATCAAGTGCATTAGTCTGAACTGAGCCTTGTATATTACTAGGAGATAAATAATTATGGTCTGTCAACTGCCAGTTAATATTGGGCTGGTTGAAATCCCCCACTACTAAAAATTTATCTGTGGGGTGCTTTAAAACAATGTCTGTCAAGTTATCTGAAAAATTGGATAATTGAGCCAAAATAGGGTTACCCATATTTTGCGCACATATATAAACAACACATAAGTGCATCCTGTACGATACCTTAGGTTTTTTTTGATGCAATGTCAAAGTTATCCACATATCCTCGGCAGTAGAACACCAATCACTTCTATCTCTAGCCACTAACTCCCGTCGTACAGCCATCAAAACACCCCCTCCCAAGGCTTGATTAGTAGTTTTGTAGTCTCTATCTCTTCTCCACACGACATACCTATCATCAAACAACTCACTGTCCGCAATACTATCGACGAGCCATGTCTCCGTTAAGCATATTACATCAAAATTATTAATGCATACGTGTCTACGAAAATCTGATGTTTTAGTCCGTAATCCTCGTACATTCTGATAATATAAACTAATAGGCGCCATCATAAATTAAAACTCTCAACAGACGAATACACAAAGTAATATAAATAAAAATAGCAGGTACATGAATGTACCTGCTATTTTTATTTATATTACTTGTATTTTTTCGAAGTGAAGTTGAAACTTCACTTCGAAAAAATACAAGTCATTAGAAATTACATTTAATCTAAGAGAAAAACAATTTCGAACTATAAGTTGGTACACTTTAGGTTTAAAATGGTAGAATTGATTTGTAGTTGTAAAATTAAAATTATATTTTTGTGTTATAAAATTAATCTGCATGTGTAAGCAAATAGCGACGTTAAGATCATATAAATAGCGTTTATAATAACTATAGCAAAATGGAATTGAATGGTCAACATTTGCTAATGAGCGAACAAAAGACCAGCGGCGAAGGAATGCATATAAAAAATGGGTACCTGTGGTTCTCAATCTTTGTGATACGCAATGTTTGTAATCGACGAGATCAGAGAATCGACATGACAACTTTCTTAAAAAAAACTTGTTTAAATCTTGCTCTGTTCCAATCAGGTATTTTGGCAAAGTGTTATTCTTTCTCAAAAATATTTTGCACCCTGCAACCCAGACATATTCAAAACCTTTTTCTTTAGCTAAGGATTTGGTCCTATTTAGCAGAGCTTTGTTTTCTAACGTCAGATGATCGTTGACGTATATTGTACTTTCGCCTTGCAAACCCAGGTCACCAGCGTTCAAGGCTTTGAATTTTTTTGCCGCTGCCACAAAGTCGTTTTTAACATATGTATTATGCAATGAGCATATAATATTCTTGTAGTTGCTATTATTTCGCATAGGCACTCTAGCTATATAATTGATTTTGTCCTTAGAAACGGGACATTTGATTAAGCTCCCCAATTTTTCCATTATGTCAAATAAGTTTTCACCTTTGGAAAAGGGCACACCTTTAATCTCTATATTGTTCATGCGAGACCTTTGTTCATTGCTACGTTGAAGCATTTCAAGATTCGTACAGCGAGTCCATAATGTAACGATTTCTTCCTTTGCAGATTTCAGGGAGTTTAGTTCGACTTCTATGCTGGACACCTTGCTACCTAAGGTCTCAACAGAGCGTTGTGTAAATTCCAGAGATGTCTTCAAGTCAGAAAAGTCTTCTCTGATGGATTTGAGTTCCATTATTTCTGCTTGTAAAGATTTGACGTTCTCGATAAGTGCCGGCAATGATTCCATTTGAGTAGATAATCTCTTCAACTCCGCGAGGATGCAGTCTGTATCTTTTTTAGTAGCGGTAGGTCTTGGGCTGGGTACCACCTTATTTCTGCAGTCTCCACATTTCCAGGTGTTTCTTCTTTCCTCACCCAATTTTCTCCAACCCAAATCGGTCAACCCCACACAAGCAAGATCATAATGTTCCTGGCACACAGAACACTGTACGCCTTCCACTACTTCACCTTTACAGCGCTTGCACAACGACATGGTGATATAAATATTCCAATCGGATTCGGACACGAATTCGTAATTAAAAACTTTGAGTAACGTAGGTAATAGTCGCAGCGATAAGGGAGCAACAGTTAGTGATGCGCGCGGTCGAGCCTGACTGAGTGTCAAATTATTTCTTTACTTGGTAAACTTTATCGACTCGCTTTTTCCTTGGCACCCTTGGGTTTTGGGTACGATCCCTTCTAGGGCCACTATTTGAATCAGGTATTTATTATCCTAGTACAGATGATTTCTTGAAAAGCAAATATTTGAAATGCTTGGTCGGGTATTTTATATAACGATAGGATGTGTGGGCGATCGTTACTTGTCTTGTCGAAAGAATTGATTCACGTCGCGTTTCTTGGTTGAAATATTCCATCTACATTACCATTTGTTGTGCGGCAGCATAGAATATCGCCACCCTATCTCCCGTGGGGGGCGTAGAAGTCCCGTGGAAATGTAATAATAATAATAATATCTAGGGACAATCTCACACAGATCATCCCAGCCCCAAACTAAGCAAAGCTTGTACTATGGGTACCAGGCGACGATATACATACTTATATAGATAGATAAATACTTAAATACATAGAAAACATCCATGACTCAGAATTATTATTCGTGCTCATTCGTATAAATATTCGTGCTCAACACACAAATATTTGCACTTACCGGGATTCGAACCCAGGACCACCAGCTTCGTAGGCAGGAGCACTACCAACTAGACTACGGATCGGAGAATATCTCTCTATGTACTATGACCATCATAATGATTATGAATGGTAGTCTACTACCGTACATATCACAAGATTTTTTTGCCGCAGACCACCACTCTGTGCATTCAATTAACTGCAGAGGTTTCACCTGGTGCTGGTGGGGCTGCCCCGCTTCTGCTGTGCGTCTAGTACTCGTATGCTCACGGAGAGACACACAATGATGGTTTCCATGCCATCATCCGGAAAAATATCCGCCTCATTGATCTGCAGAGTTCGGAACAGCTCCAACTCCAACCTGAAAACTATAGCAGGGAGTATGAGTCTCTATAAAATATTATTGCAGGTAGACGACAGACGAACGCCTGTCTAGTCTCTAAATAATAAAATTACTAACATTAGGTATAAGATTTCCTTGTTTTACTAAGTCACTTTGGTTGGTAAATGCTTGCTTTCACGCCGGAGGTCGTGCGTTTGATTCCCACCCAGGACAGATATTTGTGTGCATGAACATGTTTGTATTTACAAAAAGAAAAGTAGTATATTTAGTATATCAGTTATCTGGTTTCCATAGCACAAGTTCTGCTTGGGGTGAGATCGCCGTGTGTGTGAATAATGTCCCAGGATATTTATTATCATATTATTATTTATTTTACCGATCCGCTATAACACGCCAACCTCCAAGAAGCGAACCTATTTCCTTCTTAAAGGTTAGAAATGCACTTGAGGCTCCTCTGGTGTTGCGAGTGCCCATTGGCGGCGGTGATCACTTAACTTCAGGTGACCAACTTACTCATTTCTCTTGTTATCATAGAAAAAAAATATAAGTTTTCACGCGTAAAATATACGTCTATTTGTTGCCAAATCGCAAATATTTATGGAGCTAAAATCTTTCATTATTATTTATATTGACGTATAAAAATAGCGCCACAATAAAGTTGTACTAAATGTAACTACAGATACGAACAACAGATACGAAACGTAGTAAACACATGGTATATTCAAATCATGTTCTGGTAAAAATAAACTTAAAATGGAATCACGTCCGTTCAGATAAAGTTAGTTATATGGATTGCCGAAACGTTTTTACGAAGGGTTGAATTTTGAAAGGCAGCAGTCGTTTTTTATGATGTTTTTAATTTTATGATTCTATACCGCAAAACTTTTATTTGGAGTTATTTTTATTACAGATACTAATGTGCCCCGCAGTTTCACCCGCGTTAAACTTTATAAGTTATCACTTATAAAGTTATCGCTCCTACCCCGTAGATGATAGCGTGATAATATGTTGACCCGACCTCTTAGTAATATTCATGCAAAATTTGAAGTAAATCCATGCAGTACTTTTTGAGTTTAGCCCGGACATACATACAGACAAACAGACACACAGACAAAAATTCTAAAAACTATATTTTTGGCTTCGATATCGATTGTAGATCACGCCCCAAGTATCCTTTTTAAAAAATATTCATTGTATAGTTTTGACTTTCCTACGATTATAAAAGTGATGATTTACGGAACAGAGAGGTAATCGCTTTATGACATTAAATTTGTACGCAATAATAGTAAAACGTAAGCAAATACTTGAACAAAATTCTCAACGATCAGTAACTTTCAAAAAAACTTGTAGAAGTTTCGTATCACGGAAAGTACGACTGAATTTTCCCATTAGACTTTTGTTTATTTGATTTCTTTGAGAAATTTTCGTTTAACTTCGTAAGATTGCCAAACCTACATCAAAGTATTAAAAATCATTGAACTGAAACAAAAAGTATCATATTACTAGCTGATCCCGCGACTACGTCACACATCAGAATATTTTTAATATTTTGTCTTTTGTTACAAAATATAACATTCCAATAAACCTTATATGTATATGGCCCTATGTCCTATAGCACCCTATAGGATATAGGGTGCTTTTTAAAGCTAGAAATGTGAAACTTACTTTTTAGGCTGTTTTTTTTAAATATAACATTAAAAATTTGTAAGTGTTTTACCTCAAGGGTGTACAATAATAATAGGGAGTAGGGGATGAATGATTGTATGGAAATATATAAGGTTTATTGGAATGTTATATAAATTTGTAACAAAAGACAAAATATTCTGATGTGTGACGTAGTCGCGGGAACAGCTGCTAGTAATATGATACTTTTTGTTTCGGTTCAATGATTTTTAATACTTTGATGTAGGTTTGGCAATCTTACGAAGTTAAACTAAAATTTCTCAAAGAAATCAAATAAACAAAAGTCTAATGGGAAAATTCAGTCGTACTTTCCGTGATACAAAACTCATATTGTAGACTACCTGTGTACCAAATTTTCTTAAAATCGGTTTTGTAGTGAAAGCACGACAGACAGGCAGACGGAGTTACTTTCGCATTTATAATATTAGTAAGGATTATTGAATGATTTCATAAAAAAAATGTAAATAAATAATTAATAACTATTTAACGCTATTTAATATTACAACCTCATTAATGTTTGCATCACCTTTTCCTAAAGTATATCAAGTAAACATCAAGTTTTTCCTATTTCATGTTAAAATACAATTATGTTTAATTTCAATATTGGAAGGAATTCATAGAAAGATCTGTTGTTTGATCGAAGGTTCACTTTTAACTGACTTAATATATGTACTTTAGTAACATGCCTGATTATTGGATTACGTACTAGTCAATATAAATTCCTCGATCTCTTTACTGGAACCTATTAAAATAATAAAAGAAATGTCATTATTTTTGTAGGTTTGAGTAAAGATTTCGAGCAAGTTTCAATGTTGCTTATAAAATGAAAGAAGTAAGAATTACCAGTAGCAAGTTTCTTTCAAGCTTTTAAAGTATTATAAAATCATTCTTCCAACTCTATCCCGACATGTAAAGAAATACTGATAAAGATACATTAAACATTTACTATTGATAATAATCAGGTAAAAAGTCATCATATCAGCCGAAAGACGTCCACTGCTGGACAAAGGCCTCCCCCAAAGATCTCCACAATTGCCGGTCTTGCGCTATTCGCATCCAGCGATTTCCAGCGACCCGCACATGATCATCGGCCCATCTAGTAGGCGGCCTGCCCACGCTGCGTCTTCCGGTTCGTGGTCGCCACTCGAGAACCTTTCTGCCCCAGCGGCCGTCGGCTCTACGAGCTATGTGCCCTGCCCACTGCCACTTCAGCTTGGCAATTCTTACGGCTATGTCAGTTACTTTGGTTCGCCTGCGGATCTCAACATTTCTGATTCGATCTCGCAGGGAAACTCCAAGCATAGTCATTGCTCCTTGGGTGACCTTGAGCCGCCTGATAAGGCCCATAAAAAGTTAAAGCAATCTACTTTCTAAGTCCTTCTTAATTTACGAACCGAATAGACTCAACATAGTGGTCAGACAAAATTCTGTAATCTTACCAAATCCAAACACGCTTTCACATTACATTCTTGAGTTAAACCAGCAAACCTAATACCAGGTAACAAAAGACGGGCTCTATTGTATCGCTTGCTTCTAGAGCTTCGTATTTCATTACTGTCCTATATTGAATACATCACGATAGAGGTCGCGACCGTACACATTAATCTCTCTCTACTGAACTACATATGAATTCTATACTCGTTACATACACATTATTTGTAACAAGATTATAGTAATACGGTCTGCTTATTGTAACCCAGCTCTAGGTTAAAAGAATTAGGTTGGTAGATGCTTTCCTTTCACTCAGCAGGTGGTGGGTACGATTCCCATCCAGGACATTATTATATTTGTGTGCATGAAAATTTCTGTTTATCCTGAGTGTGGGTGTAATCACACCGTAATACACACTCACAAACTTTCGCCTTTATAATATTAATAAAGGCAAAAGTTTGTTAGTGTGTATGTTTGTTACTCTGTCACGCAAAAACTGTCGGACGGATTTTGATGAATCTTTGTAATAATATAGCTTATATATCCGAATAAGACATAGGCTATAATTTATAAAGATTAACGCGGCTAAAACCTGGGCACAGCTAGTTATCTGTATAAGTATGTTATAATAAATGAAATGCAGTATATATAGTATATCAGTTATCTGGTTTCCATAATACAAATTCTGCTTAGTTTGGTATCAGATGGCGGTGTGTGAATAATTTTCCAGGATATTTATTATTATTTATTGACTAAAGAACTACCTTACAGAAAGTGCTGCAGGTAATACTGGCAACTCCATATTATATTTCATGACATCTCCCTAACATTGCTTATATGAAAGAAACGGGGTATAAATCTAACTGTCAAGTTAACCTGCTTACAATACGGGCACCGGGCTCATTAAATTATTATTAGTCGACAGCTTTAAACGTGTCACTTATTTACCCTCAGTATTTCGCGCCAAAACTAAAGCTCTCGTAAGCACTATGTTAAAAGGAATGCAATGATTTTAAAATTTGTTTAGTTGGTATTCCATAGTATTCATCATCATCATCATAGTAGCCGAAAGACGTCCACTGCTGGACAAAGGCCTCCCCCAAAGATCTCCACAATTGCAGGTCTTGCGCTATTCGCATTCAGCGGTTTCCAGCGACCCGCACAAGATTATCGGTCCATCTTGTAGGGACTGCCCACGCTGCGCCTTCTGGTATTAGGAGAATAAAATTATTATGTTAATTTAAGCGTGATTAATGTAAAAAGAGTTTTAGACAGAGGGGGAAAGGACTCTATATGTGCTTTGTGTCATTAAATTGTATGTTTGTGAAGTTCCCCGCGATACAATACTACCTCCTCCGCAAATGACCTGATGGACTAGTGGTTAGTGAACCTGTCTGCTAAGCTAGAAATCGTGGCTTTGATCCCCAACCCGGACCAACAATTGTATGTACATTACAGTTGTTGTGCATTTAGAAATAAAGTAAGTATCAGTCGTCATCCGGTACTATGGCAACGAGAAGCCATAGTGTAGTTGTTGTTTATTTATTTATTTATACACAGATTTTAACATTAAGTAACAAGTTTTGTCTTAAATAAACATCAAACCATGGATTCACATTGAGTAAGTGGTCAAAAAACGAAGCGAAATTATCATTCTGGGGCCTGACAGTAATAAAATATTCGTATTTTCGAACAAACAAAACTGGATTCCGGGTTTACGGTAAAAGATTTATTTAGAATGTTATATTCATTACAGAGAAAACATATTATTAACGTTGTATTAGGTGCCAAGCGTGGTTTACTTAAAATATTCTATTGCTTTATAATTGACACACACTCACACACAATTTACACAAATAGTTGAGTTTACAGAAAGGCCTATATCAAAGTGTGGACTGTGTAATGGGCCTTACAAAATACGCGAGTAGGTGTGAGCGCCGTTCACATCTACCCACTACAATCACTACAATCTAGTAGATATACACACATCAACAAAGTCTAGGGATACGTTATTTTGAAATCAAACATGGCTTTATTGTTTAAAACCTATTTAGTTTCCTTAAAAAGTTTATTTACAGATTTAAACCTTGTCTATTCTTTATTCAAAATTTAAAAATTAAAATGAGAAACAAATGAAAACACGCAAAGCACAGCGCAATCTTGAGTTGTATCTAATTTCAAGAAGTTGCATTAAATTTTTTTTTGCGTGTTAATTGAAGAAAACCTGATAAATTGTTTTATTTTCTTTTCTCAATTGGTTGTGTAAGCTTTTTAGCGTCATGCCACGCCATCATTTGAGTCGAGATGAAATGTTACGGGCAGTTGGCATGTTACAAAACGGTGCTATTCAACGCGTCGTTGCTGAGTCTCTGGGCACAAGCCAAAATGTGGTATCCAGGCTGTGGTCACGTTATCGCGCTACTGGAGATGTGGCAGAACGGCACACAGGTAGATATCGTGTTACCACTCAGAGACAGGATCGATTTCTCCAAATGACCGCCAGAAGACTACCCAATATCACAGCGATGCAACTAGTGCAAAGGCTCCAGGAGGGTCAGCAGCTGCTGGTGAGCGACCAAACCGTGCGAAGGAGGCTGCATGAAGTTGGTCTTCATGCTCGCAGACCGCTACGAGTCCCAGCGCTGCGACGTGGCAATCGCGGTAGGCGACTTTTATGGGCTCAAGAACATTTGACATGGAGTGATCAACAATGGTCATTGGTGCTGTTCACTGATGAGTCCCGCTATGGATTTCATCCAGATTCGAGACGAACACGCGTTTGGAGAACTCCAGGCAGGGTCAGCCGTCTCCGACATCCACAGGAGGTCCACTCTTACCAAGGCGGGACAATTATGGTGTGGGCAGGAATACGAATCGGCGGACGAACCCAACTCATTTGGATTCAGGGCAGCATGACTGCCCATAGATACCGTGAGGAGGTAGTAGAACGTGTCATTGTCCCGCTCAGGGCCCTAACGGGGCAAGAATTTCAGCTCATGCATGACAATGCACCTTCCCATACAGCGCGGCTGGTGAGGGCCGCCCTTCGAGAACACGATGTTCAGGTATTAGATTGGCCTCCACAGTCGCCAGACTTAAACCCAATTGAACACGCCTGGGACATGTTACAGCGAAGAGCATTGAGGGATTTTCCGCCCAACTTGACAACAGAAGAACAACTTTTCGAACATTTAAAAAGAACTTGGGACTGCATACCCCAGCAAGACATTGACACCTTAATTTTAAGTATGGAAAATCGTTGCCGCTGTGTGATTAATGTTAGAGGAGGAAATACCGATTACTGATTATCAGATTTGGTAAGATTTTTATTCATTTAATTCGATTGAATAATTTTATAAGAATAAAATGTTTTTGTTCACTCAGTAATTTTCTATGGCTTAATTAATTTAAGACTTTTATTAATTAGAAAAACAAAATCGCATCGTGTTGTTAATGTTTAAATATCGGCCATGAAATTATCTTTAATTCTTCCATTTACAGTCATAACAAAATGTTTATAGTTTTCTAGATAATCAATGAAATGTTCAATATCCCTAGATTGTGTTGATGTGTGTATATAATGTAATGTTCGAACATTGTTTAATTTAGCTATTTGTTTGCACATCCCACAATGTGGTATTGGCCTTACATAAATAATTTGCCTGTTGAACTTCAGGCACTGCGTGGTATTAGCGCCGTATACGCGACATTCTCATCTACCCACTGCAACCACAATTAACTAGTGGGTAGACACACATTAATATTCGAACAATTTTTTATTCTGCTATTTGTGGAAAAGGCAATCGTGAAATATTTAAAGCAATTTTATAGAAAAAAGAGTTTTCTGAAGGCCCCAATTTTATTAGTGTACGTATTGTTATAAATTTATTTTTTAACATAATAATACAACACCGACAGTATGATATGGGGTGGCCCTGTTATTCTTTCTAGGCCGATAACCACACGGCGAACTCTATATATTCTTTGAAACATATTCTTTGAATCATCAAGGAGTTTTTTTCGCAACGAGCGTATTCTTGTCCGTTGAGTTTAATTACATACAGTGGCAGAATAAAGTGTTAAAAGAATCTCTAATTGCGTTCGACCTTCTGACGCGATGTTCCAAGCTGTTCGAACATTGCGCTGAAAGACAAATGAAAACCAATAGAATGCATCGTTGTTTACCGCTTTTGTTGATGGAATGGAATGTGGAATGACAGGCGTTGAGATAGCTGTAATTCTTTTAGGTTAACAATATCTCGGAGAATATTTAAATGTAAAATGTTCTCTACAAATACCTATCCCATTTAGATAGGTTGCAATACTTGCAATTGGTATACAATTAAAATTATTCCTACTGCTTTAATTATAAGTGTAAGTATTGAAAGAAATTTAAATAATGAGAATTGGATAAATGCTTCTAGGAAATAAAAGATAAATACTAATTTATATATTTTTTTAATTCCTGTAATTAAAATATACACAATAATATATTAGGTTATTACATTCGTTAAGTATTCGTGACATCTAATGTATGAATTATTTAATCAAAACGTGATATGCTGTATCTACCTAAATATGATTTATTTTTTGTTGCTGAGAATTACCTAATTGATGTATAACATTTTAATGCCTTGTATAATTTATAAATATAACAAAGTTGTTTTCAATAAACTATATTAATGTATTAAATATTAGCGTTTTTACATTAAAAGACACGGCCCAGTATAACATCGCCTCCTTCTGAACTGTTACTGACCGTTTTATCTTGCCAGAAAAAAGCAAAATCTTGATATTTGGTTTGATATTTGAACACAGTTCTTGATTATCTGCAGTAAACGCTATCGTTAGGCAAACGAGGCAGTTTTTATTCTGCCGCTATTCTTATCAGGTAATGTAGTTAGACCGTCTCTAATTTTATGAACTTGTTCTACAAGGTGTTCCTGAATTGTTCCTTAATTAACGTTCACAGATGTTGCCATGACAACGAACTTATAACAGAAGTAATCTGGCCCAACGAGCAAAGTTATTTTGGGATTCAGAGACCAAACGTTAAAGTAATTCGGAACATAAGCTACCACGTATTTTTTGGCCGTTTTTCTGTTACTTATACACAAGAGGTAACGAGTTACAAATGAAACAATGAAAAGCTTTTTAGGACGTTATCAATTTTACGGTATGTTATTTTTTTGTATTTATGTTACGAGCGTTTTGGCTTTGTTTGTAAAGCGATTTTGTCATTTCTTTATTTATTCGATGGGGAATGTCATTTAAAAATTCAAATCGATTATTAAGAATAAAAGGAATCCGAATAATTCTATGCTTTTTTAAATATGTTAAGTTTTAACATGAATGTGACTTGACACAGAAGTAATTTGAGGAGCCTTAACTAACTTAAGGAACATATGCCTATATGCAAAGTCAATAATGTAAAGCATGCAAGGCACTCTTTGGGGATAGAAATCTGCCGATTGAAGTGAATACTATTTTTTACACTCCCAATCTAAATAATCTACAATATATAGTTGGCACTTCTTCATATGAGATATATTCTTTATAGGTATATATGTATTAATATACCGCATGGAGGTATATCTATGCTCACAGTATACATACACACACATAGCTCGTTACACACTTTTTGTTCACCCAAATAGTGCTCACTATGGTCCTAAAGTGCGTCTAAAGAAGTTATCACTGGAAACAAACAATATTAAAGATTTTTTGAACCTGACGTTTAGAGTTAGCCTAGAAAGTTTTCACTGCTTCATCGGGCATCTAAATGATTTACATTATAAATGGGAAGGGGAAAATATTTTTTAAGATTATCAGACTGGTTTTCTATCATTTGTTCAAATCCGTGGTCAGAGTGTGAATTTAGCAGGACGACTATTTTTCCAGCCTGATAACTGATAAGTTCATCTTTCAAAAGTCTTTGTAGGAGGTTTCTATAGAGCTCCATAACAAAATGATAATAAAGAAGATGGTGTGGCTACATACAATATTTAAAACAAATCGAATGAATCTCCACGGAGATTAAAACGCGCTTAAAAAACGCAGGCACCAAGGAAGAGCGCCACATCCTGACTAGCAAATTTAAGAAATGTGATAGTTTGTTACTCAATCACATATAAACATCTGAACGAATTTGGACGAAATTTGGCATACAGATTAATTATTAACCTAACTAACTCATAGAATATTTTTCATCCCAGAAGAATGTTACGTTCCTGTGGGATTATTAGAAAACAACATTTCTCATTTCTTACAGAATTCTTATAGAATATCATTTAGGGACATAGTTTATCTTATTTTAAAGTCAATACGGACTAGAGCACGGGGAGAATAGACTCAGTCGAACCTTATATACAGCACGACTCAATTTCACAAACCTCCAGAGATAGCAATTGTCGCCCCCAATAATCTTGTTTAAAAATTGAAACATGTCTTGAGATCGAAGAAGCTTTACAAAATCCGTTGTATAGATCGTCTTGTTTAAAGTTAGTGATTGGGTGAAGCCTTTGGGATGTTAGTTTATTGGAAATTAGATTTGTTGATAACTTTCCCTATTCTCTTGCAAGGCGAGTGTGTTTCTACGAGATACCGGATATTTAAGTTTCTTAAGGAAACTGAAACTCTTCTTTATTTATACGTAGCCTATTTAATTTGCCGTTTTATTTTACCGTCGTCGCAGACCGGGACTCTCGTCCTCTCAGCGACGGTAAATTTTATTGCCATATTTAAACATCTTTCTTGCCACTTTAAAATAAAGCGGAAATATTACCTTTTTTATAAACCTATCTCGTTTAGTTTAAGTGACTAGTTCCATTGTGAAATTCATAAAGAATGTAAATCAATGTTCCTTAATACATACAGTAAATAAGTAAGCAAAATGCATAAAATACTTCCATTAAAAAAAGGTCTCTGATGATTATATTTGGTATCTAACCTAACCTAACAATACAGCTTTTTAGACAGTTTCTTTTTCACTGTGTTTGTGCCACATTCTCAATTTATTAACGCTTAGTGAACTCCAGCTAATATGTTTTTATAATAATAATAATAAACTTGGGACATTTGCAATTTTACATGTGCTCACGGCCATCTGATCCCAAACTAAGCAGAGCTTTACTATGAAACCAGATAACTGATATATTACATATACTACTTTTTTTTTTGTAGATACATACTTAGATAGATAATTAAACCCAGACTCGGGACAAACATACAATGTTCATGCACACAAATTTCTTTCCTGGGTGAGAATCGAACCCATGACCTCCGGCGTGAAAAGCAAGCATTTGCCAACCACGCCAACAGGCTCGTCACACACACAAAAATATTTCTTTATAAAATTTCAGACATTCTTTAAAATAAGTTGTATAAATTCCTTTCATAAATTCGGGAAATCCGTCCCTATGTGCATTAAACGCTCCATCACCGCATCGTGATTTTCGGACTCGAATTCATTCAATCCATTCGATATTCCACTATCTTAACGCGATTAATACGATTTCTTCAATAATTTTGTTTTAGCTACGCTTCTTACTAACTTTTTAAACTAGGAACATAGTCTTGTGTTTTATATTTGGAGTGCAAAGTAATAACATCTTAAGACAAACGCAAAGTATTGGCACACCAGTCTTTTTACTGTCAAAGCTTTTAATTTCATCGCCAGCCTTATTAAATCTTTCATTAAAGCTCCGCTTTCAGATCTATTCAAGCATCGTACTGAGATATTAACACTGGTTTTTGTTATAAAGAGTTTTAATAAAAGAACTAGTAACTACTAATTATATTCGTAAGATTTAAACTGGATTTAGTATTTCTTAAACCGTTTTTAAAATATACAAGATCTAACGTATAGTAAAGTTAATGAAGGAGCTTAACCTTTACCTATGAAACTAAACAATGTGGTGAACATCAGCATGTAAAATCCTACAGATATTATAAATTCGAAAGTTTATGGGAATGGATGCATGGGTTTGTTACTCTGCACGCCAAAACTAAGGAACGAATTTTGAATAAACTTTATTGTACCTAATACAGCTTATATATTATATTTGTGAATAACACATAGGTATTTAATACATAAAGATTAATGGGAAATGGGAAAACCCGGGGCAAAACAACACAATAAAACTATTAACTTTCCCATAAAAGAATAAAAATCGCAAGATTCATTTTTGACGGGTACACAAAGTAATATTTTTCGTTACTCGTTTATTTTATTTTTTTTTCCACGGGTAGATTGTGCTGTTTAAGTTTCCTCAACTATTTATGGTGTATCATCATAACAGCTGAGAGACGTCCACTGCTGGACAAAGGCCTCCTCCAAAGAACTCCACAACTGCCAGTCTTGCGTTCCCATCGGGAACGGCATGCGGCATCCCGTGGTCCTAGTAAGATCCTTATGATCCGGGATCTTATGGTGTATATAGGTACATATACAATTAATAATATACAGTACGGTATACGGTATTATATATAAGCAGTTTTTTATCTGTAAGTTATATATTTTTTTGGTAATTTATTATCATGATTTTAAGTTTATAATGATAGTTTTAGTTTATACGTTTCAATCTATTTCCAATATGTATAATAGTTTAGTTTTAATTTATTCAATCACTATTGTGATAACATAGACATTTGAAATAAATAAAAATACTCTATATAGTATTAAAAAAAAATTATAATGTAGAAGTAGTGGCGCCTCCCCATGCGTCGGAGTCTAAGCTATCAGTCCCAGTTATAGTAATTAAGCTATTTTAAAACCTACTAGGCGGCTTGAATATCGTTGAAACTAGAGAACTATCTTTACGCTCGGAAATACGAATATTTTATCTCATATTTAGTTATACAAACAACTTCTGGAATGGTTTACCTTCTATTTATAGTGCCTCCATGAACTTCAATTTATAGTGCCTCTCTATATCACAAGGGCTTTAATAACGATATAATCGAACTTCCTCAATCTCTATTGTTGTGGTAGTTCGCAACAATGTTTGCAAGTGGCCAGTTCCTGATAATAGTTTGAACGGCTTCCTCATCATTGAAAATTCTATTGTTTTAATTTAAAATATAGGTAGAGTTCGATTCTGTTCAGAGTTTATTTTGGTTTTATTAATAGCGATTTTATAATGATTAATGATATACTGATGATACGTGCATTAAATTAATTTTAAAATAACTGGAAAAATATAATTATATTTGTTAATCATTTGATCAGTTAGTTGCTAGTTGAATAAAATAGAAAATTTGAGCGTCTTCAAAACTTCTGCATACGATTCATATTTGGTCTTCGAAAATATGATCATGTATACGAATTTCGCAAAAAACTCAAGTGACTTTCTATAAGACTCCGCCGAAATACTCATATTCTATCAATACTTAACAATATTTTGTTCAATCCCACGAGTCGCCGTGACCTTAAGGAACGATTTGAATTCCAACGTCATTCACATTTGAGGTCCTTGAGATCATCAGAAAATTTTAAGTTGACAATGCCGGTGCACTATACGGATTTTCTAGATAAATCTTTTACAGTAAATGAAATTCGACTGTGGAATGCACTACCAGTGCCAATACGACGTGCTAGAAATATAACATCTTTCAAAAATAAGGTTAAAAACCACTATTTATCTTGTAAATAATTAGAATACTAATTAGACTAATCTAATTGACAATTTATTTCATTATTTTTTTTTTTTTATTATTTTATTTGTTAATATATAAAATGTATTATGAAATATTTATTAGTTTATGTATGAATATGAATGTATGTAAGTACATTAATGTAGAACTGACGATGGTACACTACCAGCTGCCTGTCATTTCCAATTTTTACCATTCCATCCTTCGGTTGTCTGGAAAAAATCGCTATTATGCGATAATACCGCCAATTGTACATTATTATAAATATTAAGATTTTTCCTGTAAACTTCTTTTACATATATTGTGCAATAAAGTGTATCTATCTATCTTTATTGTACACCATAAAAATAAATATGACATGAGATATTACATAGACAAGTTGTACAAAGGGCGGTCTTATCGCATAAAGCGATCTCTTCCTGACAACCTTAGGATGGATAGGAGCTGAAAATTAACTTATAGTAGTAGGTGTGCAAAAGGAGATATAAATAAAATAATAGTTGTAGTAATAAATAACAAGTAGCTAATAATAACAGCAGTAACTCATTTTATTTTATTTACTAGGGTTACCAATAGAAGCAACAATATTCCACTTACAGATACTAGTATACAATAAAACTTAATTCTAATTATAATAATATAATAATAATAACTTTATTTGCATACATTACATTGACATATTACATTACATAATGATTTATGTGAAACAGCATTGTGCATCTAATTACAGGTAAACACTTATAACTTAATGCCGTTATTATTAGCAAATGTGACCAATAAAAAACTACATTTACTTATCATAATTATCGTATGGTCACAAGTTACCCTAGTGTCAGAGTTGTTCAAGCTGCACAGTAAATCTCTGACTTGGCTTAATGACTGATGCCTGATGGCCACCACCGGGACCAGGAAGGGAAGGGTTGCTCATCCTCCAGTTTGTGATTACCACTTTTTATCACCTATCTTTCTGCTCAGCGGCCATCAGTTCTAAGAACGATGTACCCCGTCCACAGTTCAGCAATTTTTCGAGCTATTTCAGTTAAAGTTGAAGCCGGTTTCACAGGTTAGTTAGTTGTAAAGTAAAGTAAAATACTCTTTATTGTACACCAATATATAACACAATAATTTAACATAAAGTTATTAAAGTACAATGGGCGTTCTTATCGCTGCTGCGATTTCTTCCAGAGAAACTTAAACGGAATATAATCCAAGTATCCAAAAATAAACTGGGTAGTGAAGGCGTTTGAATAAATTTGCGTTGTACTTATTTATGTCTAATATTTTTATTTTGCCCATTATTGTGCTACCTGTAGTCTGTGGAGTCCGTAATCTCTGTTACATAAACAAAAATAACACTATAATAAAATCAATGCAAGCACCATTAGTTAACTTGGATACAGTCGGCACGGCGTCCGTGGTTAAAGTTGCAGTGGAAAACCCAACCTTACTGCCAATGTGATAATGGCGCTGTCTAGTTCAATGCGTATCCTCCAATGTGGCGTTGTCTGTACTACCAGACTCCCCTTGTTGAATTCAATTAACTGTGTCGATAAACTCAGCGATTGCTTTACCGATAACGAGCTTCAGTGCAGTTGCCTTATCATGAGTGCTGTAATAACACCTAACAGTTCAGATTTCAATGTATACGAGTTTTATATGGGTTCCACCGTTAATGTGAGTATTCGTTATTGTGCATATTAGCTGGGTAATCTGCAGATTAACAGATCAAATAACAAAATTCGCTTGAAAGAACTTCTGCATTTCCCGCTTTTTTATCATAATTAAACTAGCCTTAAAGAATATGTGGATCACTTTCATTGCATTTAATGTGGACTGAACATTAAATCTTAAAGTATGCCGATTTATTAGCATGACGTTTTAAGATTTCCGATGTAATCCGACGCTGCTGCATCTGTAAACCCTCTAGACCTTTACCTTTGACTTGAGATCATTAAAAAAACTTGAAAGCTGCTAGTGTATTTTTCTACAGTACAAATGTCTTCGAACGAGGAGTATGATGTAGATGCGACCTATTACTATCCCTCTGCTGGATAAAGGCCTCCTCTCATAATGAGAAGGCATCAGCCATAGTCCTTCACGCTGGCCCAGTGCGAGTTAGCTGACTTCACATGCCATCAAGAACATTATAGACTATTCTTAGGCATACAGGTTTCCTCAAGATGTTTTCTTTCGACGTTTTAAATATGAGATAACTAATTTCTAATACGCATATAAATTCGAAAAGTCCGTGTTTAAACTTGAGACCAGTGACTCCAAGTCGAGATAGCCTAATGGTAAGACGGTATCGCTGTGTAGTGACAGCAAAGAATATCATCACCCCATCTCATCTTCGTAGAAATCGTCCCGAGGGAATACCTACCAGAGAACGGGCCGGACCATCAAACTGCGATCGCCACCCCATCTGCCAAGCGTGGCGACTATGGCATAACCCCCCATTCTTCGGGGAGGCTTTTGTCCAGATAAGTTTGATGTTTCAGAAGAAGATATGTTTTACTACTAGGTTCTCGACTTGGAATATGCTGCCACTTAAAAATATTAATAAACAAACAGTAATTTTGCGGAATGCATTTAGGATTCGTTTTCGATTTGTAAAAAGTCGTCTATTGTTTATTTATGGCCGGTTCCTATATTCCAAAAACGAATCGTTTCTACTACGAATAGTTAGAATTTCTACCAGGCGTAACGCAAAACCGTTCCTAAATACTAGTCGTTATCCAAATAACGAACGTCTGGTTACTAACGGATGGGAGGACGTTAGTAAGCTTATTGTATGGAGATGCGTTCGAAAGTGTTCCTATAAATATTTTCTACTGTCACGGAACTGTCAAAATAACGAGGCTTTACTGCTTTGATTACTAGTCGAATTCGGTTGGTTTACCAGTCGTTTTTATTTTATTTTGGTAGTTAACATAGTGTTTGAGGAGATTTCCGTGATGTCTTGCTCTGAAACTGATAGAGAGAGAGGCTTTGTTTTCCGACGGTGAATGATCAAGAAGTGGGAAGAAGAGTTTATAAATAAAGGGTTGATCATTTTTCCGTGCATGATTGCCAAGAATTCCAGTTGATATTTCGGCTCGATAAACCAGCTGTGGAACAACTATTCCATGAAATTTATCCATAATTGAGAGTGAAAGGAAGACGATTTGTACATAATAATATCTTCTAAGATTTCATAACTACAAACCTTAGATCAAATACTCAATTTAAAAACTTATTTAGAAACCATGGAATACTCCTGGACAGATGTCAGACGCCAGACGCATGCGCTATGCGCTTTCCTGTTACGCGTTTTGTTCACACCATGCACGCGTAACATCAAATTTTCAATATTAATGATTTATAAATATATTTTAACCCTAAAACGCAAATTCAATAATTATTACTGTAACTATACGGTAATTTGTACTATTACTCACATAATATTACAGAATAATAAATGATTTTAGTTGCATAATTGATGTACGATGTTTTGTTATTACTAAACGTAAAGAGGAGCGAGAGGTTCATCGCCGAACGAGTCGTAGGTGGATTAAACTACGGATGTTCGTCGCAGGTAGGTCATTGTGGAACGCTAGTTTTGCATCGGTATCGGTAGCTGAATTACGGATGGTAACGTTGGTCCAATGACGGATCGTAAAATAAAGGAACCGGGCATTAGTTATTCCGTTTAAGTCACATACTCACCGTCCAAAGCTATATAAGCTTGCAAGTTGTACGTAACTACGTTATCTTATCAGGCTAAACTTTAGGAAACAAACTCCAAAGCTGTCAAAACGCTGAATGTGTTCTCAAATAGTACAAACATTTTAGTTAAACACATGTTATACACACGAGTCTAGACCAAACTTTATTACTCTACAATTTTGTTCACGTCGTGTTTATGAGATCCTGCTTCATTTGAGTTACATATATTCTAACTGCCTCGTTGTTGAAGCGGTAACGTGTTTCACCGTACATAGACAACTACGCTCCACGTACTTACTTATTGTATAGTCGCTTAAATTAAATGGAATAATCAATTTATTTTGAAATTTCATCAAATCATGTACAGCAACATTAATTATACCTAATTTTCTAATAAGAAGAAATTTATTTAATAAGAAATTTTAACTATAATGCTATAAACCAAACTAAAATAAACTAACTAAAGGCAATCCATTAAGCGCTCCGCATCGGCATCAAAGGGTATCGTGCCCAGAAGGCTGGCAGCATTGCCACGTTGTATGGCAATGCTTATTCTCTGTGCAAAAAATATACCAGCCCTCTGGTCACGTGTGGCGTCGATCAATTTTTTAGAGATGCTCTTGAAGAGTGAACGAGCACCTGGACCTCATGGTCCTAGTGTTTCAACCCCAAATGGCACAAAAACTAAATTAAATTACTTCTGCGCTAACCAACTGTTCGTTCTCTTCAACTCTTTAATTTTAATATAGCAGTACTAAATTTAAAAATAATAGCTTAGAAACTTGTTATTTATTGAATGATTTAAAAAATATGCGATAAGACAGACCGCACGGACGGAAAACAATTTTTTTTTGTTACATTTAGACTGTTGCTACTATGTTTATGTACTGCATTGTGAGCTTGACAAGTACAAGTGTATGTTAATACCCAAATTATTTCATTCATCATCATTCATTATTTCATTTCATAATGGGCACTCTGCAGGTCACCCATCTAAAGACTGGCCGCGTGCCTAGTTGCTTAACCTTTCCAATCACTTACGTATCGGTGAGAGCATCTGGCTATGCCCGCTATGGCTTTGTTCGACACTTTCTCAACCATTTTAAAAACAGTTACGAAATTAGGCATTTATTTCTATATTTTTACCGATCTTCTTAGCGTTTCGATGGCAAACTCGTAAAAATTTTTTGGCCCAGAACGTGGCCAGGCTGATTGCCCTACTTGTGGCATTTCTAAAATCCTGCCATGAACATGTGGCAGGGCAGGCTGGGCAAGCTGTTAGATGGGCCATGGATTGGACCGATGCTCCGCAAATACAGTCCATTTTAGGGCTGCTCGACAGTCCTCCTGTTAGTTTTACCGATAACTACCAACGACCGGAAAATATACAAGAAAATATTCCTGGCTTCAATTTCTAGTTATATATTTTTTCTGATTTCATTTCACAATAAAGGAGTCAGCGACGGATCCAACTGAGTATATCTAATTGGATTATGCTTATCCAAATCTATGGTCCCACATGTCTCGTTAGTTAGAATTGACAAAAACGTATCTCTAACAAAACGAAAGGAAATATACAAAAAGTATTGTTGATATCGATACTGACTTCACCGTATTTGTATAGACGGGGAATATTTTTTATATTACGAAAATTTCTTAAACATTATACTAAAACTGTATTGCAAAAACATAAATGCATGGAAGATGCCATCGGCTGGTAAGTTCTTAAAAAAAAAAAGATTTTTATTCACGTAGACTTTAAAAAAGCACTTGTAAATAGTCAGAACATTTTTGTAGTAACATATAATTCATTTATAATTATTTCAAGGCACATATAGATGTTTATATTTAAGTACCTACACGGATTGTACGAAAAAAATTTAAGGTTTTATTATATAATATAAATGATATTTAGCTCACATCACAGAATAAAAATACCAAGTAAGGTGCCTGAAAATCTAGCAATGTTACCTTTTTGAAAGGCTTATGCGTTCGGCCAGGTAAGTACTAGCTCTTTGATCACCAGAGTTTTCGACAAGACGTCTGGACAGGTAGTTACTTGACAAAGGACTGTGCTACGAATATACTAGAATTTATGTCTCGTATTTTACGGTTACGTACATTTATTAAGACTAATTGTTTTCTTTGCCTTTAGTTAAGCGGCACACATTATAGCGTTTACCTTTCATTGGCATGTGTGCAATAGTTGATTAAACAGCAACAAATAACATTTAATTTTATTTTGTGTATTTGTGTTGCACACTCTTTTTAACTTCTTTAAAATTGTTCATAACATTTATAAATCGGATACCTATTGAAGATCAGTGCTACAGAAACTATTTACTGAGATTTTCATTGTGTTTTTGTTACATTTCACTATTTATCCACCCAATTTAAAAGCTACAAAATGCGGAGGAATCTATTCCTCCCTGGGTGCAGCAAGCGCTTTGATTTCTGGATACGGGCATATTATAAGAAGTGACAACGAGCCTGTGGTACGTTTTACCCTAAATATATCTGATACGAAACATAAGAGATCTTGCTCACCAATTACCAGATTGGGATGAATCACAAGAGACCCATAGAAAGTCAATGTGCCAAATGAGACAAACTGGGTCAAGTCTCTATCATCAATGTCAAGTCTCAAGTCGTATTCATGAGAACCTTCAAGATGACAGCCTATTCCTTCCTTAAAGCCCAGCAACGTATTTGTGTGATCACTTATCAGGTGACCTGTTTGCACGTTTGGGTTTGGTTTACAAAAAAAGTTAAAGTTTCTTTACATTATTCTTCTATTCTCACCATAGGTATAACACATTATCAAAGCGTACCTAACTACTAGGTACGCTAAGATAATAGGCTAGCATAGGAATAGGCTGTCATCTTGAAGGTTCTCATGTCGTACTGGATCTGAAAAACCTACGGAACGTACCTAGAACCTCTGGAACGTACGGTGGTAGACAACTTATTATCACGGTCTGTGGCGGAACGTGGCGTCAGGTGTAAATTTGAACAATTCACCAGAACACAAGATGTGTTCAATATCAATTAACTGTGAATCTATTTCCGAACCGGAAGACGCATAGTGGGCAGGCCCTCTATAAGATGGACCGATGATCTTGTGAGGGTAGCTGGTAGCTGCTGGATATATGGTGCTACCATATGTCCAGCGGCTTCCAGCTGCTGCTACACTCACAAGATCATTATTAAAACTGAGTATGCAATGGAAAACTTGGTAAATAGTTTCAAGACCGGATTGTGGAGATTTTTGGGGGAGGCCTTTGACCAGCAGTGGCCGTCTTTTAGCTGACATGATGATGATGACATAGCTAACTTCAACAACTAAAAGAAATTTAAGAAGAAACATTGCCCTAACCACCTCAAAATTAATTATTCCATGAAAATGTTCAACATAAACCATTAGTAACGTACACGCACGCTTACGTCAAACCTTAGTGCCTAATATAAATTCTAATATTTAGGACAAAAGTGGCGAGAATTAAAGCGCAAAGATATATGCGAGAACATTTCTCTAACATCACAAATTACTCGTATAAATTACAGAAAATGAAGACGTGGACCATTTCAATGAATTTACACTTTCACTTGGGTTTTAATTAATATACGTTTGAAGTATGTGATTAATGGTATTAGTTTTTATTAGACCAAGTTGAAGAGTAGTAGAGTAAATTGTTCAGTTTCTAGGAACTACATAGTTGCATAGTACATGTTTAGATAGTATTTCAACTGCACGTGTGGCGCAGCGGCTAAGACAGGCAGGTTCCCGTACCGGACAACTATTTGTGTGACCCATAAATAGCTGTTCTGAGTCTGGATGTAATTTGAGGCCGTCAATTATATGTTTGAAAGTACCCCGCGACACAGGGGTTAGATTCCCTAGTGCGGGCGTTGTCCTTTAAAAATAAAGAAAAAAAATGCTCTCACAACCAGTTACTCTCTCTGGTCCGTAAGTGATCGGCGAGGTAAAGCACCAAAGCACGCGGTCAGTCTTTAGATGGGTTTACGTACTTAGGAGGGCACATTAAGCTGCAGTATTTCTAGATAACAGTGGCTTGAACAACCTTGTCACCTGAGCTACCACAGCCCATACAATAAAATAAGTATGCATTGAAAGAAAAATCTTATATTGAATATCCAAAAACTGAATTCCACTCTGAAACTTTTATTATGTGCCTTTGCCACTGGTTCTAAAACTTTATACGTGTTAAACAGAGATGTGCGACGCATTTAAGTTGTACGACGTTTCGGGGCGAAGTTAATAAACAGGATAGCGGTATAAGGAACACGTATATCTTTATATAACAAACATTCCTCGCTGGCGTCTTTCAAACATATTCTTTCCTAGCTGTGCCCCGCGGTTTTACACTCACACACTCACAAACTTTCGCCTTTATAATATTAGTGTGATTAATGATCCTGGCATACTCATCTCTCTTTTATTTTATTCCAATATGCTAATATTAGGTCTTTACCTATGAAATTGCCGTTCTGCAGTACTGGCCATTTCAAATCAAAATAATTTTTGTTTGGCTAAGAATTCTAATTTCAAATTAATTTTATTTTAAAAACATGGATTCTTTTTTCCAAAAGTAGTCATTTCTTTATTGATTAGTGTTACATTTTCATCGCATTTCAATCTTTTTCGTCATCATGGATACGTTAAAAATTCGAGTAATTATGGAATATGAGTACCGTCGTGGCAGCAACGCGGCACAAGCGGCACGCAACATCAACGACGTTTACGGAGCTAACACTACAAACCAACGCACCACCTGTTATTGGTTTGCTCGCTTCCGTTCTGGAAATTTCGACCTGAAAAATGAACCTCGCGGTCGTCCGAAGACTTTGGTCGACAATGACGAATTAAAGGCGGTTGTGGAAGCTGATGATACACAATCTACGGCTGAATTAGCAGCAGCTTTCGACGTTAGCGTCAAAACAATATTGGTCCATTTGCGTCAAATTGGCAAGGTAAAAAAGCTTGACAAATGGGTGCCCCACGAACTCAATGATCGCCAGCGCGAAGTACGCGTCGAGACGTGCCTTGCACTGCTCAACAGACACACAAATGAAGGAATTTTGAACCGCATTGTTACCTGCGATGAAAAATGGATTCTGTTTGATAACCGCAAGCGCTCAGCAAGTTGGTTGGATCCTGGTTCAGCACCTAAACAATGCCCTAAACGAAAACTTACCCCTAGAAAAGTGATGGTCACTGTTTGGTGGTCTAGCGCCGGTGTGATTCATCACAGCTTCTTACCAAACGGGGTGAGCATTACTGCAGATGTGTACTGTGAAGAACTGAGCACAATGATGGAGAAGCTGGCGCATCTCCAACCAGCATTGGTCAATCGCTCGTCTCCGCTGCTCCTGCACGACAACGCGCGACCTCATACTGCACAGCAGACGGTCTCCAAGTTGCAAGAACTGGGGTTGGAAGCTCTCCGTCATCCGCCCTACTCACCAGACCTTGCGCCTACAGACTACTACTTTTTCCAGAATTTGGATAACTTCTTGGCGGGAAAAAAATTCAATACCCGAGAGGCAGTACAAAATGCCTTTGAAGAATTTGTTGCCTCCCGTCCAGCTGATTTCTTTAAGAAGGGCATCAATAAACTGCCACTGCGATGGCAAAGATGCATTGATTGCATGGGTGATTACTTCGATTAATACAAATAAAAAAATTCATGAAAAAAATTCGTTTAAATTTTTTCATACAAAACGGCAATTTCATAGGTAAAGACCTATTACTTACCAACACTCACATTTTCTACACAATTATGCCCATTAGGCCTCAGACATGGCTATTGCCTAACGGCTACAATCGGGACCGACAGCTTAACGTGCTCTCCGAAGCACGGAGACGCTCAGAAATTAAACCAATTTGGCGGTCAGTCCATAGCAATTGCTTAACTTCGCCAATCTGTGAGAGCATCTGGCTCTGGCATGTTGAAGAAATAAAGCTATTCAAAAAAAAAGCTAGCACTACGAAGTGATACTATTGTCGTTGTTATTGTTTGTTCTTTGCTCAGACTTTTCACATAGATCTATAGATATAATAAAATCGTAGGAAAGTCAAAACTGTACATTGAATATTTTTTTAAAGGATTCATGGGGCCTGATCTACATTCGATATAAAAGCCAAAAATATAGTTTAAAGAATTTTTGTCTGTTTGTCTGTAGTATGTCCGGGCTAAACTCAGAAAGTACTGCATGGATTTAATTCAAATTTTGCATGAATATTACTAAGTGTTCGGGTCAACATATAGGCTACATATTATCACTCTATCACCTACGGGAGAGGAGCTGTATTAATTTATAAAATTTAACGCGGGTAAAACCGCAGGGCGCAGCTAGTACACAATAAAACAGTTTGATCTTCATGCTCACATACAACTTATATTTGGAATAAAATTGAGTTTCTATAGATCTTATCAACAATGTATCATAATAACTTTTTATTTTTCATCAGTGGAACTATGAATACATTTTTGTGATGTGTCCAAGAATATAACATTATACCGTTACTCAATATCTGAACATTAAGTGTCCTTATCTATAGTACTAATCACTTAACTACTAGTTTAAGAATACTTAATAGACACACTATGGTTGAATCGCGTTAGAACATTAAAAGCATTACTGACACGCCATTAAGTACCTATTGGCATGTTCAGTGATAAACGTAGGTAGACACAAACTATGTATTACTATTTGCACTATTTGGTTTCAGAATTTTAGGTGAAAACTGTTATTGAATTATACCCTCCATGCTAGAAGAGTACGCTATGCCATTGCATTGGTGGCAAATATCATGAAATCTTATGAGTAAGATAAGATAATGATTTATTTACCAAAATTATTTACATATTCCTTAACTATTTTGCATATAAAAGTGAAATTACAATTTTGTAACAAAAAGTACAAGTAGAACTATTCATTTTCTAACTCCTCCTTTTTTTCTTTCTGATTAAATACGTTGCGGGATCCAACACAGTTAAGCGATTCCCCGGGACATGCCTGAGCCTCACCGTTCAGTGTAACTTCATTGTGTGCCTCTATTGTTCCTGGCTTACAGGAATTACAGTGGTGGGTAAGTGGGAGGGACTGGTCCCGATTTTAAAAAAAATCTTATGAGTACGGGAATGGGCAGCAGCGTCTCTCTGTCTACTCTAAGAGAAACGCTGCTGTCCGTTCGTTGGTGGATTTTTCTTTGGGACGGCTGATATTTATAGCTGTCAATAGATATATTGTTTTGTATTTTCATTCAAAACTAACAGCTGTCTCTGCAAACGTTGTATAATAATAATAATAGCCTTTATTTTATACAGGATCCTAATATTTTTACCGGCCTGTTGGCGTAGTTGGCAAATGCTTGCTTTTCACGCCAGAAGTCGTGGGTTCGATTCGACACCCAGGACAGATATTTGTGTGCATGAACATGTCTCCTTGTCTGGGTGTCATTATTTATATATATAAGTATGTATTTACAAAAAAAGTAGAATCTATATTATATCAGTTATTTGGTTTCTATAGTAGAGGCTCTGCTTAGTTTGGGATCAGATGACCGTGTGCGAATAATGTCCTAAGATATTATATTATTATTTTATGTATAACACTTTCACTTATGTACTTCTTACATGTTTAAACTTAAGTATTTTGAAATGGTAACTATCTGTATGCTATTATTGGCAAAGGCCTCCAAATATCTCCATTCCTCTATATCATTAGCAGCTCCTGTTCATGTGCATCCTACTACGGCTTTAATTTGTCACCAGTAGAAAGATTTCTTATTGCACGTCGGTGATAATCTCTTTGTTGATATGTGTGGTACTTTTCTCGGACTGCCTCTCTTTCCTCTTGCGAATGAGAAGCACAGGCCATACTAACGCGAGGTTCTTCGCGTTCCTCTTCCATGGATTGATTTGCAACGTTATTAATCCTATTCTGCCGTGCATAATCTAAAGTGCCGGTATAAATTAAAGTGTATCATGGAAAATGCTAATCTAATAAGCCGTCTTAAAGTGTGATTTATCGTAACAGCTGTTGTTCTGTTATAGCTATCTAGTGATTGCACGGCAGTATTTGCATTATGACTTCGATGGGAAAGATAAAATTTGGTCGCAGCATTTTTAACAATAGCACTAGCACAAGATTTATCAAAAACATTTGCATAAAACAAACAAAACACCGGTATACTCGACATGTTTTTTTAAAGCAAACCAAAGACAATATTTCGCGATTTAAAGCTTACATACTGACACGCAGCGATAATGGATTGTTATAAAAAATTGTATTACATTATGTGTTGTCAATCTGGGTAGTTTGGTTTCATTTTCATTTTATTGCAATAACTTTTTACGTATTTGATCATTAAAATTTATAAATACCTATAATTCAGTAGTTATTTTGCTATTCTTGGAGGAGATATAACCACCAAATCAGTGTTTATTAACATAGGTGGAACCATTCTTGAGTAATTTATGGTTTAAATAACATGACTTTCTATTATGTATATAGATTGATTAGATCTTCATACGTAAATTTCATCACAATATTGAAATTGGTAATTCCGTAACAATGTGTATAATTCCTATAACATAACAATATGTCTATAGTGGGCGTCCTTGTGAATTAAGCCACAATACATCGGGAATATGGCTATTTCCGAGGCAAAGACTTGTGTGCATGTGTCTCTCCTGGCTCCCTATTCATTACAGTATCATTTGATAGCCACTCTGAACAAGATAGATCAAGTGGCGATAGTTATATTAAATGAATAAAGGCGCAAGAAGAATTATTGTTAAATAATGTTAATTTATTTTGACCGTTTTGTTTTAATAAAGTTAATTGAAAACTTATAACTGTACTGTTCTGTTTAGACTATTATTGAAATTCGCTTCTGGTGAGCTTCATGTCCGAATAATGTAAGCCATTGCCGTAAGGATCCGGTTTTAATCCAGCAACAGATTTACCCTTGTGGTAAAACAAAAGATTTGTTACGGAGTATGTTTGGTTTAGGGATTACTCTACGTAAAGCTTCTTAAGCTGACCCGGTTGTTATGAGGACATCTATGCTGGTAATCAGAATCTAATGAAGGCCATGCAACAATACTAAACTATACGATACTATACTATTTTGACTGCACGTGTGGCGCAATGGCTAAGACAGTCGCCTCGCCGTTTCATGTCGCGGGTTCGAGTCCCGCGCTGGACCACTATTTGTGTGACCCATAAATAGTTGTTCTGAGTCTGGATGTAATTTTTGTCCCTCTATTATATGTTTGTAAAGTACCCCGCGACACAGGGATTAAATTACATAGTGCGGGCGACGTCTTTAAAAAAAATGAAAAAATTTAATGGTTAACTACATATATTCTTGCGTGACGTTTCTTTTAAAAATACTATCGTACTTTCTTGAATGATCAATCACTGAGTCGCGGAGTACTTTACAAACATATTATTGACGGACACAAAGCCCACCCAGACTAAGAACAACTACTTATGGGTCACACAGTTAGTTGTCATGCGTGGGAATGGAACCCGGGACATGAAGTGGCGAAGCGACTGTCTTGACCGCTGTGCCACACGTGATTTTTAAATGGCAGCATGAGTAATAAAATCACACTAATATTATAAAGACGAAAGTTTGTGAGTGTGTGACTATGTATGTTTGTTACCTCTTCACGTCTAAACGGCTGGAGCGATTTTAATAAAATTTGGCATGGAGTTAGCTGATACCCTGGTTTAACACATAGGCTATAATTTATAAAGTTTAACGCAGGTAAAACCGTGGAGCACCGATAGTAGAAGATATATCACTGTGACAGACAGATGGATGTTCTGAGCCGCACGATAACGGTATTGTTTTACCATTTTTGAACAAAATCCTAAAAATCTCTCTCAATGCAGTTCATAAACACTACAAACTTGACTTAAAATGAGGTAAGGCCGCTGCTCAACATATGCTTAGTAAGTCGTTAAAAGTTTTCCTTTGTATACAACCCAGAGTTTTAATGAAAAAGAACATCCCACCTTGATGTAGAAAACTAAACAGCGTGTGTTTCTAATTTAAGAGCAAACCACTTTCTCAAAAGCAAAGTTTAGAAGGAAAATTATACCAACTTTATAACAGCTTCTAAGAATAGATACTTCTGACTGCTTTTTGGGATTAACGCATTAATAAGACAATATAGGCCTCGTTACGTATTTAAACTTAATAATAATGATATCCTGGGACATTATTTACACACGGCCATCTCATCCCAAACTGAGCAGTACTACGGAAATCAGATAACTGACTGTATTTACAAAAATAAATTCTACGTGTATGTAGTATACATACACGTACAATTTTTTTTTGTAAATACATACTTATATAGATAATTACACCTAGACTCAGCACAAACAGACATGTTCATGCACACAAATATCTGTCCTGGGTGGAAATAGAACCCACGACCTCCGCAGCTCCGGCGTGAAAAGCAAGCATGTACCAGCCACGCCAATAGGCCCGTCAAAAAGAAAAGAAAAAAACTTAATAAGATAGCGGGTTTCATTCCAGTCGAGAAAAAAAAAATATTGAAAGTTCCTAAACTCAAGCCTTTAGAGTTTCATTTCTACCACTCAACTTCTACAGTGGTAGAAATCGTCACGTAAGGAAAAACTGTAACGCCTCATCCAAGCGACTTTCTCACTCATTGTTTTATATTTGAGTGGGTATGTACGTATGATTGTTGGACAAACGAGCACTATACGTGGCTGTTTGTATAACCTCCATACTGAACGCATGCAAAATTCGTTAAAACTGGTTCGTTATTTGCTTAGGTTTTAAATCATACATGACCTATATATTGTCTCATTATTGTAATTTTGCAGGTATTTCGTATAGAAACTCCGTTCATTTCGAGGTCCTCCGATCGGTCCCTTTTTTCGGAAACTTCGAATCGATTGATTTGAGTGAAAGATAATGAAGCGTTGCGTTTCGTTTCGTACAGCAACCTCATTCAAAATATAAACGTGTCAGCCAAATGATGTACGAACAACATCACTTCATCTGTTCACTTAACAAGTTGCTGACACGCACAAAGAGCGTGTCACACAAATTCATGACTTAGGAGTTGATGTGGATAGGGGTTTTACTTGGACTACGCAAATAGCTGTACTATGTAGGTGAGCTTACAGGTTGCTCGGTTTTGTAATGAGGCAATCATCACAGTAACAAAACAAGGAACCCATTCTTGTGTTATATTTTGCTTTCGCCCAAAGTGTACTTGAGTATGGCTCTATAGTTTGGGAACCGCACTAAACAAAATACATGATAATGGTAGAACGAGTCCAAGGAAAATTTGCTCGTTATCTCTATAAAAATATACAATTACTACCCTTATCCATCTCTAATTTTATCTGGCATGGTAGGTTTAAGTACCCTTGAATTACGACGAAAGTGGGGTCTATTGCTCCATGGTCAATGGAAGAATACATAACCCATCTACGTTGCCCATTTGTTCTCTGTTGATTCCAAACTAGTACACTAGATTACTACGGGCCTTATTAGAAGGCTCAAGGTCACCCGAAGAGCAATGGAGAGGGCTATGCTCGGAGTTTCCCTACGGGACCGAATCGGGCTTATTCCGGTTTCCCCCCCTGAAATGCCCCCTTAGGGGGGAAAATCGGAATAAATAAAACCAAGTCCATATTTCCCCCCTGAGAATCCCCCTTAGGGGGGAAAACCGGAATGAAAACAAAATAAGTCCAAATTTCCCCCCTAGTAGTCCCCCTTAAGGGGGGAAACTGGAATAGAAAAAAAATATTTCCTGAAATCCCCCCTCAGGTATAATAAAGTTTGTACTAAAATTATTTTGTGTTATTAAAGTTTAAACAGACATTTAAATTTTAGTTTTATAGCATTATACGTAATGAATAAATCTAATCTCAAAATTCTTCGATCTAGCAGTGTGTATCGTACCTATCTCAAGTGCAGATCGCCTACCCCGGTTTGCTAGAGGGGCTGGATCGAGACCTGACTGTGTTACGTGAACTATCTGTTATATAATTGCTATCATATACTTTATTTAAAGTTATTGACTCTGTCTCAAAATTAATAATGTTATTGTTTGATGAAGTTTTTCTTTTCTATGCCTAAATATAATCTAAAATAATAAGCATTCAGACAACCGATCGAGCATATATTGTGTTTGCCTACTAAATAATTACTCTAAGTGGACCAAATCCCGTGTTCATGTCCGCTTGAGTATGTTACGCCGGACCGTCTCAACTGGGTCGTGTTGAAACCGGTAGTAGATGAACCCACTGAGTTTGTTTCGCTGGGTCTTCTCAGTTGGGGCGCCCCGCATTGGATCCGGTGGTAGCATTAAAGCGCGACCGTCGTTATTAGCACAAGGTCCGCCATAATAATAATACCTGAATATAGACAGAACCATTCAGACAATATGTAGTAACAATATAGCTAAAACTATAAATTTTGATAGTTAAACTTAAACATAATCTCTTTGACAATAACTTAATACAAGCTAGCTAAATATCATTAAATTTATTTATATATATATATATTAAATTTTATAAATGTTGTCACACAATCCGTGTACCTAAATATCTATGTAACTAAAAATAATAATGTATACAACTATATTACTACAAACATGTTCTGACTATTTACAAGCGCTTTTTTAAAGTCTACGTGAATAAAAACCTTTTTTATTTTATTTAAAGACCCGCCGCCGGACGATTAATTTATGATTTTTAATTTTTGTGATTAAACAGACATGTTGTTTATTTATTTTATTGATAAAATGTGATACTCCTCACGCTGCGGCAACAACATCATATTACTTGGTTTTAACCATAAAAAATAGCATAAACCCCACATGGATGGAGTCACAGGTAAAAACATTAATTATTTTTAGAAAATTAAGATTGACCTTACATCGTTACTTCAAACTATAAACAGTAGGTATGAATACCGATTCGGGTATAATTTCTCTGTTCCTGGAAACGAAACCGCAACTTTAGCTTTTCAAGATCATAAAACTTGTGCACTCCCACTTATTCCTTGTGGGTCACTTACACTATATATTTTTATTACCTTATTGTTTACAAATAATTCAGGTAAATGAAGACTCATTTATAGTGAATCCGTCGTTTTAAGTTAGTTATGCACCAATCTGTCAGCGAGTACCTACATCGTAGCACCCAGTCTTGATAGAAATATTTAAAATGATGGCTTCCACCTCTCATGATATACCAGCGCCAAATTATATATACAAAAAAAATCTGGTCTGAGTCTGGGTGCACTTTGTGTTCGTAAATTACTTGTTTGTAAAGTATTCCAATATACATGAGTACAAAAGGTGGGTATTGTCTCTAAAAAAATCGACACCAGAACAAACAATTTTATAGACATTAATTGGGAGGATATGGTGGAAAATGAAAAGGGGACTTTCTGGACCTTTTATTACATTAGTGTCCAGTTTTCCCCCCTGAAAGTAATTCTCTCAAGGGGGAAAACTGGACTATGGCGAAATGACAAGGGGACTTTCTGGACACTTTTTACATTAGTGTCCAGTTTTCCCCCCTGAAACAATTCTCTCAAGGGGGAAAACTGGACTATGACAAAATGACAAGGGGACTTTCTGGACACTTTTTTCATTAGTGTCCAGTTTTCCCCCCTGAGGGGGATTCTTGCAAGGGGGAAAACCGGAATAAGCCCCGAATCGGAAATGTCGAAATCCGCAGGCGAACCAAAGTCACCGACATAGCCCGAAGAATTGCCAAGCTGAAGTGGTAGTGAGCAGGGCACATAGCTCGTAGAGCACCGCTGGGGCAGAAAGGTTCTCTAGTGGCGACCACAAACCGGAAGACGCAGCGTGGGCAGGCCCTACAAGATGGACCGATGATCTTGTGTGGGTCGCTGGAAATCGCTGGATGTGGATAGCGCAAGACCGGCAATTGTAGAGGTCTTTGGGGGAGGCCTTTGTCCAGCAGTGGACGTCTTCCGGCTGATATGATGATGATGATGACACTAGATTGGGCTGTGTGGTGACGGTGGCGAAAATTATAACCGCAGAAATGATGATGATTATGGCACTTCTCCCCAAGATGATTTTTGAAAGAGGCTTGTTCAGCAAAGTACTTCTTTCAGCTGTAATGATGCACCACAGGTATAGACATCACTGCTCAATACCCTCCCATTAGCCAAGCTGAAGCCTTGCTTATGGCATTATTGCCTGTGAACCAGATAATGTAAATCAATTTACCGTTTTGTAAATTTTATTTAATGATTTTTGATTGTATGTATAAAAATAACAAAAATAATTGATGTAATTAATTGTGTTATGGTACAATACACGATTTGGCACTAAAACTGTAAGTGGACATTTGTTTTATAAATAAATAAATACACAAATAGGGAAGGCGAAAGAAGTTAGAGCAGTGTAGATAGATTGTGACATTTAAGCGATTTCAGACACAATGATTTTTTATTCTATAAGTAGCCCAAATTTAAAATTTCGAGTGGAGGTATTAAGTCCACTTAATACCTCCACTCGAAATTTTAAATTTTAGCTATATTTTTACTACATATCGTCTGAATGTCTATATTAAGGTACGAATTAAATATTATTATAATGGCGGACCTTGTGTTTATAAAGTAGGTCGCGCTTTAATGCTACCACCCCGGATCCAATGCGCCCCAACTGAGAAGACCTAGCGAAACAAACTCAGCAGGTGTCTCTACTACTAACCCATGACCTTTGACTTAGCAATCAGGGTCACTAACTAATGGACCAACAGGCCTGTTCCAGCAATTATTTTTTGCAATTTCTTCTGGACTTAAACACTATAGCCATATTATTTACGTAATATAGAGATCCGTAACAACTGCGAGACAGTTTAGTTTTGTAGACTAACCTTCTTTTAAACGTCTAACACAATATTCAAGAGAATATTGAGTAACATAAAACAATTGAAATAGTTATAGCTAGTTGGACAGCTTTTGGTTTAGATGACAGGAAGTAAAGTTAGATGAACCGCACTTAAAATCGAGTGCTTCCAAACTATATCGCTTTGATTTTAGCACAGTTTTGAATCCGTTTTAGTATCCACAAGTCTCAAACTACAATTAGTGAAAGGTGAAATACAGAGTGTAATGGACAGCATGACCAGATCGGTATGATGTTAGCACGGTACTGCGTATATGCAGTATCCACAAGCGTCAAACTTCACTTACTCAACGGGGAAATACAGAGTGTGATTGTCTATAATATGTCATAACTATACAATGATTTCATAGAACTTACAACTTGGTAACTTTTCTTCCACACAAAACTACTTACAGCCATATCAGAAACTTCTCAACAAATCTACCAAAGATAACAACGTGTTTACCGTTTTTATGATAGCATGCCCATAATATTATTTGAACTCATTTGATTCAAACTGGTAAGATGAAAAGTACATATTTAATAAATGGGTACCCCTTACTTTAACTGATAGCAGATAGATGCACGGGTTAAAATTTGCCTTACCTTATTAAACCGGTACAGGAATGAACGGTTTTTGAATCGAATTGTGACGTGTGATGGAAAATGGATACTTAACGGTAATTATAATTACGCAATAGCTCAAACCACGTCAAACGCCGCAACAATGCCTTAAAGCGAATATTACCTATCGAAAAATGATAGTTTGGTGGCGATTTTATTCGATACAACATCCTTAGATTCGGTTATTCAATAATAAGAGTTGTCTACTGACCGTCGCACAATGATGGCGAAACTTGGAGCAAGATAGCTTCGATTCGACAATCGATATACACCATCATTACTCCAAGATAAGACCTCACAATGTTTAAGAAACTATTTAACAATACAGGACCTCCAATTAGAAGACTTCCGTCATTCTTTGTACTCGCAGGATGTGGTCCAACCAATTTATTTTTAAACGTCGCGGCGTCGTTCTGCCCAAGTGCCTACTTGTTGGTTAGTGCCTACTACTGGTTGTTGATTCTAGGTACCAAAAATTTAATTATCAAACGATAAACGACCTTTCCATGAGATGGAGGTAATATATAGAGTGATGGTAGATACTTCGATTGATTAAATACCATTTTACCTTAGAAAAAAAAGGCTGAATATTTCAGTACCAAATAGAAATTCTATGCTTAATCCCTAGTAAATAGAATGTATCACACAAATACACCTCTTACATGTTGTTATATATAATAGCTTTTAGTTGTAGAAAATAATCGAGTAGTCTACATTTTTTTAAATCTTTACTTTTTTCCCTTTGGTCTTAGCTACATTTTCTATTTTAGGATACATACATTTTGTATTCACAATTTAAGTTAAATGTTCACTATTTAAATTATTCAATAAAATTAAAACATTCTCCGAAAGCTAAAATCGTTGAAATATCAACTATATAGCTCGTAAGTAAGGTTTATTTTGAAACATACCTATAGCTATTCATGATGTTTTTCCTTACAAACTCATCGCCTGGCCCCACGGTTCAGTTCTTCATTTATTTGATAGGAAATAACACGTACATTATGAAGTTATTTTATTTATTTGTTATATTTTGCCTGTGTTATGATACAAGTTACGGACTATATAATCCACGTAAGTATTTCATACTTTTATTACAACTGTAGGACTACTATTAATTTTTCTTGGCGGTCTAAAGGCCTATATTATAAACCCATGGTATTTAAAAAACGTATATAACTTAGGTTAAAAATCAAATTGGAACATAATTTACAAGTTGGTTGGTTTAAAATTCAGTAATAATTATAAAACTTACTACTATACTTATTTGCTTAACTATAAGACTGGGTTACTGTGGTATTAACATCTAAATAAATTGCACTATTTCTATATTACCTAACTCTATCCAGTACTTTCAGTTGTAGGTATTATAATAACTAACCTAACTACCCCGCTGAAAGTTTCAAACGTGTATAATAAAAAAGTATGTTCATAGAATATTCTTAACTTTCTTTCTATAATTTTAATTAATAAACCTAAAAGTCCGGACGGTAGCCTTCATAAATTCATATTATTTAAAATTATGACTGCCTCGTTGACGGCTGCAGGGAGGTTCAGCTCATAGAGGCCATCATTAAACTACAATTATCTTATTCGAACGATATTTTAAGCCTACGCTCTATAAAAATTGCCTGATACATAGTGAAATACTCATCGATTAATAAAGGCTAAACCTTTGTTTTCTCCGATTGTTTTATACAATAATGACCTATATAGCTATTTAATTACCTTACTACTTTTGTCTTGGCACTGCCATCGAAACGATTTGCGGATTTACTTGAAGATTTATTTTATTTATTTATTTTATTTATCTTATATTTAGCCAATTCAGTAAAATTCGAAACCATCCTATAATCGCTTTTAGCACTGCTATTTATTTCAACGATGGACTTTAAGTATTTATTTAATATATTGTGAAGATTTAATGAATTCCGTTTCTACAACCCATTTTCCTATAGAAATGCAGAGTTTATTTTCCTTCCGTAATTTTAACAATAAACCTGTTTAACGCAATATATTGATATCTGCTACGACTATGCTCGAATGTCTGGTTTTTTTGGATAAATCTATCTTCGTAAAAGTTATGACACTCACATATGATGAAATGAAATGAAATACTGAAATAATTATGAAATAATGAAAGTTATTCAGCACTTGGGTATTTACATACACTTGTACTTGTCAAGCTCACAATGCAGTAGATACATAAACATAGTAGAAACAGTACTAACTATATTAAAATTAAAGAATTGAAGTCTATGAGCAGTTGGCTAGCGCAGGAGGCTCTCAACCAGTAGCTTAATTTAAGCGACTAATACCTGAGGGCACCCTTATGTGGTTCGGGCCACAGCTCAGGGGGCCGCTGGAGTAAAAAGACGGATTTTTAAATCAATGGATTGCATTTTTTATATTGTATATTTAGTACATTGTGATTGGCTGGTATGTGGGCTAATGCACGCACAGAACCGTTGTCATCTAGTCCATAGCATCCATCAAAAAATATATCGCTGCAAAAGCCAAGTGCCGGATAGAAATGTTTAGGAAACAAATCTAGTACCAATAAAGTTAATGTGGCGCCAAAAGTATATATTATATTTTACATTTACACAACAAATCTCACCTATCAAAACGTTTTTACTTTTTGTTATAAATTTGTTGTTACGTTTTTTATTTCCAGATCATTCGGTATGTTCACCACCACCTGGTGTATATTTGAAGACATATGAAATTACTCTTATTGGGATTACGATGTTGCTTATGGTATTCACTATAATTGGCCTTGCAATTATGTTATACATGGCACTTCATCATAAACGACTACCTGGGATTAATTCAATAAGAAGAAATACATATGTAAGGCATGAATCTAATAATATTACATTACGTTCAGTTAATAATATTGAAAATCACTACAACGATGGAAGTACATTCACAGTCAATAGTGGTATTATAGAAGTGAACCGAATCAGTGACTCAGAACCAAACACAGACACCAATTTTGGAAATACGGATACTCAAATCTTTATTTATAAAAAACCTGGAAATCTTGACGTTCCAATTATGCCAAAAGGACAAATTGCTGAGTTAGTTGAAGCTGTTTTAAAAAAGAAGAAGTCTGCGTCTACCAGTTTACGAGAATTAGATGACATGTTTCAAAAAAACCAAGAGACACCTGATTTGGAACGTAAAGTACAAAATATAAACAACACTCATTTACTTACCACAGATAATGGTAAACTTGAAAATAAAATTAACAATAATCACGATATTTTCAGCGATGAAATTGACACAGAAGATCTCTATATGAATAGTGATATGATAAATAAAGCAAAAACGGTGAACAAACAATCGAACAGTGATGTTAGATTTCATCAAGATTATGATGAAACGGAGTTTTATGATACACTACCAAGTCGAGCGCAGCCTAAAAAATCAAATGCTGCGTACGATATACCCGTTTATGATCTTCTTCCTAACAGTAACGATGAATGCAATACAAAACGCATTGTTGTAGTTGATCAAGATACCCAATATGAGTTACTTCTCTCTGAAAAGACAGATACAGCACGATATGCAAACGCTAATACAAATAAAATGCGGCACAAATCAAAAAGTGAGGTAAAAGTTAATGTTGAGGACATTGAAATGGATGTTTATAATACTATACCGAAGCAAGAAAATCAGACACAGGATTGTTACCCACCTGTATACGATCTTTTGCCTGAAAGAAGTAAGGGAGGTAGTATGAGAAACGTTGCCACTAAGGACCTCTACACACAAAATTTGTTACCTTATGATGAAGAAACATCAATTTATGTTAATGCTAACCACCGGCGAAAGTAATCCCTCAAATTATCCAGAAAGTAAAGTATTTGTAGTAGCAAAACTAACACTATTAAGTAAGTAGTTAATTAAACTAGACTATGAACAGTCTAGTTTAATATGCACTAAATAAAAATTAAAAAAACTATTTTATATTTCTCAATTTTAGTGATTTTGTTAGTGTAAAAACATGATACTGTGATACAATTACTTTATAAGGTTAATAATTTATCTAAAAATATTTTATGTAAAATATGGACTAAAATTGTAACTTCAAAAATGATTTTGACTAACTTTTTATACTGACATGTTCTACAATGTTGTCTGGCTGAGGTTGGATTTAAACTTCCTAAATTGCATAAATAAGTTTTAGGCTGATTTTGGCACACTGAAATAAAATTAATATAATGAAATAATAATCAAAAATTTTAACCGAAATCCTGACTCAACTAAAATTATTCAATTTTATCAAAGATTTAAGTCACGAATTAGTAAAATAATCTGAAATTGTAACTTTTTCTTTTAAACGTCACAGAGGGAAATTTAGACAAAATAATATGTGACGTGCTCTTGATTTTTGTATGTCGGTACTCTATAATTAATACAAGTCAATTATTCCTTTTTACATTTTGAAGCAAATTAATTTACGTCAATTTACGACTCCAAAAACTCTACATGAAGTTAGTAAAACCCATTGTAGAGTTTTTGGAAGTCGTAAATTCTGTTGAACGTTTTAACGCCTTCAAAAAAGATATTCCTACATTAAATTGACCTACAATTTTAGTACAATATTGTTATTTTAATTATAATAAACCTAGTTTAAGGCAAAATGTTATGTAAATAAACTTAGTATAATATACCTACGTCAATGAAATGGAAAACCCTAGAATAACAACTAACATAATAATAAACATAAGTTAAATGTAGGTATAATATAAATGTTCAGTATTGAAATATTGAATACAAGTAATAGAAATATTGTTAATTACTCTCGAATGGGACTTGGTAACTATAATAATGATATATAATATAATATAAAATCCTGGGACATTATTCACATACGGCCATCTGAACCAAACTAAGCAGAGTTTGTACTATGGAAACCAGATAACTAATATACCTACTACATATACTATATTTCTATTGTAAATATATATATTATATAAATAATTACACCCAGACTCAGGACAAACAGACCCTGTTTATGCACACAAATATCTGTCCTAGGTGGGAATGATTAACCATCCACGCCAACAGGCCTGTCAACTTAGTTAAATAGTAAAGTGATCGAGGCTCATTCGTATTATACGCAACTCACAAAATCCAGGTTTCTCATTAAATACACATAAAAATATTGATTTGTACACCCAAGATTCAGTTTTACTGTTTTAGTTTGTTACATTGTAATAGCTGTTTATATCGATAGAGAAATATTTATTCGCATGCATTAATATTTCCCTATCGACGTAACTATTTAAATATTCGAAATAAATTTGAGGTATTATTAGATATTAAGTAATAATAAATAATAATAGATATATTATTAATATATGAACAATGAAATTAAAGTTATACGTAACATAAGTGATTATTTCTGTGTTACCTAACTACGTAAAATAGACGGTCAGTTTTTGACAGTCTGTATAATATGTATGTGTGTATCGCATAATATGTCCTAAGCCTCTTAACCAATTTTATCAAATATGGTGTCTTTGGTTTTGTGCTTTCATTCCATGTGTTATAGGGTATAATATCATAAACACGGTTGATTTCGAAAAGTGAATTACATAACAAAATAAAAATGTATACCATAATATTGCGTTTAGTATTAAAAGAAAGATCTAAATGCAAATTAGTTCTTTTTTTAAGTGGTCTCAAAATAGAATTTAGATTGATTTGGATGATGTCGCATCATCCTGATACGTGCGTAGCGAAATGCTATTAGAATTGTGGCGCGGTAATACCTCACGGTGTAACAAATTATATAGCCAAATACATTGCACATGTAGGGCCTACATAGATATGTATTGCGCAAGCTGAGCACGCAATGGATTCGTTGATTCAAGTAGCAATTGCAGAAGACTTGTAAGCAATTGCAGAGTAAGAGAAAAAAGTGGCAATTTTGGCCAAAAGGCAATTGTTGTTGCTTAAGAAATGTTTCTGGGCCAGATTATGCATTCTGATTCCATCTTCATTGATTCTGGTAGAGCTGTCTAAACAATACATAAGGTATATAAATAAGCAAGGCTCTATGTATTCAATATCTATAGCACGAGTATTTAAGACAACCAAAAAAAGATGAAGAGAAAATAAAAGCTATGATTTTTATGAGGGAATCTATACATTACGGTAAATGTTTTCCATAAGTGAGTATCAGGTTTTTTACTTAACTCTATCCGCATTATCTCTTGGGAAGAGTGTCTTTTTTCTGAACAAAATGTACAGTATAGATTACAAATTATATGAGACGTATTTATCGAGTAGATACGAGGTTATAATTTCTTAACATTATTACGTACCTAAACTTATGCCTTTATGCCTTTAATAATGAGACTGAGACCGAGAGAGAATAGGCTTCATGGAGACGTTGAATATTTAAATACAAATAATCCAAAATACCACAGTGTCTCAAGTCGAAAGTCTTCGACCAGTGTATGTTGCCAGTGATGACATACGGAACAGAGACGTGGTCGCTCACTATGGGCCTTATTAGAAGGCTCAAGGTCACCCAAAGAGCAATGGAGAGGGCTATGCTCGGAGTTTCCCTGCGGGATCGCATCAGAAATGTCGAAATCCGCAGGCGAACCAAAGTCACCGACATAGCCCGAAGAATTGCCAAGCTGAAGTGGCAGTGGGCAGGGCACATAGCTCGTAGAGCCGACGGCCGTTGGGGCAGAAAGGTTCTCGAGTGGCGACCACGAACCGGAAGACGCAGCGTGGGCAGGCCCCCTACAAGATGGACCGATGATCTTGTGCGGGTCGCTGGAAATCGCTGGATGCGGATAGCGCAAGACCGGCAATTGTGGAGATCTTTGGGGGAGGCCTTTGTCCAGCAGTGGACGTCTTTCGGCTGATATGATGAATCATTTACATGAAGTTGTAAAAATGATCAAATAAAAGAGGTTACATCAATGTACTTCTACGATACCACAAACTTAACTTTCCACATTTACCGTTTAATCACGAAACAAAGTTTAAACTCAACTCTGGACTATCTGTATTCCTGGACAGATAGCATAGAGTTGAGCAATGGTCTATTTCTATTCCGTATTACAAAAGGGGATTTTTTGTTTGTTTTGGTTTTAGCTTTAAAGCCAACAAATAAGCTCTCCCATTTGTTAACAACGGTTAACTTAAGTCATAGCTGATGTTCTGAAATTAAATTCAGCAATATAATCTCCATTTTTAGGGTTCCGTAGCCGTCATGTCTGTCTGTCCATCCGTATGTCACAGCCACTTTATTCCGAAACTATAAGAGCTGTACTATTGGAACTTGGTAAGTAGATGTATTCTGTGGACCGCATTAAGACTTTTACAAAAAAATAGAAAAATAACAATAATTTTGGGGATCCCCATACATAGAACTGAAACTCAATTTTTTTTGCATCGTACCCATACATGAAAGGTATCTATCGATATGTCTTCAAAAATGATATTGAGGTTTCTAATATCATTTTTTTCTAAACTGAATAGTTTGCGCGAGAGACACTTCCAAAGTGGTAAAATGAGTGTCCCCCCTGTAAATTCTAAAATAAGAGAATAATAAAACAAAAAAAATATATGATGTACATTACCATGTAAACTAACAACGAAAATTGGTTTGAACGAGATCTAGTAAGTCGTTTTTTTTCAATACGTAATAAATCGTGAACTGCAATTTACCTTTCATTTAATAAACTGAAATACTTGCTGCTAAGGAACCCTTCATGGGTGAGTCCGACTCGCACTTGGCCGGTTTTTGAAATCTAACTTCAATAATTTACTTACTCTGATTTTATCAGATTAAGGTACAAAATTGGCTATTTGAATTTATTTTTAGAATGCTTTCCATAATCGTGTCATACAGTTACCTGGTTAGAAATTATTCAAATCGAATTCTCAGCCTATTTGGGTAATATATACCTTTATTAAATATTCTTCTTTTCCTGTCTACTCAAACGATTTTACCTGTACCTATTTACTGATTATTGTTACATTTAATTTTTTTATTTATTGCACGTAGTGTTTTGTCAAAAAAGGTATTATTTATATAATTTGGATTATTTTAACCGCGCCGTGGAGACTTTTTGCAATCGTGTTATTGGCATTGTATAAACTACCTACCGAAAAATTGTGCTGTGAACAATAAATCGACCGAATTGGGACCCAAGTCGGCCGATAGCGAAAATATAGCGTAGCTAGAATTACTAAACTCACCCTGTGGCGAGTTTAGTAAATAAGAAATCCAGGTACGCTATGTTTTCGCTATTGCTTGCTTATCGTATGGGCAGTGGTAGCCCTAGTGTCAGAGTTGCTCAAGCCGCCCAGTAGGCCTTTGACATGGCTTAACGACTGTTGTCTAATGACTACAACCGGGACCGACAGCTTAACGTGCCCTCCGAAGCACGGAGACGCTCAGAAATTAAACCACTTTGGCGGTCACCCATCTATGGACTGACCGCGAGCGTAGTTGCTTAACCTCACCGATCGCTTACAGACCGGTGAGAGCATCTAGCTATGAGCTATTTCGCTATTATATTTTGTAATGTAGATTATTGACTATCTCGTAGCAGTTTAAGGCATCGGAACAGATCGGCAAGATTAACGTATTTATAGAAGACCCTTTTATAGATTATAGTACATATTGTTAATGTTGATGATAATGGGAGTAAAATTATTAAAATTCAGAATGAGTTATAAACAAATAAAATCAGATTTAAAAGAAGATTGACAAGAGAAGTCAGGCCTGTGTGAATGGGGGAACCGGAAGCGGAAGACCTCGTCGAACATTCTCTCACCACATCGGAGACGTTCTCAAGAAAGAGCAGGTCACAGTACCCTAAACCGGCGAGAATGTATGAAGAATATAATGACAGTAATCGAGGCAAAAGAGGTGTGCAAAGATCGTGACAAATGGAAATCCGTTCTCCTGCCTACCCCTCTGGGAAACAGGCGTGAGTACTTATTTCAGGCACTACTGAACCCATATAAAAATAAATTAACCACCCCTAAAAATTGTACTGTACTCTATTTATCATAATTATAATAGCTAAAAAGATTAATTAGTTTATTTATGCACCCTTTATTTAACCCACGCACGAACGCCCACTTCTACCTTCCAAAGTTTAAACTCTTATAAAAAATTGAAATAAATCAGGCAGAACTAAGTTCTTGTAGGCCTTTTACGGAACCCAAATCACCTCGCTATCAACTCATTTATTAAACTCGGCTAGACCGCTTAACATAAACAAACGAAATATTAACAAAAGCATTTCCACAACCAACAAAAATCACGAGTCAAATCCGACACGTTCTATTGTTCCCTCTTCCATTGTTTTACCCTCAGGATAAGTTTTGGGCTCATCCCATTTGAATTAAAACAAACTCTATTTATAGAATCATACTGAAATAGTCCGGCCAATTCAGACATCCAAGGTAACAATAATTCCCATTAGGCTGAAAATTGGTAGGATCGTTCATTACACCATTATAAAGGAAATGTGAAAAATGAAGCTGAAATTTTTTAATTCGAATTAAAGTCACGTGGCAGTATGTTAAACTTCTCTAAATAAAAGCGTAGCCGAAACTTCTCTAAATAAAAGTCCGGTCAAATTAGACAAAAAAATAGGGGTAAGGTTACAATAATTCCCATTAGGCTGAAAATTGGTAGGATCGTTCACCATTCGTTACACCATTATAAAGGAAATTTTCAACTTTATCACAATAGCATAAGGTTCACTTTCAATTGGGGAATTTTGAGAGATTGGGGTAGCTTGATATGCTGGCGTCTTTACATTGATATCTCGATAAAATAGTTTAGTAATGTAAAAGTTGGATGTATTGTTCTTGAACCACGGGTGCATGAGTTTTTTCCGTATACAAATAATTACTATTGTAGTGATAAATGATAAAAATAATTACACAACTCCTTATATTGTGTACCATTGTAAAGTAATATTTACATACTTGCGTTCTGTTTTATCTAACACACTATTTGTACAAACTGTATTGTTATTTAATTTTTATTGCTTTACGAGACAATTATAAACCTCTGCTATAGACAGAGCCAGATTATTTATTACAACACAAACAAAGATATAGATATAATTAAATGCAAAATATTAAAATGATAAAACTTATCGTTTTGCTGAAAATCGCGAAAGTCCCGTTTTTGTGACCTTTGACGCCGATTTTTTTCTTCCACGTGCTGGAAAAAAAATTCGGCGTCAAAGGTAAATAAAATAAGCTGAGACAAAATTGTAGATTAGATAATTATCTATATAAAATGTTTTAATACTTTTATCATAAGAGCCACCGTTATTTAGATATAACTATTCAAAAAGTTGAAAGAGTTGTAATCGTCATAATATGCTATAATTTTTTTTCCACGTGCCGGATCCATGAGGACGTTTCACGTTTCCTTTATAATAGTGTAATGAACGATCCTACCAAAGGCAAACGGCAAGAATGTATGGGACTTTTGTACCGCTAGTAAAATTTCGTGTTACGGGATATTTTATGTTTTAATTGGTGGTTAATGTGATAGAAAAGGCATTTTTAATTTCTTAGATTTTTAGAACTTGGGATAGAAAAGTTATAGCCCGTTTCATTTTAAGGTTATGTTTGGTAATCTGTGGGTCAACCCCATGACCGTGGATACATTGCAGTTCGAAAATCACTCTCACTGCCTAAGTAATAAAGATACTGTAATTATCAAAGTGTGTCTACTGATGTGGCAATGAAATACTAGTGTTAACTAGTGTACCAATGAAGATTGTTACATATTATATTTACATAAACATTGAAGGTGATAAAGTAAATGTTGTAGCTCATTTTATAGTCTTTTACATGGATTTATTCCGAACCTGCCCCGAAAACCCTAACCGGGTCGCGAGTTAGGTTACGAAGATGCAAAAAACTATTATTTGTTGAGATAATGAAAAGTTCTTTATTTCCATTAATTACATGGTTCATAACCCAGTGTACATTTGTGGGAGGTTGCGAGGGGTTATATATGAGGTTTAGAGTGGAGGTAAATAAAACAATAGATTCTTTGTTTTTATAACTACAATAATTTTATTGATATTATTATTAATGTATCCTTAGTATTACTTCATCGTTGACTGCCTCGCTGGTCTAGCGGAAGCGTGTTCAACCGCAGAAAATGAGGTCCTGAGTTCAAATCCCGGGTCGTATCAAAAAGTGATTTTGGGATTTTTCCGTAAAAAGAAAATTCTCAGAATCAGCCCGAAGTCTGGAAGTTGGAGGTAATACACCCCCGTGCCTCGGAGAGCACGTAAAGACGTCGGTCCTGTACCTGACCTCTACGACGACTACTGACACGGCCGCGTGTCAGTAGTCGTCCCATCGGATCATGAGAGTGGAATAGAAAGTGCCCCTGTGTTTGCGCACACACTTGTGCACTATAATATGTCCTGCGCAATTGGCTAATCTCCATTGAGAATGGCCGCCGTGGCCGAAATTCGGCCGGGAAGACATCATCATTACCTACTTCATCTAAGAATTTCTTCATATAAGTACCAAACAATAATTATCACATAGCACAAAGCAACATTTGGTTTATTGAGAACTTCACTCTCTTCGAATCATGCTTGTCTTCTTAGTCGGGGCAAGCGAATGTTGCAATTAACACATTGCAAACTCGTCATTTTAATTACATGATAAAGCGTCCTTTCGTGAATCAACTGTCAACAGATATATATTATAGCACGGAGGAACTGATGCTGAACTCACGTAATATCTGCAAGATAATTTGCTAAATTGATGACATGTATCAAAACAACAGCAATAAATACCTGACAGATTGTCTTTGCCTGTCAATAAATAATTGCCATGAACAAAAAAAATATTGACGACGAAAATCGTTCCTATTCAAAATCATTAATTATTTCGATATAATGCAACTACTGTGCTTACTTAGGTATAATAAATAAGTCTAAAATTAAATGATTTATATGTAATGTTGTTCCCATTTATAAATAATTAATTATAATTTCGACATTTATATTATTTTACGCATGGCAATTTCTGTAAACGTAACTGCGTTTAGTTTACGATTTTATTACGTTTATTTATTGAAAATAATTGAAATATTCTTTTTGATTTAATTAATGAATCCCAAGTTCTAAAAATATTATACTTACATTAAAATCAATACCTTAGTTGTCTTAACAAGTGGTACAAATTATATAGCTAAACAACAAAGGAAGTATGCGATACGGATTCTGCCATTTTCTTTTCAGCCTAATGGGAATTATTGTAACCTTACCCCTATTTTTTTGTCTATTTTGACCGGACTTTTATTTAGAGAAGTTTCGGCTAGGCTTTTATTTAAAGAAGTTTGACATACTGCCACGTGACTAATTCGAATTAAAAAAATTCAGCTTTATTTTCATTAAGCGTGAAATATGCTAATATTTGACGGGTGACATCATTTCCTATGTCTGCTAGGTGTCGGCAATTCTAGCTATAAAATTGAATAAAATTTAAATCTGGTGAAATCAGCATATTTGTGACTAGCTGTGCCCCGCGGTTTTACCCGCCTTAAATTTTGTAAATTATCACAACTCCTCCCCCGTAGGTGATAGCGTGATAATATATGTTGACCCGACCTCTTAGTAATATTCATGCAAAATTATAAGTAAATCCATGCAGTACTTTTTGAGTTTAGCCCGGACATACATACAGACAAACAGACACACAGACAAAAATTTTTAAAACTTTATTTATGACTTCGATATCGAATGTAGATCACGCCCAAAGTATCCTTTTTTAAAAATATTCAATGTACAGTTTTGACTTTCCTACGATTTTATTATATGTATAGATAAGACAAAAGTCAAGGATACGCATACATGCAAATAATATATGTATATATCTACATTGTTATTTTTGTTCTACGTAAAATAAAAGCTAGAAGCATTCGATTGTTTTACATTGTGCCTCCCGGATATTCTTTGTTTCTGATGCTTTCAGTATGTAGCGTATTGTGAAGGTTGGCTATTTAAAATTTGAAAGAGTAAGAAGTCATGAAATGTATATTTTAGGTGGGATTTAGCAAATCTTTTGATCATTGTTATGTACCTGCGAGGTATCAGAATCAATGTTAAATATATACCATGCTTAAATTATAATTATATCGAGAAAAGGCCGGCCTCAATTAATAAATAAATGCATTTAATAGTAATAATAATATAAACAGGAATAGAAGGCAACGAAAAAGCAGATGCACTGGCTAGGAAGGGATCTGAAAGTCAGTTCTGTGGACCAGAACCGTGCGTAGGGAATCCTCCAAATGTAATAGAAGCAATCCTTAAAAATTAATCCACAGCTAACCACAATCAAATGTGGACCAAAATCAAGGAATTAAAACACTCATAGCAACTCATAAAAGGAGTAGACAAAAGCTGGTCAAAAAAAAACTTTGGAAGTACAGCAGAAACCAGCTACGACTTTTAGTAGCAGTATTCACGGGTCACTATGGCACCAACTATCACCTACACAAATTGGGACTGTCAAATAGCCCGATCTGCAGGACATGTAGGGAAGAAAATGAAACAATGCTGCATATAATATGCAAATGCGATGCATTGGCAAGACACAGAATGGCCATCCTGGGGCTGGCATATCCAGAACCGGGAGACTACAAGGATCTACCCCTAAGAAGCGTACTGGATTATGTGAAGTCTTCATTCAGAGCTCTAGGGATAGAATAAAAACCAGTGGGGGATAGTACAAAAGATCCTGAAGGGTCGAAGTGCTGTACGCAAGTACACCCCATCAAAGATAAGATAAGATAACATAAGAATAATAATATCCTGGGCCGTTATTCAAACACGGCCATCTGGTCCCTAAGTAAACAGAGCTTTTACTATGGAAACCAGATAACTGGTATATTACTTATCGTTTGTAAATATATACTTATATAAATAATTACAAACAGACATCTTCATGCACAAAAATATCTGTCCTGGGAGGTATTCACACACACGACCTGCGGCGTAAAAGGCAAGCATTTGTCAACCACTCCACCCGGCCCATTGATTTATAAGATGACTATTGTTGTTATTCTATATCGTCCAAAACAATAAAAGATCCTCCAAACTTCAGGTAGAACGTGACAATTAATGGTGTATACAGTGGATTGTCACGTATGAATCGGATGCACGTATGCGCCGTGTTGCTTAGGTTATTCTGCCTAGTACGCTTAAGATTTATATTGATATTAACAGATAGATAGTAGTTTAATTTCAATGTGTAACATTCGCTTAAACATAAGAAAATACTTGTCTTAACGTGCGTAATATTAGTAGTGTTAATAAACGTTGTAGTGATTTTAATCGATATCTTTCATTTAATAACCGAGCTTACCGAGTCGTAGATGCTCTTCGTGGACAAGAATGTAAAAAATAAATTGAATCCACTGAGAGCACCTGCCAAAAATATTGATAGGTGCCTTTAGTGGACTAAGCTAGGTGCCATTCGCGCAGGTGCCCTTCAGATGGGTGCCCTAGGTGGACTACTTTGTTTACACCACTAAAGTATACTCTGCCCATTCGTTTATTATCTTTTTGACAGCTCATGCCAATGAACTACTGTTTATTTGTCGGAAAAAATGTACTACTTTAATGCAGTACTTTATTGACGGGTAACGCACACTTAAAAAAGTGCCCTGTGCATAACAGTCAATCGCAGACAGTAAAACAAGTTTCTAAATAAGATTAATCGATCGTAAATAATTATTCATGGAGTCATAGATATCTATATCTAATCCTTCTTATATTATAAACGTGAATGTTTGTAAGTATGGATGGATGTTTGTTACTCTTTTAGATAAGTGTCAAGTAAGTAGGAAACATCTACCATCTGCGAGCTATTCCGGCGTGCACTGCCAAAACCGCTAGAGGTACACATCCTACTAATATTATAAATGCCAAAGTTTGTGAGTATAGATGTATGGTTGTATGCTTGTTACTCTTTTACGCCAACACTACTTACGCGGGTGAAACCGCGGGACATAGCTAGTAATAAGACAATACAATAATGAAACCCCTCAGGCAGTCTCCCGGCAGCGTACATTCAAAGTAACAGTACCGGCGCGTGCACTGTCAGTAAGTTTTGATTATTGTAAGATCGCGAGCGATCTATCAGACCACTCGACGGTACTTATGTAACCGATAGAAGGAAATGCAACGATATTCAAATTAGTTTAGAAACGTGGTATTGCCTGAAATCGGAGGCACAGACATTACAATAATTTTCCGATTTAACATATGTCAGGAATTTTGGAAACTGTTCATATTTAGCAAAATATTCCGATCACAAAAAACGGACTAGCACAAGTCTGAAGTCACTTATTAATCATAGTGCAATTATATAACTTTTAGTCTTTTGTTATATTAGCGTAAACTTAAAAAAAGTGAAACAACTCTCTCTGGTTTGGATTTAATTAACTTTGACTGATACTGAAATAGTTACAGCAAAAAAGCTGTTATTGGTAGAGATTCGATACATCCATACATATTAGTAATACACGTACGTGTAGGCAATTAAAATTATCCGCTTGAACTAGTTTCTACCATAAATGCCAACGCACATTCGCGTTTTATTTGCATGGCTTAGCTGTAGTGATTCTTCCGTATAATACTACTAAGTATTGTCGTGTGTATAGTCACTGCATATACGTGCAGATTGCGAGCAGGAAATCCCTGTTACATCAAGGTATAAACCAAAATACTTAATGATTATTGACGCATTATTAAATAAAATATGTACATAGCTGTCGTCGGCATAGTTGAGCATCGGTAAGAAAAGTAAGTAGTCAGTCTTTGGGAACCAACGGATGCCACGTTTACGATGACGCACCGTCTTCAATTATGGACCCCAAGATAGATTGCAGTCTATTCTAAAGTACAGGTTCTTTACGTGTACGCTAAATTATGAGAAGTCGGGACCAATCTACCCTGAAACCCTGCGAATATTGCTCCCGACAATAACTTGGAAGTTTAACGGATTAACTTAGAGTCCATACTCTGTTTTTACCTTTTTTTATTTATTTAAAATACAGGAAAATTGTTAGTGTACATAGAATATTTAAACCACAAACCACAAAGTAAGATCATTGCGGACCAAATTGTGGTAGTGACCGCCAGTGTAGCTAGTAACATATTAAAAAAAATTGGAGATCATCAGCATAAAGATAGCAGGATGAGTAAAGGTGTCGGAAAAGGAATTCATTAAAATTTCAAAGAATAATGGAGATAAAACGCCGCCCTGAGGCACGTCAGCTGTTGCACTGTATCATAAAGACAAACTATTTACAATAATAATATTTTTGTTAGTGAGTTGTCAAATATCCAGTAAAAAGTATTAAGTGCAACTGTAATGGTTAAAAAAAGAAGTCCTAAAATTATTCTTCTGCATTCCGGCCAATTCTTCTGAGAGATACTAAGTCCTGGACAGGTAGCAGGTAAACGATGGATATAAATTTCAATTGTATGTATATAAAATACAGGAAATCATGACTTCTAAAGGAATAACGAAAACGTACCTTATGAAAACGTTAATTTGTTTAACAATATGTTCAAAGAACAAAAGGCGAAATAAAGAATTTCTCATTTAATTAAGCGTTAACGGTTTAGTTCACAACATTTGCTCTGCTACTATCTACGAGTCTACATATATAACTTACTGTTAGTCTATATGCCTTTTATAGAATCGTAAACTATGCATTTGACGATGTGATGATTTTCAGCAAAGTGTTGTGCATGAGCTTACGAAGGTTTCACAAATTTCTGTTGTGGGTGGGAATCGAACCCACAAACTGACATTTACAAACAACGTCAACCGGCTCGTCAAAAGTTCAAAGCTCGTCTTTCATGTGGGTGTAAAGACATGAAACTAAGTTGCGTCTTGCACTATCTAATCTAAACTTAGAGTCAGTCACCCGTTAAAGTTATCTAATTGTCATAGCTGATTATAATATTACTAACAACCGTGATGAAACTGCTCTAAGACTTATTGAATAGCGGTCTGTTTGTATTTATATCATTAGTGTATTTGTATCAAGTCTAAGATTCGTTATAAGTACCACCTAGATGTTTCCCCGTGAAATGATCAAATCTGTAATCCCTCCGGCATTTTACAGTTATACTACCATCTAACTTTACAAGGCAATATCTACCTAATAAAATACCAAAACATTTTTTAAATCTTTTCGCATGAATCTTTCACCGACCATAATTTTCGGGCTGGAAACAGAAGCGAATCGCAAAATGTGTCTAAAAGCAAATGCACAGTTTAATGAAGTGCAAAAGTGAGACTGGGAACACTTTTAGCTACCCAAATCCCTTACACAACTGAACTTCATAGCATATAGCTTAGATTTGAAGTATCTTAAATCGATGTTAAGAGAAAAGAATAATAATATAGTTCACACGGGCATGAAAATGAGTCTATGTTGCTATCAAAGATAACATAATACATGACAGTATTTTTTGAAATAAATGTCTAATATTTTATTTAAAAATATTTTCAGAATCTACTGAAAATAAAAGTATGTTTTGCTCAATGAAAATGACTTTATGTTAATCATAAAAGTAAAAATAGGAAGTTTAGATAGGTACTTAGATTTTTTTCAATTAATTATTTTTCCTTTACTCTTTCTCCAAAACAGCCATTGTGGAGTTTCTTGAGGAAGGCTTTTGTCTAACAGTGAAAGTAGCTAGTGACATAGTAATAGAGGTTTCTATGATAAGACGAGTGTCAAATGATTAGTTGCGGTTGTAAAACGGCTTGCCACAGTTTGAATTGTTCATAGATAATATTTTCAAATCAAATCAAATAGTTTATTATCACAACCAACGAATTACATAAATAAATGAATTAGTATGGAGTCTCATTTTGGGCAAACAATGCCTGTATTACGAGACCTCGTTCTTCCATAACAATTTTATGTTTGCGTGCTTACAATATAAATATTTCTATAAAAAATCGAAAAATTAAATAAAAACACAGTAAAAATTGTGTGTATTGTATTATATTAAATTATTAATCGTAAATAAATAAATAAGTACTTTATAACTCACCTATTTACGAAAAAAAAAAGCGCGATGAAGTGTCTCCTGAATTTCACGGCACATGACAACACTTGATAGTAGTCATATTTGGGTTAGCTCGATACATATGGCAGCAACATAATATTTTTGGAAAAAACTAATAATTAGCTTTTTCCAAAAATATTATTTTTAGGTTTATCATTAGGTAAAGTCTGTATTTTCCTTCCGTCCTAAAATTGTCACAGGCAATATTTACGTGGCTGACCGTCATATTTACCTTATTCAAACGCGGTCATGTGTAATTCAGCGAGACCATCATAATGTAAATTGTTTAATAAAAATGTTAACAGCACTACTATTACGGCGGTAAATATAAATAGAAGCTTGTAAAATCGTACAAGACAGTACACGGCTTTGCCTATTCTTCGCAACATAATTTCGGTAAAGCCCTTGCGTGTATTGTACTGAGAGATTTAGAGCCCACCACACCATGTTTTTAATTTATTTATTGTTTGGAAAACCAACAGCTATACATAAAAAATATTACTGCTATAATAGGAAACCAAAAGCCAATTACAGGTTTGATACACACATACAATGGTTCCTATTTTACTCTTAATCAGAGTAGCTGAAGACATATGTTAAAAGTTATTGGAAAAAATTAAGGTTCAGCTGCCTGCGTGCCACCCCGCTCTTGGTATTAAAAGGATCAAAATCAAACTCTTACATAATTTATTAAAATCATTGCTTACTCGCACTATATATGAATTTTGCCTATAATTAGTCGACGAAAATGGAATAGATATAGGTGTATTAAATCTAGGCGATCTTTGGGGATTAATATGTTAAGGTTTAGTCAACAAGTAAGTGCATACACATAACCATCATCGTTAATTCTTGTTCCTTAAATACAATTCAGGCCCGATTCATGAGACATTCATGGTTGTAACATAAATAGTAAATGAACTTAAGGAGCTTAATTTGTCTATTGTTATCCTAATGGTCTAGTGGTTAGTGACCTTGCTGAAAAAGAGGTCGTGGGCCATGGGATCCCTACCCAGGTTAAATGTTGGGGGATTAACGATTATTTGTGCTGTGTCTGGGTGACTGTTTATCCGTTGTATGGTTACCATTACTCTTGTTTGGGCTCAGGTGACAGTGTGTAAGTTGTACCAAAATATAAATGTTTATTTTTTTTCATTTAATAAAACAATCTGCAGAACATCACCTTTGAAATCAACCAATACAAAAATGTTGATCTATCACGTATCGGAAACAAAACATGTTTTTTCTTATTTCACATGCAGATTATAGTATTATTCGTTAAGTGGAATAAGTGGATTGGGCTCTTTAAATTTCCATCACCATTTATATTTCATTATATAATTTATAATAATTCGTGAGATGACTTCACTATTTTATTCATTTATTTATGTCGGTATTTATGTGGGTAGTGTATATAATAATATATGTATTATAATATAACAATAATCATAAATCATTTCTTTAATCGTTGTCTAGGTACCCCAACCGGGATTTACAGAATAGGTGCCAACTTTTTCATACATATTATTCACAAAGATGATGATGATCTTTAAGTAAACAGTAAGACACTTACCTCGATGAAAGAAAATAACACCAAGGTTCATACATTACCTATACAGAAAATAAAATGCCTTCATTGCTGTTAAACTGAAATGTCTGTGTCTGAAGTTTGGGAGAATTTAGATTAGATTGCGACGGTACCTAACAAGTTCCAGACGTGTGATGTAGATCAAACAGCCCTCCATAAGAGTGACACGGGTAATAAGACGACTTAGTATGTGGAAGCAGAATTCTAAAAGAGTACATAACTTCAAGCTTCGGCCAGTAATGTACTTATTTACATACATACATACATAGACTCAAACCTGTTTCCCAGAAGGGTAGACAGAGACAATGGATTTACATTTGTCATGATTTTTGCACACCTCTTTTGCCTCGATGACTGTCATTATTATTCTTTTTACTTATAGCTATTTAATACATTCATATTTTTTGCCTGTTTAGTAACAACATCAGTCAGTACGATATATTTATCTTATGATAATTTAACTACCTACCCAAAATAAAAATAATAGAGTTCGTCTTGAAATCTTCTCTATTTTATGTAACGAAACTGTAGTAAGTATATACTTTAATGTTTTTTTTTATCGTTATTTTGTGTGCGGTACAAATGAGATGCCATCTTTCCTCCCAACTTTTTTAAGGTGTTTAATAAAATTGACATTTATTATGTATCAGAGGAGTAGTTGCTGAAAGATTCCATAAGATGCCAATAAAATAAATAACATATCAATTTGGTTAGAAAGAGAATTATAAATTATAGCTGTGCCCCGCGGTTTTACCCGCGTTGAATTTTATAATTTATCACAGGTCCTCCCGCTTAGGTAATAGCGTGATAATATGTAGCCTATATGTTTACCCGACATCTTAGTAATACAGATAAATACAGATAAATAGACAAAAATTATAAAAACTATATTTTGGGCTTCGATATCGATTGTAGATCACGCCCCAAGTATCCTTTTAAAAAAAATATTCAATGTACAGTTTTGACCTTCTTACGATTTTATTATATGTATAGATATGATTATTTGCCATCATGAGAAAGAAAGTTGCATCGCTACTGCATAGGGTGAAGGGAAGTATTAACTGCATCCTGAGGGTGTTTGCAGAAAGGCTGGGTGGGCCAACTATAAGTACGTTTATCAGGCTACATGTCCTCTCATAGAGACTGAGGAACCTACATTTTAGCGTAGGTACTTGTTACTAACATAGTTGACCAAGGCAGAACGAGTACACACATCAACAAAGTCTAGGGATACGTTATTTTGAAATCAAACATGGCTTTATTGTTTAAAACCTATTTAGTTTCCTTAAAAAGTTTATTTACAGATTTAAACCTTGTCTATTCTTTATTCAAAATTTAAAAATTAAAATGAGAAACAAATGAAAACACGCAAAGCACAGCGCAATCTTGAGTTGTATCTAATTTCAAGAAGTTGCATTAAAATTTTTTTTGCGTGTTAATTGAAGAAAACCTGATAAATTGTTTTATTTTCTTTTCTCAATTGGTTGTGTAAGCTTTTTAGCGTCATGCCACGCCATCATTTGAGTCGAGATGAAATGTTACGGGCAGTTGGCATGTTACAAAACGGTGCTATTCAACGCGTCGTTGCTGAGTCTCTGGGCACAAGCCAAAATGTGGTATCCAGGCTGTGGTCACGTTATCGCGCTACTGGAGATGTGGCAGAACGGCACACAGGTAGATATCGTGTTACCACTCAGAGACAGGATCGATTTCTCCAAATGACCGCCAGAAGACTACCCAATATCACAGCGATGCAACTAGTGCAAAGGCTCCAGGAGGGTCAGCAGCTGCTGGTGAGCGACCAAACCGTGCGAAGGAGGCTGCATGAAGTTGGTCTTCATGCTCGCAGACCGCTACGAGTCCCAGCGCTGCGACGTGGCAATCGCGGTAGGCGACTTTTATGGGCTCAAGAACATTTGACATGGAGTGATCAACAATGGTCATTGGTGCTGTTCACTGATGAGTCCCGCTATGGATTTCATCCAGATTCGAGACGAACACGCGTTTGGAGAACTCCAGGCAGGGTCAGCCGTCTCCGACATCCACAGGAGGTCCACTCTTACCAAGGCGGGACAATTATGGTGTGGGCAGGAATACGAATCGGCGGACGAACCCAACTCATTTGGATTCAGGGCAGCATGACTGCCCATAGATACCGTGAGGAGGTAGTAGAACGTGTCATTGTCCCGCTCAGGGCCCTAACGGGGCAAGAATTTCAGCTCATGCATGACAATGCACCTTCCCATACAGCGCGGCTGGTGAGGGCCGCCCTTCGAGAACACGATGTTCAGGTATTAGATTGGCCTCCACAGTCGCCAGACTTAAACCCAATTGAACACGCCTGGGACATGTTACAGCGAAGAGCATTGAGGGATTTTCCGCCCAACTTGACAACAGAAGAACAACTTTTCGAACATTTAAAAAGAACTTGGGACTGCATACCCCAGCAAGACATTGACACCTTAATTTTAAGTATGGAAAATCGTTGCCGCTGTGTGATTAATGTTAGAGGAGGAAATACCGATTACTGATTATCAGATTTGGTAAGATTTTTATTCATTTAATTCGATTGAATAATTTTATAAGAATAAAATGTTTTTGTTCACTCAGTAATTTTCTATGGCTTAATTAATTTAAGACTTTTATTAATTAGAAAAACAAAATCGCATCGTGTTGTTAATGTTTAAATATCGGCCATGAAATTATCTTTAATTCTTCCATTTACAGTCATAACAAAATGTTTATAGTTTTCTAGATAATCAATGAAATGTTCAATATCCCTAGATTGTGTTGATGTGTGTACACGTGTACCTACAAAGAGTACGGGCACTCGACCAAACACCTCTGATACAGTGTACCAAGTGCCTCCGCTTTGGCCATGGGCGAAAACTGTGCACAGAAAGGAAGGACCTATGCTCACATTTGCGCGTTGACTGTCCAGTCCGTTTGTCGGGGGACTTTTGGGGGGGGCCAAATGTAACAATTACTTCACAACGAAGCAAGAGCACCACCCTAACCATAACGCCTTTAGCCTGGACTGTCCAGTACGAAGGCGATGGGATGCGATAGCACGCTCTACTGTTGCGTACTGCTAAAGGCGCCACTGTGGTAAACATGACCATACTTCCCTCCCAAGACAGGCAAAAAAAGTACACATTTATACAGGCCAATCTACAGAGGATGAAACTTGCAACTGACGAGCTCATGCTTGAAGCCAGCAACAGAAAAGTCGCTGTAGCACCGCTCCAGGAACCCTATGTAGGAGCGGTTAAAAGCTTGAAGTCATATACGGGTGTCAGAATCTTCCAGAACACTAACCACGGGGAGGGCACTGTAAAGACATTGACGTTATACAGTGCCCAGAACTCACGACCTTTAACATCGTAGTAGTGAGGATCCGTACTAGTGCCTGGGAGATTATACTGGCCTCATTTTACTTTGAGCCAGACCAGCCCATAGAGTCTTACCTGGAGCAGTTGAGAAAAATCGAGATGGCCAATTGTAAAAACCTGCTAATTGGGGGGATTCAAATGCCAAGAGTATCTGGTGGGGAAGTGATAGAACTGACAAAAGGGGCGACAGTCTGATGGGCACCCTCAACCAAATGGGATTGCAGGTACTAAATGTTGGGAACACCCCAACATTCGAGACGGTAAGAGGGGGAAGGACATACAGTAGTCACGTCGATGTCACCGCCTGCACAACTGAGATCTTGGACTTGGTGGAAAACTGGAGAGTAGATCAAGGAGTTACAAACTCGGACCATAACGCCATCATTTTCAATATAAAATTGAAAAGAGGGGAGAGCATAATCACACAACGCACGACACGGCAGTTTAACACCAAAAAAGCAAATTGGAACCAGTTTCGTGAGAAACTGGCCCAATTAATGGCAGAAGGTCAAATCTGCCCAAATAAAGTCGACACAATCACAAACACTCAACACTTAGAAGACATAATACACAAATACACACAAATGATACACGAAGCATGCACAGAAAACATACCAACATTAACAAATAAACACAAACTCACCTTGCCGTGGTGGTCCAAAGAGCTCGCTAACCTCAAAAAAGAAGCAGCCATCAGGAAGAGAAGAATACGCAGTGCGGCCCCCTCTAGAAGAGCTGTGGTAGTGGAAAAGTACTTGGAAAAGAAAACAGAGTACGAAACCAAAACCAGAGACGCACAGACCCAAGGATGGAAAGACTTCTGTGGTAAACAGGATAAAGAAGGGCTTTGGGAGGGGATTTATAGGGTGATTGGGCGTACAACCAAAAGGCAAGAGGACTTACCCCTTAAGAGAGACGGACGGTTTCTGGACCCAAAGGCGTCGCTGAAACTGCTTGCCGAAACCTTCTATCCCAAAGACACCGAAATTGGGGAAAATGCCTACCACCAAATCATACGACAAAAGGCAAAGCTAGTGAACAGTGACCATGATGGCAACCATGATCCTCTGTTCACTAAACATGAGCTCAAAATGGCGCATAGCCTTCAGTTGGGTCACTTTCCAAAACCATGGAAACAAGCCACAGTCATTGTCCTCAAAAAACCCGGAAAAGAAGACTACTTCCAGCCCAAGTCATACAGGCCCATTGGATTGCTCCCGGTCTTGGGCAAAATTTATGAAAAACTGATTATAGGGAGACTGAAATGGCATCTCCTCCCGAAATTGAGTGCCTCCCAATATGGCTTTGTGCCACAGAGGAGCACCGAGGACTCCCTTTATGATCTGATGAAACACATACGAGATAAACTAAAACAAAAAAAGTTGATCACCATGATTTCACTGGACATAGAGGGAGCCTTCGATAGTGCCTGGTGGCCAACTATTAACTAGGCTAGCGGAGGAAGGCTGTCCCGGCAATATCAGGAAGGTAATAGCTAGTTACCTCAAAGACAGACAAGTCGAGGTAAGGTATGGCGGGGAGACACACTCCATAAGCACGAACAAGGGGTGTGTTCAAGGTTCAATAGGGGGACCAATACTATGGAACCTGCTCCTCGATCCGTTGCTCAAGGGGCTAGCAAATAGAGGAGACTATTGCCAGGCGTTTGCCGACGACATTGTATTGATCATAGATGGGGATACCGCGATCGAAGTCCAAAGACAAGCTCATGCTGCCCTCGCCTATGTACGGGAGTGGGGCGTCAAAACTAAATTGAAGTTTGCACCACATAAGACTCAGGCCATGGTTATAACCAGAAAGCTCAAGTATGACGTACCACTTCTGAGCGTGGGCGGGGTTGACATAGCAATGTCCAAAGAATCCAAATCCAAATCCAAATCCGTCCAAAATCCTCGGCCTCACCATCGACAGCTGCTTGACATTTAACAAACATATATTTAATATATGCAGAAAATCTGTTAATATATACAAGCAGCTGTCGAGGGCGGCCAGGGTTAGTTGGGGCCTCCACCCGGAAGTGATCAGGGTTATATACAATGCGGTTATAGAACCCATTATAATGTACGCGGCGAGCGCCTGGGCCCCAGCGGTGGGAAAGCTGGGAGTTAAAAAACAGCTCAATGCAATCCAGCGAGGATTTGCGCAAAAGGTCTGCAGATCCTATCGTACGGTCTCCCTGAACGCAGCGTTGCTACTAGCGGGGATACTCCCGCTGGATATCAGAGTACAGGAGGCAGCCGCCCTGTACGAGGCAAAGAGAGGTGTGCCCCGACAAGACATGGCGGGAAGGGAGATCGAACGAAAAGCAAAGTACTCCCAGCTTGGGCACCCGGCGACACATATGAGTCTGGAGTTTGTAAGCCTGATAGACCAAGAAGACCTTAACGCAAACAGCGATTTTACAGTGCGAATCTTCACTGATGGCAGTAAAATTGACAATAAGTCGGAGCCGGACTCTCCTTTTGGAGTAGAGAGACCGAAATAAAAACGGTCAAATTAAAACTGCCATCATGTAGCACAGTCTATCAGGCGGAACTCCTGGCCATATGCAAGGCCACGGAGCATATTCTCGGAAACGCGCAACAGACCTTTGCAATATACAGTGACTCCAAAGCTGCATTAGAGACCGTTGTTCATAATAGCTCCCAGCATCCCCTAGCTGTTGAGACCCGCAGAAATCTGCAAGTAGCCCTTACCCAGAGCAAAACTGTTGCTTTGTTCTGGGTAAAGGCCCATGCAGGGTTGGTGGGAAACGAGCGTGCAGATTATCTAGCCAAAGAGGCCGCACTACGCCTGAAAAGAGCCCCTGACTACGATATGTATCCGGTTTCATTCGTCAAGGGACAAATCCGAAAGGACTCCATGGACGAGTGGAACCGGAGGTATCGATCAGGAGAGACAGCTGGGACGACCAAAATATTCTTCCCAGATGCCATAGAAGCATATAGGATAGTCAAAAAAATTTACTTCGATAGTGTTACGGCGCAGTTGTTGACAGGGCACGGTGGGTTCTCCGAATACTTGACAAGGTTTAAGTGTAAAGAGAGCCCATCGTGCACATGCGACCCGGGGGTTGAGGAGACTGTGTTACACATTCTATCACAATGCCCGGTATTCGGAAGGAAAAAGAATGACACAGAGCAGCTGTTGGAAATGCAAATCAACGAAAGCAATATAAATAAAATAGTATCAAAAACCAAAACCAGAAACATCTTTTTAGAATATGCCCGCAAGATAGTTAATATAGTTATAGACAGGAATAAATGAATATAAATAAAATGTATTTTAAGTAGTAATTATATTATATAAGTATAGTATGTAATATTATTTAATGGGATGAAGGTATAGAATTAAAGAGAGAGGATATAAGATTGTATCATGTTGATGATAAAATACTTATAGACGGAAAGACAAGGCTGGAATATATATATATATATAAAACAGATGAGCATAAAAAGAAAAATATGCATGCAAAAACACAGGCATAAAAAGAAAAATATGCGAAACAGCTCTATAACAATTTTAACTAGCATTAATACAATGTAACTTAGAATTAGAATTTTAAACTAGAAATTAAAATTAGAACCTAGAAATATAATACAATAATAACAATTAACACAAAAACTTGAATAATAATAGAATTATAACTAAATAACGTCCCTGCTCATGGCAAGGAGTGGCAATTGTATGATAAAAAAAAAAAAAAAAAAACCTAGTTATTCAAGGAAATTATTACTAACACTATTTTGTTGTCTTAATATAAAAAAGATTTTAATTTTTTAATTTATTATTTTAAAAGTTCGATGAATTGAGATGAGACACCGTAGTTCAAATCCTGTTATTGTGCCTTATTAATGGAATATAATTGGGAATTACAACTATATATAAATAAAATATTTTTAGATTTATTTTCTCTGATATTTAATTTATGTGTACCAATCAATAGAATAAAAATATGTCATAAAAAGAAAAACAACTAGAAAACGAAAGGTATAAAGAAATCATGTGTTAATAAAAGAAAAATGTACTTACACTCTCAAAATAACAAGAGCCCGACCGATTATAAAAGAAATTACATTAAATATTGTAAAATTTTAAAACGAGTCATCAATCAATCAAAAAATAATACAAATATAAAGTTCTTACGGAATAGTAAAAATTTATCAAAGTCGACATGGTCATTAATTAAACAACATACACAAGCAACGCACGATTTAAGACAAAAAAATTATTACATAATCAACAATAATAACATTTTAAAATATCCTGAAGATATTGCGAATACATTTAACCACTTCTACATAAATCAAAACTCGAACCTCTCAATGATGAGCAAATTCAAGCCTCTAGATGGGAAACAAACGAAGAGTATGTTTCTTTTTCCTGTATGTAAAAGTGAAATAATCAATATTATTAAAAGTTTGAAGAACAAAACAAGTTGCGGTTACGATGACATACCTACCAAGATAATCAAACTAAGTTGTGATTATATTGCAGAACCCTTAGTACACGTAATCAATCTTATGTTGGACTCAGGCGTTTTCCCAGACGATTTAAAGAGAGCAATAATCAAGTCGTTATTTAAAAAAGGCACCAGACACGACACAAACAATTATAGACCAATAGCTTTGCTTCCTAGTTTCTCTAAAATACTTGAAAAGGTTATTTTTAATAGACTTACTAATTTTCTAGACAGTAATAATATTCTAAATAGTAACCAATTTGGATTTCGAAAAAAGAAAACTACATCTCTAGTTGTTTTTAAATTATTTAAAAATCTCTGGGAAAGTATGAATAAGAAAAATCAGTGTATTGCACTATTCCTAGATATGTCCAAGGCATTCGACTGTGTAATTTATGAATTTCTATATAAACAGCTAGAAAATATAGGTGTCAGAGGCATCGCACTTCAGTTATTTAAATCTTATTTAACCAATCGAACTCAGTCTACAGTTATCGAAGTATATAACAAAAGTACAAAAACTGTTAACTATGTACACTCAACAATTGAAAAAGTTATTTTGGGTGTTCCCCAAGGGAGCATTTTAGGACCACTCCTCTTTTGATTTACATTAACGATCTTCCAAAGATTACGAATCACCTATGCGTAATGTATGCCGATGATGCTACGATATTTATTACAAATGAAAATCATATAAATTTAAACCTTAACTCAGAAATCAACCTTACATTAGAGACTGTTACAAACTGGCTTCGATCCATAAATCTTAGAGTCTATCTCACAAAAACTAAACTAATTCAATTTAGAAATTACAAAACCAAACCTCTAACACTTGATGTAATAAATAATGATACCAAAGTAGAAGATATTAATTTCCTTGGCATGACAATAGCCTAACATTTAAACTGGAAGAGTCATATCAAAAGAATGAATAAAAAAATATCCAGTTATTGTTATGTTTTATCTATTTTAGTTGAGGTAACTTCTCTAGCTGCTGCTAAAGCGGCCTATTATGGTTATATTTATCCTCTTCTGATGTATGGTGTCATTTATTGGGGAAACTCAACAAACGTAAATTCAACTTTTATACTTCAAAAAAAATGTCTGTGGATTATCTACAATATGTATAGCACCGATTCTCTTAGATTTACATTTAGAGACAAGGGGTATCTTACCTTAGTTAGCATTTATATTTTAGAAATGTGTATTTTTGTAAAACATAATATGATTTTTTTCAATTTAAAGTCAGCATCTAAACCTAATTCGTAATAAATATAGATTTAATTTTGAGTTACCATCTATTCGCAACATGATTTACTATAAGAGAGATATCATCTACCACTTGAAATTAAACAACTTGATGGTAAAACGTGTAAATCTTTGCTGAAACGATGGCTATTGCACAACGTATTTTATGACCTCAAAGAGTTTTTTGCTTATGACCAAGTCTTTGATACTTGGTCATAAACAAAAAACTGATTTATTGAATTTATCATGATGTGTTATTTATCTGTTGTCAAGATTATAAAAATTAATTATTTAATATTAAGATAGGTAGAAAAAATATTGCATGCCCGATATGGGTAACTGTTGATCAATCAAATTGTTATAACATCTTCTGTACACAGTTTCTGGCAATAAAATGATCTATGTCTATGTCTATTTTTCTTAGTATTAGAGTAACTAAAATAAATATTTATTTGCATAACAACATGGTATAGTTGGTAGTATAGTATGTATCACATTTGTTACCAAAATAGGCATAAAAATGTTGGCTAATAAACCGTAACTATTAAGGTACCTATTTAATGGTTTTTCTTCAGGGGTTTTTTATTTAGTCTATTATTGTTATGACTAATAGATATACATACATACGTCAAAGAGTTTTATTATTGTATTGTCATGTATTAACAATTCTAATTTATGTACAACTCGTTGTACATATATTATGTATTAACACCTTGTTCTAATAATAGATGTTGCTTTTATTAACAAGAAGTGGTTACCATAGAATTAAATTACCTTATGAACAGTATTACATTCTTTTGTTTTGGTAATTCTGTAGAATACATTCACCGTTATTATGGGGCTATTTTCGTATCGGAAGTTGGTAAGACTTAGACGGTGTATAGTGTTAATATTCACAAAGATTGCAGATTTGAATGGAAGGAACGTCAGCTGGGTATAATCGATGAGCGAACACTTCCCAGTTTCGTATAATACCTACATAAAATATCGGATTACAATATTCACTGGGTTGCAAAAAGTAAGACGTTTTGAATTAACTGGGATATTCTCTTGCCTTCTTATAACAGTTCTTAGAATTTTTTTCTAGAAATGAACCTCTAACAGGATTATGAAAGTTTAGTAAAGGTAATTGGGATCGACCCCCAAGGACAAATCTTTGTTTGATAATACAATTATATGTGTCTAGGTGTAATTTATCTATAATATGTTAGTATTTAGAAATAAATAAGTATTTTTATAAGTTGTGTGGTTGCTATAGTATCGTTTTGCTTAGTTTGTGATGCAGATGGCAATGTATTAGTTGTTCCAAGATATTTAGTTATGTTATGTAATCTCATGGTTACAGTTGGAGTCTATAGTGATATCTTATTATCTATTATTACAAAGTATTATTTGCAAATACTTACACGTCAGAGTGGTAACTAATAAACTGCTTTGCTTTGCTTCAGATATTTTTATGATTTTGTTCGCACATTTTTGATTTCTATTATAGTTATTGAATATACGTCAATTCGATTTGTAATATTAGTATCATACCCTATGTGTTATTCGTATACTCGTATATAAGCTTTATTACTATAAAGTTTTATCAATATTCGTTCTGTAGTTCTAGCGTAATGAACAGTAACAGAGAAACACACACCCATACATCCACAATCCACAAACGCACAAACGACTTGAGATAAAATTAGGATACCCAACATTTAATGGGTAGTTTCCAAGATAGAGGAAGTTAAGATTTATAAAACTATTTTACAGGCAAAAAAGAATATCGCCCACCTGATGGTAATCGGTTACCGTCGCCTAAGACGTTTGCAACAGACTATATCACGTTCCCTGAAATGTTACGGTAGTTAAAAGTTACCAAGTAACACATGCAGAACCACGAAATTAACAGTATAAATTAATGATGATTTGATGATATCATCATCATCTTCATTTTAGCCGAATGACGTCCATTGCTGGACAAAGGAATCAAATATTCAAAGTCATTTATTTCATAAAAATATTACATTTCTGTGGAATCGTCAATATTTTTTACCCTGCCGTGCAGGGCATGACGTGGCAGCTACTGAGAAACACTGCCAGAAAACTCAGTAGGAATACTTTTTTAAAATATACATAAAATTACATTGTATTTAAATGTGTTAATTCAGAGCGACTCAATCCCAAGCAGGTGTTATATCACTTAAATAATTTGAAGTTTTGTATTTAGCCCTGCTACACAATTTGGCTTTTATAATTATAATACATTTAAATATTTTTAAACTTATTCGTAGACATTTCTCGGATATCACTGGGAAGTTTGTTATAGAATCTTATACATTGCCCCATAAAAGAGCTACTTACTTTGTGGAGACGGGTGGTATGTAACACAAAGTTATGCTTATATCTAGTATTTATATTATGAGTATCGCTACTTTTACAGAAGAAGTATTTATGTGTATGCATATTTATTAGATTGCCATATATATACTGACATGTTACAGTCAGAATGTTAATCTCTTTAAACTTCTCTCTTAAAGGCTCTCGCGGACCATGTTCATATATGGATCTACAAGCTCTTTTTTGCAATACAAATATGGTGTTTATGTCGGCAGCGCTACACCAGAGAAGAATTCCATAGGACATTATACTATGAAAATAACTGAAGTGAACCATTCTAGCTATAGCTATAGCATTCTAGCTAGCATCCCCAAAAGATTTCCATAATGGAGTAGTGTCCTTCATTTGGAGGGATATGCCATAATCGCCACGCTTGGCAGACGGGTTGCCGATCGTACACAATGAGACGCTGTTGCTCGCTCTCTGCTAGATTTCCTCGTGAGACTTTACACCCCCCACGGGGATGAGATGGGGTGGCGATATTCAATGCCGTCAACCGCACAGCAATTTGATGATATGACTTTTTAGGGTTCCGTAGCCGAATGGAAAAAACGGAACCCTTATAGATTCGTCATGTCTGTCTGTCTGTCCGTCTGTCCCTCCGTATGACACAGCCACTTTTTTCCGTAACTATAAGAGCTGTACTGCTGATAAGTAGATGTATTCTGTGAACCGCATTGAGATTTTTACACAAAAATAGAAAAAGAACAATAATTTTGGGTCGCCATACATAGAACTGAAATTCAAAAAATTCGTTTTCATCGTACCCATACATGTGGGGTGTCTATGGATAGGTAATATATATATATACAAATATGATATTGAAGTTCCTAATATAATTTTTTTCTAAACTGAATAGTTTGCGCGAGAGACACTTCCAAAGTGGTAAAATTAGTGTCCCCCCCCCCCTCCTGTAACTTCTAAAATAAGAGAATGATAAAACTAAAAAAATATATGATGTACATTACCATGAAAACTAACAACGAAAATTGGTTTGAACGAGATCTAGCAAGTAGTTTTTTTTTTAATACGTCATAAACCGCAATTTGCTTTCATTTAATCAACTGAAATACTTGCTGCTACGGAACCCTTCATGTGCGAGTCCGACTCGCACTTGGCCGGTTTTTATTTAAAACTAATTTGAAACTCGATGGAATAAAAGTATGCAGACAAGATAAAACGCCAAATTTAATGAGCTCTAATCCCCACTAAATCATGACATAAATCAAACTTCATAAGAAGTGTCTCATAAAACGTTGATGTTTATGATAAGAATCTTATAAAATTAAGACAAAGTAGACCAGTACTTATTTTCACACAAAAATGTGAACAAATAGGGCGACTCAGTAATTTATTATCACCAAAATAAGACTCCGTTTTTACGATCTCCTGAACTTTACGAGGTCATTAAGTTGGTGTTTACGTTATTAATTTAAAGCTTCTGAACAATAAAGTACATAATATTATACATGAGAATTAATATTGGTATGAAAATCAGGGATAACTCCAAATAACATTAAAATATTATGAATTTTGATAATAATGTTAGTATTTAATACAAAAGAGTATCTGTCCAGAAAAAAATGTATCCAAGGCATATAAGAAATTACATATGACGAAACATATAAGCTTTGCTTAGCTTAGATTCCTACTTTCTTGTTCTTTGTTGTACACAAAAAATATATAGTTTAAAGTAGCTTATTTACAAAAGTTATTTACTAAACGCGAGCTTAACTCATTGACAGAATCATAAATATAAAAGTACTATTCAAAATAGTAGGTACGTCGAAAACGTATTTCACATTCTTGGAGTCAGCTTAAAGCTATCAAGCTATGGCTGTATGAATATAAATAAGCAGTTAAATATATATATTTATATTATTATATTATTATTATTCTAGATGAATAATTAAGCTATATTTTGATAAGCTGCCCCCAGTAGTGAATGAAAGTTATTTCTATAACATTAAAGCATCATATACTTTCGAAGATATATTAGCTTAAAATAATGTGAAAATAAAGGCGTTTCTTTTTTTAACCATAACTAAAAATACCATGTTCTACGCCAATAAATAGATTATTTTATTAATCGTGTCCTCCTGATCGAATTTCAGTCATGGCAGCCGATCGCAGAAGTGCGTACCCAAACACAGATGCCTTTTTATTATCTTGGTCACACTATCTATTAGGATAATATATGCTGAGTGGTGACGGCATAGAATATCATCACCCCATCTCATCCCGGGGGGGCGTAGAAATCGTCCGATGGAAAACCTACCAGAGAACGGGCAGCAGCGTTTTTCAGTGAGCTATGACCATCAAAAAGCGATCGTCAACCCGTCTGCCAAGCGTGGCGATTATTGCATATCCCCCCACTTCTTGGGGAGGCTTTTGACCAGCAGTGGACGTACTTTGATTTGATTTGGTATATATTTATTTATTTATTGAGGACAGCCAGTAATTGCTACATTTTCTTACAAATGAATAATACAAGAACAAAAATAATGCACAATTTTTTAAGGCGTCACCGCATGCATTTATTATTAAAACAGTAACACTAGAATTAAAAAATACTACAGCTAGATATTAAAAACTAAAGTAAAACTAATTAATTATATACATTTTTTTATGTATTTTTTTCTGATATGATGATGATGATCTATTGGGACACAAAATCCGACTCGATCACGAAATTAAGCTTTCTGTAATGGTAAAGACATGGGGTAATAATGTCTCAATCATATAAAACAAACGACAGTCTGTACTAGTTAGTCACACGACCGGAGAGATGACCCAGCCTGGGCAATCAGAAAGATCCCTCCATCCGTGTTGTCAGTAGGTATATATTATATAATTAGTAGACGTGCACCGCGGTTTTACTCGCGTTAAAATTTATAAATTATAGCCTATGTGTTAATACATACATACATACATAGACTCACGCCTGTTTCCCAGAGGGGTAGGCAGAGACAACGGATTTCCATTTGTCACGATCTTTGCACACGTCTTTTGCCTCGATTACTATCACTATATTCTTCATACACGCTCGCCGGTTTAGGGTACTTCTGACCTGCCCTTTCTTGAGAACGTCTATGTTAATACATGGTGTCAGCTAACTCGATATAAAATTTTATTAAAATCGCTCCAGCCGTTTAGACGTGAAGAAGTAACAAACATACACACACACACAATATTTCGCCTTTATAATATTAGTGTGATTGTGATATGTGATGAGAGAGAGAATACTAATAATACACCTATATGTGCGCACACATCTAGCGATGGGCTACCACGACTGAAATTCGATCAACGGTCCATAAATCCCTATAAAATATTTTTGGCCATCCCGGAAATCAAACCTGGGACCGCATTATTTTTACATATGCTTTTTTCTTTAAAAAAAACGCCCACACTAGAATCTAATCCCTGAGTCGTGTGGTACTTTACATTACATCCAGACTCAAAACAACTATTTATGGGTCACACAAATAGCTGTCCGGCGCGGGGCTCGAACCCGCGACACGCAGCGGCGAGGCGACTATCTACGTGCAGCTAAATGCTAGCGCTAGATCATTAAGGTAGCCAACCTCCCGTTAATCTACTCGGTTTATATATGTGGTTTAATTTTGAGCTTAAATCCCTCTCATTATCCCGAAACAGTTATCCGCAAACCGTGTTTTCCAACAAACTTAATTAGTAGTAACAATTTTGTCTATTACTCTACGAGTAACAATTAGCACTATAATTACAACCTTTTAGACTGCTTACACTCAAAGATACAATTAACAGGGCAATAGTAATTACAAGCTACTTTATACTTTAATTCGCAGCGTTATCTTAAATTGGATTGAAATAGAATCGCTGTAACAATACTCTCAAGTTAAATGTGAAAATAAAACAAAACAGTGTTGTTGGAAGCCATGTTCCTTTTAGGCCCTTTTGACTCTATAATTGATGATGATTTAAAAAGTATCTTCACTAAGAGGCTAATAATTGTCAAGTTTGTATATTTCCGCAAGTTTATACTAATAAAATATATTAATAACTACCTGACCCAGCGAACTTCAACAATCGAACAGTCGATTCTTTAATTATGTAGTTATTTTTTATTATGATACCTACTTAATTTAATTTTGTTTTTACGTTTAAACTTAGGTTTTTACTTATTCTAATTTATGCTATATTTTATTCACAATAGCTGTACCCGCGCTTCGTCCGCGTGTTAATTAGTTTATTTCCTTTTTTTTTTTGCTTTTCTCTGCTTTAAGTTACTCCTTATTACATCAGCAACCTGCCAATAAAAGTCACGTCAAAATCTGGCCAACTATTTCAGACATTAGCCGAAACAAACTGACAGACAGACAAAAAATGTTATTTTGCTGTATCTACCGTACATATATTCATATACATGTAGTAAAAAACGGTTATTTCAATATTACAAGTAGACACTCCAATTTTACGTAGAGAATCTGCTCTTAGCCGGATCTGGCTTCAATGGCAATAGTTAGTTGTATATACAACTATGAGGTGCTCATAGCTAGATGATCTCACCGGTCCGTAATTGATTGGCGAGGTTAAGCAACTAGGCTCGCTGTCAATCTATAGATGGGACTCCGTGCTTCAAAGGGCACGTTAAGCTGTCGGTCGTGGTCATAGCCTTATGGATATGAGTCGTTAAATCATGTCAGAGGCCTACTGAGCGGCTTGACTTGTATCTAAATGGCGCTCTATCACGTTTACACGAAAAACCAGAGTGTTAATTTATAGTTACTCCTTAAAAGTTCACCCACTGAATTAGATAGATTACATAAGAGATTTAGGTGTGATCCACGACACTAAACTTACTTACGAAAAGCACATAGATAATATAGCAAAGAGAGCCTATAGAGCCATGGGATTTATAAAAAGGTCCTGCTCCCAGTTCAATGGTGTTTAAATAGCAAAGATGCTCTTTTGTTCCTTCGTTCGTAGCTCACTTGAATATTGCTCCCATGTTTGGAACCCACAGTATGATATTTATATACGGTCACCGTAGCCTACTTGATAGTGCTCCTGCCTACGATGCTGGTGGTCTGGGTTCGAATCCCGGTAAGTGTAAATGTTTGTGTGATGAGCACGAAAATTTGTTTCTGAGTCATGGATGTTTTCTATGTATTTAAGTATTTATCTATCTATATTAGTATGTATATCGTCGCCTGGTACCCATAGTACAAGCTTTGCTTAGTTTGGGGCTAGGAAGATCTGTGTGACACTGTCCATAGATATTATTATTATATTATTATTATTATTGAAAATATTAAATTTCAAGACTTGAATCTATCCAGAGAAACTTTACCTTTAATATAAATGTAGGACCGTCGATCCCAGTTATGAAGTGGTTTATATTGAGTCATCTGTCACACTAATAATCTGATTTGAGGCTATCCAATATGATTTGATGAAATAAATGCAGGGCCTATATGTTGACGTTCTCGTAACGAACTTCCAGACTCCTGGCTTCTACTAGATGTTTATCCTTCCAGAACAATTCCAAATCCACTGTTCGGCCAGATTTGAACCTAATATTGTAACTCGGTGCGGTGCTTGTAATATGGGAGTATGAATAATCCTGTGACTAACGATGATTCTTAGTGACGTAGCGGATTAGCCGATGACTAACTAAAAAAGCCACAAATCAGTCCTTACCACCACATTAATTTTGATATATATATTATTCAGTAGACAGCCTAGCTAAAATTAACTCGCTGCTATTTTTAACTCGTTTGTTGCTAGAGTACTTCATAAGGAACAGAAGGTAAGCTAGAGCAGTTAATGTCACCGTCGTTCTAAGAACGTTCAAACGACCCAGACGACACGATCTTGACTTACCTAGAACAAGTCGGGTATTCTTTAATAAATTTTGTTGTACCGTCTATACGTATGCATTGCTCCGTCACAGGAGTTGTTCGTACTCAGTCACAAACAAGCAATACTTTCAAATACATATAGCTCGCGTCACTCCACCTGGAGTAGTGTAGTGGCCATCAAGGGATACCTAAAGGTTTGTAGCAATCTAAGAACAACGTTAAGGTATCAGGAGATGCGTATGTTCGCTACAAACCTCACATCGCAATCAGTCAAAGTTCATTAACTCATTCTTTCTTCGGTATTTGGATAATATACCAATTTAACTGAACTATAGATTTTCAATCATCATCAAAAGACTGTACGGTTATCAACAGACCACACATCTCTTTTTAGTACCGTCTATAGCTACTATTACTACCGCCTAGTAGCTAGTATTTATACTCGCTAGTCATACTAATATTATAAAGGCGAAAGTTTGTGAGTGTGTGAGTATGTGAGTGTGTATGTTTGTTACTTCTTCACGTCTAAACGCCTAAAGCGATTTTAATAAAATTTGGTATGGAGTTAGCTGACACCCTGGATTGACACTTAGGCTATATTATATAAAGCTTAACGCGGGTATTACCGCGGGGCACAGCTAGTATTTAATAAACCTGAAAGCATAATTAACGTTATTTAACTTAGAGTGAGCTCAACATGAAGATAGGTTGTCATTCACTATAAACACTTAGCTTACTTGCTGCTAGAGTAGTGTATAAGTTTATGTGTGGTGTACCGACAGCTTAGCGTGACTTTCAAAGCATGGAGACGCTCCAAATTAAACCAATTTGACGGGCACCCATCTGTAGACAGACCGCATGATAGGTGCTTCACCTCGTCGGTCACTTACGGACCGTTGAGCGCAACTGGCTGAGAGCGCCTTAATAGTAAGATTATTTCAAAATTTAACCTGGGTACGACTATAAATATTAACACAGACATCTCATAACAACTCAATCCCAAGCACTTTTATCACTTAAATAATCTGATATTTTGTAATATGCCCTGCTACACAATTTGGCTTTAACAATTCTTTAAACTTATTCGTAGACAATTCTCTAATATCATTGGGAAGTTTGTTATAGAATCTTATACGTTGCCCCATAAAAGAGTACTTATTTTGTGGAGACGGGTAGTATGCAATATGAGATTATTCTTATATATATTTACATTATGTGTATCGCTCCTTTTACAGAAGGAATCGATATTTACTATAACGAAAATGCCCCACCAAAAACATATCATACATATATCTATTAAGATGTTTTCCGTGTTTTTTATTTTTCTGAATTGTATTGGGGTTATTATCAAGGCCAAAAGCCCTCCAACAATAAATTATACAAGGTTTTTGTTATTTAGTGCCCGCGCGTCCAAATTGTTATTTAGAGTCGTTCTCAAAGGCAATATTTTAATTAATACTATTTATGTAAACAAACTATTAACATCGCAATAATTGAATAGTTTCGAAAACTTAACACTTTAATTACTATGGAGATCATTGAAAAGTGTGTTTTATTACTTGAAATAAATAGTCTGGAATTTAAATGTTGACTTTAAAAAACAATATAGTTAATTTTAGATAATAATATTGCAATTAACAATCTTACTATCTGATTTTGTCATCTTATTATTAATTTGAAGTATGGATCAAACATCCTAACAAACTGTATTTCCGCTAGTTATAGTCAATAACTAATTATGTTTGGTACCAAAACAGTATCAAAAACCGGCCAAGTGCGAGTCGGCCTAGCACACGAAGGGATCTGTACAAAAGAAATTTTTGGAAATTTTGTACTTCATTTTATGAGTCATAGTTACTTAAATAAATAAATATTCTATTTTATTTTTATTACCATAGCGGCAATAGAATATAATAATAAGTAAATTTTAGCTGTTTACCTATTATGGCTCATGAGATATACTCCCTTGACAGACAGACAGCCAGATGGACGGTCACCAGGAGGTTAGTAAGGGTTTCGTTGGCAGCCTTTGGGTACCTTGGTAGCCTTTGAATTATAATAATAATATCCTGAACATTACTTTCACACGGCCATCTAATCCCACACTGATATACTACTTTCCTTATGTAGATACATACTTATATAGATTATTACTCCCCGACTCAGGACAAACAGAAATTTTTATGTACACAAATATCTGTCCTGGATGGGAATCGAACCCACAACCTGTCGCGTGAAATGCAAGCATCTACCAACCACCCAGCCTGACAGACACACCGGCCGTACAGATCCCAATTGGTCATTGTTTTTAAAACACTATTAATAAGTGAATCTAGTTATGTGTCTGATATAAAGCCTGCCTCGATGGTCTAGCGGTAGCGTGTCCACCCGCAGAGAACGAGGTCCTGGGTTCAAATCCCGGGTTGGGCCAAAGTGGTATTGGAATTTTTCCGTAAAAAGAAATTTCCTAGAATCAGCCCGAAGTCTGAGAGTTGGCGGTATTCTACCGCAGTGCCTCGGAGAGCATGTTAAGCCGTCGGTCCTATACCTGACCTCTTTCTGGCTAGATGTCCCATCGGAGCATGTGAGTGATGGAATAGAAAGTGCTTCTGTGTTTTGCGCACACACTTGTGCACTATAATATTTCCCGAGCAGATGGCTAATCTCTATTGAGATTAGCCGCCGTAACCGCAATTCGGTTTGGAGGACATTATAAACCTAGTAACAAGCGAGTCACTTTGATATAAATTTTAGTAGACCGAAAGCATACCGATTATTACATGAGTCAATGACTAGTGTCACAATAATAAGGTACTCCCGAAATTCAGTTTCGAGGCCATTATAAAGCTTAAAGATAAGTTCTTGGATATAAATTTTAGTAGACCGAAAGCGTATCGATTATTACATGGGTCAATGACTAGCAACACAATAATAAGGTACTCAATACGTCAATGCCCACAAGCCGCATATCTGTCTGCGCCACACGCACTTTGTTTTAGACGAGTCAATTGGCCCGTGAAACGGAATCATTGCATGCGACAAGTTGATAGGCAGACAAGCGTAATATTTATTATGTGACGCACTCTGTGCAAAAGAAGAGCTGTTGCCGAGTGAACTGAAGCAAAAGTAACATTTTTATTTATATTCTTTATGTGTGCTAGGGAATTTAATAGCTATGTTATTAATTACGTTCAATGACAATGGGTTTTATTAAAAAAGAATTTTTGGTGTTTACTGTATAAAATGGGCGCTCAATAATAATGCACCTGGCCGTATTTATTTTTGACATGAAAATCCATCGATCAAGGTCACAAAAACTGTAACAAAGTGATGAAAGACAAATTTTGATATTTTAGTAGAACAAGATTACGTCATCAGATTTACGTGCTCTCAGACTAACATTTTATGGACTTGGAGCACAAATCCTTTATAAGCCCTACTTGCAGCTGTTTGTAGTGATAGAACAACGAGGCAGTCACAAAAATGGTGTGAAAATGTAAAACTATAATAAACTAAATAAAATAAACACTTTTAACAATTAACTTAGAGCTATGGTGTTGTTGGAACGGATTTTTATGAAATATACTTGCATAGCAAATATCTTGTTTATATTAGCTTTTCGGAAATATTACCTCAAATAAAAAAATATAATGATTTAAATGCTCCCATTTCACGAACACATGGACACCGTCTTTTAATTATATTAAATTAAGATCAGAAAATTAAAAAATAATCTTACGAGTTTAAAGCCTACATTCGATTTTATTTCAGGGTGAAAAGTCAACAATAACTTGTTAAAAAAACCCAATGCAATACGACTTGACTCCGACAGTTCTAAAATAATTTGAAGACGCACAAGTCAACTAAGCAACATTTCTGCGTTTCTAAGTACATATATTGCTACGTCTACTATGCCACAAGTAGTCAACAAACTAGCGTATCATGTAACATGTTACGTTTGCTACGCTTCACGATACTTCTCAAGTGGTCTAATCTTGCTACGTCTGCTACGTGAGCACTATTCTACGAAACTGCGCAAGGGGAACAAAAAATTAAGGTGTATCTCGCTACAGCTGCTACGTAATATTCGTACTTGAGTACAAAGTTCTGCACATTATTATGTTGAATTACGACGTATGTAAATATGTAGTGGATAAACTGACAATTAGCTAGGTTTATACTTTTTAAACCTGATCCGGTATATTATCTGTATTTGAATCAAATGTCATAAATATAAAAAGTTTAAAAAAATATGTTTCAATTCAAATTATTGTATATATTCAGATCCTTCGATTCAATTATATGGGTTGTGGTTACAATTGTGCCAAAATTGTTCAAACTGCACAGTAGGCCTTGGACAAAGCTTATATATAGTCGTCTAATAACTGCAGCCGAGGCAAACAAATTTACGTGCTCTCCAAAGCACGGAAGTACTCAGATAATACTTTTGAGATCACCCATTTGTGGACGTCGGCGTCTAATTACTTAATCTTGTCGGTGGATCGGTAAGAGTATCTGCCTTTTAGCTCCTTGATGATAAATTAGGGTAATAATGTGCTTCCCATTGTGTTTTCCTTACATCTCACGAAAACATTGTATTTGTGTATAGGCTAATTTATTGACGCTAAACTAATTCATATTTTGTTATGTTTGCAGAAATAATAAAACACGTGCTTTTATTTTAGTTTAGTATCATTCAGTACTAAACTCTCTATATATGGTATATCAAAGATATTCAGTTAAGAGGAGAAATAGAATAATTATTTTTAAAATTATAGGTTTGAAATTTTTATTTTACCTAATACCTGGAATATAAAATAATATTGCCTGGAAACCAACCCCTTTTAAAGAAAACTAAACTAATTTCCTTCTTACTTATTATGTAGGTGTTTATAATTGCCATAATATTCATTGTTACCTTATTATTAATTTATTATATTATTAATTTTATGTAATATATTATTAAATAATTTTCAATTTAAGTAAGTAATGGAATCAGGCGTTACTTTGCGGAAATCCATAACAATCAAAATACAAAATCCATATGTAGTGTCAGTTTAATCATGTCGGGAAGCAAATTTTTAATTTGATTTGCTTATTGTAACGAATTTAAAAATCAATCCATATCGGGAATAAATCACACTACCGATTATTAACATCAATTGCTTTTGTTAAACAGAATAAACATAATATTGCCTTGGTCTAAAGGTGAGTATTCAAAAAAAGTAATGCTTTTCAAGCAAGCATTATATGAGATCATAACTATAAAACAAGTGAGCTGAGCTAGTAGCGAGATGGCTACTTTACATTAGAATAGGACTCTTGTTTAGCATTGCTTAGATGAGGCAAAGTTACTCAAACATGTTTACAGAATGTCGTGTGTATCCAGTTTGTGTATATTTGTTATATCATTGCAATGCATTGGGTTCGTCTAGGTAATGCATCTTTGCAAAGTTCCATACTTTTAGATATTTATTGGGTATAGATATAGATAGATATTTATTAAATAGATAAGCAATTTAAAAAAATGCCGTATCCTAAGCAACAATACGGATTATTGCACAGCAAATTAGTTATCTCAAAGTAACATAGTCTTAGCAGCACTTTAAGTTCATGACACATTGTTATTTAATTAAAAGTGGATTTTTGTGTAAAAAAAACATTTCTGTCACTCGGCTCGTGTGTTATATGGTCGCAAAGTAGGTTAGGTTAGATTAGAACCTAACCTAACCTACTTTTCTAGTTGTAAAATAAATTTCATATACGCTCAGATAAATTAGATGTGCAATCAGTTTATTAGATGTGCAATCAGTTAAATATTTGTTAAAAAAAATATTTAATTGGTGAATATAATTGACGGGTGGTAATTTCTTTGATATTTAAATAATTCCATATTTATTTCCCAGTTTCCCTTCATGAGTCAACGTATAATTATAAATAATCTATCATATAATAATTCTGTAAATGGTTCGTGTAGCTGTAGAAATAAATATATTATTCAAATTTATTATTATGATTTTATGCGAGAAATACACTAACCTTATCTTATACCACGTACAATGAATATTTCAACTGAAAATTTTAATACTAAACCGCAACTTAATTAGTGTTCTATTTGACTTGATGAGTAACGCGATATATTTAAATGACTGAGTGTGTAACTCGGTGTACTGGGCGTAAGAGACACCATATCGAAAAAAGATTCTCTAATTTAAAAAAAAAACTTGTGTGTACTTATGTACACGCGTTAGAAGTTATACTTCTTAATATACAACTTGAACATAGTTATCAATTTTCATACCACCTAGAACTAACTTCATGCTGTTATTTTTACGATGCGCGCGCAGATCGTAAAAATTCACTCTCATCATTTTTCTCCATCGCGCCAAAAGAAGTATAACTTCAATTAATCAATAAAATTCGTCATTGTCGATGTTAAATGAGAATTGGTATTCTAGACGTTTTATACAAGTGGACACAACTAGTCACGACAAACTATGCATTAGCACAAATAGCTTTTATAAAAAAATAAACTATTTTTCAATTAAGTAAGTACATAGAACGACTGTCTTCCTATGTCTCTAAATACAAGGTGTTATATAAATAGTGGAACGCTATCCACCCATTAATATTAACAAACTAAAGAAACCCTTTATTTATATTCTTCCGATTACTGAGTTTTTATTTAATCTTTAGAATAACCTACACACAATTCCTCTTTCATACTATATCTCCTCTCGCGGGCCTGTTGGAGGAGATTTCATCAGAAATAAGCAGTGCCTTTGTACTCTTTCATTTTGTATACTTGCTTTATTTACTTTTTACTGTGTGTACATAAAAAATAAAAATAAATAAACCCATTTTGTGAAATACGATACATATTTTTTGCCTGATATTTATTCTTGTATGTGTTGTAAATTTGTATATTTTTTGTATGTGAGTATGCTACATACTGTTCAGTTTTATTGGCAAATAAAGCTCTTTAAATTACGCGCAGTACTTAGGTTACACGTTTTATATAAGACTATTATTCTAGTAAACAGATTTAAGAACCAGTTTAAGAATTCATTTTGAAACCAATATACATCTTTAAGGTGAAGTTATTAACGCATTAAACTGGATTACGCTCAGTTAAAGTTAAGTATAGTAGACTTTAATTACCTTCGTCAATTAATTAAGCTGCATAACGTAACGTTTTACGATCTAAGCTTATGGGGTGAGGGATTATTTAAACGGATATTGTTTTTTTTCGGATGCTATGGCAACAGGATAAGGAGTAAGTAACGCCCCAATGAATGTTTCGCTTCGATAAAATTGTCGTTCCTATAAACGCATAGGTAACTGAAAAGTTTTAAAAGCATAAAGTGATAAAAGCCTTTATTTTTAAGTGTAGATAACTTACAGCTTTCACTTTCATTTCATCTTACATTTAATTATTTTTTTCTAATACGGTTGTATGTTTAAGTTAAGGCCATTTACAAGTTTTCACTTATACTATTTAATCAATTGGTAATTACAGGCAATACAGGCAGACAATAAAATGGTGATGATTAACATTTTAAGAAAAATATTTGTTACATAAGATGTTTTTCGCTTGTGGAGCGCTCATATTAAAATGACCAATGTCAACTCTCTGGCACGCATCATTGTACAGATGGATGGAAATATTTGTAAAGGAAAACGAAAGAATGAAATCACTCTTAACTGCTGCACTTCGTGTACATATAGGTATTGATTATAAAGTCAAAACAACATGTTTAGTTTCAAGTAGTACACACGGCTACATATCAAGCTATATTATTCCAGTATAAGCTGATCACGCGTTGTATAGGATTTCAATGCAATAAGAGGTCAGCTTATATTGGAAATGTATAACTTGGTATGTAGCCGTGTAGTAAGTAGAAATCTGTGAAAAGTCATTATCCTATTTAAAAAATTAACAAACAGCGCATCATCTAATTGGAAGGTGGGATCTGAAGTAGTTTAATATCAAGATCTTGTAGCACCCAAAAACAAATAAAAAGCCATCACATCAATAGAAATGTTTTTATTGAAAAATTGTATCAATAAATATTTAAAGTATCCGCATCGTTTCCACGCTTAATATAAATTATTTTCAAAGGAAAGAAACTAAGCTCTTCAGATAACTACTTAAATGATGAAGTTTCCACTGACTAAATGTAAGAAACATTTTGCCTTTGGGGAACGCCACAAAGAGAAAAATGTTTTGTCTTCATCATATCAGCCGAAAGACGTCCACTGCTGGACAAAGGCCTCCCCCAAGGATCTCCACAATAGCCGGTCCTGCGCTGCCTTGTTTTGTCTTCCTATCATAATATTATCTATATCCATGTTACTAGAAATAATAATGTATACAACTATAATACTACAAACATGTTCTGACTATTTACAAGCGCTTTTTTGAAGTCTACGTGAATAAAACCCTTTTTTATTTTTATTTATTATTTTAATAGGAGCTAAGCAGTATTAACTGGATTTAAACATTTAAGTATAACATTAATTGTTTAAATTCAGATAAGTATACCTAAGGAAGATAAATATAGACTTAAATTCCAAGCAAACCATTCACCACCCTTCCATAAAAGCATGACACCCTAGAAAAACTGCTGTAACTTTGGAACAAGTTACATCGGTGTTCAATCATCAGTATATCAGCCGAAACGCCCATTACTGGACAAAGGCCTCCCCCAAAGATCCCCACAATTGTCGTTCTCGAGCTACTCGCATCCAATGGCTTTCAGCGACATTCACTAAGTCATCGGTCCACCTTGTAGGGGGCCTGCCCACGCTGCGTCTTTCGATTCGTGGTCGCCACTAGAGATCCTTTCTGCCCCAGCGGCCGTCGGTTCTACAAGCTATGTGATTGCCCACTGCCACTTCAACTTGGCAATTCAATTGGGCTATGTGAGTTACTTTGGTTTTCCTGCGGATCTCCAAATTTCTGATTCGGTCTTGCAGGGAAATTCAGATCGTAGCATATTTAAAATTAATGTATTCGTTTTTTTTTCAGGTGAGTGTACCAACTTGTTTGATACACATGACGAGGTGATGTCCAAATAAGTCCATACAGTGAGAAAATACGTTGTTACGATTATCTTTTCGCGTTTATATTCGCCTGGTACCTCAAAGTTGATAACTATCTCTTCTTTATATACAAAAAAAAACATATTTTTTGGTACCATTTCAATAAATTAAAATATTTATTTGTAAAGAATAAAAACGATATTTCAATTATAATTTTATATTATTAAACTTCATTGTATATAATTTAAACAAATGTAGGTAAATAATAATATTACCAATTTAAATTTCCTAACATATATCAATAATACTCTGATTCATACAACAGAATAATATTATAATTTCCTTATTAATATAATATCAGAAACGTATGAAGAGAAAATAAACATTATAGGTATATCTATTTTAATATTTTCCTTAAGCTTGCCTATTTGTTCAGTAAAACGCCATGTGAACTTGTTAATAACTAACATAATATTTTTTTTATATTTAAGTCAAATGATTTAACGGATTTCCGCCATTCTAAATAATTTACTATTATCGAAAAAAATATGAAATAATCAACTCTTAGATAAATATCATAATCATCATGATATCAGTCGAAAGACACCCACTGCTGGAGAAAAGGCCTCCCCCAAAGATGTCCACAATTGCCGGTCTGGCGCTACCCTCATTCAGCGGCTTCCAGCGACCCTCAAGGTCATCTTGTACGGGGCTTTCCTTCTACCGTTTCGTTAGATAAATATGGTAATAACCAAATTTTTTTTAAGAAAAAGCTTGAAAGAAGTCTCCATAAATTATTTATCTGTAATAATGTTCATGTTGAATTTCTGATATGGCCAGTCTCAATTGAGTCTAGCCATCTGCGCAGGACATATTATAATGTACAAGTGTGTGCGCGAACACAGGGACAATTTCTTATCCGTCACTCTCATGATCCGATGGAACGACTAGCGGCACGCCAGATAAGAGCTCAGGTACAGGGCCGATGGATTTACTTGCGCTCCTAAGCACCAGAGTGCAATTTTGCCAACACCTAGGTTTCGGGCTGATACTGAGAAATTTACTTCACAGAAAATCTAAAAATAACTTTTTGGTACTCCGACTCAGATGTAGAAAGCAGGACGTCATTAAGTGCGGTTGAACGCGGTACCGCTAGACCAACGAAGCTGTAGGAATATTTAACAAGAAATTTAATTTTGTTCAGTTTAAATTTATTTTTGTGGAGCTAGTTAGAAGACTGATAAAAATTAAGTTAGACTACAAATATCTGTCTGGTAGATTTCGTTACGCCATTTTAATTTATTTTAGTTCTCTGGAAGTTTGCGCAGCGGAATGAGCTCATAATTACTGTTTTAAATAATACTTCTTGGCCTCACCTGAGATTTAAACCTAGCATCTTCACTAGCGAAGTTGAACAAACCCTTGACCAATGAGGCGGTCAAAAAATATAATATTAAAGAATAAAATAACAATTTGGAAGGCAGACTTTGATATTTTTCTACACTTCTAATCTAAATAATTTACAATATAATAGTTGACGTGTCACAATGTGACGTACTCTTTTTATATAAAAATGTATAGCAATAACGCACGGAGGTATATCTATGCACATATATAGACAGTATACAAATAGCTCGTGGGGAGCATGCGGTGACGATGATGCGAGTTACACGCTGTTTGTTCACCCAGAAAGTGCTCAACGTGCCGAAATAATTATATATGAACATTGTTAACAGGTATTAACGCGACTAACCTTATTGTTATTTTCCCGAGGTTTCGACCAAGTTGCATTGATCGTGGTCTCGGGATGACTGGCGCAGCGGTGTTTCTCCGCTACTGAGGGCATGGAGTATTTAACTACCCTCACTGATCTTTTGTCACAATGTTACGGCCGGTTACACACTGCACTAACGGAGTCCACATTTTGACCGACTGTGCATATCGCGGTGTTAAATATTTAATCACTTGATTCCATGACGCCGACAATTTGAAACGATCCTCCCGATTGAAATTTTTGTATTTCTTAATTTCAAGGGCTTCACGCACAAGTCGCGAGTAGTAGTGACGCTCGGTGGAAAGGACTTGTGGCTGATCAAAATCCGAAATAAGTTTTCCAATTCAACAATAGTATACATACACTGCATATACTATGCTCCATATGTGTAATAAATCGTTAAGCGGCATGCTAGGTTTGTAGTTGTCATGGTAGAGGCGCTCATGGCCAGTTTCATTTACCAGTCATATTTAGGTGGATAACCATTATTATTTTTTAAGGATTCTTACATAGTTTTTTGGCAGTGTTTCTCAGTAGCTGCCTTGTTAAACACTGCACGATATTGTAAAAACCTGAATAACTCTATTATTACTTTAAATAATTTCAGCCAAAGTACGTCCATGGCTGGATAAAAGCGTCCTAAGAATGGGGGGATATGCCATAATTGCCATGCTTGGCAGACGGGTTGTCGATCGCAGCTGTTTGGTTCACAGAAAAACGGTGCTGCCCGTTGTCTGGTAGGTATTCCTTCGGTCGATTTCTACGCCCCCACGGGGTGAGATAAGGTGATGATATTCTATGCCGTCACCACACACCAATATTATTACTTTAAATATATATTACCAAAACTATGACTAAGTAAATACATCAGTACCGTAACTACCATACAACATTTCAAACAAATGACATTTGAAAGTTCAATACGAACTTGGTTTACTTAATTACTGATAGCAACAACGTCAATTCTAGTTTACACGTGCAATTACTGCGCATCGACTGTACTTATTTTATTGGAAAGTGATTGTTATTACTAGTGCTTTAAGTTTATTTGCGATTGCAGTCGGTCGTTGCAGTATCATAGAGTTCCTCTATCAGTTCCTATTTTGTCAATCTCCGACGTTATATCACAGTTAAGGTTAACATGAGTCGTTAGAGCAAATTAATGGAAATTACATTTTGTTTCCTTTTTAGACAAAAATGTTGGTGTTTATATAGTATCGAGCTGATTATTCTTGGAACTAGTAGAAATAACTTGCTAAGAGCGATTCGGGCTCATATACCGAGAATTCTCTACCTCCCTTGGGCGTTTAAAATGGTATGTTGGTTTTTGATGGGTTCATTATACATGTTGTAGTCCGCGAGAGTCTGCACAAACACAGACCGTATACTTTCTATTCCTACACTCTCACTTTTTAAGATGGTCATCCGTCACAATTAGTTGAGTTTACGCAATATACACCCTACGTATATATTTCGTGAACTTAGTTTTTTTAAACCGATCTCTCTCCGCCTTATTGCATACCCTAGCTGGTGCCCGCAACTTCGTCCGCGACAATTTTGAATGATAACCAATACAACTACTTACTTCTAGCTTAATTTAAAAATATTACTTTTAAAAGAAATAAGCAGTAAATTTAAGAAAACCTAACCTATAAATAACCTAGCTATGAAATAAACTTAAGACTACTTTGCTACTGTTATTTAAAAACAATTACCCGATGACATCACTTGTCCTTAAGTAAAGTCAGTAAGTCAAATAAAGTGAAATAATAATCAACGATGCATTCATCACAAAGGTAACTCCCATTAGATTAGGTTGACCCGACCTCTTAGTAATATTAATGCAAAATTTAAAGTTAATCCATGCAGTACTTTTTGAGTTTAGCCCGGACATACATACAGACAAACAGACAAAAATTCTAAAAACTATATTTTGGTTTCGATAACGTTTGTAGATCCCGCCCCAAGTATCCTTTTAAAAAAAAAAATTCAATGTACAGTTTTCACTTTCCTACGATTTTATTATATGTATCGATAACACGTTATTGAGTCGAGCTATATAGTTCAGGTACTAATTCTAGTACTGCGTCATACTAATATTATAAAAGCGAAAGTTTGTGAGTGTGTGAGTGTGAAGGTTTGTAACTTCTTCACGTCTACACGGCTGGAGCGATTTTAATTAAATTTTGTATGGAGTTATCTGACACTGGCTGGGTGGCTGACTGAATTAACATATGGGCTATAATTTATAAAGTTTAACGCGGGTAGCTAGTCTTTAATAAAAGGTAAAATACAGTTACCAGAGCCTAAGAAACCTTGCGGAATCTCATGTGCATGCCTGTTCGTTTCGAAGAATCCCATATATTACTGTGAAAGGCGTCACGATTTTTTTAAAGAAACTTCAATTTGCCACTTATTTCACAGTCCGTCTAAGTGGGCGGAACTTCATCTGAATTATGGTTTCAGAGGAAGAAGGCAAGGAAGATTGGAAGTATAGGATGTGGGATGTAAGTGCAAAATACCTGTCAGTGAAGAGAGGTGCTGTGAAATACACAGACCCCAAAATAATCTATTATTTAGACTTACAAAGTTAAATAGGCCGTAAATGTTTATATTATAAAGTATATTTCATAGTTAGAAATTATTCTAACTGTGAAATCTACTTCATTATAATTAATTTGGTTACTAAATTAACACCTACGGATTCTAACTTTAGAAGGTCAGAGAAGTTACAAATAATGAATACAATTAGGCAATTCTTTTGAAGTTGAAGAACAATATTGTTGTAGCAATTCTTTTATATTAGTCTAGTTACGTCATCATCATTATCATACTAGGCGAAAGACGCCCAATGCCTGAAAAATCCCTCCCCCAAAGATCTACACAATTGCCGGTCTTGCGCTATAGGCATCCTGCAACTTCCAGCAACCCTCACAAGATCATCGGTCTAGTTACAGAATAAAAAGAATTACTATAAATTATAAAAATAAAATAAAAAAAAGTTTATTTCAGTATCTTATACTACTACAATTTATCTTACATAAGTATATTAAATACTTGTGATAGGAGGCCCCGCTCTTCACAGATCGCTCAAATGTAGAAGTGAGAATACATAACAAAAGTGTGTTTTCTGTTTAAAATAGTAAAAATAAAAATATGAATTTATTGTGGTTGTGGCAGTATGGTGTTTAAGTAAGTCTGTGTTTGTATACGTGTGTGTGTATATCTATATATATAAAAATCAATGCCACTTTTCGTTGTAATGTTATAACTCAACAACGCCTTTACCGATTTGGCCAATTTTGGTCTTGAATTATTCGTGGAAGTCCAGGGAAGGTTTGTACGTAGAGAAAATTAAAAAAGTCTTGAAAAAGTGTAAAATAAACATCTTTTAGCAATTTAAAATATTTTTTTGTTTGAATAAATGAACTTAATAATCATTTTTTTATTACTATGCCTAGCATACTATATTCTGTAACTGTTTGGGGCCGTGTGGTTTCCGCATATAAATAAATAAAAAAGGTTTTTATTCACGTAGACTTTAAAAAAGCGCTTGTAAATAGTCAGAACATGTTTGTAGCAATGTAGTTGTATACATTATTATTTCTAATAACATTTAGGTACACATTGTATTGATTGTATGAAAACATTTATATAATTTATTTTATAATAGTAATGATATTTAGCTAGCTCGTATCAAGTTATCGTGAAGAGATTATGTTTAAGTTTAATTATCTAGTTTAGCATTATAGCAGAGTTTACAATATAAACAAGTGCAATGAATATAAGTAGGTACCAAAGTAATTTTTTACATATTACTGTGGGTTTTATTTTTTAATTTGAACATCTGCCCAATTGGTGTTAGTAAGGATAAATCGCTGGATACATTTTATTTAATTGCATACTAAGTAATAGAAGATTATGTTTACTTATGATTTGCGAAAAATAGTGTAGTTTCGGAGCGCGGTCTTTTTTTTTTTTCTTTTTTTTTGACAAGGCAGGGGGAATGCTAATGCATGCCACCCGCAAAAAGTGTCTGCGGGTGGGTATGTCGGACTCGCACCGACTAAACCTAACCTGCCGTGGACTTCTTCTGGCGCCTGATACGGGGAGCCCCGGGAACGCGGGTATGCTGCTCCGGTGCCCCCCTTTTGCGCCGTGTCCCAGATGGTCGGGACACGCACCCGGGGAAAGCTGTGGGTTGCCCTCCCCATTTGCCGACTCCTGCCAGTACGGCACAGCGACTGCGCCACAAACAGTTCGCTGTCTTCCCGAGGCTGCTTGCACGTGGCGGCAGTAGAGGACACTTCTCATACTGCCACCGCAACCCCAAGGGGAGTAGGGCTAACGGATGCCGCCACCGCCCCGACGCCTCCTCCGTCTACGAGCGGGGTCGGCTCGTTCCCGATCCCGCTCGGTGGCCTCCTTCTGGAGCATGACTGCTTCGCAGAAGGAGACCACAGCGTCCCATTTGGTGGAGTCGCCAGCCAGCATCGCATACACGACTGCTGGCGGCGAAAGATCCCGTCCGATCTCAGCGACCAGGACTCGTCTCTCGGCCTCCCACGCCGGGCACTCCTCCAGCGTATGCTGGGCAGTGTCCAGGTCGCTCCCGCAATGGTGACAATGTGTCGTCACTTCTCGGCCGATCCGGCACAGATACTCACCGAAACACCCGTGTCCGGTGAGTATCTGAGTCAGTCTGTAGGTGACATAACCGCCCTTCCTTCCCACCCAGGCCTCGAGGTGAGGCAGGATAGCACCCACGGCACGTTGGCGCGCGTTCAGGCACAACTCAAGCCGTGCGCGCAACTGTGTTAGTACGCGCCGGTGTGCATCCCGCCTATAGGCAACGAGCGTCTGCTCTGGCGCCTCACCGTTCTCCCGGCGGACGCGGATCTCGGTGTAAACCGTCGCGTTGACTGCCGCCAGGAGATCAAACGGCGGGAGGCGCGCCAGGAGTGTCGCCGCCTCAAAGGATACCGTCCGGTATCCTCGTGCGATCTGTATGGCCACCACACGCTGCAGGCTATTCAAAATACAGTTCAGACCAGACGGGCGCCCCATAAAGGACCATGGATCGCACGACACCTCCGTAGAGGCGGCGAACTTCTTCCCTGGGACCCCCGAGGTTCGGCAAAAGCCGGTGTAACGCACCGGTTATCCGGCGCACTCGGGGGGCCAGACGCCCGAAATGCTCCTCGAAGCCCCATCGGCTGTCTAGGGTGAGGCCCAGGTACTTCATGTACCGCCCCACTCTGACCTCTGCGTCACCTACACGCATCGACATACTGGGTGGTTCCTCCCTACGGCGTAAGCCGTGGAACCATAGCGCCTCGGTCTTGTGAGGCGCTACCCGAAGGCCCAGTCTCAAAATGGCCGCGATGACACACGCAACTCCGAGTTCGGCGAGCCGTACCGCCCGCTGGTAGCTTACCTCCCGGGCTATGATGAGCGTGTCGTCCGCATAGCAGACGACGCTCACTCCGGGAGGGAGACTTATCCGCAGGACCGCATCGTACGCGAGGCTCCATAGCAGAGGTCCCAACACGGACCCCTGAAGAACCCCGCAGGAGAGCTCCCTCTGGATCTCAATCCCGTTCCGACCGACGAATTAAATCGTCCTGTCGCGCAAATATGCCCCGACTATACCACGGAGATAAGGAGGCACGTTATGATGGACCAGTGCCTCCCGTATCGCCCGCCAGGGGACGGAGTTGAAGGCGTTGACGATGTCTAAACTCACCGCCAACGCCACCCCCCCCCACCCGAACGGCGGGCTCCGACAGGGCGCGGACGCGGTTGATCGCGTCCAGCGTCGAACGTCCCTGCCGGAATCCAAACTGGCTGTCCGATAAGTCAGGGCCAACGCGCGACAGATGCTCGCTGAGACGGGCGGCTATGACACGCTCAAAGAGCTTGCCCGCCTCGTCCAGCAAGCATATTGGTCGGAACGCCGAGGGAGAATCGGCGGTCCTGCCCGGCTTCTGCAGAAGTACAAGCCTTGCCTCTTTCCAGCAGGTGGGGAATACGGCACTACGGAGGCAGCTGGTGAACAGTTGCCTCAACCGGTCCCCCAGGACTGCCAGGGCGCAAACCCACGCCCTGCCCGGTATCCCATCCGGGCTAGGGGCGGTATTTCGGGCCGCAAGTCGCCGTACTGCTCGGTCCAGCTCCCCCTCCGTCACCTCCAACTGGTCGTCCCAATCATGGTACGACGGTGACGGAGGGTCCGAGAGACTGTCCTGGACCCTAGGGAAGAGGGTGTCCACCACCCTCCTCAGGAAATCCGGGTCCAGGGTACTCGTCAACGGAGGGACCCATGGTCTGAGCTTGCCGAGTACCATTTTGTACGGGCGCCCCCATGGGTCCCTATCCAGTCCCTCGATGAGCTCGTTCCAAGACCGAGCTTTGGCTTCCGCTATCGCGGTGGATAGCGCCTTGACGGCGACTTGATACGCCCTGTGCCCTCGGAGCGCGGTCTGCTATTTGTGGACCTCTGATCTAACGTCAGTAGTCGTCATCTATGGACAAAGTTGAATAATTAACTTCCACGTTCTAAAATAGATTTAATTAGTCGCGATAATAATATATATTTTTTTTTTTAAAGGAGAACGCCCGCATTAGTATCTAATTTTATCCCTGTGTCGCGGGTACATTGCAAACATATAATAGACGGACACAAATTACATTCAGACTCAGAACAACTATTTATGGGTCACACAAATATTTATTCGGCGCGGTCGAACCCGCGACACGAAGCGGCGAGGCGACTGTTTAAGCTGCTGTGCCATACGTGCAGTCAAAATAAATTGTACGACCAATTTTCTACGCTGCGTGGTGACGGAACGCTGCTTGGTGACGGCATAGAATATCATCACCCCATCTCTTATTGCGGAGTGCGTAGAAATCGTCTGATGGAATACCTACCAAAGAAAGGGCAGCAGCATTTTTCTGCGAACTATGACCATCAAACTGCGATCGCCAACCCGTCTGCCAAGCGTGGCGATTATGGCATATCCCGTCATGCTTTGAGGGGGTTTTTGCCCAGCAGTGGTTTGCCGTGATGTAATATTTCGTATACTTACTAATTTTCAAAAGCAGTCGTTGTATTGAATTCCATCTCGTCCACATTCGAGGTAAATTCAACAAAAGCTATTGAAAATTTACAATAAATACCGACTTTCTATCGATACGTATTAATTCAGCCGCCTTCGCTTATTCCCACTTAAAGGGCACCATAGACAAATGTGGGCGTAGAATTTTCTGGAAGACGCAATAAATCCAAAATTCTAGGCGTAACTCCATTTTAATATTTTTTGTTCCGCTTATAATCGACGTAGAGAAACGAAGCGTGGGTGGACGCGGTGAGATTTTGCGTTATATTTAAATATTGAAGTGTTTACACTTTTCGTTTGTTTGTCAAGGGCGAGTCGGAGTGCCACTCTTTGGCTGGCTTTTGGTGGCTTTTGTTCGTATTTTATTTAACTTTTATAATTGTTAGCTTTGATGTCTTGAGGGTTTGCGCTTGTAATATTCGCCCGACGGAAGCAAACTTAGGAAGAAGGTTACGGTTTTCATTGTCTCTTTATGCGATTTATTTTGCAGAGCACGTAATCAAATATTGCTACGACTGAAATTTTCAAAACAGTCATGGCTGCTTTAATAATAAAGAAATAAAATTTACTTATTTGAAATTCCCCATATCAATATATCGTATGAGATATTGCATATAAAAATAAATAACTTGGATTTTTTTCTTATCGAATTTCGGCCACGGCAGTAGTTTCAAAGAAAACTAATTCCTAACTCTCCGCGCAGGATATACATATTATATCAGAATTTAATGGTCAATGTTTGATGAAGCAATAAAAGCTGTATACTGTAAAAGATCATGTTAAAAAATGGTTGAGCCGATACGGTCCGAGTAATCTCGAGTGCAAGAGCAACGTCGTGTTCTCTAGAGACGGCTTGCAGTGATTCTCATTAGGAGCCCGGATTCTAGAATGCAGCTGACCCCGGGCTGCTGTTAAGAACTTCTATTTCCAGTAATGGCTTGATCTAGAAATGCTAAACATGCCAATTCAAACGAGATATTTAGATGTATTAATGTATTATATATAAATAAACATATATGAAATATATAAATAAACTTTATAACAACGATTAAAGCAAAAAGTATACATGTGACCATTATTAAACTGCGCAAAATCGAATACAAAATACAAATCAATATATCAGCTTCAATTAAACAATACTTTCTACAATTTTTTTAGGAATATTATTCTGAATATTCCAACATTACTTGCCGCTTCCTACTTAACAGTGTGAGTACCTACGATTATCGAACTCGCTGATCAAATAGTTCCAAGCTTTCCATACAAAATTTGACATTCACATCGCATAATACAAAACTATCTGGAGTTTTGGAACTTGTAATAAGTGCTGTAGATAACTAAACTAATTAATTTACAACAAAGCTTTGGATGCGTTCATGATAACGAATCTTTAGCGGATAGATTAACGAAACTCAAGCCTATTGGCGGGGTAGGCAAATGCTTGCTTTTCACGCCGGAGGTCGTGGATTCGATTCCCACCCAGGACAGATATTTGTGTGCATGAACATGTCTGTTTGTCCTGACTCTGATTGTAATTTATCTATACGAGTATATATTTACAAAAAAAATACTGTATGTAGTATATCAGTTATCTGGTTTCCATAGCACAAGCTCTGTTTAGTTTGGGATCAGATGGCCGTGTGTGAATAATGTCCCAGGATATTATTATTATTTTAGGATTGTGTGTTTTAGGCCAAATTAACGTGTGGGCAGGTGTAGCGACCTTGAACAAAAGCAGGCTTTCAAGCTTCATGCCATATTTGCGCTTTATCCGACTGACGGCCTACTAGCTTTCTCGCATTTAATTGACTGACTGCCTGCGTAGTCAGTGCGTGATCTACTGCAAATAATGAGATTTGAACCCAGTTAAAATATCTTGTTATATTTTCTACCAACCAAGACACAGAGTAGCCGGGAGGTTGGACGTTGATATATATGATGTTGATACGATACGCGCGTGCCAAAGCGCGACCGGTTTAACACCTGATTTGAACAAATTGGATAATATCAGTAACCATACCATCAGATTTGGGCAATATCTTGGCTAGTATCTATTGAGAATTACCACTGTACTCAAAAAGCACTTTTAGGCTAAGAACACTGTATATATTACTATCTGTGACCTGCTGTTATACCCGCCATTATCCTCGAAAATCCATTCAGTAGTTTTTGCATGAAAGTGTAACTAACATCCAAAAATTTCAGCATTATTAATTTTAGAAAATTAGTTGAATGAACAATGAAGAATGATCGTGGAACTTTTACTTCTATGTTGTAAGAGATTGTTTAACAGATGAATTTCCAAAACGACTTTGCATAGTTTCCTTCGGCAATATTAACTTCAGTTGAGAGATAAATGAAAACACGTACCGTTTGAATATTAAGTTTTATGCAAGTTTTGTGACCGCATCTTTTGCGATGCAAATAGCTCTCTGTAAAAGTTCTATATGCAAAATAGTTGCCCCATAGTTTCACACAATTCATTTAAATTGAATCTCACCAATTGGAATGCATTATACGAAACAATAGTGCAACTTGTTAAGTATTTGCTGAAGTAATCACTATCTTTGGTAATGCTTTTCATGCTTTCGTTGTGCCAAAGCTTTATTCAGTATTCTTTACTTCCTCCTAGTTTTGTATCCTACTGTTTGTGCTTCATTAGTTTATAACATTTTACAAGAAGATTTGTTGTTTGAAGTTTGCAAAAAGTTTATGACACAAATTCCTTAGTCCCTCAATCTGAAAGACAAGTCTTGAAAATCAACGATAATTTATGAATTCTTCTCTCAATTTCTCAATTAAAAAGCACAATACCTAATATTGAACGTAATTAAAAATCTTTAAAAAAATCATCTTTAAGATAAGAATCTTTGAAAAATAATAGATTATTTATTTCGAATAGATATGACTTTTAAGCATCGAGTCATATCAAAATAATGATAGAAATCTGTTGTTACTGAAAAAAATGCGTAAAGTATGCGTATAAGAAAACAAACCGCTGAATGAGAACAGAGGGAGAAGGCTTTAATAAGTGGGTTACTAAAAAGAGATCAAACAGAGACTTTATATGGTAGGATATATTCATAAAGGTATTATAAAATTAAAAAAAAATACAAGTTATCTCGACGGCAGCAAGTTACACTACGCTAACTTCAAAAGTGTAGGTTTACAGGAGAAACATTTTAGTGAAAAAAATTGATAAAATCTTTATTAATGCAGCTATTGGAATAAAATTTTCAGTGTGGGTTACTAACATGATGCTTAATAAATGTGCATATTAGGATTTGTCTAAATCTTTTCCATTTTAAAAATAGTCGAAGTTAGCGGAGTTTACCCTCAAATATTATAAATTTAGAACCAGATATATACCTCTAAGTCATAGTTAGCGGAGAGTACTACGGAATGCCAGAGAAAATACAAAATGTAAATAGATTAATACCAAAATAAAAATACCTCATAGTTTTAACATAAATCGCTTCTGATACTAGTTTATAGAGTTTAAACCATCGTTTCTCGTTAATAACACCCCTATTTAGGTAATTTAAGAAAGTTGGCGTTTTGTTATTGGGGCAAAAATAAAATTATCTGCTGTGGTGTAACCCGCTATCAAATACATAGCCTAGTTTAATTGGAACAAGTACTTACTTAGCGCTTTGTTTATACTTGATAGTTCAGAAAACCGTTTTATATTGTATCTCTTTCTTTGTACTTCAATTTTTAAAAACAAAGAGGGTCAATATATGGAAGAAAAAAAAATATTTTCATGTGTTTAAATAATATTTATTGTAAGTAGGTACCTACTTAATTAAAATCTTCAAAAACAAAAAAGAGTCAAACTAGACCTAAACCACCAAAAAAGTTTTATTTGGTTAATTATTTTTAAATTATGTTTCTAGCAACAATTAGTTGAGTTTTGGTTAGCTACATTCTTTGTAACTAATTCTAGAAAAACAGGCAGTAGGTAGGTAAACTATTAAAATAGGTAATAAAAATATAAAATATGAACATCAGTAACGTTAAGTTTTCAATACCTACAGTAACAAAATAAAATAAATCTTCTAAAAAAAAAAATAACAAAACGTCACTGATTTAACTAAACCTATTACAAGTTTAGGTCAGCCTTCTATTCATATAATTAATAATTATAACAATAGGTAGGTAACAAAATAGTTCTATTAAAATAGGAACATACTTAATATTAATCTCACTATTCATTAAAGTTAAGTCTTTAAAGTTTTAATATCAAAATCACAGTAGGTAAAACGTTTTATGAGATTCTTATATTTAACATTCTTATAATTAACATGAGATCGATTACGTTGATACTATAACAATAATTAAACTTTATTAATATAATTATTAATTACTTTAAAAAAAAAATGCCTCACATCATTCGTCTTCGCTATCAGATTCGTGGTTAACACTTGTCTTAGGCAAAGTGTTGTAAAAACTATGATATTTTTCAGGAATAATGTTATTCTTACAAAAATAGGTTAAGTCATCGTGCTTAGCTTTAGTAATTGGCAAATATTGTGTATATACCTTGCCTGGCAAAGGTTCAACGCGAGCCTGTCTAGTACTGATTTTTTTAAAGCATTGTATCTGTTGACTTACTTCATCACTTAGGCTGTATTTATAATATAAAATTCCTTCATTTTCTGAGGAAACCGCAATCTCTTTAACTTTACTCCATGAAACCTTCTGATTAGAAAAATTTTTAGTCCAATTTTACCTGCCAAACCCTTTTTAAAGTCTAGGATCATGTCTTGCTTGACTTCAATAACGTTATAAGGCTTTTCATTTACTTTAGCCCATCTAACTAACGAATAGCACTCATCTGGTACATAAATCTCCTTTCCTTTGGCTGTTCTTTCAATTAGAGCATGTACTGAATCGCCTTCGTTCTGTGTGTGTCCCTTTTCCATGAAGCGATGGTAAATCTTAATTTTGAAATGATTTGCAGCCAACAAATACATGTAAAAAACAATGCGATTGCGGTTTTGTCCACCGCAATTATCTGACCAAAAATTAATTTCTGCCGCTCCCTTTGAAACTAATTTTGACATGAAATCGTAAATGCAACTTGCCACCTCGTTTGGCCCTCTCTTTGCCACTGTTTCGTTCCACATATAGCAGAATGCTTCTTTAGACGCCATGTCATATACGGTAAAATTATACACGTTCAGTTTTCTTTTATAATAATAAATACTAATGTTTCCATGCGGTGAACTTAGTACTTTCTGAAAATCAAACACGATACATGCTTTTATACAGTCATTTGCAGCTAGTACTTTAGTTTCTAGCTTTAGCTTACGGGAATAGTCTTTTTCTTTTTGGTGCGTTAAATATTTATCTTTAATTTCTTCAGTAACTACCGATATATTTTAAATTGATGGCAGAGGTCGCACTGGTCCTTTTTAGGTATATGAAAGCCTATTTTTAAATTGGTATTAACTATGTCCCGGTATTGTCTTAAACTGAAAACTCTACTATTATATCCTTTTTCTACACACCATTCTGAATACATTTTAAACATTTTTGAAAATGACAATGAGGAATCTAAATACTTTTTGCGAGAATCTTTTCTAATATAGTGCGACTCTACGGCCGGATAAGAATTAACGTGATCAATGACAGTTTGCTTCATATCCTCTGTAACTACTCGAGTATGATTGTTATGACGTCCTCTGCCATCAATAAAATCGTCAAAATCTGTATTTTTTTTTGTAGAGCAGTATAAACGAAATCCTTACTAATGTTGAAAGTGTTTAAAAACATCGTTTTGCATACCTTTTTCAAAGTTGTATCGTTAACATTTGATTTTATTGGAAGATGATCATGTAATGTATGCAGACGACGATTATTTTCGTTTTCGAGATCTGTACAGGACTTTTTATTTTTTTGATCGACGTATTTGGCAACTATTTGCCATTGCTTAGCATGGCTTCCAGTATTCCAGAAATTAGAAAATAATTCTGAACGTATTTCTTCAGTAAAAGTTCTAGCACATTGCAGGCGACAATTACAACTTGCTTTCATTTCTCTCGCTTTTTTCGTTATTCCTTTTCTAGAAGTATATTCCTGTCCCAAATTACATAGACGTTTCCTTTTTGTATTTATCCAATCATCTACGTGTATACTGCGCTTCCGTCCTTTATCACATCTTTTTGTTGACTTTCTTTTACTCAGTCTTGGAGTACTTGTTTCACTACGTTCGAATGTTGAGCAGTCATTGGATATTGTGTTAGATGCAACAGACGGCAAATTTTCATCCAAGCAATCGTTGGATGGTACTTCAGAAGCAACAGACAATGGATTTACCTCATATTCTAAATTACATTGCGTACTTGATGTCAGTGTTACATCGCAATCTTCAGTAGCTATCGGAACCAAGGTTTCATCAGCATCCTCACCAAAATCGCTAAACGCATCACACGGTGAAGGCATTGGGGTACGTTCATTATTATACTCTGAATTACTTTCTGTGTTGTGAGGCTGCGCTGCAAACTGTTCACTATCCGACTCGACTTTTTCCATGCAAGAAGGAAACAGGGGTTCTACGGACTGTTGAGTAAGATTTATTGGAGATGGCGTTTGGATATCACAATTTAAATTAGAAAAATTAAAATTAATGGGTGAATCAGTTTTTGAGGCCAGGTTTATGTTCACATCTTTAAGAACAAAATTCTTATTGGCTACTTGGTTCGCTGAACGACTTGGAGATTTAATGTGTGCCGGAAAGGAATCTTTGTGTTCTTCAATCGGTTCTTGGAAGACATCTTCAAACAACGATACGAAATGTGATGTTATTGCAATATCACCACAATCACGCACTGGTGAGGACCCTAAAAACAGATAAAAATTAAATTTTCAGTAATTAATGATACAGCTCATAAGACCACAAGTCAAAGTCCCCGCGACAAGTTTGTGCCTTTTACAAACACATATAAATAACGGGCACAAACTACATCCAAACTCATAATTATTTTGTAAGTCAATTAATAAATTATAGATAGGTACTACTACTATACTATACTTGGTATATCGAACTCACTTCCCCGAGTGCGGCAGCCGGTACATATTACCACTACGTTGTGTAAATTAATCAAGTCAATATTTATTAATTTTATTGCAGAAGAATAATTTCTTCAACGGGTATAACAATAAGAATTATTCAGCATAAAGTCACATAGGATCTAGAATCTCATCATTTGCATTGACAATAAATCTAAAATACAATATTGAGAAGTAGATACTCAATAATATTTATCAGCAGCAGGTACTTTAATGATAAACTTCGCTATGTATAGTCGGCTAAGTCAGAACGATAAAAAAAACTACCAAACTACATTACGCCCACTTTAACTTAGCGTAGTCTAGTTCGGATCTCGTTTAAAGATTCTAATAAATGTCTATTAACCATTCCTTTGACTATTTACAAACAATTGTATATTTATAAATAATTGTAGATACGTAATTCATGCAACTACATAATAATTACCTCTTTCCTGGTCCTCGTTTTGTATTTCCTCAGATTTTTCATTATTGTCATCTTTGTTCTCGTGATTTGTTTTCGTAGATAATTCCACTAAATACTTTCCTCGTTTTCGAAACATTGTTAATTACACCCAACACAATTAAACCTTCACTAATAACAGTAATAAAATAACCGTCTAAATATAAAAACTTGTAATGCTTGCAATCGTCTGTGTCGTGATGCTAAGAAGCGCCATTTCTACAAGTCTCTCGATAATCGGGATTCTTCCGCTGTGTGGAAATTTCTCAAATCGAATGGTATAGGCAAATCTCCCTCTCAGGCTTGTAAAAACGTAGATTTAAATGCTCTTAACGCACATTTTTCTGCTGCCCCTGTCACTCTTAATACTCTTGTCAAATCTAATACTTTAGTAAAACTTTCACAGGCCCGGACTTCATATGACCCTTCCTTCAATTTTACCCCTGTTACTGAGATGGATGTCAAAAAATCACTTCTTAACATTTCTTCAACTTCTGCTGGACATGACAACTTGTGCTCCAAAATGATTAAACCTGTCCTTTCTACTGTACTCCCTATTCTTACGCACCTGTTCAATTATTCCTTACTCTCTTCCCATTTTCCCACTACCTGGAAACAAGCACATATCATCCCGTTGCCTAAAGTCTCTGATCCATCAACACCATCCCAATACCGTCCCATCTCTATACTCCCTTTCCTTTCTAAAGTTTTGGAGCATATTGTCCATAGCCAGCTGTCTGCCTTTCTTTCTAGCAACCGTATCCTTAGCTCTTCTCAATCTGGTTTTCGGTCTGGCCACAGCACGGTAACTGCTCTTGTTAAAGTCACCGATGACATTCGTTGGGCCATGGAAAATAAATTCTTAACTGTCCTTATACTCCTTGACTTTAGTACTGCATTCAATTCTGTCGATTTTGACATCCTTCTCGGTATTCTCTCTTCACTCAACGTTTCTCCTTCCGCCTTAACCTGGTTTGACTCTTATCTTCGGGGTCGCACGCAATGTGTACGCCTTGATGAGTCCTTCTCTGATTGGTGTGAGCTCAGTGCGGGTGTGCCTCAGGGTGGCGTTCTTTCTCCTTTATTATTCTCCATTTTCATCAACTCTGTTACCAGAGGCATCTCCTCAAACTTCCATCTCTACGCAGACGATTTGCAACTATATCGGTCGTTTAATCGTGAGGATGCTGATGCTGCCATCGCTGTCATGAATCATGATCTGGGACTAATCAGTTGTTGGGCTAGGTCTCACGGACTTCTATTAAATCCTGCGAAGTCCCAGGCCATTATCATAGGCAGTAGGAATATGCGCAGCGGGATTAATCTTTCGTCTTTTCCAACAGTTAATCTTGATGGTATTCCTATAATTTATTCAGACACAGTAAAAAACCTCGGACTTACTATGGCTAATGACCTGTCTTGGAAAGCTTATGTCGCTGATGTCAGCCAAAAAGTGCACTATACATTCCATTCGCTGAAATGCCTCCAAAACTTTTTACCTTTGAAAACTAAAATCTCACTTGCCCAAACCCTGATACAGCCCATCATAGACTACGCTGATACCTGCTACCCAGACGCTACCGAAGAGCTTCTAAATAAACTTGAGCGTCTACAAAATCTATGCATTCGGTTTATATATGGACTGAAAAAGTTCGACCATGTTTCCAAGTTCCGGAAAGACCTCAAGTGGCTTCCTATTCGATTTCGTAGGAACACTCGCATATTGTGCCTCCTTTTCAATATCCTTCACAATCCTCTGTCCCCGTCCTATCTGCGAGAGCGGTTTTCCTTTAAATATCCAAGTGATGCTCTGTGTAGATCTCATCTGAAATCCGTCCTAAAACTTCCCATCCATAAAACAGATTTTAATTCCTATTCCTTTACTGTTCATGCAGTCAGATTGTGGAACTCTCTTCCGCCAAATATACAAAACTGCAAAACTATTGACACATTTAAAAGACTAGTGAAAAATCACTATCTTTCTATTTCATCCTCATAGAATGTATTATTAGTATTTAGTTTATTGTTAAGTCTAAATTGGATATAATATTTATATGTATTTAAGTATGTATGCAATTATTAGTATGTATGTGTATTATAGACCTACACACATCATTATGGCTTTGTAAAATTTTTCCTGTCGCGGGTCTGCTGGAAGAAATTTCTTGGAAATAAGCAGCACCTTTGTACTAATCATTTCTTCGCACTTTTATCTATTTACTGTATGTTTTGTGTGTACAAGAATTAATAAATAAATAAAAAAAAAATAAAAACAAAATTATAATAGGTAATAGTCAGTAATTCACTCGCGCGGCGACTTAAAACAACGTCAACTGAAATTAGCATGAATGTAAACAAACAAACCGCACGAGTCCCCCGCCCGTCACCCCGCCAATCCTAGATAGAGGTATCCTCGCACGGGATAGGCGCCCGCGCACCCCGCCGACACACCGCTAACATCAGTGAGCGGCTTGTTATCGTATTTTTTTTAAAAGTACATTTACTTAGCGTTATATTCAACTTGATTTTTTCTTTATTTATACGAATTTCTTTATAAAATTTTGTGGGTGTATAGATATAATATAAATAAGGTCATTAAGCTAAAAAAAGTATATTACGCTATTTTAACTTAGCGTAGTATAACTTGCTGCCGTCGATCTATGGTTTGATGATTGGCAGAAATTACATATACGCAAGGTGTAACATATGTAGTGGGGGTAAGTTAAGGAGCTTAATTTGCATATTAACCGAACAATGTGCAAAAAATAAGGTTAATTCACCGTTTAAGAACGACCAGCTGATTCATGTTATATGGGGAGTAAAATAGCCTTTTTTCGGATTACACAAATATGATTTCCTTAATTTGTTTACTTTCATGAATATATATTGATCCTTAATTAACGTCTACTTATTATGTAACACCTTGTAAGAAACTCACAGCCGCTGTTCCTTCTCACAGCTCTTCCCAGTCAATGTTCAAAAACAGCTTTTAGTTATTCGCGGTACTGTGAATTAAAGGTCAAACGTTTTTTTCCCTGATGGGAAGTGACCTGAAATTTTTGGAAATATCGTTTCATAGAAAATGTGTGTGAAAGTGCATACGTAGCGGAATCACGGACAGGCACGAGACGAAACGATGTTTAGGACGTCCTGCCTCGCACGTGTCCGATCCTGTCCGTGATTCCACTGCGTATGCACAGTCACTCCGTCCCCTCCGGAGAGCTAAGAAGTGATGTTTGTGTAGTTACCGACTATACCAACTGTTACGCACTCTTTTAGTATTTGACTTATTTAATATTTTGTATTTATTACTTTTTCTATGCCAGCTGGGAAAAGGGAATAAAAACGATTTGTCATTGTACCATTTCTCCAAGAGCCTTTACTTTTCCACTATTTCCTTTAATTTTTCATAAATTTATTTTGGTCCTATTTCCTTGTTTTATCCTTATTAAATGGACTAAAAGATTTTAGTGCATTATGATTTTTATCAAAAATCAACGGTGCAGACTAGAACTCAATTTAACGGAAGGAAAAAGGAAATATTTATAGCAGTGACAACATGAGCGAATCCGCGCCTGGCACTTCAACGGTCGCGCCAGGTGTAGAGCTGCGGCCTTATCTTTCTGGAAGTTGCTACAACTTTCGGGACGAATAGAACCTGGCGACTCACCTGGCGCGAAAGATGCATGATGAGCTATGATCACTTTCATCTCCTTTTTTAATGACGGCTGTAGCTTCTTAGTCATCTAAATCAATAGCAATTAAAGCCAAATCTTCAAATGAAAAATGCATCGTTCCTTGTTCACACTTCACTAGCTCGTTAGTTCCGAGCTACTATCACGGTGCGTATGCTAATCCCCGTCAATGGTAGTAACCATTGACGGGGATTAGCAAACGCACCGTCCCGTCCATGTTCCGTCCACGTCCCGTCCATATATCTCCTCTGGCGCGTCGGCTGGAAAATAGTCCTTTTGAAAGAAGCAGCACCCATGTTTCTTCTTCATTAAATCTAATTTTGTTATTTCTGTGTGTACAAAATCTAATACATAAAATAAAAAATAAAAAGTCGTAAATAACAAAAACAGCATAGCCATGTTTTGGAATACTAAATTCTAGGACGCAGCAATCGCATCGATCGATCTCATCAATATGACAAACAATGGGCCCCAATTCGGTACACGCAACTTAACTAGTCATGGTAATCCAGTCCTGTGGTAAGATCTCATTGAACAGTAAATATCAAGCTCAGACTCGATACACTTAGTATAGACAATAGCTGATGGAAACTACCATTAAATAATGAAATGAAAGGACATAGATAAAGTAAAAATATCGAATAAATTTTGGTGAAAAGAGTTCGGAACACTCAGTATAACCCAACTTGTGGTTTTATTTATGTGGTGTAGTTATACAGATAGCTTAGGCGCCTTAAATTGAAATGAGTTAAATTTTATATATCATCCGCATGCCTGATATCGTCCCGTACTTGGCATAGGCCTGCTCCAAAGATAATGTTACCATTTGGAGGAGTTTGCCGTAGTCACCGCGCTTCGTATGCGAGTTGGTGACCAATCTATATCATATACCAGATTTTAAATATATTTAAATTTAGCTATTATAAAAATAAATCAATTATTCTTTTGTCTTTTTTTGTTCACAGAAAATATATATCTCAAACATGTATGGTTACGAAAGTAATGTACAAAGGCGAACTTAACTCATTGATGAGTTTTCTTCTAGCAAACCACTGATAGAGAGACATGTACAGAATAAGATTGCATGTATGGCGCAGCGGCTAAGACAGTCGCCTCGCCGCTGTCGGGGATTTGAGTCCCGCTCCGGACAACTATTTGTGTGATCCACAAATAGTTATTTATATACTGTGGACACGGGTCTCATCGCGATAAAGATTTAGGTAAATCATTACCTTGGTTACCCGACGTTTCGGCATGGATTGCACCAGCCGTGGTCACGGGTCGACTCAACCACAAATAGTTGTTCTGAGTCTGGATGTAATTTTTGCCTATCTATTATATTTTTGTGAAGTACCCCGCGACACAGGAATTAGATTCCCTATAAAATTTATTATTATTAAAAAATGGTACCTACAGTGGTTGTACGCTGCATGCACCATTCTTCTCTTCGTCATATAAAATATCATTATTTATTTCATGCAAACACGTCATGTAAACCGCAATAAAACAAAATGACACACGGAATAAATTACCAAATTTGGAAACAGATAAATATAATGGAAGAAAGGTCAAAGTATGGCACTCTGACCTTTCTTTTGTAAATAGCAATGTTCCGGACTTTTGTTTCACGGTTTATTTACCTTAGTTAGTACATAACAGTACTTATTTGTGGCCAGATAACTGCGACTTTTCGTATGACTTGGTATCGGATTAATTTAGATTTCTTACATCCTTTAAAGTATGTGGTAGACAGCGAGGAATATTTTCACCCATTACATCCCGTGGGGCGCGAAGTGGTCCCGAAGAATTATTTACAAGAGAACGGGCAGCAGCGTCTCAATGTGAACTAGGACCAACATACAGCGATCGCCAACCTGCCTACCAATCGTGGCGATTATATCCCCCTAAAGTCTTTCTGAGGCCCTTCTGTCAAAGTTTGGGTAAAACTTGTAGAATCTTCACCTTACATGGTGAAATAAAACATAATATGTAATTTCGGACACTATACAAACATTTTGACGGTCACCTGTCAACAGACTGACCGCTTGTTTAGGTGACTTACCTCGGGGATCACTTATGAACCGGAATTAAAAGATTTGTGTCATTTGATTTTGATAAAGCTTTATTCTAAAATACAAAATCAATATAAATCAAATAGCACTGTTAAATAAATTGCAGAAATCGATTACCACTTGGCTGCATATTATTGGTAGTACAAACAATGTCGTAGCATATTATTGATGTCAATTTACTGTTTACTGCCACAGTAGGAGACTATCGCCGTTACTGAACACAGGTACAGCTGTTAAATTATAGTAGGGTACAGCTCTCTATTTTAACTCGAACATAGTCTATGATCATTATCAAAGGATTAGTTCTGACTAGAATCCTGAGTGCAACGAAGCATTGCAAACACGAAGACACTTTGAAGACGGGGTAGTTGGCGAGGTTAGTACATCCCACCGAGAACAGATATTTGGGTGCATGAATATGTCTGTTTCTCCTAAAGCTGGATGTAATTATCTATGTAAGTATGTATTTACAAAATAGAAGTAGTATACCAGTTATCTGGTTTTCATAGTTTCCTTTAAATCAAATCAACTCAAATCAAATCATTTATTTCATTTTGGGTAATACATGATCAAAAAATAAATAAAGTTCAACCAAAATATGCCTAACAAGATATTAGTGCTTAGTTTGGGATAAGATGCCCGTGTGTAAATAATGTCCTAAGATATTAGGATTATTACTTTTCTACTCGAGGAGAAGAGGTTCTTTTACACTTGCGAAACGATAAAATTAAAAATGAAACGTAAGTTTCTTTCTACTTCGGTGCCTCTGTTTAATTTTTATTTAAATTACTTTAAGAGACTTTCCTTATCGTATCACTTTACATACAAATTTAGTTAAGATGCCAAATTCAAATAGCATCATTAACTAGTGGGATAAAAGAAAATTCAATGCCAGTTTTCAGTTAGTTTTCCTTATTTTATTTGGAAATAATCCAGCAACTGTTTTAGAATAATACATTACACATATGTACAATTAATATAAATAATGTATAATTATAATAATTGTTTGCTGATGGATTGTAACCGGAACAAGCGTGAGTGGGAGTCACTTTTGAGGCAACTAGACCTAAATAAATTAAACGTGGGGTTAATCCAATCAATTTTATCTCAACCAACTTCAGAAGGTGCCAGAAAGTTATGCCGTTTAATAACAGTTCTTCATCTGTGACTCCATTTCAACCTTATCACAAATTATATTAATAGATATCCATATTATTTATTTGTTCAATGTAGTTAAAGTATAATTAAGTTAATTAAGTTCTAATGTTATTTAATGTAAAAGGCACGATGGGGTTGGCAAATCTGTTTAGATAAAAACCCGCAAATAAAAAGAGAGTTAAAAAAAATTAATAATAATTGTTAAGTTAATAAGTTGTTCAGGTTCGGTGAGTCTGCCCCTATAGTATGAATTTATTATATACATATACTAACATAGCCTATAAGTTATATTGTTACTAACACTATGGATCTGCTGGTCTGAAAATAAATGTATTTTTAATTAATAATATTAATCTTAGGACATTATTCCCATAGATTATCTGATCCCAAACTAAGCAGAGCTTGTACTATGGAAACCAAATAACTGATATACCACTTTTTTGTAAATACATACGTAACATCTTTTTTTTTTGTAATATTTTTGATATGTATGGTAAGATTTTTTTTGTCAATAATATTATTTTTTTCATTTCATTTCATATAGACAATTACACCCAGACTCAGGGCAAACAGACATGTTCATGCACCCAGTTAGTATCAATGACATGTTACCTAATAAACACAGACAGAAATACAAAGTAGCTTTACATAATGACAAAAATATGTGGGTCGGTGCAAATTTAGTCTTTGTGAAACCACTTCTGTTGCTGACAGTACGTTCCACGTTACGAAACGTGTGTATAAGGCCGGGACTCCACCAAACCAGAGATGTGTGCGGTGTGCTGTGCGAGAAGAGATGCTTTTCAGCTTGGGAGACTCAAGACAAAGTGGAGATGTGACACCGCTCACTGGACGCTGCTCACATCTCATCTGCGCTTCCATCGTGCCATACAAATATTACACATCAACGCCCAGCGATCTCTACTGAAGCTGAGCGGAGAGGAGATGTATCAATAGCACAATTCTATTGGTTGTTTAAAAACCATCTCCTCTCTGCTCGTCTCGTCTCCGCTTTGGTGGAGTCCCGCCCTAACTATGCTGTAGGCGTATTGTATTGTGTCCACAGCTGAATATGCGCTTAGATATTTATTAGATGTTACGTAGTTCATACAGTATTGTTAAGTATTTCATAGTAATAATGACAATTCAAGTTTGACTGCTTAGACTGAGCATTTTAGAGGCAGTTTTGCGATTATTTAATTTTAATGTATGTGCTACGATTTTGCGTGTTTTTCGAGATAGAATGTTTTAATGATATTTTTCGTAAATTACACCTAACATCAGTTTTCGATTATTTTCTCTTTCTGTGGAACATTACTGGTTCAGTTTGCTTGTGATAACTAATTAGCATAGTTTAACCTAGCACACTAAAAAGTATGGTTTATCTAATAATTGCAGAACTGACTTAGAATTTATTCAAAATGTCCAAATTAGGGTTTGAGCTCAGGACTCAAAGTATTAAAACAACGCAAAATCGTAGAACATAATGGGGGTGATCCGGATAGTCGTCAACACAAAGCATGTGAATTTTGCGTTTGAACGTCAACTCCTCAGCCACCCTGTATATTGAAATCGGTTTTGTTTTCAACATGACGTTTTCAGTTAGCATTTTAGGAGGATAGACAAATACTGTGTAGATTATCTAACGGTGAGTAGTTCTTGACTTACAAAGGATTCGTGGAACGGCGGTTGTTCATTTATTTTATAAACAACTGGCTTTACTTACAAATTATGTAAGTCGCTACTTAAGGATCAACTTAAAAGGCTGACAACCATCAAATTGATTTATTTTTTTCCAAGTTTTATCCAATAATACCCGGTATACATTACTGAAAAAACATACTCGTACCTATGTCGATTTCGAAGAATGATACTTCTACTAGTGGGGGAACTCCGCTAAAAACTTCATAAAACAAAATATATTATGAATTTAAATAGTTGTTATCTGAATAGTTCATATTATGATTACTAAAATATCTTGTCTTAGAATTATCACAAAGTTTATATCTTATTCGAAGTAAATGCTAGTGTTACATTTTTGTGTTTTCTTGCGTTTTATTTTCAATTTACTGTGTTTTGATCTAAACTCGAGCGGTTGTATGGTAACATATCTCAAGAGGTTCATCATAACAGCTGTAAAAAAAACTACTGCTAGACAAAAGGCTCCCCTAAGAATCATCTTGGGGATATGCCATAATCGCCCCGCTTAGCAGACGGGTTGACGATCGCAGTATGATAGTCATAGTACACAGAGAGACACTGCTGTCCGTCCTCTGGTAGACGATTCGATAGATTCGACAGATTCCCTCGGGATGACTTCTACTCCCCCCACGGGATGAGATGGGTTAACGAGATACTTTATGGCCTAAGACTCAATTTAATCGTTTCACCCCAGTCGGCGGGATGATAACGATAAAATTGAGTCTTATGTACCTCTTAAGTTATGTTGACAAGACTTATTTTGATAGGAAAGGATTATCGGGATGAAATTTGACCGTTACATTATTTACAATGCAGTGGACTTTTCGGCTTTGTTATATTCGACTTAAAGAAGCCCTTGGGGTATTGGATTACGATATTGGATTCAGATTGACTACCAAATGAACCCCTAGCTTATTATGTTGACATAGTTTTACGATATAATCTTCAAACTAACTTAGCCAGCTAATATTTTTTTTTATTTATTTATAAAAGACACACCATCGGCAGTTCACAATGCAACTTAAAATTGTTTTTATGTTTAAACACAAGTTCTGTGTGATTTGCCATTACAGGTGTATACAGCATTTACAATAGGTATTATAACAAAACAAAAACTTTTTATATCAGAGGGCGACAAACGAGCAAGTGGGTAACCAGATGGTAAGTGATCACCGCCGCCCATGGACACTCGCAACACCAAGGAGTCGCGCGTGCGTTGCCGGCCTTGAAAAGAGTCCGCAAACAAATGTTGCTGACCCTCCCCCTCCCCCCGATGAGCTCTGGCGACCTTACTCACACGCAGAAACAACATTAAGTTATTAGTATTATTAATAAGGAATGTCTTCTGTAAAATAAAATAAAATAAAAAAGGGTTTTATTCACGTAGACTTTAAAAAAGCACTTGTAAATAGTCAGAACATGTTTGTAGTAATACAGTTATTATTTCTAGTTACAGATATTTAGGTACACGGAATGTTAAAACATTTATACAATTTATTTTATAATCGTAGTGATATTTAGCTAGCTTGTATTAAGTTATTGTCAAGAAGATTATGTTTAGGTTTAATTATTGAAATTTATACTTTACTACATATTGTCTGAGGTGGTGGTGGTGGTTAGGTGTAGGTACTTCCCCAGTCGGGCTGCGCTTTGACCGAATGACCGCTGTGCCCTATCTCTCTTATTCTAATTAGTTTGTGTCTAAAATAAACCTTACAAATCGACTTTTTAAATCTCACGTTTATAATTGACGTTGACGGGCCCGGGCGTGTATGTGGAAACAGTAAAACCTACGTAACTTTGATAATAATAATATCCTGGAACATTATTCACACACGGCCATCTTATTCCAAACTAAGCAGAGCTTGAACTATGGAAATAGATAACTGATATACTACTTTTCTTTCCAGACTCTGGGCAAAAAGCAGGTTCATGTACCCAAATATCTGTCCTGGGTGGGAATCGGAGTCTCGACCTGCGGCGTGTAAGACAAGTATCTAGCAAACACGCCAACCGACCAGTCAATGTATGATGGGTATATTAATCGACCCAAACCCGACATAATACGATTTTTTAATGAAAAAATATCACTGAAGCTAAAATTTAATTGATTAATATTTAACTCATATGTATTTTAACTCTCAAATACTTAAAATTACGTGGTGGGTGTTTTGTTTGTAAGAAAATCAAAGAAGCCGTCATATCTATATTCGTTTCGAAAGAACTTTTCTCTTGCAAACCAGTTTATTTTTAACTTGGGACCTTTCTAAATTAATAACCATCCCAATTACGGTGATAGTCAATCCAACAAGGTCTGTAAATCCATCGAAAACTTAAAGCTATATTCTTTTTAAGATAGATGTGAGGAAATTAATGCCAGTATCGCCGGGTACTTTACAAACCATATAATTGAAGGACAACTATTTTATGGGTGAAACGAACTGTACTGTGCAGGAATGGAACCCGGGATACGATTTGGTGAGGCAACTGTCTTAACCACTGCGCCACACGGGCAATCAAAAGTCGAGCTCTGATTATATTTACGCATGTATTAAAAATATTGGACTCTGGAAATTACCTTTTCATGACAAGATCTCCACCTTACATAAGACATTGCTTAATAATAAGACGGTCACCGTAGCCTAGTTGGTAGTGCTCCTGCCTACGAAGCTGGTGGTCCTGGGTTCGAATCCCGGTAAGTGCAAATATTTGTGTGATGAGCACGAATATTTGTTTCTGAGTCATGGATGTTTTCTATGTATATAAGTATTTATCTATCTATATAAGTATGTATATCGTCGCTTGGTACCCATAGTACAAGCTTTGCTTAGTTTGGGGCTGGGTTGATCTGTGTGACATTGTCCCTAGATATTATTATTATTATAACATTAAGTGTGAATAAGGTTGTCAGAGCCCATGGGGGGAGAGAAGTGTTAGCAACACTTGTTTGCTGACTCTTAAGGGAGTCGCGGGTGCGTTGCCACGCACGCCGGCAACGCACCCGCGACTCCTCTGGTGTTGCGAGTGTCCATGGGCAGCGGTGATCACTTACCATCAAGTGACCAATTTGCCCGTTTGTCGACTTCCGATATAAAAAAATGACACTCTTCAGTGAGTTATTTCTGTATTAATAATTAAACTACAATAATTATAAAACATTAGACGCACAAGATTGAACAAGGAAACTAATAATGGTTATAAATGATCATGATGATTTGTCATGTTGCGGTTAGCCTCAGTAATTAGGTAGTTATATTGATTTACCTTAAGCAATTATACAGGGTGGGCGAGGAATTGCCGTTCAAACGAAAAATTTAGATACTTTATGATGAGGAGTATCCGAATCACCCCCATGTATGTTCTAGGATTTTGCGTAGTTTTTGAAACCATTTATTTTCGTAAATTCCACCTAACATCATATTTTTTTCTCGTTCTCTTGAATATTTCTGGTTCAGTTTTTTTTTGTGATGACGAATTAGAATAGGTTAACCTAACACTCCAGAAAGTATGGTTTATCTAATCATTGCAGAACTGACTTAGAATTTTTTTGAAAGTGAAACTTAGGGTTTGAGCTCAGGACGCATAAATGGGGTGATTCTGAAACTCCTCATCATAAAGTATCTAAATTTTGCGTTTGAACGTCAACTCCTCGGCCACTCTGTATACCTATCATATTTAATGTAGTACCTAAGCAAAGACTGCAATTTCCCATTTATTTACCCAATTATTATTACAAAAATACTTTGTATACATTAACATCAATGCAGTTGCAATCTGGTTCACACTCTTAATAGGATCGGGTCGGGCTGGCCAACACTTATACAAGGAACCAAGTGCAGGATCTCAGTGAGACCTTATAAAACGTTTTTCTACAAAAACATTTTGTACAGAAATAATGACATGACGGTAGTTGGGAATTTTCTATTACTGGATATACCTAGTTCACAATTCACCTTTACCGACAATAGACTCAGCGCTAAGCCTTCTACAAAGGGGACAATTTGGTATTATAACGTGCGATTATGACAGGAAATTCCATATACAGAAACGTCATTATAGTATATACTTCTTATTATACTTATACTATTAATACAAAATAACTATATGGAGGCCTATGTCCAGCTGTGGACGTCTTTCGGCTGATATGATGATGATGATGAACTATATTATATATTAATTAATAATATAATACTTATGTCGCCTTTGAGATGTGGTTTTGGCGTCGAATACAAAGAGTCGCTGGACTGAAAAAATTACAAATGACGAAATCTGAAATAGAGTGCAAGCAGAACGGGAAATTCTAAAGATTATAGAGACTAAACGAGGAAAAATGATTGGACATTTAATTTGACACGACCAGTTCATCACCAACATTATAGAAGGCAAACTTGAGACAAAAATAATGAGAGCAGCAGACCGAGACGTAAATATATGGACCAGGTGAAGGAAGTTGTAAAATTGGAGGCTTACAAAAGAAGTCGAGGAGAAGAAAGCTTACGATAGAGAACGCTGGAAACTGCTACACCGACAAGTGCACAACACTTAAATAAGAGAGAGTTAAATACTATCAGCCGCGTATCAGGTTTATCAATATAAACTAACTTAAATATTCCAGACTCTTTTTAAGTATAAACGTGATTCTTTTTATGCTAATGTAAGTGTGTGTTTAAACAGAAGAGCATTCTCCATTTTTTCATTTTCTTAATAATAAAAAATAAAAAAAGGTTTTTACTCACGTAGACTTTAAAAAAGTGCTTGTAAATAGTCAGAACATGTTTGTAGTGATATAGTTGTATACATTGTTATTTCTAGTAATATCGATATTTAGGTACATATTGTATGAAAACATTTATAAAATTTATTTGTTTAATTATCTAGTTTAAGTCTAATATTTTAACTACATATTGTCACTGGTTCTGGCTATATTAAGGTATTATTATTATGACGGACCTTGTGTTAATAACGACGGTCGTGCTTCGATGCTACCACCGGATCCAACGCGTCCCAACTGAGAAGACCCAGCGAAACAAACTTAGTCCAGTAAAGTAAGGACACCACAAAAAATTGATAAGGCGCAGGTTTTACTTACTTAAAATAATATATTAACTAGCTGTGCCCCGCGGTTTCACCCGCGTTAAACTTTATTAATTAGAATTGAGTGGTAGGACACAGCGTGCATTCGCTCATAGAGCAGCCTGACAGGGGAAGTATGTACCTCCACCTTAAAGAAGACATTCCTTAATAAAAACACTAATAACTTTAATGTTGTGTTTCTGTGTGTGAGTAAGGCCGCCAGAGCTCATCGGGGTGAAGGGGAAGGGTCAACAACACTTGTTTGCTGACTCTTTTAAAGGCTGGTAAAGCACCCGCGGCAGTCCATCAAGTGACCCACTTGCTCGTTTGTCGCCCTATGACATAAAAAAAGAATGTGTTATTCGGATATATAAGCTACTAGCTGTGCCCCGCGGTTTGACTCGCGTTAAACTTTTATAAATTATCATAGCTCCTCCCCCGTAGGTGATAGCGTGATAATATGTAGCCTATATGTTGACCCGACCTCTTAGTAATATTTATGCTAAATTTGAAGTAAATCCATGCTGTACTTTTTGAGTTTAGCCCGGACATACATACAGATAAACAGACATAAATTCTAAAAACTATACTTTTGGATTCGATACCGATTGTAAATCACGCCCCAAGTATACATTTAAAAAAATATTCAATGTACAGTTTTGACTTTCCTACGATTTTATTATATGTATAGATATTGCTATAAAGTTTTATCAGAATCCGTTTCGTACATTTAGCGTCAAAAGACTACGTAGACAAATTAAGTAGGATGAACTACTGTTTATGAGTATGGTTGCTGTTATACACCCAGAAGCACTCTTCTGCCCGTATTCAAGGTACCATGGCAATTGTCAACAGGAAATAGCCAACTACAAAGGAGATATTTGAGTGCATAAGTGCGTGCAGAAACACTTATGCAAACAATATTCCCTCACGCTTATAATCTACGTTGCGTCGTAACACTACAGGGGAGAAGGGTAGGACAGATAGTTCCCTATCACGGGGTCCGTTTAACACCGCCAACTTCAACGTTCCGGTCTGCTAATAGAGTTTTTCTTATCAGTTACCGAATTTTTTTTTACGTAAAATTTCAATTCAGTTAATGCGTAATTTTAAGCCAGGCCCTAATAATCTCTGTCTGTTCAACTGACTGATATTGTATTGTATAACTTTTATTGCGGACAAATAAATCCATAGAGTAATAATAATAATAATATCTAGGACAATGTCACACAGATCATCCTAGCACCAAACTAAGCAAAGCTTGTACTATGGGTACCAGGCGACGATATACATAGATAGATAAATACTTATATACATAGAAAACATCCATGACTCAGAAACAAATATGCGTGCTCATCACACAAATATTTACACTTACCGGGATTTGAACCCAGGACCACCAGCTTCGTAAGCAGGAGCACTACCAACTACGGTGACCGTCAAAGACTGTTAGTAACATAAAAATAACTTATTTTCTAGTGTTAGTATTTACAATTAAACGTACAAAACGGCAAATAATTGGCGACTTGAGGTTCTCGGCTATAATTATATTATATTCCAACGCGGAAGTCATATGAATGTCATCATCATCATAAAAGCTGTAAAAAGTCCACTGCTGGACAAAAGTCTCTCCCAGGTATCATCTTGTGGGGATATGCTATAATCACTACGCTTTGCAGACGGGTTGGCGATCGCAGTAGGATGGAATAGTAGGTACACAGAAAGACGCTGCTGCCCGTTCTGTACTAGAAATTACCTCGGGATGACTTCTACCCCCCCCCCCCCCACGGGATGAGATGGGGTGACGATATTTTTCATGGCGGTCAGTCACAAAGCCACATATTAATGATGTACAGACAGAGCATCTAACCACAAGATAATATTTTTTTATCTTTTTTCCAGGCTAAAATACACTATTCATCGCTTCTTTAATGTTATAACAGAGTATAGATAGATAGAGTACACTTTATTGCACCAAAAGAAACAATACATCACTTACAAATAAGCAAATACAGGTACAATCGGCGGTCTTATCGCTCTGTAGCAATCTCTTCTAGACAACTAGGCAGTAGCATTAAGTGTACAGTCAAATATTCAAAGTTATGTACTTATATACAATTTACATAAACATACTTATATTAATACTATACTATAATAATATACTATACATACAAAATATTATACATCTATTCAATTAAAGAGTTTTGAAAAAGGAGATTACGACAAGCAGTTAAGAGATAAGAAACCATAAATTATGAAGATAAATTAAAGCGATAAAAAGTGTTTTTTTTTTAAGGAAATTTTGAATGAAGTCAGAGTTTGTGCACGCCTTATTTCTACAGGAAGTAAATTCCATAGCTAAGCTGCTTGACAAAAGAAGATTTATCATAAAAATCTGTAGTAAAAAAAGTATTAACATTGTTTTCTTCTTCCACAGATTCAAAATGTTCACCTCACAACCAAACACATCGGCTGCTTTATACAATCCCGAGGACAACTCCACCGAGAGCGAATACACGCCATACGATGAGCGGCTGGAGACGTACCTTGTACCCGTTCTGTTTGCTATCATCTTCATAGTCGGCGTTCTGGGGAACGGGACGCTAGTCATAGTCTATGTCAGACATCGGGGCATGAGGAATGCACCTAATACGTAAGTATATTGATATTTTATTTATTTATTTATTGAGGAAGACCAACAGCAAATAGTAACAATCATATACTAACACAAGGTCCGTCATAATAATAATAACTTAATATAGACAGAACCATTGACAATATGTAGTAAAAATATTAGACTTAAACTAGATAATTAAACATAATCTCTTGACACTAACTTCATACAAGCTAGCTAAATATCATTGCTATAATAAAATAAATTTTATAAACGTTTTCATACATTGTGTAGGTACCTAAATATCTATGTTACTAGAAATAATAATGTATACAACTATATTACTACAAACATGTTCTGACTATTTACAAGCGCTTTTTTAAAGTCTACGTGAATAAAAACCTTTTTTATTTTTTATTTTATTTTATACTTAACTTAATAAGGTTTTGTTTAAATAACTACCAATATAATAAATAATGTTGCAATTGAATTTTATTGCACTATTCGCAATGTAAAGCGTTAATCTAATCTCGAAAATGGGACATCGTAAATTTAACCGTCCGGTGGGACTCGAACCAGCACCTACCAATCCGGGGCAGGCGCTCTGCGTTAAGCTACAACGATACACACGGGCATTAAATTTAGGATTCCCTCGCTATTATCCACATCTATCGGCTTTGCTTTCTAGAAACATGGCCGACTGATATGTTTACTGTTATTTAATAGTTTTTTATATTATATTTTTTATATTATTGTATTATTTAATAGGCGCTCATAGCTAGATGCTCTCTCCGGTCCGTAAGCGATCGGCCAGGTTAAACAACTAGGCTTGCGGTCAGTCCATAGATGGGTGACCGCCAAAGTGGTTTAATTTCTGAGCGTCTACGTGCTTCGGAGGGCACGTTAAGCTGTCGATCCCGGTTGTAGTCATTACACAACAGTCGTTAAGCCATGTCAGAGGCCTACTGGGCGGCTTGAGCAACTCTGACACTAGGGTTACCACTACCCATACGATAAGCAAGCAAGTTATTTAATAGATGCATCAGAATTTCATGATTTAAAAATGTTGCAAACTGTCATAATACAAGCAATATTTCAGGAGATATTATTCTTTAATCGCACACAAAAAATGTAACTATTTCATCTATCTTTCATGTTCAATTAGCAGAACAAGGTTTATATCTATCTTACGTCATCAGACTTATATAGTGAATTTAAGAGGGTACATTTAGACTTAGCCCTTTAGTAATATAAGATACTAGCTGTGCCCCGCAGTTTTACCCGCGTTAAATTTTATAAATTATCACAGCTCTTCCCCCTTATGTGATAGCGTGATAATATGTAACCTATATGTTGACCCGAACTCTTAGTAATATTCATGCAAAATTTTAAGTAAATCCATGCAGTACTTTTTGAGTTTATCCCGGACATACATATAGACAAACACACACAGACAAAAATTCTAAAAACTATATTTTTGGCTTCGATATCGATTGTAGATCACGCCCCAAGTATCATTTTTAAAAAATATTCAATGTACAGTTTTGATTTTTCTACGATTTTATTATATGTATAGATTATAGTCCATAAGCGTCTGCGCAACTACAGACACCATTTCTATTCCCTAACTCACACGATTCAATGGGACAGCTAGCCGACGACGTTCTCGACATCGACAACTTTACTTGCCCTCCAAAATAAACTCTCAATCTCCAGACTTCAGGTCGATTCTACTTTTTATAGCCTATAGGACTTGAACCCAGAAACTCATTATATGCGGTTGGAGAAACTAAGATCAGACCAACGAGGCAATTCCTTAGTATTTCCTCGATGAAAGAAAGAAAGAAAGAATAAGATTTATTCAGAAAACATTGCACAGACAACAAAAATATAAAATAACAATCAAAACCCAAGATAAAATAAAAAGAAAAACAAAGGCACTTGTTGTCCGTGCAAGTCTGAAATGGCACCACCTCAGCATTTGCTAGAACATTTTATTGTTCTAGCGCTGGTAATTCTGATGGTGCCGAGTCGATGGTACATTTTAATTCCCGAGTAATAGAAGGTAATCATATAACTTAGCAACGCCGCAATCAGTAGTAGCGTCATAGTTACTCAGTACATAGCCGTAAATAGAAACACCTCCACCACATATACCTACAGATAACTAGTTCACGTTATATGACAAATAGTTGTCAACGTAGTATGAAGATATGCACTACCATATAAAATGCTCAAACCACAAACATCAGTCGCAATGAATAATATACTTACGAAGAGTTAATATACGCCATGTGAAGAAAGGTTGCAAGTGTTGCAAACGTAGTGTCCATACTGTTTAATGGTCTCTTGATGGCTGGCATGCTGGAGACCAAGAGAAAACGCTCAATATGTGCAAAACACATTTTTCTTTTAGTACAGACGCCAGCACATCCAGCTACCCCGATCTGTCAAATTTCTTTATCACAAAGGCATAAGGTTCACTTTCAATCGGGGAAATTTGACATATTGGGGATTTTTTCTATAGATTAGTGAAATCACCGTGCCGTAAATAAATAATTAAATTTTTGAATGTTTGACCCGTTTGAAGTAATCTGTTATCAATATTTACTTATACATTTGTTTTTTTACTTTGCGCCATTGCGTTTAACATGCCTTGAAATTGGGCCATGACCATATAATAAAATAAGTAATACGAGTACACCGCGATAGGCTTAGAATACTTGTTTCATAAACTACACACACACTACAGGTCCCAGTATAGTGAACATAAGAAATACAGCTGAATACGGCTTTGAACCCCGGACCTCGATATCTGCGGTTGAACACACTACCGCTAGACCAACAAACAGTCAACTCTAATTAGTGGGTTAAGCTATAATAAGCAAAAACCTGTTATCCTATTGAACTTGATTAATGATACATGATCCCAACATCTAGTCTTCTATCTCTTATGGGTACTGCAGTAACAAGTTGGTTGAAAGCCTACACTTAAGTTCATTTAAAAATTTCGTTAGTACAGTCGATTTTACAATAGCATTTCTTTGCCTGCTTATACTTGCAATCTTCAATTATAAAGGCATTATTCATGAGAGAGTATTCAACCTGAGACATTAATGTATCAATGCCAAATATATACTTAGGAATACGGCATTACTGACATGTACAGCCGCCAGCACATCCAGCTACCCCAACTCGTCAAATTTCTTTTATAGATTTTCAACTTTATCACAATAGTATAAGGTTCACTGTCGATTGGGGAAATTTGACGGATTGGGGTAGCTTAAAGTCCTAGCGTCTGTACTATTCTTACATTTACCAAAATGAACGAAACATGAGCTTATTATAATTTTATTCTCCCAGTCAAGCTTCTTTCTTATTAATATATGTCTGTTGTAGAGGCAATCGTAACGATCCCTATTTTCATATGTCTACGCATTTATCAGAAAAGTTTATGATTTAGGAAAAAAAAAATTTGTGTAGATTTTTTGAATATTCCACTTGCTACTAAAGCACTTTATACTCCTGATGCTGATGATACCAAGCTAAGGAGAAGTGACATCAGGGCATATGCAAAATAGGCATATAGCGAAGGCAATATGATGGTGGATGGTCGCTCGGTATTTGATACAAGATTATACACTCGTTATTATAGCAGTTGGGTTATGCAAAATAATGCAGTCATTATGACGAATAGTGGTCGCTTCATATTAAATACTTCGGTTAATCCGCTTGATACTGCAGCACTTTAGAAGGGACAGGAGACTAGTGAAAATTAATGTCCTGGTATTTGTAGGATCTGGGTAATGTACGTACAATAGAACAAAGTCATTATGACGAATTGTGGTCGCTTGATATTAAACACTTCGGTCAATTCGCTTGATATCTAGGTTTGCTTTTAATATCTAGGTTAATAAAGTTTCGTGGTCTCAGCTGGTAATTTGATTAATAAGAAGTTATGTGCTAACTCGTTAGTTCTACATAAATAATAATTTAATACAAATAAACGAAGGTAAAGATAAACATATAGGTACCAAAATGTAGATATTTTTGGATCTGGCTAGATTAACGCTTTTATAATATGGTTGTCTTTGTTGTCTGGATTTTATTTGTAACACTAACAAAACTTAATATTTTGGCTTATCGGACGATTTGCACGAATTAAAATCGTGCGAATTGACTCCTTTAAATAATATTATTTTTTCTGTGGGCGATTCGCACCAAGTTATTGGTGTGCGAATCGACACATTCAAAAATATGTAGTAGGCTATATAACAATCGAAAAGTTGTGCAATAGATATGCATAACTTTTGATGATTTTTTTTAAACTGATGAATTAGTCTACAACTTGGTAAAAAGTAGGTTGTTTTATATCATATTGTAGTTCGAGCATTTAGTTTTCGAAAAATCTTTTATACTTATCAAAATCCCTGCAAAGCTATTACACAACTTTTCCCTTGTTTATATTTTAAATTAATAATGGTCTATTGGGCGATAAGCCACTTCAGAGGCCTACTGGGCGGATTGAACAACTCTGACACCAAGGTAACCACTGCCCATACGATAAGTAAGTAATAATGGTACAGACGACAGCACATCAAAAAATCCATGTAATTTTTATTTTTTAATATTTAATTATTAATAAATTATTATCAATATAGCATTTTAAAGAACTTTCGCTCAATAATTACACTTATCTCAATGTAAAACATAGTTATGTAAATGTTTTCCACATTTCCAACAGCACTTGTTTGAAATGTGTAAAACATTTACATAACTATGCAGCACGCCTGTTTTTGCGTTTACAAGGATGACTTCCGACTACGATAAAACTTCGTGTTTCACATCTGTTTTTCTTCACCCATGCTCATGATCCGCCAATTATTAATTAGAATTAAAATCCATTCTAAATTACACCTTGTTATTAAATAAATAAGAGTCAAAGTCAAAAAGAGTGTGCTGGTTAGTTAATATATTCGAGGAACTACAATACATCAATCTTTTTCAGGTACATATTTTCTTTGGCGCTTGCTGATCTACTGGTGATTTTGATCTGTGTGCCATTCGTGTCCATCATCTACACGGTGGAGTCGTGGCCTTGGGGAGAACTAATATGTCGGATATCAGAAGCGGGGAAAGATGTCAGTATCGGAGTATCTGTCTTCACCCTCACCGCTCTGTCAGCTGAACGATACTGCGCTATCGTGAATCCTTTCAGAAGGCTTCAGGTGAGCATATTGTATTTCTATCAAAGACTTACTACAATTTACCGCGCACGAACACTCTGTGGAATCATACATATATCCGCTTCTATTTGACATGTCAATTATTAAAAAAGGAGCCTATATCTTTCTTAACGGCCAGCAACGAGTCTCTCGTTTTGTTAGTGTCTATGGGCGGCGATGATATGTTACCATCAGATGACCCGCATACATATTTACCTCACTATTTAAATAAAATACCTTTGAGCAGTTTACAAGTTAAGGTCAGTGTCTGTAACTTTATCCAGGTATTTAAAATGATCTATCAAAGTCAACGATGGATATTGGCAAGAAACTTATGCATTGTTTTAAAACTGAGCTTTTATGGATGTAGACGAGAAATATAAATATGTAACTTACTTAGTTTAAGACGAGTTTCAAATTAATGTGTGTTGTCTATTTAGGAGAAACTGAGCTGTCGCGTTAATATTCAGACATTTATTAATTGGTCGTTCGAAACTGAAATGGAGAAAGCCCTAGGTATAAGTATTTTTATTAATACTAACTGTAAAAACATCTCCTTTGTACAAATAGGACATTTGACGATAGAAGAAACTTAATATATGTTATATGTTAAGATAGCCCTTGAAAATCCTTACACAATCTACCTTCATGAAATGAAATGTATTTATTTGCTTAGAATGTAGGTTTACAGTTCAGGTCTTATATTTAAAAACAGTGCCTTGTACATTCTACCTTTCGGCATGCAAAATTTCACAATAAACAAACATGCTCTATCAAATGACCAGCTCACTGGCAGGTAACTATGTACAGATCTTGAAGAGATTATCTAAGAGTCTTCCGCATTAATGGCCCCTCAAAATTTTATAAATTACAATATGCAATCAAAGAGGAACTTTACTATTTATTAGATCATTTTTTGAATAAATTTAATTATTTTAATTATACATTTAATGCTTAATTTATTTTCAATATTTTTATAAATATGCATGTTTAGGAGTTCCACACTTTTTGTGTAAAATTAATAATTACGATAATAGAATATAAGTTACTATAAATCAATTATTATGCTATTAAGAGTACCTGTGCACAATATTCAAGTTATTACGATAAACCGCAATGCAAAGGAGTCCAAGTGGCTTCAAAAGTCATGGTTGCAATGTTACAAAGTGTTAAATTCATTAGAACTACAGTATAATCTACGTAAAAGATTTAATTACAACCTTAACTAAATGGGAATCTAAATAAATCCTTAAACGAAGCGACAGCGTTTGTAAATCCCCAATTACAATTTGTACCTCCCCAAAGTTTTAACAATGATTGGCATAGATTATTGGTTTATACGAAGCGTAGCGTGGAGAGATATGGGTACGTAAGGGTGAAGCTTCTTTCAAAGACACGCATATTTATGAACTTCTTATTGTACAACATAAAAGTTGCTGAATAATGAAAAGGTACTTACTAGGTAAGTACCTCTGTGTTTACTGCTTCCTTTATAATAAAATAAAATAACGAACAGTTCGACAGCAGTTCAATGCTACACGTGTGCCGAGCGAATGTCAATGAAAGTGACAGCTAGTGCTGTCAAAGTCTGTCATTGACAGTAGACAGAGCATCACGTGCCTGTCCTTCGGTAATCATTTAAAAAGCAATATTATTTTTAATAACATTTCAAAATATTACCTATTGTTTTTTATTTGCAGAAAAAATAAAGAATTAAAATGAAGATGATAAAAAGTGTAGATACCAGCACATCCAGCTACCCCAATCTGTCACATTTCTCTTATAGATTTTCAACTTTATCAATCTTTATCACCGTAGCCTAGTTGGTAGTGCTCCTGCCTACGAAGCTGGTGGTCCTGGGTTCGAATCCCGGTAAGTGCAAATATTTGTGTGATGAGCACGAATATTTGTTTCTGAGTCATGCATGTTTTCTATGTATATAAGTATTTATCTATCTATATAAGTACGTATATCGTCGCCTGGTACCTATAGTACAAGCTTTGCTTCGTTTGGGGCTAGGATGATCTGTGTGACATTGTCCCCAGAAATTAAAAAAAAAAAAAAAAATTATGGTTCACTTTCAATTGGGGAAATTTGACAGATTGGGGTAGCTTGATGTGCTGGCGGGCGTCTTTAAATTAAGCGTTCTCTTTAGTTACTGAGGTGCCAAATGTGTATCTCGTGCACCCTCTACAAATTATTGCAAAGTCATTTGTTATTTGGGCTTGACTTAAAAACCTTAACGCATATATTTCAGACCCTTAGGATATTACGCTTATATGTAACAGTATTACTCTTGCTAACTTCCTAAAAAGTGCAAACGCCAGTACATCAAGCTACCCCAATCTGTTAAATTTCCATAATTGGAAGTAAACCTTATACTTATGTGATAAAGTTAAAAACCTTTAAAAGAATTTTGACAGATTGTGGTAGCTTGATGTACTGGTGTCTGTACCAAGTGTGTATCTCGTACACACTTTACAATAGACGAAGTCATTTATTATTGGGCTTGACTTAAAATCCTTAACGCACATGTTTCAGGCGCCTAGGATATTAATAACCATTATATGTAACAGTATTACTCTTGTTTACTTCGTAAAATGTACAGACGCCAGGATATCCAGCTACCCCAATCTGTCAAATTTCTTTTATAGATTTTTAACTTTATCATAATTATAAGCATACTACTACGGTTCACTTTCAACTTGCGAAATTTGACAGATTGGGGAAGCTTGATGTGCTGCCGTCTGTACATTAAGCGTTCTCTTTTGTTACTGAGGTGCCAAGTGTGTATCTCGTACACACTTTACAAATTAATGCGAAGTAATTTTTTATTGGACTTGACTTAAAAACCTTAACGCATATGTTTTAAACGTTTAGGATATTACCCTTATATGTACAAGTATTACTCTTGCTTACTTCCTAAACCTAAATCTATGTTAACGCTTTTTTTAAGCGCGTATACCTAACCCGTAAATTAATTTGGGTAATCCAAATGGATTAGAAGCCCCCCATGTTCTGATGTCAAATAATATTCAACTTGTGTAAATAAAGTATTTAGGGTACCATGCTTGTTTTTCTCATGATTCGCTACAGACATGTGATGAAGCTAGATGTATTTATTCCCAAAATCCACCAATTAGTGATCTTCACGTGGTGGTAATGAGTGAACTTCACGTGGTGGCTGTTGACGACTGACTGGAAAACGTGACTTATTTTCTATCAGTACTTTTTGATATTATTAGGTTTCATTGTATAGTTACTGTCAAACAGTGCCTTGTGTGTCAATTTGGTACGTAAATATAAACAATTAACTCCACTATATGGTGAATAAAACATCTTAATAAATAAGACTAAAAAGTCCCTTACCAATCGACAAATTTTACGGAAAATCTTTCACCACACAAGCTGTGTGTTTGTGGAATGCTTTAACTTTTTTGGCAAGACACGCCCAATCATCATATATATTTATCTATGTAGGTATGTTTATTTTTCGTTATTATATCATATAGGATTTATCGCTCCTTGAATACAAAAGGGATACAAATCAAAATCCATAAATTTTACAGGACAGCCAAAACAAAATTTTAATACTGTTTTTTTATAATATTTCATCTATTTATTAATTAAATGTAGGATGTTAATATATCATTAGATGCGTATTTTTTAGCTCTACCTATATACAATATAAATTTTGTAATAGCTGTTTCCTATTAAGAAAAAAAAGCATAAAAGTCCCTTTTGCATTCAAAATTTGAACCAATATTATAAAAAAATATGTCAAAAATTAAACACATTTTTACAAATAAAAATGGTTTATTGTACCTTTTTGGTAAAAAAACCATATCAAAAAGTTTAATCTTATTACTAGGTAAAAACATAAATGAATGGACATCAGGAAAACATTGTATTAAAAAATCTAAACTAAAAAATCTTAACTTATTATGAAGTAATATAGTTTAGATCAACTTTGTACGTAATTATTATTCAGTAAAATTAAAAATGTCTCTAAAACAATTATATTTGTGAGAATAATAGAAAAAACAAGAGATAAAATTGTAATAATCATTATCAAAATATACATAAAATAACCATATTCATTAATAAATTTTATAAAAAACTAAAAAATAATCAACTGACGACACTAATTTGTCTCTCTTTAACATTAATAATTTAAACAAAACAAAATACGAGATCAGTTCTAAAGGCACATAATTCAGTAGCAAAATATTATAGCTTATATAATATTGAACAATAACAATGTAAGTAGTCTTACATAATCACAGTTATAAACAATTTAAAGCACTTTTTACGTAAACTATTTTAAGTTACAATTTATAATCGTTATTTATTATTGTTATGTAAATGTTTGTATGAAAATAAGTCTTTATTATCAAAAAGAACGTTTAAAATGAACTATTCTAAATATTGTCACAATTAGGTATCTATTATTAAAATTACAAATTTTCGTAAAAGCTTTGGAAATACTTAGGAATGATATTTTTCTCAGTAAGGTTAAGAATACCCTGTTTTTTTTTAATTTCAGTTATTTTAAGTTTTGTCTGTACCGTTTTTTTGGCGCTATAGGATTAGCAGATCTTCTTTTGTCAGCGTGGCTACCGAGGTAAACTCTTCAGTTTCGTAAGAAGTCTTGAAGAAAAATTTGTTCTCATAATCTCGATGGACTTTAATAGTTTTATATCTGCCCATTTGACTTTTTTCCAAATTGACTGGCAGATTATCATTGATGAGTAAGTGAGGTTTTACACGAGAAGTGCCCGGTTGGGGTGAAATACAAAATGGTTTGGCAATTACTTTTGACTGTATAGCTCCTTCGGAATCAGAAGATCTTTCATGACTAGGTAGAAAGTAGGGATCTTCAACACTGTCATCTGAAGCAAAATCAGCAATTCATGAACTACTGGATGTTGATGATCGGCTGGAATTTCGTATCAGAGTCATTATCAGAGTCGCTTGAACTGCTACTCGAGTCACTCTGTTCAACAACTATTTTTGGACTATTTGTGTCTTTGGTATTCGTAACACAGTTTACTTCACTGTCTTCATCCTCTAATGTTGATAGGTTAAGGTCAGGTTTACTGTCTGCTATTGTAATTTGTATCTGAAAAATCTATGGGTAACTTGACGGGTAGACCGAGTAGAGCTGGAGTATTAAAGAAAATTTTATTTTTCACATTATTATTGTGGCCAGGTAATGCTTGAACTTTTTCCGCTTCTTGAACGGTTATTGCCATATTCAAGATTTTTCAGGCGCTATTAATTTAGTCAATCTGTAAAAAGAACATCTTTAACGTTTTATAACTAAAAAACATAAAATACACACAATTCTATACATATATTAATATCTACCCATATTATTATAGGTCCCTATAAACACTCACTAATATTATTTAAAAAACTTTAAATTAGTGATGAAAGCTACAGGGACAGGGCTTCAATTTAGTTTATACAAACAAATACATAGATTTGTATGATTTTTAAGTTAAAAATCACTGAAGTAATAAGAATAGAACAAAATTAACATCAAAATGGTAATATTTATTTTTAAAATTGTAACGAAAACTAAAATTATTATCATACAAATCGGCCATATTTCTGGCCTTCCCATTCTAGCACGTTAAAAATAATTATTTATTCCACTATAATTTATTGCAAACGTCGTATCGACGTCGAAATACGTCCCGTATTTCAAAATATGCTACTGTTGTATTATAAAATATTATTATACTTAACTAATATTGGATTACAAAAAGAACACATTTCAAATATGGAAATTTTGTATTACAAAATTTAATAACAAATACTAATGTTAGAATGCAAAACGAACGTTTTCAAAAATATGCCACTTTTGTATTACACAATATGGTTACAAATACTTATGTTAGAATGCAAAACGGACGTTTTCCAAAATATGGCACTTTGTATTACAAAATATAATCACACTTACCTGAAATTTTGAATCCAACACAGACATATTTTGGATTGTGGCACTTTTTCACGCAACCGACGTGCGTTTTCGGTGAATCTCCGGGCGCAACTAACAAACTAGCGGTTTTGCACTGACATTACCTGTCAAAGTGAGCTAATGCAAAAAGGGCGGTAAGTCAGTGCAGCCATAATATAAGCAAAAATGATGGGAGTTTTTTTTTTCACTATAAAATATAGTCGTTTCAGGTGTCATTTTTGCAATAAAACGATTTTCATTTTTTTTTAATTGTGGCTCTTTTGTATTCAAGGAGCGATATATTGATGTGTATCTAAATATGTATAAGGATGAAAATAACAAATTGTTATTCAATACTTTCGTAGTTATCATTATCCTTGAAAATTTACCGCTGTTGACAAATTTGGACTATATTATGGTTTCTCACCTATAATGTAGTCCATATTTGTCAACAGTGGTATATGTTGAAGGACAAGGATTTGAAATATGCCACTGTAATGTATGGTATAAGACTGACTGTCACTGTTTTTTTGCTCGGTATTATTAATTTAGATAGGATAATAAATAAAAGTTTAAAAAGAAGCAATAATAGAATTTCATTATTTCATTACCCTTTGTTTAGTTTTAAGTTGTTTAATGTAGATGGTAGGGGGGTGACATTATCAATAAGTGATAAAACCCCTTTAAAAAATAAATAAATAAAAGAAAAATGTGTGAGGGCATGGAACTAAGTTTTTTTTTATCTGAGTGTTACTCAGTATGGCGCTTAATTATGTGTAATGAATTAGAAATTGACTTAAAATATATGGCGGCGCAGCCGTGGCGCTACCAACAGAACTGCATAGTTAAGAGTGATAGGTCGGTGTCACTCTGGTGGAACGTCGAATGGGCGGCCATCTAGACGTCACTATTCCTTGGAGACGTTAAAGTGGTCGCATATTATCGACGGATGCCGTAATTGAAATTAAAATCTAACTTAATTAGTGATTTGGTGACGCATTAAACATAGTTGATTGATTTGGCTGAATAATTAATTGCTAAGGAAGTTAAGTCCGCCCATATTTTTAAATTAACTGCCTGCATAACCTCACCTAATAATAAATGATAAATTAGGAAAATAGTGGCCCAGGCATGCCTCCGTGTACTCTAGACGCGTCGTTATATATATTTGAAATTGCACACAACTTATTAAATACAATGGAAATATTTTTTATCTACACGCATATCGTTAAATTCAAATTATGAACTCAAAGCTTGTACTCTATTGTCTTAATTAATCACATGCCTTTTTAAAAACATAAAAGTTTTTTTACATTACTTGTGTTTTAACCGAAACGATATTATAATAGAACTTTTCTTCTAACATAGTAAACCATAGTAACAATATTTTATAATTTCTTTTGATTGGACCAAAGAGATTAGGTACTAATCAAATTTATTAGCCGCTTTACATAGTCTCTGTTCACAATAACTTCAGCCGAGGCGGTATGGTCTTCGATCTTAGGATGCCAAAAAGGGCGAAAATAAAAAAAAAAGTCTGTTCACGCGCATTTACACGCATGCGCAGTAGGTAATTGAGCGCCAAAACCTTGTCTGTTTTTTATTGCAGTTTAGTGGTTTTTAATCGCATTTAAAAACGTCTGGTGGTTTTTTTTACCTATTACATGAGTTTTGATAAATTAGTGTATGCAACTGCATAAAAATATATAATAAAATACTCGTGTTATACTATTAAAAACCTCGCCTTCGGCACGGTTTTTCAAGTCATACTCGTATTTTAATAACCTAAAAAAACTTGTGTGTACTTATGTACACGCGTTAGAAGTTATACTTCTTAATATACAACTTGAACATAGTTATCAATTTTCATACCACCTAGAACTAACGTCATGCTGTTAAATTTTTTGGTGTCGGTGTGCGCGCGCATCGTAAAAATTCACTCTCATCATTTTTCTCCATCGCGCCAAAAGAAGTATAACTTCAAAAACTATTATTTACTAAATCTCGTATTTTCGTTTTGACTACAAAACATTAGAATAGAAGTGGAAGAAAATATATGCTTCAGTACCTTAAACTCTTTGTCAAATTGTGACATGACAAAATGAAACCTTATCTATTTTAGATGTTATCTTAATTTCATCATTATAGTTAATGTCAACAATCTTAAGATTATTTTAATGATTAAAAAATCTAGTCCTACTTATCCAAAACGAAACATTATTTTACACACAAATTAAATTATTTCTATGTATCTTTTTTATTACCTACCTACTTAACTAGTCGACACACAGTTTATTTCTATTGTACTAATAATCAACTTTGTTTCAGCTTCGCAAGTTGCCGCTGGTCTGCGCTACTTTCATATGGGGAGCAGCACTTATCTTCGCAGCTCCAGCCGCCATTTTCTCCAACACGGTGACTTTACAGATAAGACCCAACGTCACCATCGTTTACTGCACACCTTTCCCGCCAGGATGGGACAGCTACCCAAAGTAATTACTGCCTTATTTTTCTGTCACAAAGTTCTTTTTAGCTTGTCAATTTGTGCACACCTTAATAAGAAGGACAGGAAGTATTCTTACACCTTATTCTTGACAAACTAAGCTCGATTTTCCGTTGTCCAAATTGTATGAAGGGACCATAATAGAGTACAATCGATTCCAATTTTTATACAGTGTTAATAAAGTTGAAAATAGAATGTACGACGGTAAAAACTTATTGGTTATGACCGCGTCAATTCGACGCCTGATAAAGTTATTTACGCAATTTTAGACGGCACGTGAATGTGCTAATGGGATCAAGTGTCATATAATTTTATTTATATTTTGGCATGAAGAAGAGAAGTGGGTCGTTTGTAAACAAATTAAGGTGAGCAATGAGGTACATTACTCGATAAAATAAAACCAATTTATAGAAATTGCGTGTCGGTAGTTCGATTGAAAGTACGTAAGTCGAAATTAGTACATACTAGCTGTTCCCCGCGGTATTACTTGAGTTAAACTTTATACGTTATAACTTATGTGTTATTCGGATATATTAAGAAAGTTTCATCAAAGCTTTTTGAGACGTTTTTTTATCAGCGATTGTCAGTCAAACAAGCCTTTTCTAGATATTATCCAAAATAATCGATTCCGCAAATAGTTCCTCGATTATAAATTCCGTTAATCGCATGTCACCTTAAGGTGACATTAGATCAGGGCGCAGATAATAATTAATTCGGCCCTCCCTAGATTGCTTTACGAAATGTATCAAATCTGCTTAATGTTTCCAAATTTCTTGTTACTGTTTGTGAATTGAATAAAACAATTCTAGTGTATTAATAATTTAACAATATTGAGAGCTTTATTAACTTGCTTAAAATAAAGACACGTTTCAATTAATCCCTATTGAAATTTGTTTACGGTCAGCTGTACATTTTCTGTTTTGTAACCCTAAAGCAAATAAAATATTCATATCACCTGATGATATCACTGTTGCCAATGTCATTTGAAACACATATAGTATGATCTATGCATTGCTAACACTTCTCCTCTACTTGTTAAATTCTTTGCAGTGCGGTTGAGGAGATACTTATCGCTATCTTACAGAATGGTGTAGGTAAATAAATAAATATATATCTTGGGACAACCAACACACTACCATCGGATCCCAAACTAGACAAAGCCTGTACTATAACAATCAGACAACTGATAAATATACTTCATCATCATCATAATTACAGCTAAATAAGTCCACTGCTGGACAAGCCTCCCTCAAGAATGGTCTTGGGGGGATCTGCCATAATCGCCACGCTTGGCAGGCGGGTTGTCGATCGCAGTAAGATAGTCATAGTAATCAGAAGGAAGCTGCTGCCCATCCTCTGGTAGATATTCCCTCGGGTCGACTTCTACGCCCCCCACGGGATGAGATGGGGTGATGATATTCTGATTCTGATATTTGTCGCCGTCACTACACAGCAGGATAAATATACTTATATAATTCTAAATATATATATATGTATTATGTAAAGGTAAATTACTCCAAGACATAACAAATAATCGTGCTCATAACACAAATAATTCTTCACGGTGGGGATCAAACCTGCGACCTAAGCCTTAGCAGTCAAGGTAAATAACCATTCGAGCAACAGACAAGTCAAATAAATAGGATTATAATATTGTGGTCTGGGGTGTGTTAAACAATAGGGTTGTGGTCTAGTGGCAGTCGGAGAAGTGTCCTCTACTGCCGCTACGTGCAAGCAGCTCCGGGAAGACAGCGATCTGTTTGTGGCGCAGTCGCCAGTCGCATCCTGCCAGTCGGCAGGAGTCGGCAATAGGAAAGGGCAATCCAGAGCCCTCCCAGGGTACGTGCCCCGAACATCTGGGACATGGTGCAAAATTGGGGCACTGGAAAAGCATATCCGCGTCCCCCCCCCCCCCACCCATTGGGCACCAAGAGAAGTCCACGGTAGCTGTAGGTTTAGTCGGTGCGAGTCCGAGCGAGACTGCAACTGTTTATTCGGCTTTTTTGCCTACCGATAGGAACTAAGATTATAAAAAACATTCCTTATAAAAGAAATTATCGTCAAAGTTGGTTCTCAAACAACGGAGGAGTCATGTAATATACATACAAAAAATAACATACAGCCAAATTGATAACCGCCTTCTTTTTTTTACTAGGTTAATAAATACAACATGAATCCGATCGATAATTCGAGGGACCTTTTTCTTTGAATCCTACTGATGGGGACAGGTCTGCATTTGCGATATAAAATGCGAGTATAGGTAGTAGAATATATTATATTATTATAAAACGTACATAGTCACTATCTACTATGACAAATTTTAATAAATATATCACCCGTCACCTATGTTAAATATGAACCCCTACGCAATACACAAATTTGCATACAATAATTTCCATAATTAAGCCTTCAAATATAAAATTGGGAGAGAACAAGATGAGTTTTTACGTGATTTTAAAACAATTTCGGTTCGTGGATATACTCGCATAATGTAACGTGGATTATCATATAGATTATTATAAATAAATAAATATCCAGGGACATTATTCACACACGGCCATCTGATCTCAAATTAATCAGAGCTTGTACTATAGAAATCAGGTAGCTGATATACTACCTTTCTTTTATATACTTATATAGATACCCTATTACACCCAGACACCGGACACATAGACATGTTCATGCAAACATATCTGTCCCGGGTTAACATCGAACCCACGACCTGCACCGTGAAAAGCAAGCATTTACCAATCACACAAGATAGCAATATGAACTTGATCTAGCAATAGTATAAAGAAAGATAAATTTACAATACATTTTAGCATTCAACCATATAGAAAACATTGTTGTTTCTTGCATGCTCTGCTCAAAAGGTCACTGACTTAGCATAAGCTGTAGGTGGTTTAGAGTGGGCGACGCAGCTTGTTACGCACACAGGATAGTAATGCTTAATCAAATTATAATAATATATAATAATAATGTCCTCCTAGCCAAATTTCGGCCACGGCAGCCAGTCTCAATAGCGATTAGCCATCTGCGCGGGGCATATTATAGTGCTCAAGTGTGTGCGCAAATACAGGAGCACTTTTTATTCCATCACTCTCATAATCCGATGGGACGCCTAGCGACACGACCGGAAAGAGCTCAGGTACAGGACCGACGGCTTTACGTGTTCTCTGAGGCACGGGGGTATACCGCCAACTCCCAGACTTCGAGGGTGATGCTGAGAAATTTTTCTTTTTTACAGGAAAGTCCCAATATCACTTTTGGAACGAACCAGGATTTGAACCCAGGACCTCGTTTTCTGCGGGTGAACACGCTACCGCTAGACCAACGAGGCAGTCATAATAATATATACGGATATATCATCATGTCGTTATTACCTTGGGCTTTAGAAGACTCAGTAAAATATCATTTTCACCTGTAGGTTAAAACACTAGACTTTAACCCATCTATTACTAGACCACTTTATAAATGACAGCAAACTAGTTAAAGCACAGACAATATTCTAAGTAATTTCTGGGTCATGTAACATAGAGCAAGTTCAATATAACAGATAGTTGTTCTCGTAAACATATAACTTAAGTAGTATGTTTGATACCTATTCGGTGGACTGAATAACTCTAGATACCTACTATGTTAAAATCACACTAATATCAAAAAGGCGAAAGTTTGTGTGTGTGTGTGTGTGTGTGTATAATTGTTACTCTTTCATGCAACAACTACCGGACGGATTTTGATGAAACTTCGTAATAATATACCTTATAAATAACACATAGGCTATTATAGCCTATCTGTTATTATATTTTATTAAGTTTAACGCGGGTAAAACTGCGGGGCACAGCTAGTATATAATAAATAAATGGAATTAAATTCGGAATAAGTTGGATTTTAGTTCGTTTTAGATAAAAATAAAGTCTAGCATTCTTAAGCAACGTACAAAGTCATCTTTTTTACTCGTGTTAAGATTTGTAGAATGATCTCGCAATAATGACGGGCTTTCCTAGCGGTACCTAGATAAAAATATGTAAAGACCTCAATTTCTTTTTTAATTAAAAAATAAAAAACCTGTGAACAATCAATTTTCCACGTCCGTCATGTAGTAGTAAATAAATTAATAATTTCCGGCAATTGTGGAGATCTTTGAGGCTGGTCTATGTCCTGCAGTGGACATCTTCCTGCAGATATGATGATGATGATGTAGTTACTTAAGACAACGCCCGCAGAAATTAATCTCTATATCGTGAAGGTGCTCAAATTATACAGTTCATGGACACAAATCACATGTAGATTTACAACGACTACACATATGAGTCACAAAAAAGTGTCCTGTGCCCCTGAGAGCACGGAGGTACTTCGAAGCGACCAATTAAACTGCTGCGCCATAAGAACATATAAAATGTATCGTTGAATTTTAAAAAAATGGTTAGTTCTTACTATTTACTTTGGAAAAATTCTATCGCTATACCTTGCGAATCTTTCACAATCCATCATTTAAACCCAGTACTGAAACGTTAACCAGACTTTGCTATATGTTTTTTTTATTGTATTTGGCCCTTATTCCAAAGATTTAAGGTTGAAATTGATGTGGTCTCATAAAGCACACAGCCTGTTTATGATTTTAAAATAAATAAAATAAAAAAGGTGTTTATTCACGTACACTTTAGAAAAGCGCTTGTAAATAGTCAGAACAGGTTTGTAGTAATATATAATTTATTTATTTAAAGGTACTTGTCACACTACAGGCATATACTTACCTAAAATTACCTCGGATGTATGTGTTTTAATATCCAAACTTTAATCATAGTGTTTGCATGTGTGTGTCATACAAACTTTAATAATGTATTCTAAGTCATGTGGTGGCGCTCGTCTACGTATAGAGCTAAACTCCCTCGCCTATTAATTAAACTTGATATCAAGAGTGAACTATTTAAATTAGCGTCACATAATTGAGAACTGCTCATTGTTGTCTCCTTGATTTACAAAGTTTTGAGTATACAGATATTCAATAAACCGCGTAGATATTAACCATCTTGTAATAAATGTAGAAACCCAATAGGTGTATTTTGAGTGTAACATTGCAATTTAGATAATAGAATACAATTATTTTACTATATAAATTGCAATATCATTCTCTCTACAATTAAGATAGTAAAATAATTGTTACTAAGTAGCTGAATTGAAATGTCACATTTAAACTTATAAGCTACGGAGGCTTGTCAATATTTAACAATATAAGTATATTGCGCACCGATTTACAAGAAAATTTGTATCTTGGGCTATCTTTATAGTTGCCATACGTATATCTTTATAGTTGATAAACTAAATACGGGGAATAAATTAGAGGTCGAAATTGTGCATTTTTATAAATATATTGTTGCTTATAAATTACTGCATTAGGTTTATATATTAATACACCAGTCTGGCGGTGTCCAATAGGTCAGATCATCAACCATGTAGTAAGTTAAGTTTCATTTTTGTTAAATGTAAGAAAATCATTATACGCCTGAAACACGGGTACACCAAATTAATGTATACATCCTAGATCTTACAAGGTCTAATAAAACTAATAAACTAAGGAGCACTAATAAGACGATATTGCTAACAAAATATCACAAAATATTTCGCTACGAATAAGTCGCTGTGTGCGTGCAGTACTTCAGATACAATACTTACTTATGATAGGTATAGGCAGTGGTTTTCTTAGTGACAGAGTAGTTCAAGCCGCCCAGAAGGCCTCTGACATGGCTTAACGATTGATTTCTAATGACTACAACTGGGAACGACAGCTAAACGTGCCCTCCGAAGCACGGAGACACTCAGAAATTAAACCACTTTGGCGGTCACCCATCTATGGACTGAACCATTGAACCGTGAGCCTAGTTGCTTAACCTTGCCGATCTCTAACGGAGCGATGAGATCATCATTCTAACTATGAGTGCCTTCAGACACAATGTAAAATTGTTTTCAAATAAGTGAATCAATATCCCTTCTAAACGTTTAATACTCTACTTTTTTACAGATGGATGACGCTCGCTAAAGCACTAATATACTACGGCCTCCCTCTTCTGGTGATAGCGGTTTTTTACACGCTTATGGCACATCGATTACTGGCCAGTACGAGGGAAATGCCAGGCGCGTTGCACGGGGGCCAAGGCGAGGCACAAGCTCAGGCGAGGAAGTCTGTAGCTTGTATGGTTCTGATTTTTGTGATAGGTAAGACATTTTGAAATATCCTTAGGTCACACGGCCAGTTCCTGAAATAATGAAATTTATTCAGCACTTGGATATGGATATACTCGTGTACTTGTCAATCTCACAATGCAGCAGTATAGTCTTATATGTGATTAAAGTAACTAGATTTTAGAATTAGTCCGTCTATGCCGTCTGTTTCATCGCATAAAATGTTGATAAATTATTTAGTTCCTTTTTAAAATTAGTACTATGAAAACACCAAGCAGTTGGCGAATGTAAAAGGCTAATAACCAGTAGTTTAACTTAAATAAATAAAAATAAAAATAAAAAAGGTTTTTATTCACGTAGACTTCAAAAAAGCGCTTGTAAATAGTCAGAACATGTTTGTAGTATTATAGTTGTATACATTATTATTTCTAGTAACATAGATATTAGGTACACATGTATTAACTGACAAATATCCATGTGGGATTCGGGGATAGCTCAGCCGGCCACTGGAGAAAAAAGACTGAATCCTACAAAGGGGTTACGATGACTGACAGGGATTACTGATAGCAAGCGTAAATTTATCTACCTATGATGCGTTATATTGCTAGAGGGTAAAAGCCTCCTGGGCTAACTGTGAACGCAACGTAAACGCAAAAATATATTGTTGTTTATTTCTGTGTGTGTTATTCTTTTATTAAGTATCTTTTATTTTATTTTATTATATTTAAAGAATTCAACATAAGTCCCGTCCCATATTCTCAATAAAGAATTGTTATTAAAATAAATAAAGCTGACATCAAATTATAACTGTGAAAACAATAAAGTAATTACAAAGTTACGTTTAGTATATTATTATTAATTTGACAATTTTGTTAAAAGTTTCAAATTTAGTTAATTTGCTAATACTTAGATTTGTCTTATAAAAGTAATTAAATCCCTTTATCAAATTTAAAACTTCCAAAGCTAATAAATTCAATATTGAAAACTGTTTTGTTCAGAATAAAACCCTTTGTTTATTAAAATTTCTTCAATAGAATGTATAATATATAGACTCGTATTTCTTAAAATTAAGGCAGATCATTGTTCTTATTGCTTAAATAACAATGAGCAATCAATGGAAATAAACAATTATGAAAATCTTTTTCAGAACTTTAATAATCTACGTCTTGAGAGTTACAAGATACGCGCAGTCACCAGGATATTTTGCTAAGGTGACTAGGGGTAAGATCAAAAATGGGGAAAGATAAAAAAAATACAATAGCGCCGAATATCAAGGAATTCTTTGAATACTGGCAATACCTTTGTAGACACCATTTTGTTTTGTGTCACCCCGCAGTCTGCGTCAGTTGCTCAGTGTGAACCCACGCGTGTTTTTGGACAATTTCTATACGGACACTTTTCGCGCGTAAAATTGAGATATTTCATCTTACCCCGCTTGCTGTATCTCCTTATACAGGTAAGTAAATAACATTTTGTTTTGATATTCATAAATATATTTGAAATTTCATATGCTCCATAAAGTAGTGATTAATATATTTCACGTATTTTAAGATTTATGGTGCCTTTCCAACTTTCCCCTGCAAAAATTAACGGGGTAAGATGGTAATATAAAACTTTCCATCTTGCCCCGTTTACGAAACTCCTAGAAAAGGTCAGAGGTTCTCAATCTGAAATACACAGTGGAATTTCTGATTAAAATCTCATATCGAGTCGCCTTCATACGTAAGTTAGTGGGCTACAGGGTTTCAAGATTCATTTTAGCAAAATGTTATCAACGGAATGCACCGAAAAAAATATTAATTTAATAAGTAATTATTGAAAAATACATTATTATTGAGACTTTTTTCGAACTTATCTCAAAAACAGATCATAATATTTAATGAGCTGAGGTTATTAGGGAACATAATAATGTAGTTTTTTTTAATAATTACTTATTAAATTAATATTACTTTCTTACATTATTGATTACATTTTTCAAAAATGCATCTTTTCATTTAACAGTCTTAAAAATATCGGTCTGTGCGGGCGAGAGAGGTGACAAAATATGTTAACCCTCTTGAAGTTTTAATTACCATGTCCCTAAATTTATTATACTCTAATCAACCCAAAACCGCTGTGGTCGCTTTATTGCACAAAGTATACCTGGTCGTGGCGATGGTCGTCGTAAGCGGACTGCTGTGCATGAGATTTGGGTTCGATGCCCAAGTCAGGCAGTGTTGTTGATTTTCCGTTAGGAATATCGCTTTAAGAGCCGGGATTTGGGAATAATGCCCGGTTTGTCTTCTATTACATAGAACGTACACATAGCTGGCTAAATATGGGTGTATTATACACCTTTGGTTTGTGTGGCTAAGTACTGGTCTGGAAGAAAATTAATGCCATTGATCAACACGATAAGAAAATATACTTCTGCCTTATCCTCCAAGGAATACAATTTCAACTTGCATATAGATAACTTTTTTTATTTTTGTTGTAGAATCATCATGCCTCGTAACTATATCAGGAAATCGTTACGGGCAACTTGTTATACTCCTGAGGACTTGGCGATTGCAATACAGAGAGTGGAGAATAAAGAATTGACCATGTACACAGCAGCTAAGTTATACAACATACCTGTCGCTACACTGCACAATCGTGTACATAAAAAAACTGGATTAAAAAGCAGTACCCTAGGGCGTCCACCGGTTTTACCCCTTGAAATAGAAACTCAGTTGGCGAATGGACTTACAGTATTAGAAAAATGGGGATTTGGTTTGTCACGAAAGGAAGTGTTTTCTCTTGTCAGGGAATTCGTACATTTGAATAAGATTTCAACCCCATTTAATAGTGGAGTTCCAGGACCAGATTGGTTTACAAACTTTAGAAAACGGCATCGATTATCATTAAAAAAGGCTCAACCTATTGAACATGTCAGACGAAAAAATACAGATCCTTTCATCGTAGGAGAATATTTCAGCCTACTGCAGTCTACTCTAAAGAAATTAGGTCTAGAACAAAGGCCAGAACTCATTTGGAACCTTGATGAGACTTCAGTTAGTTTGGATCCCTCTAAAACGAAAGTAGTTGGGCGAAAAGGTGCGCCATGCTCTCGCACAACTCACGGTACAGGCAAAGAACATATAACAGTTCTAACAGCAGTAAGTGCTGGCGGACAGAAACTGACACCTTTAATCATATTTAAAGGTAAATATGTATGGGACACCTGGATGGCTGACACACAAAATTTAGAGTTATCTTACGCAGCTAGTAAAAGAGGATGGATGGAGACGGAAATATTCCATAATTACATGGAAAAGGTATTTATTCCGGGACTCGGCGAAGAGAGACCCGTTCTAGTAGTCTACGACGGTCATAGCACTCATGTTGATATAAAAGTGGTTGAGTTGGCACAAAAACATAATGTCACAATATTAAAATTACCCCCACATACGTCTCATCTTTTACAGCCACTAGATGTGGCTGTATTTAAATCTTTTAAATCTAGCTGGGACGCAAAGTTAGTTGAATGGCAGCGACATAACGTAGGTGTGAAGCTACCTAAAAGAGTTTTTTCTAACTTGTTTGCAGAAGTATGGAACAATACAAAATCTGAAAGTATAATCAACGGTTTTATAAAAACAGGAATATGTCCTTTTAATTCAGATGTAATTTCAGTTGATAAATATGATCCAAGAGCTTACAAGCGGTGGACAGAGGCCGTATTTCTACCTCCACAGCCTGTTTTACAATATGATGGTAACTCTCCCGAGTCGTTATTTAAACTTAGCCTTAATATAATTAATAGTGGTATAATATGTGACGATGATACAATTTACGACCTTGAAGGTCCACTTTCTTCATTTATAATTCCTGAAAATTCTGAAACAGTCCACTTGCTAGTAGATGTGAAGCATGAAGAGCAGGCGTCATCGTTTGTGGCAGACAACCAAAATGATTTACCGATTTGCCTATCTAATATTCAGTCAAAACCCATTACCAATGCGCAGTCCAACATTAAGATTATTTCTAACGAAGTAGTTAACTACCCTTATAGTTTTGAAGATCTCTTACTTCAAAAGGTTCAACAAAGTCCACAAACTAAAACTAAAATAAAGAAGAAACGGGTGGCAATTGGGGCTGAAGTAATAACGGAGACTTTGATTAAAAATAAAACTCAAAATGAGATTGAAGCACACGTTGTACCAAGAAAGAAAGTGAAAAAAAATAATGAACGTGCAATACTTAAGGATATGAATACATATAATCAGAAAACGATACTAAGTGGAGATACGAATAAGACTAAAAAACAGATATCTAAAAAAAGAGTTGATAGAAAAGACCGTAACCAAAAGAAGACTATTAAATCACGTCAAAGTATAAAAAAGAAAACTAAATTAACGCCATGTACAGACACGGAAAGCTCCACTAGCGAAACAGAGTTTAATGCTGTAGATACCGATTCTGAATATGAAAATATGGAAGACTACATAGAACAATGCTTGAAATTGCAAGAAGATGAAGAAAACATTGAACCAGACGCAAAATTGCCTTTCGGCTTAAGCGACATAAAATTTTATGACGATAGTTCTTTACAATTAAAAAATGAAGACTGGCTTGTTGTTCAGTTCACAACGAAAAAAAGTGTGAAACATTTCATAGGTAGAATTTTATCGATCGATGACCAAATACCAGTTGTAAAATTTGTACGAAAGGTGAAACTGTCAAAATGTGAAACCACGTTCAGCTATCCTATTGTAGAAGATATTTGTGTTATTAAATCTAAAGCAGATATAATATGTGTTTTACCTCAGCCCGTTATTTTGCGACGTGGCCAAATAATATTTAACGTTGATCTCAGTAAATATAATATCCAATAATATTGCTTGAGTATTTTACCAACTGATTTGATAAAGCCAAATTATACACTTTTAATAAGAGGTTATTTAGTTTTTAAAGTAGTACTTACATACGACTGATTCTCTTTAACTGTGATGTTTGACTTAAAATGTGAAACCACGTTCAGCTATCCTATTGTAGAAGATATTTGTGTTATTAAATCTAAAGCAGATATAATATGTGTTTTACCTCAGCCCGTTATTTTGCGACGTGGCCAAATAATATTTAACGTTGATCTCAGTAAATATAATATCCAATAATATTGCTTGAGTATTTTACTAACTGATTTGATAAAGCCAAATTATATACTTTTAATAAGAGGTTATTTAGTTTTTAAAGTAGTACTTACATACGACTGATTCTTTTTAACTGTGATGTTTAGATACAATATTCATCATCATAATTTGAAGTAATATATTTAATAATGTTTAATTGTGTTTTGCATTCGTGGTTCTTTTAAATAAAAATAATTATAATGTACGCTACATGGTATTAAATGAAAACGTATGTTTTATTTATCGACCCGATTAAGACTTGACAGTATTATCTTATCATTATATTTTGAGAACCACAGGCTGTCTGCCATTTCAATGGGGTAAGATCGATATATTTTATTTGATAAATTATTTTATCTTGCATTTAGAAAGCGATTTTTAAATGTAACTGATTTTCAAGCTATTTAGGTTTTTGTTACAGAGCGTTTATTGATCATCACACGTGCACAATGATCATGAATACGATTCTAGTCACTACTTCAATCTTACCCCTTGGCCATTGCATCTTTCCCCATACATATTTTTTTTAGAGGACCAACTTTATTAAAGGTATTTTATATAAAATATTGTTTCAAAAAGATTTCTATCAACATAATAGAAACAAATTGACTATACTTTTTTACCCAAAACATCATTTTATGTATTTGACTTGAATCCCTTCGTTTCACAACAGTTTCAAATCAAAACTGTTTATCTAATCAAAAATCCATTCCGACTTACCCCCACTCACCTTATGTACATTTAATAACTGGATTGAGTTTTTCACATTTTTTAAAGGATCCGAGGGTGATTTCAGACGAATCCCGGTTTCTACTGACATATGTTTTACGGTCACAAATAACACCCACTCAGAAAAACTATTTGTAAGTCACAGAAATAGTTTTCTTGTACGGGAAAGGTACCCGGGAAATAAAGTGGCCAGATCACTCTGTAAACCGCTGTTCCACACAATATGTAGTCTTAGAAATTGACCCTTCCCTGCAAAGCGATTAATATAAATTCTATTAAACATTCATTAAAATCCAAATCATCTTTACTCATACTTTTCTAATGCTTAGCAAAGGTAGACAGTAAAATGTTTGAATTGTCATTTATTTTATATAATTAAAAATCAAGAAATAATAAATCAAGAACAACAAAAACCTCCTTACAAATAATGTTGCGATAAGTGATCTTAACTCTCACCAAAAGCAAAAGCTTAGGAAAATGAAAACTTAACTAGAAATTTGAAACTGGCCATGAGCCAAAAGTGTCCAGATATGGCAATTTATAGAATCTAATATTCACTCTTAACTTTAGCATAAATCTTAACGTGGCAAAGTCGAAATTCTATTCCATAATAAGTAGATATGTATTATATACCGATATAGACAATGCCTCCGCAATATCAACTAAATAGTCACACTAATATTATAAAGGCGAAAGTTTGTGAGTGTGTGAGTGTGTATGTTTCTTACTTCTTCACGTCTAACCTGCTGGAGCGGTTTTAATTAAATTTGGTATGGGGTTAGCTGACACCCTGGATTAACACATAGGCTATAATATATAAAGTTTAACGCGGGTAACACCGCGGGGCACAGCTAGTTTTAATATAATTGCGTTTCTATTTTATGTGGTTCTTATGATCATCCTTACACTTGACGTTTTTAGTAGTGACGTTTTACTTATGGTATCAAATGATGAGTACAAACGTCACGTTTGGACCTGTCGCGTCGCCTAATTATGTGTCATCTCCACTAAGCTAAGCATGTTATGTCATTTGCAAATCTTACAAAGTTTTATTGCTCATTCATTTTAAAATAATTTGAATTGCTGCTTCTATAAAAATAATATAAATTAACGGAGACAAGCTGGACCCATGAAAGAGGTGACCAACTACGCTCCTGATGTCATCTTAAAATAATTAAAATTTAAATATACGCAGTCGCTGTGGTCGAAATGGGCCAGGAAAGACATCATCATCATAATAAGTGTCAATATACAAGTCCACTCGTTTTTTCAATATTATCTTTAGAACTAATATATAGCTTCTCTTGTACTACTTGATTCTGTCTGTCTATTCTGTCTTGTGTTTTAATTTATTCTGGATGATTTTTAGAATTAATTTTGATACTCGAGATGCAAGACGCAATGTTTGGTATACTTTACATTTAATTACTAATTAAATGGTTTTAAGGTCACGGAGAATCTTGGCTTTTATCATAATGATGTTAATATTTTCAAAAATGTAGTCTTTAACTGTGTCATCAGTTGTAGTTATTAGTTCTTTGAACATAGGGTCAGCTTACAGCATTTTAAATTGAAATTGTTTAAAAAAAAAAATGCAATTGTTGTAAAAAAATGTTTTATCGAATTCGGCTCTAATTATTTCAATTCTAATTATATCATATACTTAACTTAGAATTTCTAAATCATCTGAACTCAAACCTTAACCTTCATATAATTTTTCTATGTATCTTTTGTATCTTTCTATAATTCTTCTGCCGTCTATTAAGATGTTACGTTGCAGAAAAGTATGTAGACGCTACGTCAGTTGAAACACTTAAACCTACACATCATCGTTATCACTAAAATATTTATATTCATTAATAAGAAAACAAAACATACGTACGTACAATATTTACAAGTAAGCTCTGAAACATAATTTAAATTTTTCGAGTAGTGATGTAGAAGGACGAACGGACTAACTAAAGGACGACCTTTCAAGTCGAAAAGGTCATGAAGAAAGCACGTCATAAAATTGGCTATCACCTAATCTAATCCGGAGATGGATTACGGCGGCCATTTTACTCGATGGCTCCCAATATCTTTTGCAACTTATTCTAAATTAGGTGTATAAAATTTCTGTTTTTAGTTTGCGAACTAATAAAAGACGTCAATATGAGACACATATGGCAACATCAACGAAACATCGGATCATTTCTTCTTGTTCGCTTGTACCTAATTTTTGTCAACCTTTTATTGTTATTTTTTTATAATTCAACGGTAAATTGTAAACAACCAATTAACAACATTTACGACGGGCGGAAAATACTACTTACCTTAAACATTCCTGTTTATGTAAATCTTAGATCTACAAGAGAATTACACACGGCCTTTCTCCATTTTAAACTTATGTGTTATGTTTATTGTTCTCGAAGGAATAGTGCAATAATTTTATTTATTTATAATTAAAAACAATTATTTATAATAATTAATTATAATTAAAAACTGTTATTATTATAATTATCTTCATGCATGAAAGTTACTTTTGGTTCCCGAAGGCGACACTTTCCCCGACATTAATATCAATAATCAAATTACAACGAATGTTTCTAAATCAGCTAAATGGAACATAATATTAAATACTCTCCTAAACGATAACTAAATTTGTTATTTTTACATTTAACGTTTTAAATGTAAAAATAAAATGTAATTATAGTTAATTATACATTATTTATTTACATACTTTATGGAAACTTAATGACGTAAGCAAGTGTCAGGCAGGAAATCCGTAACAATATAATTACTATTAGAGGTTTTGGGATGTTCAGTGGTCAAGAAATCCACCTTATATATTAATTATAACTTTATATGTTTTTGGTCCCTGCCACAAGCCTCGATACAAAGGTTAAAATTAATTTTCTTTTTTCTTCCAACATTATTACAAGCGTCAATAAAAATTCTCTCAGGTAAATAGCTGTAAGGGACAGCTATCAAAGCGGTTCTATTATCGCGAACTCAACATAACAACTATGAAATTGTTATCTGTTTGTCAACTTATTTCTTGGAAATATCCTTTGCAGCAAATACGTTTGTCACAAAGTACTTAAAGTTAATATTTCAAGAAGCAATCATTTCCTTAGAGAATTCTTTATAAAACATTAGTACTTACTTAAACCAATCTCTTTGACCCTCCATTATTGCCAATAACTTGAATCAATATCCTTGGGTCTCGGTAGAGAAGCTAGTACGTATAATTATCATAATCTCGAAATAACCTTTACACCGTGAATTAATTCCCGAATTAATGGGAAGGTAATCTGTTTACAGTAGAAATTCAAACTCGTTGGTTTATTTACATAGAAACTGAGATACTGCGGTAGTAAGTTTAAGCGATTTCGGTGTTAAATTATCAACACTTTGAAGGTAATTAAACAATTTGCTGTTACACCGCTTAGTGTGTTCAAACAAAATGAGCTGCTAAGGAGTACTACTTCACGGAGACTTTCCTACCATGCATTTAACAGGCACAAATCATATTCAGATATAATAGTCCTGTGTGGAAATTTGAATCAAGCTTTTTAACCGACTTCAGAAGGCTCTCAATTCGATAATTTTGTGTGACTTCATCATTAAGGAGTCAGCACACATATCAAATCGGAAAGGGATCGTCACCATATCACCTTTCACCTCGCCGTCAAACAGGCGTCAACCTAACGTAAGCACGTAACCAAATCCGATCAGCAACTCCGATACAACAATTCTGCAACGGCTAGGTGACTGAAATAAAGGAATGTCAAAGAAGAAAGACCAAGACATATAGACATGTTCATGAATACAAAATGTACAATAGTTAATTTAAGTCCCTAGGATGACTTGTGTACATTAAAACTCAATTTTGTCTGTATATTTACCGCACTCGGTGAATATTGACTCTTGACCGTCGACATAATAATATTCTGCCAAAATATTCTTACACGGCCATCTGATCTCAAACTAAGCACTATTTACCATAGGCAACCATGTAACTGTATTAAATTTTGTGCAGGATTCGGTACCTATTACGTTTGGTTTCATCCCATTTCAATCTGATTTACTGACTAAATATCGCAGTATAGTGGCATCGCGTCGTTCTGGATCCAATCTAACTACACCAGCTATTTTGGATTGCAATCAAAGTTATATCCATGAATATCTGTTATTGACTGAGTTTCCATGGATACGGTAATTGATCAAAACCAAAGCCGTAGGTATTGCCATAGAGATAATTTGCAAGCAGGAGATGAAAACTGCAATACAGTTTTTGTGGAAATACTTGTTGGAGTTAGAGACTTAAGCTGACCTTCGTAACTTAAACAACAGTAAGACAACACAAATTATACTGCTTTACTATTCTTCCTTATATAATTACTAACTTTCGCCCTTCCTTCTTAATTAATTCCGCCGTCCTTTTTCTATTCATCGAATACAGTTTTTTTTGGGTTAATAATACCCTGCGTCCTTTTCTGTATCCCTAGTAATTTGTGTGAACAACAACAACATTTCATGATAATAAGTTAAGGCGTGACAGTGTAATAATAAAAATTATATTCACATTTAAAAATGTAAGGTAATGATGAACTAGCAATTCAAAACACTGATGTACAGAAAAAATGCAATAGATGTGTTTGTTAATCATACGGAAACTTATCGACATTAAGGAATAAACATTGAGGTGGCTGCTTATAATATCACTATCCTATATTTTCCCGAAAGATGTCTGTTGTGAGATATGATGAAGGATATCTTCCCATCGCGGCATAGAAGTTATCCTGGAAGAAACTACCAGAAAAAGTAGCGTCTCTCTGTAAACCATGACTATCATACTCCGTATATTTACAAATTGAAATATTTGAGTACGTCTATCTGTTGTCAAATAATGACTGCACGTGTGGCGCAGCGGCTAAGACAGTCGCTTCGCCTCTTCGTGTCGCGGGTTCAAGTCCCGCGCCGAATAGTCAACCGAATTGTACTATGTAAACTATACTATCCGATACATAGGTACACTATAATATAGGTTGACACTAACTTTTAGTTGCCTGGCCAGGCCAGGTTATTGACCCTGACTGCTTAGTCAGAGGTCGTGGGTTGTATGCCCAGCCAGGACAAATCTTTGTGTGATGAACACGATTATTTCTTCTGTCTGGGTGTAATTATTCTATTAATATGTATGAAATTATCAATTGTCTGGTTGCCCTAGTATAGGCACTGCCTAGCTTTGAAATCAGATGGCAGTGTGTTAGTTCTCCCAAGAAATTTATTTCTTATACAAGTCAAATCCTCCACTGCTACTTTAGATAACAAAATGTGCGTGTTACTATTTCCTCTTCCATCTTCTACTTCTTGATACACAGAAATAACCAAGTTGTTTGTTCACAGTGTTTTTCATATGCTTCCTTCCGTACCATGCGTTCGAGATGTGGTTCCACCTATCGCCGACAGCTCAAACCGACTACAATGATTGGACACACGCTCTGAGAATAATGGGATTCTGTCTCAGGTAAATATGAGAATTAATATGTGTACAGTCAACAAAAGTTATAGTGATGACACATGACAGGTCTGAGAAGGAGAATATACAGACGCCAGCACATCCAGCTACCCCAATCTGTCAAATTTCTTTTATAGATTTTCAACTTTTCTACATAAGCATAAGGTTCACTTTCAATTAGGGAAATTTGACAGATTGTTGTAGGTTGTTGTGCTGGCGCATATACTAGGTGTAACATAAATAGTTGTCGTAACTTAAGGAGCGGTATCTTACCATGACACTTGACGGGCCCATTGGTGTGGTCGGCAAACGCTTCCATTACACGCCGCGGTCTTGGGTCCAATTTCCACCCAGGAAAGATATTTGTGTGCATGAACATGTCTGTTTGTCCTGAGTCTGGGTGTGATTATCTATATAAGTATGTATTTACATAAGAGAAGTATTATAATAATATGTAGTAGGTATATCAGTTATATGGTTTCTATAGTAAAAGCTCTGCTTAGTTTGGGATCAGATGGCGGTGTGGAAATAATGTCCCAGGATAATACAAAAAATAAACTAAAATCATTAAACGATACCAGTTTGTCAAACAGGAAAAAAAAATTGGCGGAAAATAAGTCCATGAGCAGATCGATATTCTTGTATCGTGAGGCAATATTTTAATTTTTGTATGCTTCATGTTTATGAGTTACACGTTATTCAATTTCACAGGCAAATTAAGCTGCTTAACTTACGTCAACTACCTACTTATGTTACACCGTGAAGTAGCCGTACTAAAGTTGAGTTTTGCTGTCTCAATATTACGTCAGATTCTTAGTTTTTAGTATATTTTATAGATGGCTAGAACCTCTGCCTTTATTGTCCAACGAAGCAGTGAAAGGCGTACTGTTAATGTCAGAAAAATAACCCGTGAAAAAAATGAGTATTAGAATACGCAATCTTTGATATAAATCAATCATATCAGCTAAATGACGTCCTCTGCTGGATAAGAGCCTCCACAAAGTGCGGGATATGTCATAATAGCCACTCACTTCTATTGAAGCCCCCTAGGCAAATCTTTACGTCACGTTAAAGGGAAATATTCATATTTTATTTTATACAACTTAGTCAGCAATGCATTCAGAGCGCCTGATTGCAAGCGGTAGTATTGTACCATTTCCGACCCTTTAAAAACATTGCCACAACATTTTCACTTATCATTCCTTTTAATTTTTTTGTGAACCAATTTTGATAATATATTTGTGCCTTAGGTAGAGATCCATACAAATTTGGTTTCAATCAGTCTTCTAGAACAAAAGTTGAAGTCAATTTTATTACTACAAAACAGTAATATTTTTTTAGAATATTGATGAGTTACTATCAATAATATTAAATCCCTGGTCAATTAGTTTTCACTACGCTATCCCTCACCACCTATATATACCAACCAAGTAGAATAATAAGATTATTTTCCTGAAAATAATATTTTGTTATCTATTCATAAAAGGATCCTAAGAATAGTCTGCAAACAAGATTAAGTACTTGTCTACTTGAAGGGAGGTAAAACCTCAATCAATCATGGCCGGCAAACCACAGCTTTTATTGACTTGGTTACTGTATATTTAATTCTAAATATACAGAACAGTGAAAACTTGATAAATAAGGGTTAAGATTTGTATAGGATTTTAAGTCGCTACAGAGAGCAAGAAGTCGTCTCTCACTAGTGTTAATATATACAAACTTAGATATTATACCTACTATAATATCTAAGTTTGTAGTTTGTTGTTGTTTGGCTGACGGCATAGAATATCGCCACCCCATCTCATCCTGTGGGGGGCGTAGAAGTGGTCCCTCGGAATTAATATGATAAAGGAACTACCAGAGAATGGGCAGCAGCGTCTTTCTGTGTACTATGACTAACATACCGCGATCGCCAACCCCCCAACCAGTGGACGTTACGTTTAAGATTGGAAGGTCATTACATTTAATGTTTCGGTGCGTTAAGGTCTCATATCAAATTATAAAGACTACAAGAATACGGATTACGTTTAACGAAGTATACCTGGACTTTGTGAATAGTACAATCGGAAGGGGAAGACCGTCGAAAATTCTCTGACCAAAATATTAGCGATGTTTTCAAGAAAGACCAGTTCAGATGAGGAATACAATGAGAGTAAACGAAACAAAACACATGTGCAAGGATCCTGACTAATGGAAATCTGTTGTCTCTATCTACATTGTGTATATGGTATTCACTAGAATACTTAGTGTTCATAAGAGAAATGGTGCAAACATTAATAATTAAATATTCTGGTCTTTTTAGTATAATTTACAGCAAAATAACTAGCTAACTTACCCACGTGTTCGTTACGGCAAATTATTATTTGCCGGATTCAAGATGGATCAAAGAGGCCCTAATTGGTATTTCGGTCACTAGCTACTTGTAGAAGTAATTATTCCGAAAGTTGTCAAAATTAGTTAACTAACTCTGGATTACTTGCGTTGAGTGGTTGACATCGTACTAATTCGTTGATATTTTTTTTTTATTTTGCTTATTAATTTGATCTCGCCTGTGATAACTTAACATAGATATTCTAAATTGCACACCAAAGTTGGAGAGGAGATTTAAAATAAACGATATGACAAGGGGTTTCATCACAGTCAGCGATATTTACAACCTTAGGATCCACTATATTAAAAATGGTGAGAGTCCTCCCGATAAAATGTGACCAAAGTTGAGTAAGTTTGGTCACGTTTTACCTGAATAGTAGTGGTGCTTAAATAACGCTGTTGATATATTTGACTGCCCGTGTGGTGGCGTAGCGGCTAAGACAGTCGCCTTGCCGCTTCGTGTCCCGGGTTCGATTCCCGCGCCGGACAACTATATGTGTCGCAAATAAATATTTATGGTTTATGGTATGCTCTGAGTCTGGATGTAATTTGTGTCCGTCTATTATATGTTTGTAAAATACCCCGCGATACAGGAATTAGAATCCCTAAAAGGCATTGTCTTTTAAAAATAAAAAATAAATATTTGTCAACTATATTAGACAACCACTCAAATATTATAAAGCTTAATCCTAAGAACTTTTATCACTTAAATAATTAGAATTTTTGTAATTTGGCTACACGCAAATATTTTTATGTGTTACATGTTTGTTTTAGTATATCAATATACTTTCTATTTCACCCAGCTTCTTAAACTCGTGTGTCAACCCCGTGGCGCTATACTGCGTGAGTGGAGTCTTCAGGTCCCACTTCAACAGATACCTTTGCTGCCGCCGGGGGACGCTGCACCCGACCTGCTCCTCCAGATTATCCAGAACTGCTGTATGCGAGACATCATTCCGGAGCACGCACCGGCATCGGTGTAACAGGTTGGGTTAGCAACAGTTTTTTAATTAACCTTAGTATTAGTATTAGTATTGCTCACCCTGCTACTCACCATATTTTATGTTGCCTAGCATAGCGTAGTTTCATATCCAACTTTGACAATAATTTTGTTTAAGGTAATGTTTTTATCCGATTTGAAAAGAAAAGTTATCAATTTTCTCTTTGTCTCTCTTTACTTTGTTTTATTTAACTAGTTTTCAGTTTTTTAAATTGTGAATTATATTTATTTATTTATTTTATGAGGAAGACCGAAAGCATTTCTCAACAATATGTTTAATATGTTCAAAGGCAGTAGAACGCCATTAATTTCATTCTATTTATTCATGAACAATTTACATTGTGTGTGAATATTATATAAACATGAAAAAAAAAACAATACAAATTAAAAAAACAGTACAATAAATATAAAATTAGCAAATGAACATTAAACACACATAGACATATGATAAAAACTATTAGAATAATAATCGAAATAAAATTATTAAATTATATACTTACATAAATCGAAATTATTATAAACAATCAAAATAACGCCAATTTATTATATAATAATCATTATTAATTAATAATTTAAAAACTATTGACGCACCTTTGAAGATATTTAATAACTTATTGATATATAAATTGTCTATAAATGTTTACACGAGTCAAATCCTGACTAATTAAAAATTGTGTAGAATATATTAAAACTTATAGAATACGAACTATCTAAATAATTATTATGTCTTACCAAAAACCTTTGGCGAAAAAATTAAGTTATTATAATTCAGGATTTCTTTCGGTTTACTAATATGTTCCAATAAGATGACATGTAGAAAAGTTGAAGGTATCTATATATTTTTACTGTTTCTAGTTCATTAGTTACTTGTATTCGCAATGTGGTCATGTGGTTTCACCAACAATAAAGCTTCGGTCTTAACGTGTACTTGTATTCGCTCGTTAATTCCCTTATTTTTTGCGAATGCTTTACAAAGCCTACCTCATAGAGCCCGTATAAACGTTTTTTGTGTTTTTAATGACGCTTTCTATACGTTTCTAAGGGAGAAAACGCATAGAAAGCTTTGTTAAAAATATAGTTGTGGTCAGTGGGAAGTACGACTTGGTCTAAGATGCGTTTGCTTTTCGTCCACACATACATACGTGACACAAGTATGTCTAACCAAATATATACATTGCGATCGGCTGATAGTTCCAAATAAACGTTATCAAAAATAAAACCATATAGGATGCCGACCGTGGATGTGTCTTTTCGCCACACATGTATCAAATACAAACTTCACATGTAATAGTAATAGGATACCAAATTAAGTTTCAGTTTTGTGGCAGAAATGCACGTATTTCTGCCACAAAACTGAAACTTAATTTGGTATCCTATTACTATTACATGTGAAGTTTGTATTTGATACATGTGTGGCGAAAAGACACATCCACGGTCGGCCCGTGTATTTATTTCAGCTCGTGGTCTATGGAAGAGACAATATTAAAAGGTTGTCTATTGTAGCATTAGAACCGGGAACAAATGACTACGATTTAAAAAGCTTCTCTCTCGCAGATTGATATTTTCTTCCATACACTCGGTACAAAAGTAATGTAAACCTTTGCAATTACCCTTGTAAAAGTACTGTGTAATGGTATATATATAAAGAAGACTACGCTGAATACAAGAATCTTGTGATGTCATTTATTAACTTCACTGTCAACAACCTATACATACTATACGTTAATCTCTGAACGATGGGATCATTAAGTTTCTTGAAGAAGTTGTTCCTTTTTAACTTTAGCGCAATAATCCCTCTTCAATTCTAAATTACTATTACATACTATATGAAATCGAAATTGAAGTGTGTTAACTGTAGATTAATGCGAAATATCAGTTATAGATTTGATAGACAGACGTGCTGGCAGGATAATCGCTGACGAAAACCATTCAGGTTGCAAGCTGGTCGGTTTTCTATAGGCAGATTTGTCGAGCTCAGGGAGCTAAATGGATATGCAATTATTTTTAAAGTTATACTTCTTTTGGCGCGATGGAGAAAAATGATGAGAGTGAATTTTTACGATGCGCACGCACACCAACACCAAAAAATTTAACAGCATGAAGTTAGTTCTAGGTGGTATGAGAGTGAATTTTTACGATGCGCGCGCATCGTGAATAAAATAACAGCATGACGTTAGTTCTAGGTGGTATGAAAATTGATAACTATGTTCAAGTTGTATATTAAGAAGTATATAATATAACTATATATATATATATATATATATATATATACTATATATAACTTCTAACGCGTGTACATAAGTACACACAAGTTTTTTTTTGACTGCACGTGTGGTGCAGCGGCCTAGACAGTCGACTCACCTCTTCGTGTCGCGGGTTCGAGTCCCGCGCCGGACAACTATTTCTGTGACCCATAAATAGTTGTTCTGAGTCTGGATGTAACTTGTGTCCGTCTGTTATATGTTTGTAAAGTACCCCGCGACACAGGGATTAAATTCCCTAATGCGGGCGTTAGTGTTCAAAAAAAAAATATACTGATGCGATAAAACTGTTATGCGTGCATTCGAATGCACACAATTCGAATTATTTTCTATAAATTAGAATTTAGCTTTTAATATTCGAATTATGCTTTGGTAAGTATCATAGCATAATTCGAATGCACGCTTTATGCGATACACTGGAGATCTACATCATGCTGGTGTAACAAACTGAAGTGCGACAGTAGTTAAACGCTACGGCAGTGCGACAAACGACTGGTTGAATTATCTACTGATCTCTTCAGGAGTGAATCGATGACAGAACATGTCCAGTTCTTACGGAGTCGCAGTTGTAACCTAACCTACCTTTCTGGTAGCAAGTTATACTGGACGGGGTGGTAGTTCTAACCTTATCTAACCAGTAAATTAGATTAAGTTGTAAAAATGTCTATCTCCTTTAAAGATATAAGTACATATCGTTAAAGTTGGGCTATCAAGGTTACTAGGCAGTGCGACAAACGATTGGTCAAATTAAACACCAATATTTTTAAGAATGAATCCACAATAGAACCTTTCCAATTATCACGTGGTCGCAGTTGTAATCTAACCTACCTTTCTGGTAGCAAGTTATTTCGGACGGGTTGGCAGTTCTAACCTAACCTAACTAGTTAGGTTAGAATAGTTTCTAGCTCTATCTTCAACTATTTAAGTTTATATTGTTAAAGGTGGAGTTATTAAGGTTATCATATTTTCATATGATAACGAATACAAATATTAATTCTTCATGTCATACCAGCGCGAAATGAGTTCCAATGTATCGCACAGGCGCTATGCGTAAATTTTAACTATGGTGAGTCGCAGAAAAGTTTTGTCGTGTGCGTTAATCGCAAATCCATTTGTCGAGCTCACGTGGTGCTTTTGTTGAAATCGTTTATATAAAGTAAAAATATGTATTTTCAACCATAATAAATAACACATTCGTTATAATATTAAAAATCTGATAACCAAATACTACATAAGCTCTTGGAGCAATAAGGGATAGGTATATATGTAGGTAGGTATTTTTTTTATCGGGGCTAGTCCCTCCTTCTTATCCACTAATGCATCTCCTGTAAGCCAGGATCAATAGGGAGGTAAGTAGGTTGGCAGTTAGGATATGTATTTCGTATACAGATAGATTCCACGTAGGAACCGTTGTAATGTTTCTTAAAAAAACGTCACCCTAAAATAATAATAATACATTTAGGTACATTATTCACACACGGCCATCTGATCCCAAATTAAGCAGAGCTTGTACTATGGAAATCAGACATTTTTCGTTTATTTTAAAATGGATGGACACTTCAGATTGGTGTAAGTTTAGGAGAGTGTTCCTAATTTGACATTAATTGCCCTCCTTTTGGATCAACGCTGTACAGATGAATATATAATAGAGCTTTAAATGGCTTTTAAGTAGATACCAATTAAGTCAACGGCTTCTTATTTAGAGCTTTTAATTAGATGCGTACATTTAATATACTTAATTAACTTTAAACGTATTAGTAACAGTACGAAATTGGGGTAAACAGGTTACGAAGCGTGAATATAAATATTCTCTCTATATACTTACCAAGTGTTAAACCCTTTTGTCACGTCCATAAGTGGTGCAGGTACAGTTTCGCAAAGCAATAGATTTACCTTTTGATTACACATCTCCTTTAATATCACTGTATTTTTATATTATATAAAAATACAGTGATAGATAGCATTCACAATCGTTCGCTACTTATTAAGAATATACTTCAGAATATTCGTTTCTTTTTAAAATTAGTAGTTTACATTTATTTCAGCCCAACCCACAAAAAATAAATAGTCCTAAAAATAAAAGCCTCAATACATTATGGTCCAATAAATCCATTATTAAATATAACTCTCATACTAATATTATTTTCAAAATAAACCTATATATAGTATATAAAACGTTTATCTCAATCTTTGTCCTATTTCACTATTAAAAAGTGATGTGATGTTCTTTGTTGGAGAATATAAATAGTTTATATTTTTAACATACCCTTGCGAAAGCCGAAACTACATTTTTAATAGGTCACAAATTTAAATCCGGTGTTACTTGTCCAAACAATTTCCCAAGGTTAAAAACATTAATAAATAACCGTATTGGTATTATAGATACAAACATACCATGCAATATACAAATGATTTAAAACTTATATTTATTAAATTTACAATTTTTTCGTAGATTTCTTTATATTAGAAAAATATTTTCCAAGCAATAGATAATAATATATCTATCAATAATATATCATATTAAGAATGCAATCAAATCAAGCCGATGGTTAGGCTTTCACACAGCCCACACTGACATGTTCCATTATATAAGATTAATCAAAATGGAACGCCAAGATGTCGATACAACAATCTATATAGCTGATTGCATTAGTCTTTTGACAAGATTTGAGGGTAGTATTCACAAAAAGTCAAAGATTTGTTGGGACGGGTCGTATTAACGAGAAATATATATTGTGTCGTCACCAACTAGATGATTCAGGAATTCAACTCCATAGCTAAGCAGCTACATATGACCTTTACTTAGCCATATACAATATTTAGTTGGTCGTTAAAATATCAGTCGCCTAGAGATAACTTGCTGTTGGTGACGGCGGCGAACATCATCACCCTATCTCATGCCGTGAGGGGGCGTAGAAGTCAACCCGAGGAAATAGCTAGCAGAGGACGGGCAGAAGCTTCTTTCTGAGTACTTTACCCATCATACTGCTATCGCCAACCCGTCTGCCAAGCGTTATGGCAAATCCATCCATGATGATTTCTGAGGGTTTTTCCATCAGTGGACTTCTTATAGGTGTTATGATGAAGGAAATCGGCAATCAGCCATATAAGTAGTATATAGCTGATTACTTGATTAAGGTTTAATTGCACATGTTAACATTTTATGATTCTTCAATACAGGTGGAGCGGACTTAGGGATGAAGCGGTCTTCTTGTCTTCATATCGATTTTTTATCGGGCAAAATGTCTCTCCTCTCCTGTCCCTGTTCCCTTCAGCAGTTGTATGACACTTCAACCCCAGCAATCAGCGTTGCCCAATTTTCGGCAGATTAATTTCTATTGACGCGATAAGAAGAAGATCGGGCAAAAATATGAGTTTAAGCGCAATGTAAAATAAATATTGTAAACTGCCATTATAATTAAGGTAATGCATATTTCAGACGGTTTTTTTAACTAGCAACTTGAGTGATGAAAGGGAAAACGTACCACATGCAGGATCCATCTATGGACATTTATAAATAAACAAGTTATACAAGGATAAATACAAGTTGAAACCAAACCACCGAAACAACTTTATATATTATCACCGACCACAAGTCTATCAGTCACCGCAAATTGTAACCGTTCGCGAGTATGACGTGCCCTAACCATACATATGTAAATCACCAAGATGCCAAACATGGACGTCAAGTGTCTAAAATATTTTAAATTTAATAAATGATATTAAGTTTATTTTAAGCACTCTTCCTTTCCTCCCCAATAGAAGTAAAATTAAGGAAAATACCTTAAGGATATTAACATCCATCTTCTATTTCACCATTTTGGTTAATAATTACGTTGAAAGGTTAAAAAAGCCCATTCATCTATTGAGTGGATATAATTTACAGATTTAATTGGATGCCAGGCCACATTTGATTGGGTAATTCTATCAAATGCTTATGGCATTTATACGCCTTGAATTGCTATCTCCTTTATATCACCGGGCAAAAAAATACCCTTAAGTTTAACGGCTTACATGTTTATAATATATTATCGCGGGTTTTTACCTTCCCTTATCATCATGATCATTATTATGCGTTCTGCAGAGACCGCAGGCGGTTTCACTACCATACTGTTCACCTACTATTCATAATCAAGCCCAAACAATTTTGGATTGTTATCAAGAGGTGTTATTCTAATTTAAGACATGACTACAGTAAACAGCTTAGTTACGAAAACGTCACCCTAAACCATAAAACCGCGCGCCGCTAGGTGTTTAATAATATTATAAGCACAATAAACAGAGTTCTAGATATTCAAATTTATTCAAGAGAATAACATTCGGGTTACTTGGTGGATTACATAATTACCTACGAGATAAGACAAAACAGACATGATAACAATTGGAACTAAAATTATGACAAAAGTTATATAATTAGTATTATACACCTACATAGTTAAAAAACGCAGGTTAAATTCTAAAATTTAATAGAAGCAATTACGTATTTATATTGCTGATGTTCCAAATAACGTTTTGACTAATTACAACAGGGTCCTTAATGGGTTTATTTTTTTACTTTTTTATTTTTCAACTACATAATATAAGATAATAAATCACTTACGCTGGCGTAAGCTTTATTATGCAACATGAGCATAAATATACGAGAGGGTGAAAGAAAGAGCGGTTTTATACCTGATCTCAAATCACATTCCAATTTCATAAACATAAAGGACACGAATGCCGTAATACAGGTTAAGATAAGCATAGAAGAAAGGAATTAAATGGGGTAGCATTACTCTAGTAGTCGTAGAAGCAGAAATACTTTCGGCAATTCCATTTTCATACATTACCCAGTGATTTCATCATTATAAGCATGTCAGCCAAAAGACGTCCTATGCTAAAAGTCTTCTTCGAGAAAACTCCACAGTGGTCATTCCTGAAACAACCCGCATCCAGTCACTTCTCGCAACCCGGATGAGATCTTCTGTTCAACTTTTAGTTCGCTGCCACTTTAAGTTGGCAGTACTTCCAAGTAATGAGGAATCTGTCGGAAATTCCACTTTGTAATTATTGCTAACCGTATGCAACTAATGACTTTTAGTTGCTACGTTTCATATTGGACCAAATATAGTTTAAACTTGACTCAAACCACACATGATTCACTGTCACTTGTTATTGGTAATGGGTGACTTGGCAAAACTTGTCTTCTACGTTTGATTATAAATTAGTTTAGCGTTTACGTGAATCGGTTCGAAAAGAGCTAAAACCTGTTACTACAATGTAAAGAAGAGAAATAATTGACAGCCCTGACAGTCCCAAAGAAAGTATTTTTATAACTGATTTCGTTAACATATTTATTAATGATTCAGCATTTGAGATCTTCTGAAGTTTTGCTTATACTTCTGTTCACATTACACGCTAACGTACTGTTAATAGTATGGTATATACATACAGCATAGGGATAGAAGAAAGAAGAGAACAAATTTATAAAAAAATGCACAGACAACAAAAATATAAATAAACAATAAAAACAAAAACAAAATAAAAAGAAAGACACTTGTTATCCGTGCAAGACCGAAATACAGTGTTGTGTTGTTATGTATGTTATAATAATATTAATAGTGTAATGATAGTAATTGTAATGATAATAATAATGTAAAATTGACATGATACTAATTGTAATGTATGTGACTAACAAAACATTTTTTTTGACTTTTAAATGTGTACCCAAGCAACATTTGCACACCGAAATGGTAAAATATGGATAGGACATTAATGTTAAACTAACACCACTATGTACCCATATTTCGCAAATAAATTATTTGAATTTGAATAAAAAAAAAAAAAAAAAAAAAAAAAACAGCACCACACATACATCATCTCAGCATTTGCTAGAACATTTTATTGTTCTAGCGCTGGTAATTATTTTAATGCCGAGTAACTCTAGTTAGCCTGTTGTACTCAACGATTCGTTACCGAATGTTAGTATATTATATCTTTGGGGGGGGGGGGGGGGGGGGGCTACATATATCCAGCAGTAGACGTTTTTAGCTGACACGATTACGCTACCACTAGACCAATGATGCAGTCAAATTCTTTAGGATTTTCGATCACCTGTGCAACATAAAAACATATGCTATTATCATCCGATTATTTTCTAACCAATATAAAACAAATGAAGAGACAATGAAAAGCAGATTTATGTTTGCATTTAGAGAAAATAATATTCGTAGATATATTAGCCATAAAACGAAAGGAAACGTGCACAATGGTGTCGCAGTTCTACATCGTAGCATTGCCACTGACAGACAATGGTGCTTACACGGATTGTTCTCTATAATTTATGCCACATAATATACGCGGAAAAGCAGGATATATCCAGATATTCCCGCTTTTCCGCGTATCCAGTTTAAACCGTATGACATGACTTAATCCTTTAGCACGAAGCAAGCCAGAGTTATGTTAATGCATTCTTGGAATCTCACAATTTCATGTATTTATGTAATATAACACTTTAAGGAACGTAACATTTATCTGACTTAATCTTCATCGCGAAAAAGCTGCATTAGTTACGGTTCCGAATCAAAAACAGTTTTTTAAAGTTTATATTAAAATCGTTGTAACTTTAACCTGTGTTTAAAAAGTAGGAATCTTCGAAAATTAACTAAGATCAATGTTATTGTAGCGAGCGGTGGGTCAGGGATTGGAAAAACAACTAGTGGTTTCAAACGGAGCCTATATTGACGTTGATAGTGACAGTTGGTACAACATTATGATCACGGAACACACAAACTTTATCCTAGTATCATTACGCAGTATTTGTCACTGAGACTTACTGCGTAAGGATTCATCCGTGACGCACTTGCAGAGTCCCGACGACGTACACGGTACCCTTCTCACTTGGCATTGATTACTTTCACTGTGAAGTGTGGTCACTTTATTTCATATTTGTATCATTTCATCATTTTATATCATTCATGTCCATTTCATCTGCTATCCTTTCGTCTTCTGTTAAATAAATAAAATAAAAAAGGTTTTTATTCACGTAGACTTTAAAAAAGCGCTTGTAAATAGTCAGAACATGTTTGTAGTAATATAGTTGTATACATTATTATTTCTAGTAACATAGATATTTAGGTACACATTGTATGAAAACATTTATAAAATTTATTTTATTTATCATTGATATTTAGCTAGCTCGTATCAAGTTATTGTCAAGAGATTATGTTTAATTATCTAGTTTAAGTCTAATATTTTTACTACATATTGTAAATGGTGTCTATATTAAGGTATTATTATTATGACTTAGTAGTATAGTATAGTAGATTAGTTATAGTATATATAGATAACTAGTAGAATCTCTAAATGTTACAAAATCCACCAAAATCTCCAACTGGGGTTCGTACCGGAACGTAAAATTCGCCTCCGCGTCAGTATTAACGTTTCCCGATCTCTATCTATGAGAAAATGCGTCCGCCTAGCTAACTTTGATCGTTTAAAATAACCAATTTCAGATCTTAAAATCTGTCAGGCAATAATACACAAAAATTCATATCTTATATAATAATCATATACCCATTTTACCTCATCCTTAATTCGTTCCATTATTTAACCATTAAAAATACCAATACATAGCAGTTAGCGATTTTCTTACTACTGTTTCAGAAATAAAGCTCAATACGTAAGCGAGCTTACTGTCTATCAAACAGTGGTGCAAAAATTATTATAGTGATGTTTCTGGCAAGAAAATCTGCCTTCTGCCTTGAGTAAAGAGATAGATGTATTGTCTGAAAGTAAGATGAGCGAATAGAAGAATTACTGTATACATGTTATGCGTAAATGGCTAGTCTTCGGTAATATTGGCACGTGAAATTCAGTTAGGAGCATTATTATTACTATGTAATAATGTTATCAGTACAAATTCATCTATAGCCGAATGAATTACTAATATTTCAGCAACTGCATAAATTACTCGGAGTGGAAAACAAGCCCAAAATTGGTCATTACATTGCATTTGTATTGTACAATTAACAATGAAAGCTATTTATTACTTAAATTATCGTCAGCCTAGTCGGAATTTTGTGATAAATTTGTTAATATGATAATGAAATCGGAATAAAACAGTCATAATGAAAACTATTTATATTTTTTGTCACTTTAACTATTCTTTATAAAAATCAATTCGAACCAAATTTATATGAAACGTTTTGAAAGCATTATTTATCGAATAAGACTCAATTCTTAGCATTTTATGGATGCACCGTGCGGAAACCAGGTCCATCGCGTGGTAGCGGAGGGAACACTCAACAGAGTCTGAGACTTTCTACTCAGACGTAGGGCCGTGTGATGCATCAACGCTCATCTTCTCTGACTCTCAGTGTTCCCCCTCTTCCTAGTCAAATTTGGTATGATCCTAGTAATGCCGCTTTGGATACTCGTTCTAATATAGAATTTGCGGAAGTTCTTGATAATCCTAAGCCTTTTAATAGGTTGTAGAGGAATTTTGCTGGTATACCCCGCGCACCCACGTCCACGACATTTTAACCACAAAGCCGTTTCTGGTTAATTCATCCTCAACATCTGTTCGTAAAAAACGAAGCGAAATCGAGATACTTACATAAAAAGAAACAAATACATTTAATCAAATAAAAAAATATTTTCATGGACACGGTTAATACGTGTAAATTAAATGAAATATTGTTCACGACATTTAAAAATGAAAATACAATCCTGCACATTCATGTAACCAATAAGAGCCTTTCACAATCAGAATTTTCGAATATACTTTCTCTTCATGGGTCAAACGTATAATTTAAAAACCGTCAACATATTCTTCTGAAAGAAACATATTACATGCTCAATCTAATACTTACAATTTTGCTTTAAAGGTAAATAGAAGCATAATATCCAAATACGTTGTTATTAATATATTATATATATATTACCAAATCATTATTTGAACAGATGTTGTAAAGAGTAAGATTATATTTGATTATGTTTTTTAAAAGGAATTATAACAATCCAGTTCCAATCGGTTCAATAAAAGAAAAGTAGGGGTAGTTTTAATATTTTTTAAATAGTTACTATCTGCAAGTAAATTGTAGCATTTCGATTGAATATACAATCAGATTTAGATGTATCATTAAATAGGTTTTGCTTCTTTGCGTTTAATATGAAATCATCCATCAATTATTACTAAATTTTGAATCGTTCTCGCCAGGTATAAGAAATGTCAATAGTACCAAATATCAAAAATCTTCAAGCAGCACATAAGTTCATGGGATCACATATATTAACACCGCGTAAAATACAGTGGGACAAGGATCTTTATGAACGTGACTGACAATTGTGGGAGGGCGACACTATGTCGGCAAGGGTTGCTTTTAAGAACATTTTCCTAATATTATGCGAAAATTTTTAAATGCCAATAGATTGTATCCATTGTATTTTTATATCAATTGTATAACTTTGACGGGCTAGTTAGCGTAGTTGGTGTTTTTTATTCCCACTCAGGACAGATCTTTGTATCCATGAACATGTCTGATTGTCCTGTTTCTGGGTGTTTATCTATATAAGTATGTATTTACAAAAGTAGTATATCAGCTATCTGATTTCCATCGTACAAGCTTTACTTAGTTTGGGATAGGATGGCCGTGTCAGGAATATCTAACTTTAAAAGTTTATTGAATACTCCATATATTATCCTCCATATATATTGGTAGCACCAGGGTAGAAAACAGCCATTTTATCTGTACAAATTAATTTATTTGTAAATTAATATTTCATTCACATTACTTAACACTACATTAATTTAAAACATCAAACGAAAAATTAATACACGGGTGCGACTTTGAAATCAAGCATGGTAACCTTTACGTATAGCGGCGGCAACTCTCTCGTTAACTTTTTCAAATGGAAGTATCGGGCCTACATTGTATTTTTCTTTAATGAAAAACCCTCCTTAACCTTTAGGACTATTTCCCTGACACTACTTTCTATCACTTTTAGCAAATTGCTAGTGTTTTAAACCAAATAATACAGTAAAAAACTTAGAAACAACAATCGGCAAAGGAAGCTGTGGCAGAACTGTCAAAGAGACACTTTGAAAGATGGCTACGTCAGTTCCACTTTCAGCCTCGTTCATAAATATCCTTGTCGCACTATACATAATTTTCTTTTTGTTTGTGGTTTGATTTTTCAGAATCACAATTTTACAGTCTTTACTATAATTTATAATTTGGAAGTGTCTAATTTAAATTGTGTCATCAGTGACCATTGCTTAAAAATATGTTGATGATTTTTTATTGTTTATTGTGTGGTTGTACTCAATAGATAAATCGATATATTAACAAAATACTGTCGAATTGATAACCTCCTTCGTATGAAGTCAGTAAGTTATAAATTTAATACTCTGACTGTGAAATTCATAATTTAAAAAATATCATGGGTCGTGCCATTGTCCGTGAATCTCTGAATTACAGACACATTTTCAACAAAGGAAGAAGCTTATGTAAAAGACAGCATTAAATAAAACATCATACTTCGTAACAAACCGTATTAAAATGAACATAATTGAAATGTTATCTATTAAATATGTATCATTCATAATCATCATTATATCAGCCGAAAGATGCCCACTGCTGGACAAAGAAATCCCCCAAAGATTCAATCATTCAGATCCTGAAGTGCCAGTCTTGCGCTATCTGTTTCCAGCGACTTCCAGCGACCCTCACAAGATCATCGGTCCATCTTGTAGGGGGGCTGCTCACTTTGCGTCTTCCGGTTCGTGGTCACCACTCGCGAACCTTTCTGTCCCAGCGGCCGTCGGCTCTACAAGCTATGTACCCTGCCCACTACCACTTCATCTTGGCAATTTTTCGGGCTATGTCAGTTACATTGGTTTGCCTGCAGTATCAGTAATAATAAGTTTAAGAAATGTACCTTCCTATTTTTTAAACCCAGCCAAATGTGACTTGGGCTACACTCAGTTTAAGTTTCATGCTTATTACAACGACTTGTAAGCGCTGATCTACTTACAATCATTAGTATTATTTTATATTATAGGAAAGTTAAAAAAAATGTCTTACTGTTTGATGGCCTCACAAAAAAAAATGTAAATAAAAATGTATGTTAATACATTTATTTTTCAAAATTACAACTTGCTATCTCGAACAATGTTTATCTTTGTGTCTGGACGGACTTATCTATGTTTTTTAATTTTATCGTGATTTATTAAATAATGCTTTTGAGATCCGAACCTTGCCGAAAATATATTGGGATCATTTTATTTAATTTCACTTTGTTTTTCGCATGTGTGTGTTTTATTTTATTTTATTCATTATTCTTGGATACTAAAGGCATTCAGCTCACCACCTCCTCAAACTTTGTCGAAATTTCCAATTATCTGCAAGATTAATGACACGTCTAAAACTTCTACAGTGTTTGTTTTATCAACTTTTGCAGGAACCCGACAGAAAGCGTTGTGATATCAAACTACGACTACGGAAGTACTAAGAAGAAAAGCAACATCATATCGAGGAACAGTAGCGACGTAACTGTCACCATCATGAGCATCAGAGACACCAACGACTTCCTTATCACTGATGTGGACGACAAATGCATCAATAGATAGGTACATAGAATAGGCCATCGATATAAAAGACAATGAGTATTCGTGAATGTTTGTAATGTTTTATATTTAAGCTAGTAGTTCAAACTTATTTAATACGAACTACAATTTGAGTTTTGAGAACGTATAAATGTAACATATAGGTAACTATATATTTGTCGTTAATAGTAAGCATAGAAGGAGATCAGTTGTTCACCGAACAATAGAAGCTAACGGGGGCTCACGCCGTCGAATAAATAAGACTACAAATTAACTTATCAAACCGTTTGGTATCCCATTTGGTTTCGAACCTCGGCTCTGCTCGTCATTAGAGCCGAGCAAACGTTCAAACCCAAATGGCACATATCCCCATTTGGGTCATGAGAGGTTTTCGGGAAGCTTTGTGCAACTTGCTCTACTTTTAGACGCGAAGACACTCGTCGTACTCAGTATGTGCGGGAACAAAACTTATCGATTGAACTTCTCAAACGTTTTTTGAACTTAAGTAGTGTTTAATCAGCATCTTTTTTTTAATCGGCTCCATTTGAATAGAATTGAAAATTTGAAGAGTTGTGTTTACTGTGTACCATACAGGGTCTAAATTGGCATAATTTAGAATCACTAATTACTTTGGTGGATATTTCAAATTTGTGAGATATCGATTATAACTGTCACGTAGTTTTTATGATGTAATTTATTTCCAAAGATTTCCACAATTTTTCAGTAATAAATTTAATTTATTCCAATTTGTGCACGTATCAATTCTTATTGTTTGTCACAGACGTTATTCTGTTAAGTTGTTAAATTTATCAGTCGCCAGTGACGTATTATAAAGCTCATAGTAAGCTTGAGATTGAATCTAGAGCTTTGTAGCTTGAAATTATTTTTTCTCCCGTGTATTTTGTATCTAATATAGGTCGTAAATTGTACAGAGTACGAAAGATAAATGAGATTCTTTGCATTTAGTAAAAATGTAAGGTAGTTTAGTATATTTTTATAATGGAAGAGTCATGTGTCAGAATGATTAGTAGAAATAGTTAAATTGAATTTGACTATTGTAAATTGAATGTTATTTAAAAGAAAAATGTTAATCTATATGTACAATGTATTAGTTCTATTTAATGTATTGGTAAAATGTAGAATAAAGCATTATTTTACCGTATGAATGTTGAAAGTGCTACATGCGTCTTTTATTGCACGCCGTTTTTATGACTCTGAATAATTTATATACGTATCTTAACTACAGATCATATGGAACTCGCTAGAAATAATACAGAACCCTAGGAATAAGATTATTTATTTTAATTTAAATTTTATATGTCTTAGCTTTTTAATATTCGCAGCTAGCTGCAACACGTGTGTGAATCGAGATGCAGAGCTAGGAAGATTAAAGAAAGGGCGTGCAATATTAGGAAAATCATAATATTATTATTATTTTATTTTATTTATATTCATAAGTTTCCTGCTTAGCACTATTTTCAAGAACTCATTACTAGCACATTTAGTGTTAATATTAATATAGTAATATTACTTAGAAGATATCTAAATAATAACCTAGGCCTAAGTTTGGTTTAGAATTACGGCTTTAACTTTTTTCATTCATTAATACCAAATATAGAGAATATCTATTTTTTTCCTCTATTTGTTCCGAAAGACTTCTTATTTTTTACATATTTATTAAATAAAAAAGAAACTTTTGTACAGGTTTTCTGAGGATGGCAAAATCAGAAGGCAAAATTGTTCTGTTGATTGATTGAACAATTAACTGTAAATATTAGGTGCAATTTTTCAAGTATTCGAAGTAAAAATATAGTTTGTTTAGTGAATTTTATATATTTAATCTAACATTTTATTGTTTCGATATTTTTTATAATTTTTATAAATCTATACTCGGTTATCTAGTCATTATTTAATTAATTCATTATTTTGTTTTCAGTCGACTATTGTATGGTTTACAAGTCACTACGTAAACGTACGTATAGAAGGAAAATATATATTTATTCTTTAAATGCAATATTAGATCAGTATTCATTCATTAAAGAAAACATGTTCCTGATACGTTTAAGCTGAATTTATTTCCAATATAGTGGACACGCAACATTTAGTGCTGTTCCATTTTTAAGTATAAAAAAACCGGCCAAGTGCGAGTCGGACTCGCGCACAAAGTATTCCGTTATATTATAGATATTCCATTATCTATAAAAACGAGCAAGAAATTCACGTTTGTTGTATGGGAGCCCCCTTAAATATTTAATTTAGTTTTTTAGTATTTGTTGTTATAGCGGCAGAAGAAATACATCATCTGTGAAAATTTCAACTGTCTATGACGGTTTATGAGATACATACAGATAGACATACAGACAGACAGCGAAGTCTTTGTAATAGGTTCCCGTTTTACCCTTTGGGCACGGAACCCTAAAAAATATTTACTAGAATAACATTTCTGTTTCTATTAATTTCCGCCATTCAAATTACCGCAGATTTTTTGACTATAATGGTATCGTCAAAAAATCTGCGGTAATTTGCGGTGTCAGACCTGAAACTTAACACATAATAATATATAACATTTTTAAAGACTTTTCTAAATTAATACGGCTGCCAAATTATATTCTACCATACAAGATTTGGTAGATGGATCTCCACATAATTAAGACGCCTACTTTAGTTAAGTGTAAAATCGTCTCAATAAACGCTAATATTGTCAGCGTGCATGCCAAAACCCGGGATCTTTCAGAGAACCGAAAAACAATAACGATAACTGTTATAAAGATCAATATTTATGTACTACATAATGGTAATCAACTAAACCTTAATTAACTAACCTTTATTCATTAAAGCATTAAAATTACAGTAAATAGTATGTCACTCATTTTGTTTAATTAAAAGTGGACAATGAAGTTTTTTTATTTGATGTGTCTATCTGTATACGTGTCTGTGGCACCGTTGGACCCAATAGAAGAGAACCATTTCAATGCTTCTTTTTGTATCTAGAGACTAGTTTAATCGAGCTGGTTTATAGAGTAACTTTAGAGTAGCACTTTACGTGGAAAATGGCACGATTTTTCTCCTACGTTTTTGGTCTTATACACTTCTAGTTTGAGTTTTCTGTTTTGCCTTTTTTACTTGTACGGGTTTTGGTCAGATATCTCTCAATTGTAAATGATACGATATTAGGTTTAATAGACCAACAATTACCTTTAGATTAACGGTTAATATTATATTATATAAAGATATAATAAATTCATTTGATGTATTGTTGTATAATAAATGTTATGTGTAAGTAAACTAGAGAATTTATGAAAATATGATATATTCCAAAGATTTGTACCGATGTGAGGATATAAGTGTTACAGCTCATGTAAGTTTTCTTTCCAAATAAATAGACGTCTGCATATGTGCTTGTTTTATTTATCGTCCTGCCTGATCAAAACCATCGTAGCATGTGCGACTGCAGATAATGAGGCACTGGATTAAACCAAAAGGTGGTATGTAGATATGACTATCAAAAACGTTCTCAATTTCAGCCTGGAGTTTGAGTTGGCGATGTTATACCTTCGTGCCTCCGAGAGCTCGTTATACTCCTCTTTCCGGTCGTGTAGCCTAGGCGTCCCATCGGATCACGAGAGTGATGGAATAGAAAGTGCTCCTGTGTTTGCGCACGCACTTGAGCACTATAACATGTCCCGCGCAGATGGCTAATCTCAGTTGAGACTGGCCGCCGTGGCCGAAATTCGGCTAGGAGGAGATTATTATTATTATATACTCTCGGTTCGGTGCTGTACCTAACCACTTTCTCTGTAAAACAAAGTATACTTACTTAGTATACTTTGTTTTACAGAGAAAGTATACTTACCTAGTATACTTTGTTTTACAGAAAACATGAATACTAACACCTCAAACTAAACTCAAATAGTATACTAGAATCTATAGATAACCAATCTAGCTGCATGTGTGGCGCAGCGGTTAAGACAGTCGCCTCGCCACTTCGTGTCTCGGGTTCGATTCCTGCACAAGACAACTATTTGCGTGACCCACAAGTAGTGTTTGCCTAATGCAGGTGTTGTGTTTAAAAATATAATAATTTACGGTCACTTTCTCAAGTGTGAAGTTAAAATAGGATTTGTCATGGAAACAAAGTGAAAACGGTTTGGATACGAAATTTTAGATAATAATATATTCGATGTCTATCATAAAAACAAATTCAATTCAATTTTTGTTTTTATGTAATAACGACGCTCGCGTTAAGGTAATAAAACACAGTATCTCGGGACACTTTACAAACTTGCTATTCACAAACTCAAAGTACAACCAGGGGCTCTACCGGCTAAGTCGCCGCACATCGATTTCTTAAATGACGTTCAAATAAATAAATGTTTAAAATGACTTAATCAATCGTTAAATCGGCTTCCATGAGGACATGTGACGTCATAAATGGTCCGGAAACGATTGTCAACGTTGAAGCCGATTTAACGATTGATTAAGTCATTTTTAACCTTTATTTATTTGAACGCCATTTAAGAAATCGATGTTCGGCGACTTAGCCGGTAGAGCCCCAGACTCGAAACAAAAGTAATTATATTTGTCCAGTCCGCGGATGAAACACGTAGGTGCCAATATCTTTTTATATAGTATAGAAAAGCAAACAAGCATGCGGGTCACCTGAGATGTTCAAATCAGCGTTACACGTGCAGACAAATTTTAAAAATACAATGACATTGATTTCCCATGCGGAAGTGGCAGAAGGCAGGGTATATAGCTCGTAGAATCGACTGCCGCTGGGGCAGAGTGTTTGTTGAGTGGTGACTTTGAAGACGCAGGGTGGGGAAACTCCTTACACGATGATGGGTCGATGTTCTTGTGAGGGTAGCTGGAAGCCACTGGATGCGGGTAGAGCAAGACCGGTAATGGTGAAGATCTTTGAGCGAGGCCTTTGTCCAGTAGTGGGTGTGTTTCGACTGATATGAAAATGATTATTACAATTTTAAATATGAATTATTTACATTTATGCCTACATTTACAATTGTAAATAATCCATGTTTAAAGTTGGAATGATTTAATTTATTTCTACGTATGAAATAACTGGATATGCTGCACCCAATTAATATCGTGATTACTTACATAACTGTTGGTGGTTTCATTAGATTTTAATTAATGTTCGATTATTATTATAGGAGCTTTAGCTACTGTAAAAATAATTGGATATCTATTATTCAAAGTATAAAATTATAGCAAACCGAGTAGATACTCGGTTTGCTATCATTTTTGATTGGCCTCCACAGTCACCAGACTTAAAGCAATAAAAAAGCGAGTGACCCTTAGAACCTATGAGTAATCCTATTACAAGTGAAGTCTATGCCAATAACCTGAGGTATTTATTTATATTATTTAAGTGAATAACTAGACTAAACAGATGTTTAGTCTAGTTATTCGCTTAAGTAATATAAATAAATGGCCTCCACAGTCACCAGACTTAAAGCAATAAAAAAGCGAGTGACCCTTAGAACCTATGAGTAATCCTTTTACAAGCGAAGTCTTTGCTAATAACCTGAAGTATTTATTTATATTACTTAAGCGAATAACTAGACTAAACAGATGTTTATTCTAGTTATTCGCTTATATAATTCGCTTAAATAATATAAATAAATACCTCAGGTTATTGGCATAGACTTCGCTTGTAATTCTTATTGCTTTAAGTCTGGTGACTGTGGAGGCCAATCAAAAATTTGAGGATCATGGTCCCGAAGAGCAGCCGACACCAGCCGTGTCGTATAGGAAGGAGCATTAATAAATAAAAAAAAATAAAAACGGCTTTTATTCCCATAGACTTTAAAAAGCTCTTATAAATAGTTGGAACATGAATGGTATTACAAATCAACTACATATATTTAATTCTAGGTACAAATAGATTATAAGATCCTGACTTATAATTGATGAAATATCATCATCATCATCATATCAGCTGAAAGACGTCCACTGCTCGACAAAGGCCTCCCCCAAAGATCTCCACAATTGCCGGTCTTGCGCTATTCGCATCCAGCAGTTTCCAGCGACCCGCTCAAGATCATCGGTCCACCTTGAAGGGGAGCTGCCTGATGAAATATAATATTATTTAAATTAAGATATATTAAGGTATCCCTAGACTCTGTCGATGCATGATGATATATTTTACACACACCCGTAAGCACTATAATGTGCCTGTTGAGCGTGTTCACCATCTGTGAGGTTGAGTGTGAAATTAGATTAGAAGCACTATAAAACCAACAAAAATCAGTGTTAACTCTTATTTTCACCTTGGTTGGCTGCCGTAGTTTTACCTAGTACGTTAAATAAAAAAAAAAATACAGAAGTAACAGAGTAGCGTTATCAATTACAAAACACAATTATGAAAGTAGCAATATGGTTATCAATCAAATAATAATTCTGACACAAGGGCGCATAGTAACACTAAAGTACGCGAATCAATCAATCCAGCAGATCTGCAACACATAACTTTATCGACTATTGTTTTAACTACTTATAGCAACTCATTATCATAATATGTCGCCTCATCACGAAAGCGGAGGTTTGGCGAACGTATTGGCAAATCTTGGAACTGAAGAAAAATCCTTGAAGAAATTGAAAGTATTGTCCATATTTGTCATCTCTTGGACGAACACCTCACGACTACCAATCATTTCTTGGTCACGTTAGTGTTTCAAAAATTTCGTTGGGCAACGACTCGACCACACTCGTTATTTTTCAGACATCACAGATAATAATGTGATCTCTGAAAAATAACGAGTGTGGTCGAGTCGTTGCCCAACGAAATTTTTGAAACACTAATGCAAGGTAACACGCGTATGATTTAAAACTGGCCCGTTGATCTAGCGCCAGCATTTTCGACCACAGATATTAAGGTCTTAGGCTCACGCCCCGGATCGAGCTAATAGATTCAAAAATTGATATTGTGATACTTCTGCTACAAAAAAGCCGTCATACGCCAGAGCTGAAATTCAACCAAAACACAGGGAAAACAAACAAACTATACACAATTTAAAACAAAACCAAATACCCAATAAATTTTTTAAAGCTTTTTTCTTACGTGACGATTTCTGCAATTTAACTCATACTACTAGCCGCGTTAAGGCACTACATTTAAAAAATCGATCATAAATCATGGCGTCTTCCCCGTTCCACAAGTACTTCTGCCAATCCACTTGCCGCAATTCTACTGTGTGCCCATACAAATTCAAGGTTCAAACATGAAAACTTACCGTGATCCGTGAAATTCACGCCATGCTGATTCCGCACCGAAACCCGCACGCTCGCTGTGTGCAATTAACAGTGGCTTAAGCGGTGTCATTCTGCGGGATTTGGCAATCTTAATATACCGTACTGGACATACTCTCTTATCTCAAACCCCCAGGATACAGAGACATTCAGAGCCAGATAATATCTCCTACAACTCTAATTACAAAAGTTAACGTAACATAAATATTTGAGTATTGAGAAAGAGTACCAATTAAATCAAAACTTAATAATATTAAAACCGTGGAATCCCGGGGTATGTTCATGTTAACATTTCCATTTGAGGTCCTTCACCCTAAACAGCTCCGTCACCCACTGATAATCAGTAACATTTTTTGGAACAAATTTCAAGGTAAACGATAGACTGTAAACTGATTTATCCATTCATTGCTTAGCTGTCCTAGTTTACAAATCCACATTTCACAGATACTAAGCTAATGAGAACCCTCACTGAATAGGAAATTAAATGCAGGCGATCTCTGAGGGATAGAGCGAAATTGCGTTGTTTTGCAAAGGAGCGGTGAAACAGTTTAATTTCATTCCCGTACTACAGGGAACTTGAATACTACTTAGATAACTTTAATATAAACAGTTCTGTGTTCTGCTTTCAAGTATCACAAATTTTATCTTAGTTATGATTGTCTACGATAGTTGGAGATCCATAATTCAGGTTAATTTTGTAGATTTGTCAAATTATTTTAAAATATCAAAGTTAAATATGAACAGAAATCGCATCCACCATACACATGGCCGTGAATAGAATGAATACACAATTGAGACCCGAATTAAATCGGATCATACGCAGTAGGTACAGACTATATATCTTCCATGTGTGCGATTGCCATAACAATTTTACACTAAAATATTACTATTTAAATGCTGTGGATGTCTGTAAATGTTGCACCACAAGAAATATATATAAATATACTACTACCACTACTAATTTTACTGACTAATCCAAAAAACACTTATACAGTATATTAATATAGACCGTAAGCCTTAGCTGGTCACTACAAACAAAAAAATAAAATTGTCACCACAAAAGGTCACACAAAGGCATCTGTACGTACGCACGGCTACATATCAAGCTATACATTTCCAATATAAACTGACCTGTCATTGTATACAAATCCTATACAATGCGAGATCAGCTTATACTGGAAATGTATAGCTTGATGTGTAGCCTTGAGTACCTATTCCGAACAACATGTTTCAAGGAAATATGGACAAATGCCCTTGATCCCTGTATAAGTCAATATTTAAATTGTGTCTGTGTAATTGTATGCAGATCCTATTTCTTATATTAAAAGTACAGTGCAAACTGTGTATAACAATAAACTAAATCCCAATAATGTAGAAGTGAGAATAATTTGGTTGATTTACCTTAAAACCCATAAAATATTTTTTATTTCTTTATAGCGCCATTCAGCCATTCTTTATTATAAAGTAATGTGCTCATATTTAGGTGTAGTACATAATTATATATTTATATCATTATTAATGTATATGTTATCTTATCAGGTTATAAATGACTGGCTGACGAAACCTTTGAGAGTCGAAGCTTCTGAGCTAGTAACCAGCCTCTTTACTTTTATTATTGTTAATTGCACTTACATCATCACGCTTGGATTACTTGGAAATTGTAGTCTTAAAGTAATAACACATTAGGTACCTATGACCTAGTCTCAAATGAAACACGTCGTTATCTTTTGTATTAAAAGTCGTAAACCAAGTTCAAATTATTACTAGGACACAAAAATATTAGCGTTATGCGCTGACGAAGAAGTTTGTATGGTGTGAACACTGCACATGCACACATGGATGCAATTGGAAAAGAAAGAAACAGTTCCGCTTGTAACACAGGAGACATTTCCTTGGTTTTTATGATATATAATATATAAGAAAAGTTTTATCAAAAATTTTTTAAATGTTATAATTTGCTTGGGCAAAAGTTTGATACATTCTGTCCGTCGTTTTACAATTTTTTTATATCAGAGGGCGGCAAACGAGCAAGTGGATCACTTGATGGTAAGTGATCACCGCCGCCCATGGTCACCAGAGGAGACGCGGGTGCGTTGCTGGCTAATGTTATTATTAAGGAATGTCTCCTGTAAAGTGGAGGTACTGTGACGACCTTCTTGGTTGCACACCTTCGTTCGTCCAAACGTTTTAATAAGAATTAAAATTAAAAAGAAAAATAATAGTAATTAAAAAGAAATCGTTTGAAAATATTTCTAACCAAAACAAAATTCTTTTCTAACAGTCAGTCTACGAGAGAACTCTGTAGGGTAGTGAGCCCTGTGACCTGTTATAGTAAAAGTGAAGAAAATATATAACCAATTACCCAAACTTGAGTATATCATTTTCAATATTAAATTAAATTAAATTTAATCTTTATTTCAGACATATAATATGCACAATGACAGATATAGTCCATAATTTAACTTGGTTAGTAAAAGTTGTTAGTAGTACACAGAAATAAATACGAAAAAAAGTGTTAGTAATATGTTAGTAAATAAAACAGATTAACACTATTACTATATTCTATTTCTGTGCAGGTGTACACCCGCCCAGTACACGATAAAAGGGCTGTCAATCTTGCACGCTAACATTCCCAGGACAGCATTGGTGCTACCACGGACTCTACTCATCATTGATGCAGTTCTTTTCCTTATAATGGAAAAGAAGTCATCAATAGATGCATCCGCAAACATTTCGGAAGCACTGCAGTACCGTGGCTTCCTCAATACTGCCCTCAGAGCGTCGTTGTACTGAACACGCAGAGCATTGTAAGTCCGCCGCGTAAAGTTGATCCACAGACTGCACGTGTAAAAAGACTGACAGAAGGCTCTGAAAAGTAACAGTTTTACATCTGTAGTACAGCGTGCGAATCTGCGGGCCAGCATATTGCAGCGGACTGCCAACGCCCTCCTTTCCCTTTCTATGTCCTCATCGTCGTGCAGCCGGTCTGTCAGCATGTGACCCAAATATTTTACTTTGGACACCCTAACGAGTGCCGACCCATCGATCTTAATTGGCGGCACGTTAGAGGGAGCCTTGTTTCCTGCTTTGTATATCATGATAACACTCTTACTAGTATTATATTTGAGTCCATGCGACAGGGCATAAGCTTCACAAATACCCAGAAGCCTCCTAAGCCCACTAACTGATGGACTCAATAAAACCATGTCATCTGCGTAATTAATATTATTAATCATTTTACCATCTATTGAGCAACCGACCTTGACTCTACTGAGCCCACCAATCAGCTGGTTTACAAATAAATTAAACAGACTCGGGGAAGTTAATCCGCCTTGCCTCACACCGCATTTCAAAAGATATTCTTGACTATGCGTGTTAACCCACTTGACAGCGTTCTTTTGATTACTATACCAGTATCTGAGGAGTGATACCCACTCCCTCGGCACAGTAGTCTCTTCAAGCAGTTTATGCCAAAGAATATCATAAGACACCCGGTCGAAGGCCCTTGAGAGATCAAGAAAACACGCATATATAGGTGTTTTCCTGTCGGTATAATACCTAACTGTTTGTTTTAGACACATGACTGCCATTTCCGTTGACAGATTAGGTCTGAAGCCAAACTGCAAGTCATGTATTTGAAGGTGTTCGTTCAACTGCATGTTCATGAGACTGTCAAGAACCTTCGCCATGGTTGTTGCCAATGATATCGGCCGAAAAATTAAAAAGATCCCGAAGACGTCTGGAGTAGCAGAACGTTATAGTACCTACTTCCCCAGTCGGGCTGTTTTTTGAGCGGATGAACGCTGTGTCCTACCTCTCTTAAATTGAAAGTTGAGTAATGGTTATATAAATTTCATCTAAAGAACATTGTTGTAAAAACATGGTAGATAACTTAATTTGGTTTCACGGTTTAATTTAATTTCAGGAATAGAGTAGAAGGCTTCATTGGAAGGACAGTGACATCTTTAGGCTTGTACATTATTTGTTTATTTATGGTAATTGAATCTCTACTGTTTTTTATTATTATTTATTTTTATTAATCTTTCAAGTTGATTTTCCCTTTGTTTTTAATAGATGTGTAATAAATGTTTAATATGTTTCAGTTAAAATGTAATTTAGATTGCTTAACGTATTTTTTATATTTTGTTTCAGTTTATTTCTGTCGCAATTTGGAAAACTAGTATAAAGATTATTTGAGTATTTCGCAAACTTAAGTTTCCCATACTCAAATAATATTTCTTTTGTAAATACATACTTATATAGATAATTACACCCAGACTCAGGACAAACAGACATGTTCATACACACAATTATCTGTTCTGGGTGGGAATCGAACCCACGACCTCCGGCGTGAAAAGCAAGGATTTGCCAACCACGCCAACAGGCCTGTCAAAGTAGTAAACGATGATTATATATTTATAATATAGTGAACGATGTTACGATGAGAAGATTAAGTAAGTGCCTTGATTATATGATATTAATATTGTTACACTTTACCTGTACACAAAGAATTCTAATAAAGGGAAACGATCGCTCAAATGGCTAAAGTTTGCGGCTAAGACTCAAAGTGAAGATCTTGACCGTAATTTCGGAGCCCAAAATTAAATCCAGTGTCGTTTTATGCTCTGATTTTGTTCAAAGTTCATAGACAGGTTTAATATAGGACCAAGTAAATTTTATCGATATTTTTATATCTTATCGATATATTTTTTCTGGCAAACGGAGCGTAATATAAAGTATTATTTTATTGAGTGTTTTCTACTTTAGAAGTCTGCGCGTTTGGTTCAATACCTATATAAGTAACTTCCATCTCGTGTTTGTAGTTGCGACCAATTTTTTGACATGACCTTTTTCAGTTAGCCTAAGTGACTATTACTACTTTACCTGGTGGTAGTGGTTAGCGTGAGCTTAAGTCGTATAGCATAAAGACTACCAGCTCAGTAACCGCGTCGGAGGGCACCCCATTTGAGGACTCCACTCTAGGATATCACTTGCGTGCAATCAGATGAGAGTCGGTTTTTGAAGGACATTTTGTGCAACTCTTGCTTTCCTTTAATGTGGGATGCACGCCGCTTCCGATTGAGGATTAGAGAGAGCATCGATACAACTGCAATCAATACTAATTAAATTAAATTTTACCTGCAAATGTTTCATAGGGCCGCCAGAATCTGATGGCATTAAACTATATATTATAGAAACCGGTATTGTTTATGATTTTTATGTGGCAATATTAATTGTCGTCGTCAATTCTAAATAGGACAATTGTTAACCGCTGCTAGAATTTAGTGTATTAGTCTTTAAAATCAGTTGTTTTGTAAAAAAGTGGAAACAGCTATACTTTTTACGATGTTTATTGTAAAATAGGTGAAAGAGAAAGTGTAATTCAAAGTCAGTATTTGATTATTGAAGCGCGCAATAGTTAAGGCGCATCAAATGATGGTCCATTTTCTACGCATGAAACTCCGAATTACCATCGATTTGATTCACGTAGTTCTAGAAAGCTTTCTCCACCATTCCAATCAACTCCATAATTAGTTCTTATTTTCAACGTAATTCAAACAGTCAGTTAGTCATAATTATGTCAGGACAACGGATATATCAAAGGCCCAAACACCTGAGGGTCACAAAATATTGACTTGATTAAAATACGCACAATTAATCAAATTGGATGAAAATATGGGTTACTTTTATTTTACTGGCACCCTATATCAAAAAGACATGAATAAAATTTCATTCTCGAATAATTTGCACGCACAGATGTGGACAAACCATTAGAGCTTATAATACAGGACATTTTAATTAGTACAAAACTCGTAGGGCCGCCGTGAATTTTAATTTGTTTGTCACAAATCATGACCACAGCTTATGAATAATGAAACAAATATAATTACTGAGACTATCACAATTTTTTAATCGAAATTTAAATGAGAAGACAAGTTTAAGAAGTTGTTCAATTTGCAACAAAAGTTTAGAAAATCAATTTAAGTTATGCGATTTAGGTAACTTGAGTGACTTGAAATTTGATGTTCACACAGTTTCATAATATAAAAAAAGTTTCATAATATAAAAAAAGGTTAACGACTTTCGCCTCAGAACTACTGGATATGTAACATGCCCTCCGAAACACAGAGACGCTCAAAAATTAAACCAGCCTTCCAGCTCGGTTATAGCAACTGACTAAGTGAGGCTCTTATCTAGTCGTAAAATCCAGAACATCATTTTGTTATTTAGTATTTAGCACAATTAAAGTGTTTAGTTTTGTAAATCAATACACGAATAAATGCCCTCTCATTGTAAGAGGAAGCCTTTGCCCTGCAGAGAAACATTAACGGGTTAAATCACCATCGTCATCATCAAATGTCTGTACCATCTGATTCTTGTGAATATTTCTTGACCTAATAATTCTTAACGTAAATACAATCCGATAATATACAATTACGGCTACTTCACTCCTTAATGTCTGTCTAACTTTAATTCGACAATACAGCCTTTTACCCTAAATTTTTACCCATGTACAACTACGTGCTGACGAATTTAAATATGGCAGAAATCATAAACACGGCATTTTGAAATGTTATTTCTAACATATTTGTTTAAATTCCCGGGGCGTTTACATAATACACACCCACACACAAACATACACAAATAATATTTCAGTAACGCATCACTCAACTGCATTTCCACCTACTGTCTATAACGTCTAAATAAGTCAATAAACTACGTGCCTGAGCACTGCTTCTTAAGATACAGGCTCTGCCTAGTTTATGAGACAGGGTTCACTCATATGAACTTGTACAGACGCCAGCACATCCAGCTACCCCAATCTGTCAAATTTCTTTTATAGATTTTCAACTTTATCACTTAAGCATTAGGTTCACTTTCAGTTGGGGAAATTTGACAGGTTGGGGTAACTTGATGTGCTGGCGTCTATACAATGCAATGTGACATATAATTATGTAGTTATATGATAAATAAATAACAAGTATAATATAGTATTATTAAGACGTATCCATACCATTATTGTATCGTATAGTACCTCGTTCTCAAGTTCAATTAAACATACACTGGGTGACCGATATCTGAAGCGAATTGCAGTACTGCATCAAAGCGTAAATCGCTACACTTGACACCAAAATTAATGGTCTCTGGTGTCAGTATCCACTGCGATAATGTTATCTGTATGCAACTGACGCAGCCCACCCACAAGTGCTCCTCATACATATTACAGTCATAAATTTACTGACAACAGCATCTTCAGCTAGGAAATCTGCACTTTATATGGGACAAATGCAGCATTCTTTGTACTGTATATGATAGAAGGCAAACGGGAGTTCGCTTTGTTTCAAATTGTTTGAGGAGATGATAATAATAATAATAATAATATCCTGGGATATTATTCACACACGTACGGCCATCTGAACCCAAATTAAGCAGAGCTTGTACTATGGAAATCAGATAATTGATATACTACTTTTCTTTTGTAAATACATAATATATATAGATAGAGGAACCAGACAAAGGACAAACAAACATGTTCATGCCACAAATATCTGTCCTGGGTGGGAATCCAATCCACGACCTCGGCGTAAAAGGCAAGCATTCACCAACCACGCCAGCTGGCCCGTCAATGATGTTATGTAAGTGAGACTGAAATAATATTTATTTACTAATTATTTTGCAGTTATACCTACAGTTGCCTAAACCACTAAAGGATTGAAGATTTTGGGAGGCAAGAGTCTTTCTTAATTTCTTCCAAATCTTACTACATTTTGTTAATATTTCCTACTAGCTGTGCCCCGCGGTTTTACCCGCGTTAAACTTTATAAATTATCACAGCTCCTCCCCCGTAGGTGATAGCGTAATAATATGTAGCCGATATGTTGACCCGACCTCTTATTAATATTCATGCAAAATTTTAAGTAAATCCATGCAGTACTTTTTGAGTTTAGCCCGGACATGCATACAGACAAACAGACAAAAATTCTAAAAACTATATTTTTGGCTTCGATATCGATAGTAGATCACGCCTCAAGTATCCTTATTACCCGACTGCGCGACACAAAGGAGTGGTAATGTGTTTATCAGGCTATATATGTATGTATGTTCCTTTGAAGCACTATACAGACCAAACGCCTGGACCCATTTTTATGATTCAAACGGTAATCGATCCTTTCAGTCCGGCAAGTGTCACTAAAGACATGACGTTAGTGAAAATTCAATATGGCGACTACTGGATGCCATATTGTGAAAATTAAAAAAAAATAAAGTCTACAAACTATGACATGTGGGGTATCGTTGAATAGGTATTAAAAAAACATTTTTAGTTTTCATTCAACATTTTTGGATTCGACCGGCCGTTTAGGATCTATATCGATTTAAAGTTGCGTAACAACTATTGTTACATATAGTTTTTAAGACTGTAGAAATTTACGAAGAAAAGACGAAAACTTCTTATGACTGTGCGTGTGAGTGTAGATGGACATATACTAAAGTATCTATAAGGTATATTGGACTACCTAAAGTATCTAACCTCTAACACGGTCGCCCATCTCCAACTTCAAACGATTTAGTACTTAACTTCACTTGAAAAACTATATATATAGATACATACCAAAATCGAATTGTTTTAAATGCAATGACAAAGATACAAAGAACAACGTCTCTTTGGTTGGTGTGAGAATCGAACTATCAACAACCGAAATTCATGCGCTTCGTGGACAAGGTAAAATTTAAAGAAAAATGTTACCTTTAATATTATCTTGGGGGTATCAAAAACTCAAAATTCAATTAATTCAAAATTAAAATTCACGAACTGAGACCGACAACGGTTCGACTCAAAGTTGGCCTTTGTAACTTGTGTACAGTTATGTACACAAGTTGGCCCTTGTAACTTGTGTACAGTTATGTACACAAGTTACAAGGGACAACTTTGAGTCGAACCGTTGTCGGTCTCAGTTCGTGAATTTTAATTTTGAATTAATTGAATTTTGAATTTTTGATAAAGCCGGGTTATGTCTTTAGATGGCTTAATTATTAGTGTTTTGTACCACCGCAAGCTACTTAACAATTCTCATGATATCAAATCACTCAATGAAATCACGAGATTGCAAAATTTGCCGTCATATAACAATAACAATGACTGACTTATCTCACAGCTTAAAGAGCTGCGTGTATTAATGTGATATTTGGCCCGGATGTTTATTTATTCATCATCATATCACAGATAAAAATATAGATTAAAAAGAAAACAGTAAAAGAACTAAAAAAAAAAAATGCCACTCTGGAAAATGGAACTCTGATTAAATATTGCCAATCGGACTATCTCGTAAATAAGCATGGGGTCCCGCAAGGCAGTGTGCTGAGACCAGTATTTTTTTCTTTTCTATATTAATGTCATACCAGATATAACTCATTATACATGCACTTTGTTTGCAGATGAAATCCCTATAGTTTTGGCATAGAATCTGTTAAATAACTTTAACATAGAAATAAATAATACGATAGAAATTAATTGGCTTGATAAAAATAATCTGACCGCGAATTTGAGTAATACACACTTTATCAAATTTTTGAGCAAAAGAAGTAAATCATATTTACCAAATATAAAATACAATGGTCATAAACAAAGTAGAAAGTGTGAAGTTTTTTGGTATATAGTCCAATTAATAAAGTAGTTGTAGAGTGTTTGACCGGTAACCTAAGCGATTTCTTCAAAAACTTGTTCAGAGTACTTAGAGAGAAATCATACTAAAAGTACTGATGTCTAGGAGGTGAGGCGGACAGAGGGGAGGGGGACAAACACCTCAATTTTAGGTTATTCGCTAATATTTCCAAAATGGCGCGTTTTAGCAAAATATGGTCTAAGATGAAATGAAAGCTTATAAAATTTCTATAACTTTGATACTTTTCCATATTCCCATCCATTTTCGAACTACAGTGTAATATGCTGGGTGTTCAGGTGTTGTGAATAAAAACATATCTTACTCGTTCAGAGTCATTTTATTGAATACCAAAAATATTAAACATAAAGTACAATAATGTTCTAATTACGCAGCACCTAAGTTCAAGTTGCAACCTATGCAATATTCACACACGTATACCTATTTTAACTAATTGACAAAGAAATCTATAATATTATATTTCATTACATTACAACTCCCCCGAAAAATGTCTGTTGCCACCTTCCCCTTTTTAAGGAGAAAAAAAAACTTACAAAATATCAAATTTAAAATATTATACCTACCCAATTATTTCATATAAGTATTTTTATATAAACCAAATATATTTAAAATTATTTATAACAATTAAGAATACAATAAAAGTTTAATGCTAACTAAAATACCTTTTAGTGTTATTCTTATGTATAATATATTCTTTATTATCCTTTAAGATCTTAACATTAGGTGAAACTTCCTCAATAACTTCATAGGGACCGTTATATATGTTTTGAAGTTTATTACCTGTTTGGTTTTTTATAAGAATTAGGTCGCCCCTTTGGTAAGTTATGGAGTAAGTTTTTTTGTCATACATAAGTTTTCTTTTAAATTTATTTGTTAACAAATTCTGCTGGGCATCGTATTGTGCTCGCTGTAGACGATATTTCATTTCTTTTGGGTAATCATTGTAATTATACAAAGGTTCAACTGAAGTTCCAAAATCTGACGGCAATTTACAACATTTACCAAACACTAACTCAAATGGTGAGTATTTTGTTTCTGAATGCACTGTAGTATTGTAAGAGAATGACCAAAATGGTAACCAATCACTCCAATCAATATTATTCCTACCACACTGAATTCGAAGATATGAGCCTAAATGTCTGTGACTGTTTTCTAATGAGCCTATAGTCTCATGGTGATAAGGTGTGGAATTTAAATGTTCTATTTTTAATATTTTACACACATTTTCCATAATATTACACAAAAACTCTGTACCTTTATCTGTAATGATTTGTTTAGGTACTCCGTATCTCAAAATAAAATTCGAAACGAAGACTCTGGCTACTGATTCGGAATCCTTACTCTGCATGGGATATGCCTCTACGAATTTAGATAAGTCACATTGCCATGTTAAGATGTACTTATTATTGTTGATATCAGTCGGTAATGGACCCATAATATCTAACGCGACACGTTCAAATGCTGAACTTGCAGTATTTGTTATAACCATCGGCTCTTTTACAAGACGATTAGGGAATTTATTATATTGACATTGTTGACACTTTTTTACGTAATTAATGACATCATTCGTCATACCTGGCCAGTAGTAATATCTTTTTAAATTGCCTATCATTCTATTTATCCCTGCATGTCCACTAGTGGGTAACAAATGAAAGTCATTCAATATTATTTTTTTATCCTCGTGATTAAAAATTTTAATTATATCTCTTGTAATTAAAATTCTGGGTAACTTAATTTGCAACTTTTTCATATGACTTGCAAGTATTTTTATATTTGTTGCATTTTCTCTATTCTTAATAATTAATATTTCATTTATATTTTCTTTTTCGCACAACGATCCTAAGTCTCTCGCTAACTCCGACGGGGTAGATAACGATCGAGTATTTAGGTATATAGTACAACGCGAAGGTGCATAGATGCAGTATTCTATCCCAGAACAGTGAGAAATCAATTTACTAAAATCTTTGTCATTTATAAAAACTAATTCTATCACATCCTTGGGTTTTTTAAGAATTTCCACAGTCTCAGGTTGATCAGGCCTGCTACTGGTAGAACATTCTTCAGTCAAATTATTGTTATCAGTAGATATCTGAGACGTTAACTTTTTTGTTTGTGCTCTCGTCAGTACAGAAACTACTTGTTCTCCAATAGATTTTAAATCATCACAGGTCATTGTCATAGGGATTCGACTTCATGCGTCTGCAGCTGCATTATTTCGCCCTGGGATGTACACAATTTCAAAGTCATATTCTTCAAGATACAGTCTAAACTTCGTAAGTCTACTAGAGGGATCCTTTAAACTAAATAAATATACTAATGGCTTATGATCGGTAAAGATTTTAAACCTTCTGCCATACAGATATGGTCTAAAATGCCTTACTGCCCATACTATAGCTAGTAATTCTAAGTCAATTATAGGGTATCTACTTTCTGCGGACGTTAAGTTACGACTCGCGTAAGCAATTACGTGACCATTACTATTAGACAAAACCGAGCCTAATCCAGTCTTACAAGCATCTGTTCGCAGCTGAAAAATATTCGTTTCCGAAAAGTCAGGATACTGCAATACGGGCGGTGATATTAAAGCAGATTTTAACTCGTGAAAAGATTTGTCACATTCGGACGTCCATTTAAACTCTACATTCTTTTTACATAATTTATTTAATGGGTACGCAATATTAGCAAAGTTAGGTATGAAACGTCTATAATAATTAGCAAATGCTAAGTAGCGCTTGACGTCATCTGAGTTCGATGGCACCGGATAGTTGCACAAGGCCTTAATTTTGCTGTCGTCAGGAAGAATGCCATGTGATGTTATTCTATGACCTAAATATACTATTTCAGTGCGCAAAAATTCACATTTTATTGGATTTAATTTTAAATTGACTTTTCGTAAGCGTTCTAAAACTGTAATTAAGTTTTTATTATGATTTTCCATCGTTTTTCCTATCACAACACAGTCATCAAGGTAAATAAAGGCTTTTTTATAATTAATACCTGACATAGCAATAGTCATCAATCTTGAGAACACACTGGGAGATGTTTTCAAACTCATAGGTGAACGCTTCATTTGATACATTTTATCAGTAGTGAAGGCTGTGTATTTTCGTGAGTTTGGATCTAACTCTAACTGGTACATTTTGTTTACACTGAATGCTGTATACTTTCGCGAATTTTCCTCTAATGATAACTGATAATAGCTTTGTGAAAGGTCCAGTTTTGAAAAATAAATACTACCTGACAGAGAATCTAAGATATCTGTTATATTTGGTAACGGAAATTTATCATCCTTAATTTGGTTATTTAACTGTCTGTAATCAATAACTAGTCTCCATTTCTTTTCATTAGATCTATCCGACTTTTTAGGGACTAGCAAGACTGGGCTGGACCACTCCGATGTGGTTTCTTCTATTATATCGTTTGCTAACATTTCATCTATTTGTTTTTGCACCTCCTTTTTCAGGGAATGAGGAATCCTATAAGGCTTTATATAAGTGGGTGTAACGTTGTCTTTTAAAGTTATTGTATGTGTCATTATATTTGTGGTTGTTAATTTGTCACCTGGAAGATGAAAAACGTCAGCATATTTTGCACAAATATGTTCAATGCTACGTTTCTCCTCTGAGTTCATATTCGATAAATTCAATAACTCAAATAATGTTTTAACGCGATTTACGCTATTTGTATTTTCCGAAAAATTACAACTATCAAAGTTATTTATGTCGTAAACAGTAAGATCTTGAAAATCACACTCTACTTCGTTATCCGTAGTATTTAATATTCTTAACGGGATGCGACCATTATTTGGTTGCGAAATAATACCAGCGACGAAAACTCCTTGCTGGATTTCTTTTGATAAAACTACACAGTCACATGTCGACGTAGTTGGGATGAACCTTAATACTTCGCACCGAGGCGGTATCGAATGTCTATACCTGGCATTATAATGAATTTCAATAGGAATATGTTTATTATTCTTATAAAGTTGTAATATACTATCTCTATAGTTAATAATTGCTTCATAACGCTGTAAAAAATTATCTCCTAATATTCCATTTGCAGTGCAAGACATATTCTTAAAAACATAAAATTTTTCACTAAATACTTCGTTATTATAAAATAAGTTTAGAAAAATGTAGCCTTCTGACTCTAACCTACCACTTACGCCTCTAATGCTTATTCTATCACTACGCAATTGTTGCAACAACTTACGGTTTTTACTAAGCCATTCGTACTTTAGTACACAAAGACTGGCTCCGCTATCAACTAAAAGATTAATCACTTCATTATCCACTAAAAATCTTACAGTACTACTATTATTAAAATTAAAAATAAAATTTTGCGAATTAACGAAAAAAATCGTTCGTTGCGACATTGGGAGTTACAATTTCGCGCGAACTGGTATTGCTAGTCGACTCATCGTGGGTAGTGTGCTGAACTTGGACAGAGGGTCTGTTTGACTTAATGCCGTAATGCCTATTATTTTGACCTCTATGAAAAGTTCTACCGCGGCCACGATTAAACTGTCCGCGATGCGACGGTATGTTACCCGTCGCTGCGCCCGGTGATCTCGCGTTACCGTGGTTGTAATTAAATGGATTATAGTTATTATTGTAATGTCCTCGAAAACGGTTATTAAAGTTTCTATGCATGCGATTGGAGTAACTATGACGCTTAATGTTCATAATTTGGAATGACGAAGACAAGGATTGTTCGTCCATGGCGGTCCTGATAGCTTCCGGTAAAGATTGAAAATTTCTAGCCGCTATAATGGTACTCAATCTGGGGTCACTCAAACCGTCTGCGAAACGTTTTATGGCAATTCTTTCATTAGTGGTTTTGAAAGCATCGTAAGAATTGGGGCTATTTTCTGATTGGGCAATAGTTAAATTAACAAACAATTTTTCCAATTCATTGCCAAATGACTCAATGGAACGATTACCCTGCTTACACTGGTGTAATTTCCATTGTAATGCTACCTGGGATTTATTTTGTATTAAAAATTTATGCATGTCAGCTAAAAGGTTATCGACGGTGTCGTAAGTCGATTTCATACGCAATTTTGCACTTTCAGAAAGTCTAGTTTTAAGAACAAAATTAATTAATTCTTGCGATGACGAATCTAGGATCATTTTATTATACAACTCAATACAATCAATGAGTGACTTAGTAACAGATTCCTGTCCAGACATTACTGGCAACAATGAAATTGCAGTTTTTAAGTCAAATTCTTTTTTTGTAGACATTTTGACTTGCTTAGCCTCTTCAAAAGTAGATAAAGTAATTATTTTATTATATAAAATATGTACGTCGCTTATTATTTTATGAATAGCAGTGATATCACTTGTACTAATTTCCTTGCGTTCTATTCCTAAGTGCAACAGAGACAAAATACTTTCAAAGGAGGAATACAACTTTTTCGCTTCACTTATCTTTGTCTGACCAAAATTTAGTTGCCTTCTTTCAGGTCCTAATTTAACTAAATAATCTCTAAGATAATTTAACGAATTACGGATTTCATGTAACTGTATAATCAAACTAGACATAATATTTAACTAGATAATAAAAATGCATATCTATTTACGTAATATAGGTTAAGAAAAATGAAAATTACATACTTCTAAAGATAAAATAGCTAATAAAACATAACCTTTACGTTGGACTGCGCGTAGACCGGTACAAGCACGTGGCTGGTGAGGAGTTGGGCTGGCGCTGACGTGGCGTTGTGTACCTCGTGGCGACACTGCTGATGACTTGGGCTGCAGTTACGTGTGTTGACGGTTTGGGCCGGGCTATACCCTGGACACCTCCAAACCTTCTTTCTTCTTTCTTGTTATACGGCAGTCGTGGTCAGGTCAGCACGAGAAATAGTGGCCAAGTTATTTCTGTTCAGTTCTCGTTGCAAGTTGCGTACGTGGTGCTTGTTGCATTTCTTGAGGACGTAGTATACAACGGCGATACATAATATAACTATAGCTATGGTGACCAAGAATTCTATGGACTCCAAGCGTTCTGTGTGGTATTGCGATGTCGTTGCAGAAGCTTGTCCGTTGGCATTCTGTGCGATCACAACTTGCTCTTTTGACGCAGATTTTCCCATGGTATGTCTTGAAATCTTCTATATTGTAATTTTCTTCCTTGAAATCTTGATTTATATGTTCTTTAGACGGTGCCAAAGGCAAGGGTCGCCATGTAATATGCTGGGTGTTCAGGTGTTGTGAATAAAAACATATCTTACTCGTTCAGAGTCATTTTATTGAATACCAAAAATATTAAACATAAAGTACAATAATGTTCTAATTACGCAGCACCTAAGTTCAAGTTGCAACCTATGCAATATTCGCACACGTATACCTATTTTAACTAATTGACAAAGAAATCTATAATATTATATTTCATTACATTACAACAGGCTCTGGAAAAGTGCAAATAAAAAAAGGTTTAAAATATTTGTTTCTAAGTCCAATTCTGTGAATGATTCACATTTTTATTCTTTTAGGTCGTTAGGGTCCTGGCAAAAATTCGTTTTCTGTGGTGTCTTCTTCCTCGCCCTCCTCAGTGGTAAGTGGTTCTTGCTGAGAGGGCTCTCAATCATCTTCATGGTCATTCTCGTTGTCTTCCTCGCTAAAAGACACGCCGTTGAAGCATTTTCCTTGGCAATGTGCCACGCAGCAGAACATTTCAGCATAGTTTTGCGACATCCACATTTGCTGCTGCTATAATCCTTGGTGCAGCGACAAAATATTGTTTTTAGTAAAACCTCGGGCGCCGGTAAATCTTTTCTTGTTCTTGGCGCCAAGATATCACCTTCATTTTTCCACCCCCACTCTTGAGGGAGCAGCTCATTCCCAAGCCACTCCTGCACTTGGTGATATGTGCTTCAGGAATTATATTTAGCTGCTCTCTTAGTTGGCGGGAGGGAGCTAATATCGGGCTTAATTGTTGCTAATGACCTCATGAATAACTGGAACCGGTATTGATTGAGAAGGGTCACTTTTGCTGGTGCGCTATACCATTTCAGGAAGCACACCTTCCCAGCTTCTGCAACATCACTATGGCTGGAGCTTGGGTTGTAAAAGATCTTTGCTGTTCCCTGAATAATTTCCGAATTTAAATACAATTTACAGAAACCCTCCTTGCTTCTTCTAAACGTTGCTGATGTTGTATCGTAGCCGGTAAATTAGTGTAAGAAGAGGATGTTTTCATATCCATGCTTTTGCATCTCATTTTTTGTCATTTATTAATTCATCATCATTTTGCAGTTTTAGTCAGTAAGGTTGCGTTTCCTACAGTGAGCATTGAGCGAAAAGCAATCTTCATGATGTTTTTTCCCCCCTTAAGCTCAGTTATCCGTTGTGCCAAAAAAAACGCGATATCTTACTACTACTACGATAGCTTATGTTAAAATAAATTTAGAGATAATTCGGGCATCAGGTAATGATCATCACGCTGAATAACTCATCATCATATTGTTCCCACTGATATGCTAGTAGGTATGGTTTCCACTCTTAGTCCCGATGTGGACCATTGTACGTGAGCCATGACAACCTTCACTCCATCCAGCACCCCCCTCCAGAAGCATATCAGGTCTCCTAAACTTCTCAAGGCATCTGTAAGAGTTCCGCTGAATAACTGAAATTTTCTATATTTCTGGAGCGTGTAGCCCTTAAACGAATGGAAATATGAAAAAGTATATGAGATTAAAATTATATAGAGAATTTTATAAGCTTTAATTTCATAGTTTATCCACAGAAAATATACATTTTATACATGTGTCTTTGTAAATTAATGTACAAGGGCGAGCTTAACTCATTGATGAGTTTTCTTTCAGCAAACCACTGACAGAGGGAGATTTGTAGAAGAAGGGTAGAAACAGTGTACAACATCAAAAGAAAAATAAAATTAAGTGACACTAATTGTTACTACCGACTGGTAGAAATATATATATATATATACAGGCTTACAGGTTAAGTCAACCTAGATCCTTTAAGAGGTTGTAGTTTCTATAATTTCTGACTGATTTGTCTATAAAACACCATACCCCAAACTTAACTGTTTTCAAAATACTGGACTTTGAAGGTTTTTTGAGATAAAATCGGTTTTATGACTATTGGCCTATATTTTTTTGAGGGTTTTGCCTCTAACTGCGTGTGTTTGCAATTTTTGTGTAGTAGATAAGTTGTTTTATTATTCTCAACACTAAAATAGCAGTTCACTGAACTGACTGGGTCGTAGTAGACGATTGATAGTTATAAATTGAAATAAATTCGTCAAAAAATATTTTTTCTTTCTGAAATAATAAAAGAAAAGTCTATGACAGTTATGCTGCAGATGTGCTTAAAAATATCTACATTTTATCAGCTATCCAACAAGGTATAACAAGCTAGGTTATTATCAGAATTCTTAGTAAAAAACTTCGATGAAAGGCTCTCGGGTAGTAGTAAAGATAACAGTACTAATTTATCACGGGTCAGAAAACAAAATAAAACAATCCAAATAGGTACAAAATGACATCTATTACTGCTATTTTTACAGAAAGTCATGATTCATGTTCCACATGGCCGCCTCTGTTTCGCACACATATTCTCATTCTGTGTCTTAATCCACTCTTTACTACACCAGTTGTTAAACCCCTTCTTATTTCATTTGCCGCATCGATTATTCTCTGTCTCAAAACATCAACAGATGTGATTGGATTAGGTTCGTTGTACACCAAACTCTTCATGTGTCCCCACACATAAAAATCCATGGGGGTCAGGTCTGGACTTCTAGCTGGCCACGGTATGGGTCCACCTCTTCCGATCCACTTATTAGGATAATTAGTGTCTAGCCATTCTCTGACACTTCTCCTGTAGTGTGCAGGACAACCGTCATGTTGAAACCACATATCACGAATGAGATAGAGTGGTACGTCGTCTAGTAAGTCGGATAAATCTTCTCTTAAAAAGTTTTCATAATGTTCTCCATTTAAATTGTCGGGAAGAAAGTAAGGCCCAATCAAATGGTTTGATATGATTCCCATCCATACATTCAAACTGAATCGTCTTTGTGATGCCTTTGGCCACTTCTTATTGGGATTTCTTTGAACTTTTGGGGCCCAATAATGAACATTGTGGTAATTGGTTATGCCGTCTTTATCAAATTTGGACTCGTCTGTCCACAAGATCTTTTTAAAAAATGATGGATCTTCTAAATCTGCATTGAGCATGAATCTGCAGAAATCCAACCTCCTCACAGGATCTCCTTCTTCGATGGTGTGTACCGGCGTGTAATGATAAGGATAGAGGCCGGCAGTATTCACCGTAAACCATACTTTCCACTGCGAGAGTCCAAGTTCTCGGGCAACAATATTGGTCGAAGTAGTTGGATCCAATCTAAACCGTCGAACTATTTCATTGTCTTGCTCTTCATCATCATCATTGACACGTGGTCTACCCAAGTCTGTTCGTCGCCTCGAAACAGAGCCAGTCTCTCGAAGTCGTCGGTAAACTCCGTCAAAGACACTAACATCCGGTACTCGGCGGCCTGGGTAACGTGATATGTATTCATCACGAGCTCGTGCGGATACACAATTGCAGTACCCATAACAAATCAAAATATCAGCATATTCCTCGTTCGTGTAGGTCATCATCTTCAACAGTTCCAAATCAGAAGCACAAATCAATAGTCCAGTTTGCAAGCACAGTCACGATTTGAAAGAAACAGTCCAGAAATCCAAGCCAAGTCTATCAATCGTCTACTACGACCCAGTCAGTTCAGTGAACTGCTATTTTAGTGTTGAGAATAATAAAGCAACTTATCTACTACACAAAATCGGAAACACAAATAAATTAGAGGCAAAAAACCCAAAAAAATATAGGCCAATAGATGTAAAACCGTTTTTTTTTTCAAAATAGCTTCAAAGTCCAATATCTTGAAAACGGTTAAGTTTGGGGTACGGTGTTTCATAGACAAATCAGTCGGGAATTATGGAAACTATCACCTCTTAAAGGATCTAGGTCGACTTAACCTGTAACCCTGTATATATATATATATATATATATATATATATATATATATATATATATATATATATATATATATATATATATATATCTACACACTAATACACACATACTAATAATACAAACAAATTACATACTATACACACTAAATATATATATACAACACCTAAATATACTAATACATAAATTATAGATTACAATGATTGTGACAAAAAGTGTTCCCTTGTTCTTCTCTTAAATACCTCTAAAGATGAGCTAGAAAGAATAGAGTGTGGAAGAGAGTTCCATAGTCGAACGGCACGTATTGTAAAAGAGCCATCATAACGGCTGGAAGTGTGAGAAGGCATACGAAGTAGAAAGGACGTGGCTGTGCTTTAATTTCATCTTTGAACATTTTTTGTTAAATCACACCTTTTTAAAGATATTAGCGAAAAACCTAAAATTGAGGTATTTGTCCCCCCCCTCCTCTCCCCTCCTCCCTCCGCCACACCTCCTAGACGTCAGGACTTTTAGTATGTTTTCTCTCGAAGTACTCTGAACAAGTTTCTGAAAAAATCCCTTAGGTTCCCGCTCACGCACTCTATACTCACCTTTGAGTCATTCCTTAATCGAACTAATAACAGTTGATCGTTATTGTGACTGGAAATTGCACATTGATCAAATATGCATCAGATTCAATAGGTTTTTATACGTTTTGTCACGACTTCGCAAAACAGCCTCATTACCAAACGGTATTAATGGCATATCACGGGTACTTTGGTTCTATCCTGAGGTATGGTATCTTACTATGAGGCAATTCAACAGACAAATCCAGAGCCTTTCTATTGCAAAAAATGCGTTAGAGCAATTACAGGTAGTCCTCCGTATGTCTCATGTAAATCATTGTTCAAAAGACTACAAATGATGACTAGTATGTTTGTAGTCATTTTGTAAAATTGGTGTATTTGTGAAAACGCAGCCACAGTATTTACTAGAGATGAAGATGTTTTTCCTCGCAACATGATAACTAATACAAGACTATTTCAAAAAAGTTCCTATGCTGTGTGTGTGAAAGTGTTTAATGCTTTGTCGCAAAATATTAGAAATTTTTCAGCGGCAAAGTTCAAAAACCAACTCAGACTGTGGCTCCTAGAAAAATCATTCTATTCAATCGAATCAAATTTTTGACTGCACGTGTGGCGCAACGGCTAAGACAGTCGCCTCGCCGCTTTGTGTCACGGCTTCGAGTCCCGCGCCAGACAACTACTTGTGTGACCCATAAATAGTTGTTCTGAGTCTAGATGTAATTTGTGTCCGTCTATTATAAGTTGCAAAGTACCCTGCGACACGGGGAATAGATTCCCTAGTGCGGGGGTTGTTGTTAAAAAATCTGTGATTTATTTAATTAATTATATTATTTGTGTAAAATTTGACATATAACAATCAAACATTTCGCATGCTGTTTCTGAGTAAAATAGATGAGACTAACCTAGTAGTAAGACCACCACTGTACTCTATTTTTAAGTGAAATAAATAAATGAGTGAATAATATTTAATAACTAAATCTAGATAATTAATGATAAAAATATAAAAAAAAAAACATAAATATAAAGAACAAAAATGATAATATATAATGTGGTTAACTTATTTTTGAAACTAGCTAGGAACTCATAACTAAAAAGTATAAAATAAAAAATATATTTAATAAATCAAATAACCGAACTGCGTATATAATGAACCAAACTACGTACATAAACAAAGAACTGAAAAGAAAAAAACAAGAACTTAGATGTCCGGTGGTCTAAAATTATATAATGTACTATTGAATGAATACTATTGAAGAAAATAAAATATATTCTAATAATGGGCAAAACAACTGAACAGTCGGGATCCGGTAGTCGACAGCCAATCTAATTTGTCAATGGATCCCGACTGTTCAGTTCTCGTTAATCGTCAGAGCAAAACCACGTGGTACCTAACACAATGAGCAAAAAATCTATTTGCCCTACCTCATTGAAACTAATACTAATAACAGTATTCGGTTATTAGATTAGGATCCCTAAATTATATAGAATTAACAGCCAATAAATTCTTCTTCTTATCGTGTCGATGGTAAAAATTAGATTCTACCAAAATTGTGCAACGCTGACCGCTTTGGCTGAAGCGTCATACAAGTCCTGAAGGGAACAAGCGTCTGGACAGGAGGGACAATCGGATAAATGTGCCATACTTTGGGGTGACACGCCGCACTCGCAGATGTTTTGTGTTGTGGGAATGTTACCCTGTTTGCACATGTTTTTTCTTTGGATCTTACGACCTGGGTACGTAGTCTATTAAGAGTCCTCCAGGTTGGCCATGGCAAATTATGGCCCGGAGGTAATTTTTCTTTTGGCGGGATAAACAAAGGAGGAGCAAATTTATCTCGCCTTAAACAAAAAGCCAAAAAATAATCACATACTATTAAATAAAAGAGATACCACTATTTTCTATTTACGAGTAATGAGTTTAATTCACTTAGTGAATTAGTTTTCTTAGAAATTAAAGAACAAAGATAATGAATAGTACTCTTTTGTTTCGTGCTCTATGACGGACGCTCAATCATTGCGGCCGCTGAACTGAAGTATTTTATTTGTTTATTATTATATAAAATAATTATAGTTTTTTTTTTATTAAATCTATATTCAATAAGCATTTTAGTTTGTATCTGTCTAAGAGCCTGTGCATACCACGTCTTTTAAACGCGCCGTCGACGCTCGTTTCTAAAACGCGCGTATACGATGCGCTTTTATGCTACAGAGCAGTTTGGTATTAGTTTGGATTGATACAAACGCAGTGCTAACAGGCGTCTGTATCGCTACAAACACGCGTCAACGGCGCGCTTAAAAAACGTAGTGCATGTGCATAGGCCCTTACAGTTAAATGAAAAACTATTTTATTTATATACCCGTAAAAAAATTATTCTAGAATTTAAACATTATAATAATAATGTCCTCCTGGTCCAATTTCAGCCATGTCAACCAGTCTTAATGGAGACTAGCCATAGCACTAGACATGTTATAGTGTATGTATGTACGCAAACACAGATACACTTTCTATTACCTCACTCTCAGAGAGATGATACGGTAAGAATTCAGGTACAAAACCTTACGTGCTCTGCGAGGCATGGGGGAGTAACACCGACAACTTTCAGTCTCCGGGTTGATACTAACTAACTTTCTATAACAGTAAAATCCCAACACCACATTTTTCATTGACCCGAATCGGAATTGGAACCCAGGATTGTCTGATGTTCAACATGCTACCGCTTGACCAACGGAGCAGTATTGTATACAGTATTATTATTAGTATACATCTCTTATTGATCCCAAGGTTGTCTGGAAGACATACGAGTAGTAAGATCTCAAATCAGGTATAAGTCGTTAGTCGAGTTATAAGTTAAACGCGAAGAGTTCGGTTGCCCAGGACCTGCTAAATTCAATTATCCAATGAGAACCAAACTCACATGACACGCTAACTGTCGAAAGACAAGACTGATAGACAACTGCTTACACAGTATGTATCACTTAATAATTCTCTGTGTAGAATTAGTACGTCTAAAATGACAAAGAATTTTTCAATAGCAAGATTTACATATTATATACATACATAGACTCACGCGCGTTCCTCAGTGGCGCAGCATTTCCATTTGTCACGTTCCTTGCACATATCTTTTTTCTAATAATATTTGATTACGTAAAATAATGCAGGAGTGAGATTATATTTAGCAACGGTAACAAGTCGATACTTTTGTACAGTGAAGGGCAGAAGTAGGTTATTTTTTAGTATTGGGTGTCGGGTTTATCAAAACCCGACACCCAATACTAAAAAAACTATAATATCCTGGGACAGTATTCACACACGGCCATCTGATCCCAAACTAAGCAAAGCTTGTACTATGGGAATCAGATAACTGATATATTACATATTATACTACTTTTCTTTTATAAATATCTACATACTTATATAGATAATTACACCCAGATATATCATGACTTCATGCACACAAATATCTGTCCTGGGTGGGAATCAAACCCACGACCAACCACGCCAACCGGCCAAATCGTAAATAGTATGGTGGTGTAGTGTCAGAAGTCAATATATCGTAATATATCATAAAAACTTAAGAGGTGTCAAGGGACACCCGGATGGAACGAAGTTATTTTTTATTATTTATTATGTACAAAAAACACGGTATACACTCAACAAAAATAATCGTCGCGACACCACACTGTTCAATGCGAAATAGAAAGACGAAACGGAAATATCTGGCTTGCTTTCTATAAGAGAGAGAGAGAAACATGCGCACGTCGCACGGCTTACAATAGCTTACTATAGCAAAAAGTGTCGTTACAACTGTTCGTCATAATTCTTTCCGTCTAGCCCATTGACCTATATGTATTCTACTAGACGCGCAATCCCATATTGAGAATTTTCTCACTGAGTTGCAGCGCCCGCGCTGCAACTCAGAGACACAAATTTTGGCCGCCGCGCGCGCGCGCCCCACCTCTCGCACAGCCGGACTGGGACAGAGTTTTTATTCGAAACAGCGTGTCTAGTTATTACATATAAGTCAATGGTCTAGCCCCCTTTCGCAACGAGCGATAAGGAACTTCGTTCCAATTAGTATTGAATCTGTGATTTTGACCATTTACTTTTGTCGTTGACTGTACACGGAAGAGAATTTTATAAACATACATTCTGTAAATTAGAAACCACTGTATCAAATTTAAATGATAGCTATCTCAAGCTCCTTTGAAAATTACCAATACCATTAACCTCGTATGAACATGGGTTTTCAGATATGGTTACGATATAAGTAAATAAATTTTGATGACGAAGTTAAAACTTTACGATTTCTCAGAAATTAATAAGAACTACAAGAGTATTTTTTATCGCGGTTACTAAATCTGAAGTATCTAAAGCATCAAGGATAAAGGATAAATATACTACGTACTCAAGTAATGTTAAGTGCATTGTTCATTCAATTGCGATTGATAGTATCTTCCAATATAGGGACTTCAAATCAATGTCAAATATTATACATATTTTTATGTTTTGCCTCGTTGGGTTAGCGGTAGCGTGTTCAACCGCAGATAATGAGGTCCTGGGTTCGAATACCAGGTCGGGCCAAAAAAGTGATTTTTCCGTACAAAAAAATTCTCAGTGTCAGCCCGAAGTTTGGAAGTTGGTGGTATTACACCCCCGTGCCTCGGAGAGCACGTGAAGCCGTCGGTCCTGTACCTGACCTCTTTCCAGTCGTGTCGCTAGTCGTCCCATCGGATCATGAGAGTAATGGAATAGAAAGAGCCCCTGTGTTTGCGCACACACTTGTGCACTATAATATGTCCTGCGCAATTGGCTAGTCTCCATTGATATTGGCCGCCGTGGCCGAAATTCGGTCGGGAGGATTATGGCATTTTACCCCAAAGATAATTCTTGGGAGAGGCTTGTCCTGCAGTGGACTGCTTTCAGTTGTAATGATATTACGATTGCCCATGGGTGAAGGTGGTCAATGGTCATCAGCTTTTTTATTATCTTCCTCTTTAACAATATCTTCTATAAAGATTATTTTATACTTTGCTTGCGAAACTATTATTGATGATTTATTTGCTCAATCAATGCAATCAATCAATAGGTGTCTGAACAAAAGGAATGACTTGTGTCAATAACACTTATCAATGTACCGGCATGATTGCAAACCAATAGTACAAATAAATACATATTTTAAATATGGCTAAATTAAACAAAACGTATTAGCCGCTTCAAAGCAATTAATTACTGTATTATCTAATAATACAATATTTATATAATAATTGGATCTCAAAAAGGCAAAACACCGGATTGTAATTTTAAAATTCTAATCATCTAACAACTCTTCTTAAATATCATATATTTTTATGATAACTCACACAATTAATGAATATCACGAAATGGTAAACAGGGTGGCTTTATAATTCCACCTGAAGGGAAAGTCCTCTGAATACTGTCGATTGAAATGAAATTTTAAGATTCTTATCACCTAACGTATAATTTTTTTTACATTTGAATATCATATACTTTAATGAAATTTCGGGTTAGTATACAGAATGATTTTGTAATGCCACCTGAAGAAAAAGTACTCTTAATACTGTAGTTCTTACTATTACAAAACATTGCTTTATTTTGTAATAGTAAGAAAACTGCATTCAAAGACTTTCGAAAATTCACTTGCCACACCCGGGAATCAAACCTCCTAAAATCCGTAAAGATTACACCCTGTACTTTTATTGCTGTATTAGGATCAATTACAAGGTTGAAATCTTTCTTAGAAATTTGATAAATGAAATGAAAGGAAAGCCATGAAATCCCGACTCATATTTTTTTTTAAAGACAACGCCCGCCCTAGGTATCGTGATCCGTGTGTCGCGGGGCACTTTACAAACATGGACACAAATTAATTCCAGACTCAGAACAACTATGTATTTATGCATCACACAAATAGTTGTCCGGCGCAGGACTCGAATCTGCGACACGAAACGGTGAGGCGACTGTCGTAGACGCTGCGCCACACATGCAATTCAATGAGTCAATGACTCAAGTTAAAGGTCTTTAACTCAAAGATCCATCTGTTTACTTATTGTTAGTAATTGATAATTATCATTGATGTAATTTATTAATTAAAATGACGAATTAGTATTTCGATAAGACGATTGCAATTTGCACGTGTTTGCAGTGCAGACTCCTTTCTTACATGGGACATAACTCCATATTTAAACTGCCTCAGTTTTAATATGGAATGTACGCGGTTCTGTTGGCATGGTTGGAAAATGCTGGCTTTTTAAGCCGGAGGTCGGGGGTTCGATCCCCAACCAAGACAGATATTTGTGTACATGAACATGTCTGTTTGTCCTGAGTCTGGGTGTAATTACCTATATAAGTATGTATTGACAAAAAAAAGTAGTACCTATAATGTAGTATATCAGTCTTCTTAGTTTGGCATTAGATGGCCGTGTGTAAACAATGTCCAGAGATATTATAAAAAAAACGAAGAATGTATTCATTTATTGTAAGACTATATTCATCACTCTATATCGTTATTTTTGCAAATTAATGAAATTGAAATTGGAATTTTCATGAGAATCTAATAACATTCGCATACAAGCATTTATATTCATTTCTCAAAACAATATGCAGGGTCTTACAAAGTATGAACGGCATTTATGAGTATAAATTATTAATTCTAAATCTAAGTATGTAAATTATTTATGCGCTACATAAATTGAGGTATTAGTTTACCAGTATAAACAATCCTGGTTTAGTTAGTTCATTAGTCTGCCATATAACGCAGTAAAACAACGGCTAAATATAATAATAATATAAATATAAATGTAATTCATTTCACCACATTTAAGTTTGTACAGACGCCAGGACATCAAGCTATCCTAATCTGTCAATTATCCCCATTTGGAAGTGAACCTTATACTTTTATAATAAAGTTGAAAATCTATAAAAGAAATTTGTCAGATTGGGATAGCTCGATGTGCTGGCGTCTGTAGGTACATAAATATGATCGCATTGATGACACGCATAAAAATCATACATAGTACAGACGCCAGCACATCCAGCTACCCTTATCTATCAATTTTCTTTTATAGATTTTCAACTTTATTACACGAGCATAAGGTTCACTTTCAATTGGGGAAATTTGACAGATTGGGGTAGCTTGATGTGCTGGCGTCTGTACATTTTTACAAGGGTAGCGATCTTAAAGGTACTCTTACACATAGTTGTGGTGACTAGCATCTTAGCTAAGTTATCTAGAATGCATGTGTGTGTTTATGTGCGTGATGATGACCGCGATTTGTTTTTAGTGGACAACACTGTAGAAGAAGTTCTGTTTTAATAAAGGATTTGCTTAGTAACCATTTAATAGCAGCGTTAACTTGTTATATCACCCCCATAACACGGTCTTCGATCTTTTCTTCCCTAAAAACATTCTAAAACGCAATAAAGTATTGAGTATTGCTAATTTTATCGTGTTATTTAGCTTAAATATCCGAATAACTCAACGCTATAATTTATAAAGATTAATGCAGGTAAAACCGTGACGCATATCTAGTATATAATAATCGTACAGAGAGAAATTTAGAGGAATATGTCACGTTACCTGTATGGGTGAACACGAATGGAAACCGCATGCAATATCCGCTTAATATCGAGGCGTGAACTATACGACACACCGAGGCTGTTGAAACCACGAATTACGACGATTTATGGTATACTTATATAGGCTAAGACTCATCATCACCATATAAGCCGAAAGACGTCCACTGCTGGACAAAGGCCTCCCCCAAGGATCTCCAAAATAGCCGGCAAAGATTAGTCATTAGGTATTAAGTATTGTAAAGCTACAATAAAAAAAGGAATGTCATAATTTGAGTGTAGGAGTGTCAATTCACGAGTTATCAGAATTATACCATACCATACCGTGTAACGGAACGGTAGGGTGTTCAACCGCAAATAATGTGGTCTTGGGTTCAAATCAAGGGTCGATATTGGAATTTTTCAGTTACGTAAAGTTCTCAGTATCAGTCCGAATTGTGGGAGTTGGCGCCAAATACATACCCGCGCCTCGGAGTGCACTTAAAACCATAATTCCTATTTTCCGGTCGTGTTGCTAGTTATCCCATCGGATCATGATAGTGATGGAATAGGAAGTGCCCCTGTGTTTGCCAACACACTTCTGCACTATAATAAGTCCCGCGCAGATAGCTAGTCTCCATTAACACTGGGTGCCATGGCCGAATTTTCACTAGAAGGACATTACTATTATTGACAAACGAGTTCAAATACATATTTAAGCAGCACTTGTATTCTACGTACAAATATTTTAAGATTATTTTCGTAAATCGAAGGTCGATTCTATTCTTCTTGCCAGCCTTTTGGGCACGATACCCTTTCATACCGATGCGGAGCGCTTATTGGATTGCCTTTAGTTATTTTATTTTAGTTTAGTTTGTAGCATTATAGTCAAAATTTCTTCATCATCATCATCTCAGCCGAAAGACGTCCACTGCTGGACAAAGGCCTCCCCCAAAGATCTCCACAATTGCCGGTCTTGCGCTATTCGCATCCAGCAGTTTCCAGCGACCCGCACAAGATTATCGGTCCATATTGTAGGGGGCCTTCCCACGCTGCGTCTTCCGTTTCAAAATTTATAGCTAGTTTCCATAAGGTTTTATTATCTCGTTTTTTCTTCTGAATTTATCAAGTTATAGAAATAAATCAGTATCTCTTTCTTCTTCCTTCCAGAATCATTAGTTACGTTCTTTGCTCATTTTAAAGTAGCACATTTATTAGCACTATTGGTGAACTGTAGTATATTTTACGCGCTTGCATTGGTTGCACTTTATCACGGATTAGATGCAGGCACGTCATTCTGAACAGGTTTAGGTTATAAACATAAACATGTAAATTTTAAAACGTCCTTGACGCTAGCCTTTGCCATTCGAGATTTAAGACGAGCATGAAGAATGGGTGTTATACATAAGAAAATGAAACACATTTTACTTTTAAAAACAAATAAATGTTAAAACGTTACATAAGTATTCAAAACATCTCGATAGCGTCCATATTATTGCGTAGCCATAGGTATCAAAATCGTATGCAATTTGTTTTTCTGGATGTAATATATTTTTACATAAAACCATGCTTTAGTATAAATGCAGAAATGGTATTCTGTGTGTGGTGGCGATAATATACATGACGTGCATTCGGCCCATTATGACCAACGTGAGTCCCTCCAATCCTTTTTTTTTGATGAGGCAGGGTGAATTCCTACGCATTCCATCCGCAAAAAGTGTCTACGGGTGGGTATCTCAGACTTGCACCGACTAAACCTACCTACCGTGCACTTCTTTTGGCGCCTAATGGGGCAGCCCCGGGAACGCGGGTATGCTGTTCCGGTGCCCCCCTTTTGCGCCATGTCTCAGATGTTCGGGACGTGTACCCTGGGAGGGCTCTGAATTGCCCTTCCCTATCGCTGACTCCTGCAAGTCCGGCACAGTGACTGCGCCACTGTCGTTGTCTTCCCGGAGCTGCTTGCAAGTGGTGGCAGTAAGTAGAGGACACTTCTCTGACTAGCCCCAAGGGAGAGTTGGGCTACCTCTGCAAGCAGGATCGGTTCTCTCCCGCTCCCGCTCGGCGGCCTCCTTTTGGAGCATGACTGCCTCACAAAAGGAGACCACGGCGTCCTATTGGAGGAGTCACCCGCCAGCATCGACCCTACGATTGCTGGCGGAGACAGATCCCATCCGATCCCTGCGACCAAGACTCACCTTTCGGCCTCCCAGGCCGGGCACTCAGCGAGAGTGTTTTGGGCAGAGTCTAAGTCACTCCCGCAGTGGTGACAGTGTGTCGTCGCTTCTCGGCCTATCCGGTTCAGATACTCACCGAAACACCCATGTCCGGTGAGTATCTGAGTCAGTCTGTAGGTGTCGCAACCACCCAGGCCTCGGGGTGAGGCAGGATGGCACCGACAGCACGTTGGCGCGCGTTTGAGTCCGTCCAATCCTAACATTAAGCAATGTAAGTAAGTTTAGAGTTATATTATCTATCTTTGTTAGCAACAACATATTATTATGATGGGTCAGGGTATGGGAAAGGTAACTAGCGTTTGCAAAGGAACCTTTATTGGCGATTTCGAGGTTACTTAATTGATTTATATCATGGTATATACACATGATATAGATCATGGCCAGTTGCACTCACCTTGTTCTCATTAGACAACAGTCGATAAGCCATCCCAGAGATATAAATGGGGATAGTCTATAAATGGGTGACCGCCAAAGTGGTTTAATTTCTGATCGTCTCCGTGCTTCGGAGGGCACGTTAAGCTATCGGTCCTGGTTGTAACTATAGGCAACAGTCGATACGCCATGTCAGAGGCCTACTGAGCGACTTGAACAACTCTGACACCAAGGTAACCACATAATATAAAGAAAGAAAATTAGATCGTTCTTGGTAAACCTCGTTTTCGCGAGCTATGAGCAAAATTGGAGATTGGACCACACATGTCTATCCTTCACTTATACTTTAAATGGCCGTAGCAACTTAATCAAGTGACTAAGTGAATTATTAATTAAAATTAATGCAATAGTTGGGATTTCCGAAGCAAAGTACTAACGTATAATATATCCTCTTTAAATTATTTTACTCCAATACAAAAGTTACATAAAGTAGGTATTGATGATTCATTCGTTCGTTGATTTCTATTAAATATAATATTGGATTCAGTTACAAATATAATAAGCATACGATGCAGGCTATAAGTGAATCCCATGATTCACTGCGTGATCATATGCTTCAAGAATTTCATAACGTTTAAGAAATGTATTGTAGTTTATACCAATGGATAAACGTATTCAGGAAACACATTGGTATTCCCCATGGATACTAGGCACACGTCAGTACCAGCAATACCAACAAATAAAAAGAGAATAGGTAAACCATTTTCCCATAATGCGTTTATTTTTATATACCTACAGGGCTGTGAAATAGTTAAAATAAATAAAAAATATATCTTTACTACAAAAGGTGAATCGTAGGTAATACATACATAATGGATTAATAATAATTTACAAGAAAGGGTTGTTTGTACTCTCTGATAACTACGATTAGGTGGGTGAAGTGCTTGGAGGGCTGTTGCCTCCTTCTGCGAGACTGTGTTGGTCCAGAAGGAGCCAGCTGAGCGAGACCGAGAGAGGGCCGATCCCGCTCGGAGACGCGAGCGCCGAAGAGATATTCCCCTCGGCGCCCAGTCCGGCACATAGCTGGGCTTCGTGCCTTGCCCCCCTCTCTGTAATCCTACAGAAAAACAGGGAGGCCCCCGGGGTCGTGGGTGTATGACGTGGGGACTTTATGTATCCATCAAACGACCCCCGGGAAGGCGGCAGTGCGTGGCGGATACAGTGAGAACTCTGGAGGAGGCAAGTTTCCTCTCGAGACGAGCTTCGGCAACGCACGGAGGGATCCCAGTGCGTTCCACCGGAGATCAGATCACTGAAGGTCCCTCCATTACGTGCTGAGGGCGGCCACCGTGGGGCTTTAGCCGGTGTGATTCCGGCATGCCCCTCCGCTTTCCCCAGGGCGGAGGAAGTCCATAAGAATTTCCCCAGGGTAAAAAAAAAGGTGGGTGAAGTGCTGATCTCCTAGCTAGGTTATAGGCTAACCTGTATTAAGGATTATTATTCGATAACTTATAAATAATATAATATAAAGGATGACATTTCTTTTATTCAGATTCTTTCCCGAATCTATGTGTATTGAAGAGTTTCCAAAGCAACATTTGAATAATAACTTTTTTTATAGTGTTCACTGTAAGCAACCCATTTGGATAAAGAACATTAATATATCGAAATTGTGTAATATGCATTAAATATGATTTAGCAAACAATAGAAGGGTGTGCAAACGAATCAATACACTCTCTCGTAACTATAATATATAAAATCCCATATTTATATTCTCATATTGAATGGCGATGTTATTATATAATAACATCGCCATTCAATATAGACGATAAGCGATTCACCTTTATCTATAAAATTCCAATCAAAGCTCAATGTCAAACAATACCTCACATTGTATCTTGAAGTGCAATATCCGAAAGGAAAGTGTGGTTTTGAACAGAACGGTGACCACGTCGTATATGTTTGCGGCCTTTGTAGAAGCGCAATAGATAACAGACAGTCAATTGTTTACAATAGAATGAAATAGGTATAGATTTATTGTTCAGATAATAATATTTATTAAGATTACAGATTTAACTATAGTATAATTTATATTTTAAAGTAATGTTATGTGAATCTTACTTTAAATAAAATGCATGTTTGTGTATATTATTCCGTGTGTCGCGGAGTACTTTACCTACATAATTGACGGACACAATGGCCAACTAAACTGAGGACAAATATTCATGGATCACACAAATAGTTGTCCTGCGCGGGATTCGAACCCGGGACACGAAGCGGCCAGGCAATTGTCTTAACCGCTGCGCCACATGTGCAGACAGTTAATTTCTAATAAACACGCACATGAGTTCAAGAAGTCAGTTATTATTGATGTCACCATTGACTCCACAGACCAAGAATTAAAACCGCTAGGCTATCGTAGTAATATTAATAAATCATTGTAAAATAATTTTACTGTGCACCATCAAATACATTTTATTTTATATCATTTAATTTATTACTGAATAAATCTGTGTTGTTGCGTCATAACGAATGAATATGGAATATTCTCGTCGTATGTATAGATGCCAGCACATCAAGCTACTCCAATCTGTCAAATTTCCCCGATTGAAAGTTAACCTTATGCTTATGTGATAAAGTTGAAAATCTATAAAATTAATTTCACAGATTGGGGTAGCTGGATGTGCTGGCGTCTATACTTGATTACGAGGACTTGGTTATTTATGAAATCATGAATTTTTATTAAAGCTGGTGCATGATATTTATTAAACACAAAAATAAACTAACGAGTTTAGCAAAAACTAATATTTACCCTCCAATCGGATGCAACCCCATGACTTCGACCATTACGAGAAATTGTGTCATCCAACGGTGCTTTAATAGTTTTTTTTTTACTTATTACATCATCATCATCACATCAGCCGAAAGACACCCACTGCTGGACAAAGGCCTCCCCCAAAGATCTCCACAATTGCCGGTCTTGCGCTATCCGCATCCAGCAATTTCCAGCGACCCTCAGAAGATTATCGGTTGATCTTGTAGGGGGCCTGCCACTCTGCGTCTTCCGATTCGTGGGCATTTCTACCCAAGCGGCCGTCGGCTCTACGAGCTATGTGCTCTGCCCACTGCCACTTCAGCATGGCAATTCTTCGGGCTATGTCGGTAACTTTGGTTCGCCTGCGGATCTCAGCATTTCTGATTCGATCTCGCAGGGAAACTTTAACTCCCTTTCCATTGCTCTTTGGGTAACCTTTGAATTTATTTATTTATCAAGCTTTAATAACAAAAAGGGATTGTTTTGTAGTGGGAATTTAACCTCTATCTATATTTATGGTTGGTTTAACTACTATTGGTGATAGTGTCTATGGTATGGTTTAAGTAGCATAAGCTCAATTGAAGATGGATACCTTAATATGTATCGTATAATCTATTAACGAGACCCCAAAATAAAACTAGAAGAATGTATTTTTTATGACATTTCGGTTACTAACGAAATTTACAGTATATTGTTGTATATCTATTGCATAACTTTTATATTCTTCACATTTTTTATTAATGTTTGAGTTTTTCGTACAAAATTAGCATTTGATTTGTATCCAATTCAGCTTATCCATTGTGATCAAATCCAATCTAATTCTAACACAACTATCATGGTTTATAAAATTGGTTTTCATTAATTAACCAAGCTTATTTCAATATAGATCAATCATATACTATGTTTTTTTTAAGCTATAGTTGACGTACACACGGCCACATATCAAGATATAATGTTCCAATATAAGCTGAACGGTCATTGTATGGAAATCCTATACAACGCAAGATCAGCTTATTCTGGACATTATAGCTTTATAATATAAAGCTATACATGTCCAGTATAAGACTACATATTATGTAGTCTTATACTGGATATGTATAGCTCTATATGTATAGTAGTAGTGTAGAGAAGTGTGTACCTTGAATTTCATTTGATTAACCTTAATAATATGAGGAAAATTTTCTTAAGTTCCCCATTTAAATTCGAAACATGAATATAAAAAGATCAGTTAAGGAAAATAAATATATAACAAAGGAATTTATTTGAACCGATTCCAAGATATTATTATGACTAAATGTTGTTAAAAAAGTTCTTCCCAAGTATGTATGATCCATTACAAAGAAAACAATCCCAGAACGCTCACTGGCCATGAAATCAAATCAAAACTTCGAAATTAAACAATAAAGTTTTTAGCATTAAAAGTAGTAACTAACTTTACCCTACAAAGCCTTAACGTGGGCTGTAAAACGTATCAGAAAAATATTTCCTGACAAAAATTCTATTTCGATTCTAGGGCCTTTCTAGCTTAAGCAAGACGTTGCTGCGTTAGTTTAATTTTATAGTTAATAATGATCCAATATAGAGAGAAAATTTATCATTCACTCTCTAATGATATTCTCTTGACAAGTGAACCTGTAGCTGGGTAATTTCCTGTGACAATGTAATAACATCTTTCGATTTACAAAAATCAATAGTTTTTGATGCTCACTCCAGACTCTCCCGAGACGCCTCCTAGATGCTCACGGCAGAAGTTTGGGTGAGTGGAGGCGAAAGTAGTGCTAGCCATCCACTCTCTCAACTTAATCAGTTGGCAGCGGTCAACTGACTTAATCGAGAGTGTGGATGGCTAACGCAGTCACTTGAATCAAGTCCATTTTGTAGTAGACTTAGCAACTCCAGCTGGTTGTAACTTTGGTGTCTCTATTCTTGTCAATTCTTTCAACCATGCCGGCCTATTTTGGCACTGTGTCATGACAAATTACCACAATCACCCATTCAACGTGACCGTCAAACATACCCACTATTCCTGGCCCAAAAAAGAGCTTAGTTTATCAACTTCATACTTTATAAAGAATATGTATCGATCGAGCTTAAAAAACCTTCAGAGGATAGATTTAAATAAACGACTGAGTGCACTGTGTATCATCATAAACTTAGTCATCGATTATGATATGGAACTATAGCTAAATATATGTCAATATTCATACAGCTTATCACAATCCAGCAGGCAGCCGCTGCGTCAGCCGGCCAAATAAATAGCCTTTGTTCTATAAAACATGATATTCGTGTTTTACAATATCATTTGAGGGCAAAATATATGTCAGACCACATAAATTATAATAGCCATCCATCATTCCGAGAGAAAACGGCTCGTTAAAATGGATGAATTCGCATATAAATTAAGTAGCTTTATGACAGAATGTTTAAATATGAGACAGAGGGATAACTTTACGGTAATGTGATGTGAAAAATGTTTTTTTTTTTATTTTTAATGTTTGCGGATAGAACTCTGTGAAAGCTGTGTGGTTTCCGACCTAAAAAGAATATTAGCGCCACCCCATACCATCCCGTGGGTTCGTAAAAAGCCACTAAGGGATACAACATGATTGTAGTCGGGCAGCAGCGCCACCTGTGTACTAGCTACCACATAACTGCGTTCGCCAACTCGCATGCCAAGCGCGGTGACTACGGCAAACAACTCTGACACAAGGTAACCCCTTCCCATGCGATAAGTAAGTAAGCAGCGTCTCAGGGATTGACATTAAACGACCTTATTAATATAAATCAGGCCTATCATTTCACATAACTTCAAAGCAATCTAAGGCAAAGTTTTTACCAAAAGTTGCCAATGAGAAGGTTTTCAACAAAAAATCAAATAAGTACATTGTTGTGTTTTGTCCAGTAATCAAAACTCTCTGGTAATTAGTTTTACAATGCCTAAAGGTGTTAGGTACTCTTTATTAGACTATACTCTATTGTTTTATTTAAGTTGAATTTTTGTTTTGTATATTATTACTTAGGCTTAGCTTGATCTAGTTAGTTATAGATATCATTTGTTTCATCATCATCATCATATCAGCCGAAAGACGTCCACTGCTGACAAAGGGCTGCCCCAAGGATCTCCACAATAGCCGGTCCTGCGCTGCCCGCATCCAGAGCGGCTTCCCGCGACCCGCACAAGATCGTCGGTCCACCGTGTAGGGGGCCTGCCCACGCTGCGTCTTCATTTGTTTAATACAATTTAGTAACTATTTCACAATAAAAAAAAACTTGAGAGGTGTCAAGGGACACCCGGATGGAACGAAGTTATTTCTTATTATTTATTATGTACAAAAAACCTGTATACACTCAACAAAAATAATCGTCGCTACACCACACTGTTCAATGCGAAATAGAAATGAAAATATCTGGCAGACAGAGAAACATGCGCACGCCGCACTGCTGCAAAAAGTGTCGTGACAACTTTTCGTAAGATTTTTTTCCGTCTAGCCCCCTTTCACAACGCGCGATAAGGAACTTCGTTCCAATTTTAATGTCTTTCTTAATATAATTTGAAAATGCCTAAACTTCAATTTTATTTTTAAATTTTGTACTTAACTTTATTATACGACTATATAACTGTTAAATGTGGAAATTATTATGGATGTCGTTATTGTCATATGCATGTGACCGTTGTTATAAAATTATTTGTGTTATTTTTTTATTTCATAACTTTATGCACAAAATTGTCCAGAGGTGGACTTAATGGACTAAATAAATAAATAAATAAAGCTCAACGAGCTTTAGAAACGTAACTATGGTAAGCGAAAATACATAACGTAGTTTTTGCGAGTTCGAGATCTCAGGGCTGTGATTGATTGTTTCTTGATGCCGTCGTACGTTTTAGCAATCACATCGCTTCGTACCCATCGAGCTCAAATTCGTTTCGTTTTTGTTGTACCTAACAAAACTATGAACAAAGTTCTCAGTAAAATGGGTAGATATGAGACTTATTTGAAATATTTGACAAAAAATATTGCAAAAATTATAATAAGCATAATTCTGATCATCTTTCCTTTTTAGTCCCTCCTTCTCACCCACAAAAGCAACTCCTGCAAGCCAAAATTAACAGTTACACATAATAAATCTTCAACTGTCTTGGATCTCGCAACGAATTTAATCAGAAAAAAACAAGAAGAGTTAAAAAACCCACTTCCCCAGAGCAAAGTAGGAGAATGATATTGAGGTTAGAGCCTCATAAAATGAGAATATTGCGACTAGAGAAAAGCAGGTCAAAACCAATAAGGGTATATTTTAAGGGTCCTAGTAAGTGAGCAGTTATACGTACTGTATTCTAATAATAGGTATTTATTACTCAATCACAAAAAAACTGGCTAAAAAAGTTATTTGAAATTCAGAAGCTGGTTATATTCTGAATTGCTGGGTACATAGACAGTTAGCTTATTGGTACACGGTAAGTAACGCCTAATACCTTAAATACCTTATCGCTATCACAAATAAAATGATATATTTTATGTTATGTTTAGTTTAGTATATAACTAAATAGTGAAATTAATTAAACATGTTTATATGGAAAAATTATTAGTATTATTAATAACTTTTAAACGAAAGGCATATAACTGACTTTGTTTGTCCATAATAACCAATTTGAAGATTTTTTATGGAACCATGTCGATATTTTATATCGATACATATCTTTAGTAGAAATATCAAAATCGCTTTCGAAATTCCTGTAAACGGAGTTGCTAAAGTTGAAAAAATAACTCTATCCTTTTTGAAAGCAGAAGAAGATATAATTAAAAATTGTATCACGTTTTATTACTACTAGTACTTACATGACAAGGCAGTGAAATTATTTAACATTATTATATGAAATACTATGAACTAAATTTCTAAGGTCTGAATAAATAAATCACCATCATCATTATATCAGCCGAAAGACCTTCACAATAAAATAATGTATAAATTTATTTATTATTTATAACATTTGCTTGCAAATTTGAAAAATTGACAAAGTGTTTAAGGTACTGGAGCATGTATTTATGCAATCTGTAATCACCACACTTTTGGACACATAAAGAATTTCCATTTCTTGTTAGACAAATGCATCTGCTAAGGATCTCCACAATTTTATGCTACCTGCAAACAACGGTACCCTTGCAAGATCGAAGGTCCACTTTGTGGCAGGCTAGCCCACGCTGCGTGTTCCGGTTACTGGGTGCCACCTTGATCCTTTCTGCCCCAGTGGCCGTCAGTTCTACGAGCTATGTATAAATAAATATACCATACCTACTATTATTATAAATCTTTAAACATATATTTGTTACACTATTGTTTTATGGATATTTTACAGGAGCCGTCAGATATAAACTTTATATTTTACTAGCTGTGCCCAGCGGTTTTACCCGCGTTAAAGTTTATAAATTACTAGCTGTGCCCCGCGGTTTAAGCCGCGTTAAATATTATAAATTATCACAGCTCCTCCCCCGTAGGTGATAGCGTGATAATATGTAGCCTATATGTTGACCCGAACATTTAGTAATATTCATGCAAAATTTGAAGTAAATCCATGCTGTACTTTTTGAGTTTAGCCCGGACATACATACATACAAACAGACAAAAATTAAAAAAAACTATATTTTTGGCTTCGACATCGATTGTAGAACACGCATCCTTTAAAAAAATATTCTATGTACAGTTTTGACTGCCCTACGATTTTATTATTTATAATATAGATAGCCTTTGTGTTATTCGGATATACAACATGTAACGTAATTAACGCACACCCTCAAACACCCCAATTAGAATATTATGTTGTAATCATAGTACATACACTGAATTTTTTATTTAACATGTTTATGCATTGTTATTTACTAAATTAGTTTCTTGGAATTATATATATGGAAGTTTATTTTTCTTTATTTTGTATTAAATGATGGAATTTGTATGAATACAAATAAAACTGCGATTTTAAAACTCTTATTACTTTGTTTACGGTCCATTTCAATTTGTTTTGACTGTACAGGGTTAATATGACAATAACTTCCGTAGTTTTAATTATTTTGGAATAAAAATTATCTGTATTAAAAACTAGCTGTGCCCCGCGCTTTTAGTCGCGTTAAACTTTATAAATTATCACAGCTCCTCCCCCGTAGGTGATAGCGTGATAATATGTAGCCTATATGTTGACCCGACCTCTTAGTAATATTCATGCAAAATTTGAAGTAAATCCATGCAGTACTTTTTGAGTTTAGCCCGGACATACATACTGACAAACAGATAAACAGACAAAAATTGTAAATACTATATTTTTGGCTTCGATATCGACTGTAGATCACGCCTCAAGTATCCTTTTTTAAAAATATTCAATGTACAGTTTTGACTTTTCTACGATTTTATTATAATGTAGATGATATAAATCGATTCAGTAATCGATTCTGAACAAACTATTTTCAGGATGTGCGCTAATTAAGTTACGTGTTGTATAAGCAACAGTTCCACTAAGTTTCATCAAAATCCCTTCGTTATTTTTTGCGTAAAATAATAACAAACATACGTATATCTATACTCAAGAACTTTCCTCTTCTTACCTGTTTATTATATGCCTCGTTGGTCTAGCGGTAACGTGTTCACCCGCAGAAAACGAGGTCCTAGGTTCAAATCCCGGGTCGGGCCAAAAAGTGATTTTGGGACTTTTCTGTAAAAAGTAAAAATTCTCAGCATCAGCCCGAAGTCTGGGAGTTGGCGGTATTATACCCCCGTGCCTCGGAGAGCACGTAAAGCCGTCGGTCCTGTACCTGACCTCTTTCCGGTCGTGTCGCATAGGCGTCCCATCGGATCATGAGAGTGATGGAATAGAAAGTGCTCCTGTGTTTGCGCACACACTTGAGCACTATAATATGTCCCGCGCAGATGGCTAATCTCTGTTGAGACTGGCCGCCGTGGCCGAAATTCGGCTAGGAGGACATTATTATTATTATATTAGTAGATCTTCTTACGATACCGATAAGATTTTATTCACACCCTTTTGAACCTTCCGTAGCTATTGCTGTATATAAAACAATTTACGCTTCCCTTCAAACTGGAGCGTTATTGTAACGTTTGAGTAACCTTTTGTAATTCGGGCTCAAGGGAAAAGGGCTACTTTACACAAAAAGGCGTGTGATATCTAATAATTGGACATAGATGACCATTTTGATACCCCGCTTGATTTAAAAATCTTATTGTGTAATAAATTTGATATCCTGTTTGTAAGATCCTAGTATTTATCTGTCCATATTTGAGCCCCATTGTGTTACGTTTTTTTTTTTATTTATTTGGTAAGTCTACAATTGTTTACACATTTTACATTTACAGATTCTTCATTAATAATAATACAATTTTAAGTGCAACAATTACTTACAGACTAACACCACTTGCATAAATTATAGGTAAATGTGTAATAAAAATTTTATGTGTGTATATACATATATATATATATATATATATATATATATATATATATATATATATATACAAACATAAACTAAAAATTAAAATTATGACATAGAAAATGAATAGTTAATCAATTAAGTTAATAAATAATATAATAAGATGGCGTACAATAAATGAGAAATGTTTCTCCATCCTGCTTGGTTTATAAAATTACAATTTTGCACGGGTAGGTAAATTAGTGTTTTATAATTATAGTCCTTTTTTTAAATTAATTGAATCAAAGTGTTGCGAGGAACTTTGCAAACAAATAATTTATAGACACAAAGTACATCCAGACTCAGAACACCAATTTACACACAAATAGTTGTCCTGCGCGGGAATCGAACCCTGGACACAAAAAGGCGACTGTTTTTACCGCTGCGCCACGCATGTGGATTTTTTACGCCACATAATAGATAAGAGGCTAACTGGGCGGCTTAAAAACTCTGATACCAAGATAACCATAGGATCTATATCTACATCATGCGTCTATTTTGTAGAATATATGCATAATAGCATTATTGTGTAAATGTTACCATCCTAGGAGTAAGTAAGGTCGCCAGAGCTTATCGGAAGCACGGAAGGGACGACTGATGATGCCATGTGTCTTACCATTAAGCGGGCGGTATAATATCCTGGGACATTATTCACACACGGCCATCCCAAACTAAGCAGAGCTTGTATTATAGAAACCATATAACATATATACTGCATATACTACTTTATTTTGAAATACATACTTATATAGATAACTAGCCGCCCGGTACGTGCTTCACTACGTATAAGGCATAGTAATAAAAAAATATTATTAAGTTCATTTATTCAAACAAAAAAATATTTTAAATTGCTAAAAGATGTTGATTTTACACTTTTTCAAGACTTTTTAAAATTTTCTCTACGTACAAACCTTCCCTGGACTTCCACGAATAATTCAAGACCAAAATTAGCCAAATCGATAAAGGCGTTGTTGAGTTATAACATTACAACGAAAAGTGGCATTGATTTTTATATATATAGATTACAACCAACCAAGACAAACAGGCATGATCATGCACACAAATATCTGTCCTGGGTGGGAATCTAACCCACAACCTGCAGCGTGAAAGGTAAGTACCTATCTACCAACCACGCCAAGAACCCCGTCAGTATCCGTATACTGTTTTGTTGCAAAAATAAAGCATTTTAGATATACTAAGATAGTGGTCTTAAGAAATCTTGTGCAACAGTGATGCTCAGAGTATTACAAGCACCCATAGGCATCCGGTAACCGCTTAACACCATGCGGACATTTGCTCACCTAATACCTGGTATAATAATAATAATATCTAGGGACAATGTCACACAGATAGTCCTAGCCCCAAACTAAGCAAAGCTTGTACTATGGGTACCAGGCGAAGATATACATACTTATATAGATAGATAAATACTTAAATACATAGAAAACATCCATGACTCAGAAACAAATATTCGTGCTCATCACACAAATATTTGCACTTACCGGGATTCGAACGTAGGCAGGGGCACTACCAACTAGGCTACGGTGATCGCCAAATATAATAAAATCTATCTGCAAAATCAGTAAAGTTATATGTGCAAGACGTCGCAGGAGGCAAAAACTCTTGTATTGTTTATATAGATAGAACTCAATTTTGTAATAAAATGGAGTGGCTTATAAACCGTTTAAGAACTAGGATGATATTGTAAATGGAACGTCTACCACGATGAACCTTTGATCGGATTCGTTGTTAAGATAACTTTAACCTTCCACGGTTAATAATCGTGATCATCGTTGGAATATTATGAGTATCAGAGACAAATAGGAAACATATATTCAACAACACTGGATAAACTTTGACCTTTATTAAGTAGGCAGTAAGAGTGGTTTTCGCAGTCCTAGTATATCCACGGATGTGACGTCATCTGTACCTTTATCTATTTGCATAAAGATTAGCAATACTTAGTATTATGTTATTAGATGTTTAATTACGATTTCCTTTGTAAATAAATCACTTTATTATAATGGTACAGACGCCAGCACATCCAGCTATCCTAAAATTTCTTTTATAGATTTTCAACTTTATCACATAAGCATAAGGTTCACATTCAATTGGGCAAATTTTACAGATTGGGGTAGCTTGATGTGCTGGGGTCTGTACATAATACTCATAATATTCATAACCTGTATAGGCTTCTAAGGCTAAATTTATCTGAATTATAGTAATATCCTGGGACATTATATACACACGGCCATCTGATTCCAAACTAAGCAGAGCTTGTACTATGGATACCAGATAACTGATGTATTACATATACTACTTTTCTATTGTAATTACATACTTCTATAGATAATTACATCCAGACTCAGAACTAACAAAATATTTTAATGCACACAAATATCTGTCCTGAGAATCGAAATAAAATTAATAAAAAATAAAAATCCTGGGGCGTGAAAAGCAAGTATATATCTACCAACCACACGAACCGGTCCGTAAATATCCGTATACATACTGTTTTGTCGAAAAAACGTGACGTGATACATATACTAATTTTCTATTGTAATTGCATACTTATATAGATAATTACACTCAGACACAGGACATACAGACATGTTCATGCACACAAATATATGTAATTACTGGGTGGGTATTGAACCCACTACCCGCGGCGTGAAAGGCGGCAACAATATAATTATAAACGTCAGTACTTTATCGTGCTCCCGCTTGTCAACTATCTCGTTAATCTAACATCCTGTATAAAATAGAAACAAAAGAAAAATTTGAAACCAAAAACTTCACGTCCTTTTCTAGATTTAGGTTTAGACATTTCATCTTCATATCAGACGAATGTCGTCCACTGTTGGACAAAGGCCCCTCTGCAAGATTTTCACACTGAAGTTGTGTCCATTATTATGAGGGATGTCCCATAATCGCCACGCTTGGCAGATGGACTGGCGATCGCAGTATGATGGTCATTATACACAGATATACGCTGAAGCCCTGTCAGAGATATTCCCTCGGGACGACTTTATACCACGGGATGAAGTAGGGTGGTGATTCTTTGCCGTCAGGTTTACAAGAGATTTAGACACTTATTCTCACTAAAATTTACATTAATTGACTTATAGTGTGAACTCAAATAAAAGAAATTAAGGTGCGTATTTGAATTAGGGGTTATGTAAAAAGAAAAATATTAATATTTATTCGAAATATACTGGGAAATACCCACATTATTTTATATAGTTCCTTACGCCCATTCTGTTATCGTCAATCGCAAGTATTATGACGCGATGACGCAATCAAAATCGACTGTTTATTTTTTAAATCCATTTGGCCGGTGAGCCTCTACTCTTTGTAGCTGCATAGATCTACCTATACCTATTACCTTAACCATTAAACGATTTCTTACTTTCAAATACCATAAATGAGAACGCAAAATAACAACTTGTTTTCGTCATAAAAACAACAATTAATAAAATATTTTTTAATAATAACATTCTTAATTTGTCTCGGTCAAAGGTTCAAACGAAATTAATGTAATTACTTTGGCTGTGTGCTTTGGCTGTTCAATTTATTTATATTTAGAATAAAAATCCGGATATAACTGTTTTGTACTTTATCTAGTACTACAACGATTGAAAGGAGTCTTTTAAGAGAAAACAAATCATTTAGATGAAAACCGTGTGGATTTTGGCCTTTTTTTTTTGACAACGCAGGGGGAATGCATGCCATCCGCAAAAAGTGTCTGCGGGTGGGTATTTCGGACTTGCACTGACTAAACCTACCAGCCGTGGACTTCTTTTAGCGCCTGATGGGGGAGTCCCGGGAACGCGGGTATGCTGTTCCAGTAATGGATTTCGGCCTAGAAAGAATAACAGAGCCACCCCCCACCATCCCGTAAGTGTCGTAAAAGTCGACTTAGGGATACACCAGGTAGTCGGGCAGCAGCGACAGCTAGTATAGCTACCTACCACCTAGTCGCATGCCAAGCGCGGTCGGTGACTAAGGCAAACACCTCCAAATGGCACATTATAGAAACCTTTGGGGAGGCATATGTCCAGCAGAGGGCGCTATCAGGCTGATGATATGACGATGATAACATACATTTATTAAGTGATTGAGTACATTCACTTAATATTATACAATGGCTTCTGTACTTGTGTTTTTTAAAGGACAACGCCCGCACTAGCGAAATTGATCCCGATGTCACAGGGTACTTTACAAACATATGATTGCCGACAAAGAACCGACATCCAGACTTTGACCAACTAATTAATGTGTAACACAAATAGTTGTACTACACGGGATTCGAACCCGGGACACGGAGCGGCGCGGCGGCGAGGCGTTTCTCTTAACTGTTGCGACACACGTGCTGTCATAAAGTTGTATCTTACATATATTTCCATCTACACCGCCCACTCTACTTTGCCCACTGCCTCTCAATATAAGTACCTATGTATCTAAATACCCAATCGCTTTTTATGGTGACGCAATGCAACGTCAACGTGATGAAATAAAACCCAACCAAATGGTCGGAGTCGCGCCTTAAGGGTATTATCAGTCATCGAGCAAAAAGCATGGAAATTTCACGTCACATGCAAGAAGAACCCCTTTTATTTTTAACTTTATTATATTTTAAATAAATAACATCGTAGGACATTATTTGCACACGGCCATCTGATCCCAAACTAAGCAGACCTTGTACTATGGAAATCAGATAACTAATATACTACATATTATACTACTTTTCTTTTGTAAATAAATACGTATATAGATAATTACACCCATAATCAGGACAAACATAAATGTTCATGCACACAAATATTTGTCCTGTAACCCACGACCTCTGGAGTGAAAAGCAAACATTTGCCAACCACGCCAACAGGCCCGTCCGTTTTTATTGTTATAGCACAAGAAATACATACTTTGTAAAAATTGCAACTGTCTGCCTATTCATCATCATCATCATAATCATCATCATGTCAGCCGAATGACGTCCACTGTTGGACAATAGCCTCCCCCAAGAATGGGGGGTTATGCACTAATTGCCACGCTTGGCAGACGGGTTGGCGATCGTAGTAATCTTACTACGATCACCAACCCGTCTGCCAAGTCTGGTCATACCCGTAGTACTCAGAAGACTGCCTCGTTGGTCTAGCGGTAGCGTGTTCACCCGCAAAGAACGAGGTCCTGGGTTCAAATCCCGGGTCAGGCCAAAGTGATTTTGGGACTATTCTGTAAAAAGATAAATTTCTCAGCATCAGCCCGAAGTCTGAGAGTTGGTGGTATTATACCCCCGTGCCTCGGAGAGCACGTAAAGCCGTCGGTCCTGTACCTGACCTCTTTCCGGTCGTGTCACCTGGGCGTCCCATCGGATCATGAGAGTGATGGAATAGAAAGTGCTCCTGTGTTTGCGCACACAGTTGACAGCCATCTGCGCGGGATATAATAGGTCTTTACCTATGAAATTGCCGTTTTGTATGAAAAAATTTAAACGAATTTTTTTCATGAATTTTTTTATTTGTATTAATCGAAGTAATCACCCATGCAATCAATGCATCTTTGCCATCGCAGTGGCAGTTTATTGATGCCCTTCTTAAAGAAATCAGCTGGACGGGAGGCAACAAATTCTTCAAAGGCATTTTGTACTGCCTCTCGGGTATTGAATTTTTTTCCCGCCAAGAAGTTATCCAAATTCTGGAAAAAGTAGTAGTCTGTAGGCGCAAGGTCTGGTGAGTAGGGCGGATGACGGAGAGCTTCCAACCCCAGTTCTTGCAACTTGGAGACCGTCTGCTGTGCAGTATGAGGTCGCGCGTTGTCGTGCAGGAGCAGCGGAGACGAGCGATTGACCAATGCTGGTTGGAGATGCGCCAGCTTCTCCATCATTGTGCTCAGTTCTTCACAGTACACATCTGCAGTAATGCTCACCCCGTTTGGTAAGAAGCTGTGATGAATCACACCGGCGCTAGACCACCAAACAGTGACCATCACTTTTCTAGGGGTAAGTTTTCGTTTAGGGCATTGTTTAGGTGCTGAACCAGGATCCAACCAACTTGCTGAGCGCTTGCGGTTATCAAACAGAATCCATTTTTCATCGCAGGTAACAATGCGGTTCAAAATTCCTTCATTTGTGTGTCTGTTGAGCAGTGCAAGGCACGTCTCGACGCGTACTTCGCGCTGGCGATCATTGAGTTCGTGGGGCACCCATTTGTCAAGCTTTTTTACCTTGCCAATTTGACGCAAATGGACCAATATTGTTTTGACGCTAACGTCGAAAGCTGCTGCTAATTCAGCCGTAGATTGTGTATCATCAGCTTCCACAACCGCCTTTAATTCGTCATTGTCGACCAAAGTCTTCGGACGACCGCGAGGTTCATTTTTCAGGTCGAAATTTCCAGAACGGAAGCGAGCAAACCAATAACAGGTGGTGCGTTGGTTTGTAGTGTTAGCTCCGTAAACGTCGTTGATGTTGCGTGCCGCTTGTGCCGCGTTGCTGCCACGACGGTACTCATATTCCATAATTACTCGAATTTTTAACGTATCCATGATGACGAAAAAGATTGAAATGCGATGAAAATGTAACACTAATCAATAAAGAAATGACTACTTTTGGAAAAAAGAATCCATGTTTTTAAAATAAAATTAATTTGAAATTAGAATTCTTAGCCAAACAAAAATTATTTTGATTTGAAATGGCCAGTACTGCAGAACGGCAATTTCATAGGTAAAGACCGCAGATGGCTAATCTCCGTTGAGACTGGCTGCTGTGGCTGAAATTCGGCTAGGAGGACATTATTATTACTCAGAAGAACGCTGCTGACCGTTCTCTGGTATGAATATATACCAGAGAACGGTCAGCGGTCCTTGGGACGACTTCTACGCACCCCCACGGGATGAGATGGGGTGGCGATATTCTTTTTGGCTGTCAGCCAAACAGTCTACCTATTACAGTTTATGAAATACAGCCCGCTAACAGACACGGACAATGGAGGCTTACCAATAGGGTTCCGTTGAAACCCTAAAACAGTAACAAATATAATAAATAATAATAATTTAAATATCTTGGAACAACTAACACACTGCCATCTGATCCAAACTAGATAGAGCCTGTACTAAGAAACCAGACAACTGATAAACATACTTATATATTTCTAAATACATACATATTATCCTACTAATATTATAAAGGCGAAAGTTTGTGACTGTGTGAGTGTGTATGTTTGTTACTTCTTCACGTCTAAACGGCTGGAGCGATTTTAATAAAATTTGTTGTGGAGTTAGCTGACACTGTGAATTAACACATAGGCTATAATTTATAAAGTTTATAAAGTAAACCCGCGGGGCACAGCTAGTAGGTTATAATTTACAAAATTTAACGCGGGTAAAACCGCCGGGCACAGCTAGTAATATATAAATTACACCCACACAGAACAAATAATCGTGCTCATCACACAAATATTTGACCTGCGTGGGGATTGAACCCACGGCCTCCGGCTTAAAGGTCAGGATCACGAACAACTAGGGCCACAGGCTAGTCAATATTGTGAGTTATTTTCTCTATTATTACGAACAGTTGTTTACCCCATGGCATTTAGTAACTTAGTAAAAATTATTAATTAACCAAGTTAATTAATACATTCAACTAAGTTATTTGCTCAATATTAGGTACGTGTGTTGTCTTTAAACTATACTCCCACTTTGTTCCATTAATCTTAAGCAACTTTCAAGTTATATGATTTTAATAATGCTTGAACAAAATTAAGTTACACTTTATTTAATAAAGCGTAACTTAATTTTAAATAATAATATGAGTTATTAGTGTCTACTCTAATAATTACTCAGTTATACAAGGTGTAACATTAGTGCGTAGCACATCAACAAGAAAAACACAAAACAAGTGGTAGCATTAAAGCGTGACCGTCGTTATCAGCACAAGGTAAGCACAAATAATACCATAATATAGACAGAATGTAGTAAAAATATAGCTAAAACTATAAATTTTGATAATTAAACTTAAACATAATCTCTTGACAATAACTTGATACGAGCTAGCTAAATATCAATGCTTTTATAAAATAAATTTTATAAATGTTTTCATACAATCAATACAATGTGTACCTATATATTTATGTTACTAGAAATAATAATGTATACAACTATATTACTACAAACATGTTCTGACTATTTACAAGCTCTTTTTTAAAGTCTACGTGAATAAAAACCTTATTTATTTATTTTATTTTATTTAAGACAAAAACTATTATTAACTATTTTTTATACATTGTGGACCTGGGTCTCAATCGCGATCATTACCTTGGTTACCCGACGTTATATAAAAATGTGTACAAATCGCGAAAGTTTAAAAACACACAAAACAATGATTAACTACTCCTAACGACCTGTCGATGTATTTTGAATTAATAACCAAAAATGTATTTCGTATTACACAAAAAGGTTAAGTTTATTCTAATAAAGAAATAATAAGTCTGAAAACAATATATAAATATTGTTTTCAGACTTATTATTTCTTCAGATTGAGTATAAACTCATTCTGAAAACAACATGAATAATTATTCTGAAAGCCAAAGTAATATTAACTGTGGCTCAGTGGTTCAGGTAGGTGCCTCGCTGCCACCTCGGTGCCTTCTCGTTTCAGGTGGAACCTTGCGTAGGACAACTATTTGTGTGACTCATAAATGGTTGTTTCGAGTCAAGTTGTGTTTTGTGTCCGTGACTTGCATGTTTGTAAAGTACCCCGTGATTTATTTTACTATAAATAAAAAAAACTTGAGAGTTGTCAAGGGACACCCGGATGGAACGAAGTTCCTTTCGATTAATAAGTGAAGGAATTGTAATAAAATTTTATTTTTTAATTTATAATATATTATTTTAATATTAACAAATATAATGTAATAGAAACTTAATCAGTAGGCTCAATTTTAGTAATAAAAAAAAGCAAAAAGTGTCGTTACAACTTTTCGTCTTAATTTTTTCCGTCTAGCCTCCTTTCGCAACGCGCGATAAGGAACTTCGTTCCAAAAAAAAACATTCAGAGAACAAAAGTTAAATACAAATACGCTACAGTCATCCCACATATTCGTGAGGCACAGTAATGCGTAGTGTAGAATCAAATATATTTACTTAGGTACTTGTATATTTAGAGAATGAATCATTTTTAATAACTGCTTCAAAAACCTTGCAGGTGTGGGTTTTCCCAAATTACCCTTAGGCAACAGATAGATTCTGGAATCCACTGGAATCACTGGTTGCGGATAAGGCAAGACTGGCATTGGACATCTTCCAGCTGGTATGATAAATAGAAAGATTCCAATTATAAGTTCAACCTATCTTAACACCGTTACTTTACTATAACACGTGGATTGATATGACAGGTGGTTTGTTTACTTTGGCCGACCTAGTTCTAGTTATTTTTTTTAAAAAAGACAACGCCCTCATTATTATAATTATTGTTGTAGTTTTATAAGATTTATTATGTTCATTTATTTTATTATAATTTATTATGGTCATTTATTTTATTACATTTTATTTGGATTGGTTTAGTCAATTATAATTATTGTAAAATTAGTTAAGATAACATAAGTTATGGGTCTTTGTAATCTTTAAATGAAATATTATTATTAGGGAAATTAATCCCTGTGTTTCGGGATACCTTACAAACATAATAGACGGACACAAATTACATCCAGACTCAGAACTACTATTTATGGGTCACACAAATAATTGTCCGGTGCGGGACTCGAACCCGCGACACGAAGCGGCGAGGCGACTGTCTTAGCCGCTGCGCCACACGTGCACAATTAGTTTAATTATTTATTTATTTGACGGCTGATTGGCGTGATTGGTAGATACTTGCCCGTAAGCCCATAGTACAGTCGCCAGCACATCAAGCTACCCCAATCTGTCAAATTTCCCCAATTGAAAGTGAACCTTATGCTTTTGTGATAAAGTTTAAAATCTATAAAAGAAATTTGACGCTGGATGTGCTGGCGTCTGTACAAGCCCGTAGTAGGCAATTTAACCCCTGTACCGCGAGGGACTTTACAATCACACAATTCATGGACACAAAGTACACCCAGACTCAGAACAACAAACTACACACGCAAATATTTGTCCAGTGCGGGACTCGAACCCCAAACTCGAGGGCGTCGAAATAGTATCGAGGCGCCCACCATAAGTTGATAACAACTGAATAAATCGCGCAAATTACTAGCTCCGTTATGAGTATATAAACAAAAACTCCGTCTGTCATAGTAAAATAACAGTAAGTATTAAAATAGTTTAAATTCTTCTACTACCTTAGTTACTCAAGAGTAATATGGGGAAACCCACTACGACATGCTTTTGGAGGTGTGTTATCACAGTGATTTGCAAAAACCAATATTACATCATGAGTGTCTAACAAAACCAATGAATGTTAGTAAAAACATAACCAATTCGTTAAGACCTCTCCTTCTGCTCTTAATAGTACTGTGGTTGGACTTCCACAGAGGTCTATACTAATTGGACGCATTCGCACCAGTCTGTGACGTCATCGAGACGTCTTTCCTCGCACACGTCGAATGGGGTTTTTACAAAAACTATAGAATGAATAGAAAGAACAAAACTTAAATTATTTACAAATTAAGATTATAAGTCTTGAAGTATGTCCGATGAATTAGAGAAAGCTAGGAGGCTTGCTCTAATTCACAGGACAGATTGACATACTAACACATACATACGTACAGACTAAATATAAACTTAATGTAAAAAAGTAATTGATTGTAATCCAATTTGAATTAATTCACTTACTTATCTCTCTCACTAGTTACTTAATAGTTTTAATTCTATTATGTCTGATTGTTGAAGCGGCCATAGTTCGTTGCCTTTACCGGGCCGTTCATGATCGACGAGATAAATATCTAGGCGTATTAAATTCTTACGATATTAGACGTTGTTTCAGAGAGAACGTTAGGTTACCAATTCTGCGTTTGCTACGTAATGTACAACAACACCTAAAAAGCGACCAAAATAACTGTCATACTAAAAAGTTATTTCCTAACTTAGTCTAAACAAAATAAATGAAAGTTTTGAGATATTTGCATGCTGGCAACCAACATTACTAACAAGTTGGTATTTCTCTATTTCGCTAGAAACAACGACCAAACATGAACTCAAGTATAAAATCGGGTTTTTCCACATAAATATGTTGTTCTTCTGGTGTGTGAGTTTCCAAGCTCTGTGGCTAACAACGTGTGGGATAAGCGCGGCGCAAGGTTCTTATTTATACTGTGTTGGCTTGTATCGACTCACAGTTTGAATCGTAAACTTGTAGTGTGTAATCACAATAATTGGTACATTTACCTCAACCTAGTGTTTATTGTGAGCGGCAATAAAATTAAGGTAAAGAACATTGTTGTCTTCAGTCTAATCAATTTATTTGATAATAATTAATGATAGTGCAAGTTCTAAGTACTATATACTAACATGTTTAAATAAACTATAAAAAGGGATTGAGAAAAAAAAGGTTGTTTGTAGAGGAGGGGACACTGAACAGAGTCTGAGACTTGCGATTCAGATCATTTATTTATCATTTATCACATCGAATTCTTGACTTAAATTTAAAAAATCCGGTCCGGTCATGTAGATGCAAATTCTATTAAATTCTTCAAATTGTATCGAAATCGTAACATAGTCCGGTCTATCCTCATGACTACAAGTACCGTGCCTAAAACCTACTTATCTATTTTTAGAAATTACGAGCAATTTTTTTTGTATTAGTTTATAAACATGCATTTTTATAAAAACAAAAACACTATTAATGAATAATATAATTTTTGTGTCTCATATCTACAAGTTGTTATGTTTTAAGACTAGCTTAACATGTGTTTTAAGACAATTTTAAAGATTTTTAGATATATTTCTATAGTACTTACACCTTGTATACAAGGCTTATAAAAACTCCTACAAAAGCCTTTATCCATGTGACCAACTGCTGTTGTAAAGTGGGCTATCAATTTCCGATTTCAAATGAATAATATTTGGAATAATAATGTCATAAAATCATGGTGATTTAGGAAAGTTTTTACTAGAAAATTTCTAAGCAAGGCTATTTTAAAACAACTGTTATATAGTAAACGACTTCTATATATTAAAAGAATCCTGTATATTTATCATTATTACCTTTATGTTTGGGACCATTCAATATAAATAATAAATAGCTAATACAGTGAAGAAAATTACATTAAAATGTGATTAGCCTTGCAAAAAAAATATAGGTAAATAATTAGGTACTTAATTTAAGTGTGGGATTATAATAAATCTCATCTTAGTAATTACAAATTATAGACAAAAGAATTAATTATGAAATAGCCACGATATCTTTATTCATCTTATTTTATATTTATTTTTGTAGATAATGGCTGCCTTCAAGATCATCTTAGCACTAACAGTTTTAGTCACTGTAGTCAAAACTCAGAGGCCATTTTACGCTGGACTAAGGCCTATCGGATACCCTGATGTTGAACGAGGAGAGCTGACTAATAGATTCGGCGAAGATGAAGACCTACCCATAGAGGCAAGAGGCGACAGAAACCTATTAAACCGTTTGGAACAACTTCCCATCGACAAAAGACCATTTTGGTACTTAAACTGGCGACAATATGAAGACTTGAGACAGCGTCCACAGAATTACCCGCAAAGACCAAACTCTTTCATAGGAACAAAGTAAAGAAAATGAATAAATTCAATTTGAATGCGTCGAATTTGGAATTCTATTTTAAAATTCAACGGTCAAATGACTTCGTTCTCCGACACAAACGGAATTTATTAAAAATTAAATGAATCGCGTTCCATTTACGACAACCCTGTGATTCTAAATTCAAACAGTATTAAATTAATTTTAGAACTTTTATAACGTGTTTTAAAACTTTGTGATAGGATAAACGTTGTTATACAGTCACTAATCAATTTATTTTATGTCCAAAGATATTATTGTTGGTTTACTGTTGTATAAAATATTGCGTTATTTGTTGGAGTTATATTTTAGCCATGGTATTGCATTTATAAATTACGATAAGTTCCTTTAATAAATTTTATATAAAAATATTTGTTTGACATAATTTATTTCACATATGTAGTCGTCCTTATTATTAAAACGCAGTCAACCAGTACCATAAAACAGGGTGAATAGAATCGGGAATACAATTTTACTAATGTATGAATATAGGCCCCATCTCTATTCATACCATTTCATCATCATCATATCAGCCGAAAGCTGGACACAGGCCTCCTCCAAAGATCTCCACAATTGGTTTTGCGCTATCCGCATCCAGCGACTCAGACCAGATCATCGGTCCATCTTGTAGTGGGCCAACCCACGCTGCGTTACTTCAGCTTGGCAATTCTTCGGACTATGTCAGTTACTTTGGTGCACATGCATTCCATTTTATCGAATAGTAATTAAGTTATGAAAGCTTGTAAGTTTAACCCATGGGTTGTCGGGCTTTGTATAAACGGCCAATGATCCTAGTCGCAATTTTCCGCTTTATAATATTTCGCCTCTTTACTATAGTTACTGGTGGATCAATTAACAGAGTGCGTATCGTGCATAGCCTAAATTGTCTCCCGATTCACCTATATTCAAGAAGATTAAGTAATTTTTAACCTTTATTTATTTGAACGCCATTTAAGAAATCGATGTTCGGCGACTTAGCCGGAAGAGCCCCTGGACCATTTATGACGTCACATGTGCTCATGGAAGTCGATTTAACGATTGATTTAGTAATTTTTAACCTTCATTTATTTGAACGCCGCCGCGCCGGTAGCCCCCCGAGCCACTCAACTATTGTGTATTTTACACGGTCAGTACGATAGTGTCAAAGATGAGCGCCCATTTTATTCCAAATAAGATCCCTGAAATCAGTACCCGAGCGCGTAATGAATACCAATACTTAAGTTAATACACTATGTAAGGACCAGAAAATTGCTTTAACAATAGACTTAATATTTGGTAAGTACAGACGCCAGCACATCTAGCTACCCCAATCTGTCAAATTTCTTTTATAGATTTTCAACTTTATCACAAAAGTTTCACTTTCAATTGGGGAAATTTGACAGATTTGGGTAGCTGGATGTGCTGGCGTCTGTACATTTTAGACCTGCTATACTTTTGAATTTATTTGTAAAGATAGAAGATAGATTGTTAAGATAGAATAACAATTTCTCTATAGTTAGTGCATCGAGTTTTTAAGTTTTTTTTTTCGATATGACAGGAAATGCTTTCGTAATAGTCCTATATAAATTTTGTTTATGATGGTTGTTGTAAAGATAAGTCGAGGCCGGTTGTTTATTATTTACAACAGAAATTATAAAAATATTGTCTATCATGGTATTCAAAGACAAAGCCAAACTGGCAAGGTAAACTTGGGCGTCCTGAATAGAGCTAGGCGGTACTTCACTCCAAGTCAATGGTTTGCGCTATATAAAGCACAAGTCCACCCGCACGTAGAGTACTGCTCACATATCTGAGCAGGAGCCCCCCAATACCAGCTCGATCCACTTGACTTTCTCCAAAGACGTGCTGTTAGAATCTTCGGAGATGCCAATCTTACAGACAGACTGGACTCGTTAGAGCAGCGGAGTGACTTCGGATCTCTCTGCGTGTTCTACCGTCTCTTTCACGGGAAATGCTCTGAGGAACTGTTTGAGCTGGTATCACCGTCACCTTTTTATCATCGCTCACGTGCACTCGTAGTAGGATTCATCCGTACTACCTGGAAATGATTTCGTCAAGCACAGTTCACTCCCTGCGTTCTTAAATCCCACATAATATGTTCCCTCAGAGCCACGACATGTCCTTCTTTAAACGAGGTTTAAAAAAGTACCTACTATTACCTACCCCCTGGCATTGTGAATGTCCATGAGTAGTGGTTACCACTATCCAGGCGTGCAATAAAAAAAAAGCGGCCAAGTGCGAGTCAGGCTCGCCCATGAAGGGTTCCGTAGCAGCAAGTATGTAGTAGTAGGAGTTGATTAAATGAAAGGTAAATTGCGATTTATGACGTACTAGCTGTGCCCCGCGGTTTTACCCGCGTTAAACTTTCAGATATTTACACGCATACACAGAACATATAACCGTGCTCATCACCTGATCGAACCCATGACATTTGGTTTAAAAGCAAGGGTCACTAACAACTAGGCCCACAGGCTAGTCAATATTATGCGTTAGTTTCTCCATTATTACGGACAGTTGTTTAACCTATGGCATTTAGTAAGTTAGTTAAAATTATTAATTAACCAAGTTAATTAATATATTCAACTAAGTTATTTGGTACGTATGTTGTAGTGGTTAATATTAGGTACGTATGTTGTCTTTAAACTATACTCCCACTTTCTTCTATTGATCTTAAGTTGCTTTCAAGTTTTATTATTCTACGTTATATGATCTTAATAATGCTTGAACAAAATTAAATTATACTTTTTTAAACTCTAATAGCTCATTAAATTAATAATATTAGAAAGAGTCTGCATATAAAATTCGATAGATACTCGTATTTCAAATGATTAAATACTAGCTGTGCCTCGCGTTGTAATATTAGTAGGATACTATTTAGGGTCGGCAACATAAATTATTGGCCTATACCAATTGACACTAATTTACAATTAGTCAGTTATACAAGATGTAACATTAGCGGGTAGCACATCAACAATAAAAACAGAAAAACAATTATTATTAACTACTCATAAAAACATACGATCTGTCGATGTATATTGAATGAATAACCAAAAATGTATATCGTATTACACAAAAAGGTTAAGTATATTCTAATAAAGAAATAATCATTATGAAAACAAAAGTACTGAAAAATAAATTACACGTTTTCTGAAAACAACATGAATAATTATTCTGAAAGCAAAAGTAATAATAGCTGTGGCTCAGTGGTTCAGGTAGGTGCCTCGCTACCACCTCTGTGGATTCTTGTTTCAGGTAGAACCCCGTGTTGGGCAACTATTTGTGTGACTCATAAATTGTTGTTTTGAGTCATGATGTGCTTTGTGTCCGTGACTTGCATGTTTGTAAAGTACCCCGTGATTTATTATCCTATGATAAATTTAAAAAAAAAATCATTCAGAGAATAAAAGTTAAATTTAAAAACGCTACAGTCACCCTACGTATTCGTGAGGCACAGTAATGCGTAGTGTTGAATCAAATATATTTATTTTGGAGGATGAATTATTTTTAATAACTGCCTGAAAAAGCTTGAAGTTCTGGGTTTCCCGAATTAATTAGGCATCAGAAAGGTTCTGGAATCCACTGGATGCGCAAGTCCGGATATTGTGGACGTATTGAGTTTTAGTGATACGTGATACGAATTGCGTTACAAGAACAATTTAATATTGCGCCAATTTCACTGCTTTAATTTTTGTCGAAAAAACTTACGTAATAAATCCGCCGGACCTATTTTATGTCTTTAAATGACGCCCAAACTAGGCAATTTAGTCTTTGTACCGCGAAGGACATTACAATCACACAATTCACGGACACAAAGTACACCAAGACTCAGAACAACAAATGATACAAGCAAATATTTGTCCTGTACTCGAACCCCAAACTCGAGGGCGTCGAAATAGTACCGATGCGACCACTTTAAAATGATAACAACTGAATAACTTGCGCAAATTACTAGCTCCGTTCTAAGTATATCAACAAAAACTTCGTCTGTCATAGGTAGTAAAATAACGGTATTTAAATTAGTTAAAATTCTTCTACTACCTTACTTACTCAATGGTAATATGGGGAAACCCACTACGACATGCTTTTGGAGGTGTGTTATCAGATTGATTTGCAAAACCAATGTGACATCATTAATGTCTAACAAAACCAACGAATGTTAGTAAGAAACAAATCAATTCGTTAAGACCTCTCATTCTGATTTTAATTGTACTATCATTGGACTTCCGAGAGGTCTATATTAATTGGACGCTATAACACCAGTCTGTGACGTCATCGAGACGTCTTTCCTCGCACGCGTAAAAAAGTAAAGTAAAAAAGATACGAATGTAAATTAAATCAACTATTTATTGAATTTTAATTCTATTATGTCTGATTTTAGGGCTGTTGAAGGGGTCATAGCTATAATAGTTACGGGGCTCTAGCGGTCTTATATCAAATTCTTAAAATATAAGACCGCTAGAGATTGGAATTCCAAGTATTTTTTTGTTTTAGAGAGCACGTTAGTTTACCAATTCTGTGTTTATTTAATATACAACAACACCTAAATAGCGGCTAGGAATAACCGTCATACAAAATAGTTATTTCCTAACTTTTTCTTAATACAAAAATTGAAAGTTTTGAGACATGCGTATGTCGGCAACAAACATTAGTAACAAGTCGGCTGTAATTTTTTATTTCGCTGAAAAAAAAACGACCAAACAGGAACACAAGAATAAAATCGGGTTTTTCCACATAAATATGTTGTTCTTCTGCTGTATGAGTTTCTAAGCTCTGTGGCTAACAACGTGTAGGATAAGCGCAGCGCAAGGTTCTTATTTATACTGTGTTGACTTGTATTAACTCACAGTCTGAATTGTAAACTTGTAGTGTGTAACCACAATAATTAGTACATTTACCTCAACCTAGTGTTTATTGTCAGCGGAAATAAAATTAAGGTAAATAACATTGTTCTGTTCAGTCTATTTGATTGTCTTGATTATTATTAATTTTAGTGCATGGTCTAAGTACCATATACTGACATGTTTAAATAAACTATAAAAAGATTAAGAAGAAAAGGGTTGTTTGTAGAGGAGGGGACACTTGACAGAGCCTGAGACTTGCGATTCAGAACTAGGTTTACTACTAATCACATCGAATTCTTGACTTACATACATACATATATAGACTCACGACTGTTTCCCAGAGGGGTAGGCAGAGACAACGGATTTCCATTTTTCAAGATCTTTGCACACGTTTTTTGCCTCGATTACTGTCATTATATTCTTCATACATGCTCGCCGGTTTAGGGTACTTCGGACCAAAATTGAAAAAAGGTCCGGACATTGTACCTCTTATTTACACAGCTAAGCATTTTAAAATGAGTTTTGCAAATCTAGATGCATATATTAAATTCTTCAAATTGTATAGAAATAGTAAAAGCCTTTATATAGGCCGGTCTATCCTCATGACTACAAGTAGGTACCGTGCCTAAAACCTACTTAACTATTTTTAGAAAATACGAGCAAAATATTTTTTTTATAAGTATACTAGCGGCCCAGTACGTTCTTCGCTACGCTTTTAAGTATAAGTATAAATTGTTTGTATATGGGAGTATAGAAAGATGTTGATTTTACACTTCTTCAAGACTTTTTCTAAATTTTCTCTACGTACAAACCTTCCCTGGACGAACCTTCCCTGGACGAATAATTCAAGACCAAAATTAGCCAAATCGGTAAAGGCGTTGTTGAGTTATAACATTACAACGAAAAGTGGCATTGATTTATATATATATAGATAAACATGCATTTTTATAGAAACTAAAGCTCTATTAATGAACTGGAAACGATATTTTTGTGTCTAATATCTACAGGTTGTTATGTTTTAAAACCAGCTTAACGTGTGTTTTAAGACAATTTTAAAGATTTTTAGATATATTTCTATAGTACTTACACCTTGTATACAAGGCTTACAAAACCTCCTACAAAAGCCTATTTATCCATGTGACCAACTACTGTTGTAAAGTGGGCTATCAATTTCCGTTTCAAAATGAATAATATTCAACCTGAATAATAACCATAAAAAAATTGGAAAAACAATGTTATAAAATCATGGTGATTTAAGAAAGTTTTTACTAGAAAATATCTAAGCAAGGCTATTTTAAAAGAACAGTTATATAGTAAACGACTTCTATATATTAAAAGAATACTGTATATTTATCATTATTACCTTTATGTTTGGGACCATTCAATATAAATAATAAATAGCTAATACAGTCAAGAAAATTACATTAAAATGTGATTAGCCTTGCAAAAAAATGTAGGTAAATAATTAGGTACTTAATTTAAGTGTGGGATTATAATAAATCTCATCTTAGTAATTACAAATTATAGACAAAAGAATTAATTATGAAATAGCCACGATATCTTTATTCATCTTATTTTATTTTTATTTTTGTAGATAATGGCTGCCTTCAAAGTCATCTTAGCGCTAACAGTTTTAGTCGCTGTGGTCAAAACTCAGAGGCCATTTTACGCTGGACTAAGACCAATCGGATACCCTGATGTTGAAGGAGGAGAGCTGACTAATAGATTCGGCGAAGATGAAGACCTACCCATAGAGGCAAGAGGCGACAGAAACCTATTAAACCGTTTGGAACAACTTCCCATCGACAAAAGACCATTTTGGTACTTAAATTGGCGACAATATGAAGACTTGAGACAGCGTCCACAGAATTACCCGCAAAGACCAAACTCTTTCATAGGAACAAAGTAAAGAAAATGAATAAATTCAATTTGAATGCGTCGAATTTGGAATTCTATTTTAAAATTCAACGGTCAAATAACTTCGTTCTCCGACACAAACGGAATTTATTAAAAATTTAATGAATCGCGTGCCATTTATGACTACCCTGTGATTCTAAATTCAAACAGTATTAAATTAATTTTAGAACTTTTATAACGTGTTTAAAAACTTTGTGATAGGATAAACGTTGTTATAAGTCACTTATCAATTTATTTTATTTCCAAAGATATTATTGTTGGTTTACTGTTGTATAAAGTATTGCGTTATTTGTTGTAGTATATTTTAGCCATGGTATTGCATTTAAAATTACGATAAGTTCCTTTAATAAATTTTATACAAAATATTTGTTTGGATATTATTTATTTCATATATTCCTCCTCCTTATTATTAGAACCCAGTCAACCAGTACCATAAAACGGAGCCAAAAGAAACAGGAATACAATTTTACTCATATATGAATATAGGCCCCATCTCTGTTCATACCATTTCATCATCATCATATCAGCCGAAAGCTGGACACAGGCCTCCTCCAAAGATCTCCACAATTGGTTTTGCGCTATCCGCATCCAGCGACTCTCACCAGATCATCGGTCCATCTTGTAGTGGGCCAACCCACGCTGCGTTACTTCAGCTTGGCAATTCTTCGGACTATGTCAGTTACTTTGGTGCACATGCATTCCATTTTATCGAATAGTAATTAAGTTATGAAAGCTTGTAAGTTTAACCCATGGGTTGTCAGGCTTTGTATAAACGGTCAATGATCCTAGTCGCAATTCTTCCGCTTTATAACCTCTTTACTGGTGGATCAATTAACAGAGTGCGTATCGTGCATAGCCTAAATTGTCTCCCGACTCACCTATATTCAAGAAGATTAAGTAATTTTTAACCTTTATTTATTTGAACGCCATTTAAGAAATCGATGTTCGGCGACTTAGCCGGAAGAGCCCCTGGACCATTTATGACGTCACATGTGCTCATGGAAGTCGATTTAACGATTGATTTAGTAATTTTTAACCTTCATTTATTTGAACGCCTGTAGCCCCCCGGGCCACTCAACTATTGTGTATTTTACACGGTCAGTACGATAGTTTCAAAGATGAGCGCCCATTTTATTCCAAATAAGATCCCTGAAATCAGTACCCGAGCGCGTAATGAATACCAATACTTAAGTTAATACAGTAGGGACCAGAAAATTGCTTTAACAATAGACTTAATATTTGGTAAGTACAGACGCCAGCACATCTAGCTACCCAATCTGTCAAATTTCTTTTATAGATTTTCAACTTTATCACAAAAGTTTCACTTTCAATTGGGGAAATTTGACAGATTTGGGTAGCTTGATGTGCTGGCGTCTGTACATTTTAGACCTGCTATACTTTTGAATTTATTTGTAAAGATAGAAGTTTTAAATTTGATTGCATATTATTTTGTGTGGTAACAATTTCTCTATATTTAGTGCATCGAGTTTTGAGATTTCTTTTTCGATATGACAGGAAATGCTTTCGTAATAGTCCTATATACATTTTGTTTATGATGGTTGTTGTAAAGATAAGTCGAGGCCGGTTGTTTATTATTTACAACAGTAATTATAAAAATATTGTCTATCATGGTATTCAAAGACAAAGCCAAACTGGCAAGGTAAACTTGGGCGTCCTGAATAGAGCTAGGCGGTACTTCACTCCATGTCAATAGTTTGCGCTATATAAAGCACAAGTCCACCCGCACGTAGAGTACTGCTCACATATCTGAGCAGGAGCCCCCCAATACCAGCTCCATCCACTTGACTTTCTCCAAAGACGTGCTGTTAGAATCATCGGAGATGCCAATCTTACAGACAGACTGGAGTCGTTAGAGCAGCGGAGTGACTTCGGATCTCTCTGCGTGTTCTACCGTCTCTTTCACGGGGAATGTTCTGAGGAACTGTTTGAGCTGGTAATACCGTCACCTTTTTATCATCGCACACGAGCACTCGTAGTAGGATTCATCCGTACTACCTGGAAATGATTTCGTCAAGCACAGTTCACTCCCTGCGTTCTTAAATCCCACATAATATGTTCCCTCAGAGCCACGACATGTCCTTCTTTAAACGAGGTTTAAAAAAGTACCAGTATTACCTACCCCCTGGCATTGTGAATGTCCATGAGTAGCGGTTACCACTATTCACCAGGTGGGCCACAGGCTCGTCTGTCTCGGCGTGCAATAAAAAAAAGCGGCCAAGTGCGAGTCAGGCTCGCCCATGAAGGGTTCCGTAGCAGCAAGTATTGGAGTTGATTAAATGAAAGGTAAATTGCGATTTATGACGTACTAGCTGTGCCCCGCGGTTTTACCCGCGTTTAACTTTCAGATATTTACACCCACACACAGACCATATAACCGTGCTCATCACCGGATCGAACCCACGACATCTGGTTTAAAAGCAAGGGTCACTAACATAAGGCCCACAGGCTAGTCAATATTATGCGTTATTTTCTCCATTATTACGGACAGTTGTTTAACCTATGGCATTTAGTAAGTTAGTTAAAATTATTAATTAACCAAGTTAATTAATATATTCAACTATGTTATTTGGTACGTATGTTGTAGTGGTTAATATTAGGTACGTATGTTGTCTTTAAACTATACTCCCACTTTCTTCTATTGATCTTAAGTTGCTTTCAAGTTTTATTATTCTACGTTATATGATTTTAATAATGCTTGAACAAAAAGGAGAATGGCTATAATATCCTTGCCGCCCCCAATTGTCAACCTCTCCTGCACGCGGCGCTCCCTGCTAGATAACGGACGAGGCTCTGGCGACCGAGCAAAGGCGGTATAACCTTACGCCCAGGCGGGCAACCGGTTGGAAGAGGGATCAGCGACCTTGGGGACCAAATACCCCCAAAAAATGTCTGGTGCAGAAGGCAACGGGAAACCACTGCACTATTTTCCCAAGAAAACCACAATGAAAAGTTCACCTAAGAAGAATGCGTTGTTATGCGATCCGACTGACCCTCGGCGCCATCGCGATTCCGGGTCGCATGGTGTGAAGTATGTTACCGGCCACTCCACTGTGGACCACCAGACGGGGAGCGGAAGCAATGTCATTGGTCAAGGTACAGGATCACAAAAAAACCCCATTACGAAAACAGCTGCGCATGGGGACTTGGAATGTAAGAGGACTGCTACAAGTAGGAAAAGTGGATATAGTTGAACGGGAGATAGCTAAAAACAGAATAGATATACTGGGGATTGGTGAGACGCATCGTAAAGGAAGCGGTCATTTTGTTACAGACAATGGCAACGTCATGTACTTTTCAGGCGGAGATAAAAGCGAAAATGGAGTTGCTTTCATAATACCTAAAACACTACGGAACAACGTTAAAGGATATCAGACTCCTAATGACAGAATGATCGCAATAAAACTGGATGCTAGCCCTATACCCATCAACATCATACAAGTATATGCGCCCACCTCTCTATCTAAGGAGGAAGTCTCGGATGAGTTTTATGCCAATTTGGATAAGCTGTTACACACTATACCATCCAGGGAAATTACGGTTGTGCTGGGAGATTGGAACGCCAAGGTGGGTGATACTAATGGAAGCTCGCTGAAGGGCACGCTGGTTGGCAAATGGGGCCTCGGTAAACAGAATGACAGAGGTGAAAAATTTCTTCAATACTGTATTAAAAACCGCTCTCTGTAATGAACACCTGGTTTGAACAGCATCCGAGAAGATTGTACACGTGGACATCGCCATCAGGCCATAGAAACCAGATTGACTACATCACGATCAAGTCCAGATGGCGGTCGTCTGTCATTAACGCCAAGACACTTCCTGGTGCCGACTGTGGCAGTGACCATGAGCTGCTCATTGCTGACTTCAGATTGCGCTTGAAGAAAATCCGTCCAAAAACTCCGAAGACTGTCACACTGAATGGTCCGGCTTTAATCCACTTCCACAGCACAATTGACTCAAAGATCAAGTCCATGAAATGTGAACCATTTGACTCTAGCGAAGCAGACTGGAGTAACCTGAAAAGGGAGATTCTGCTCACGGCAAAAGAGAGTACGGCACTTCACAAAACTGTCAATAAAAAAAGAAGAATGGATTGGCCGTCAGTCGTGGGATCTGATCGAAGAGAGACGAGAGCTAAAAAGCGCTGGTTTAAGTTCTCCCAGCGATCGCGAACGCTACAACCTATTACACAAGGAGGTGCAAAAATCTACACGGAGGGATCGAGACATGTTCATAAACGGATTGTGCGATGAGGTTGAAGGACATGCGGACAAATGCCAGGCGAAGGATCTATTTATGAAAATCAAGCAGCTAACCGGGACCTTCAAACCGAAAAGTTGGATAGTGGATGACAGTAAAGGGAACACTTTAACAGAACTAGAACATGTTCTAGAAAGATGGAGAAGTTACTGTTATGAACTGTATCGGGATGAAAAGGGACAATTAACGGAACGAAGATGGGATGAACACCCGGAGGAGCCCCCCATTTTGCTTTCTGAAGTGCAAGATGCCATTCAGAAGCTTAAACACAAAGCGGTTGGCCCTGATGGAGTGTCCGCTTTAATGCTTCAACACCTAGGCGCAGACGGTACTAAGATCATACATCAGATATGCAACAAGATCTGGAAAACTGGCCAATGGCCAGATGACTGGACTGTATCTGCAGTCGTACCACTTCACAAAAAAGGATCCACTAGAAAATGTGAAAACTATCGCACGCTGTCACTGATGTCTCACGCTAGTAAAATCATGCTCCGTATCATGAACACCAGGCTATCAGCATTTACAGACCACCAGATACCCAACGAACAATCAGGCTTTGTCGCTGGAAAAGGAACTAGGGAACAAATATTGAACGTACGCCTGCTCATTGAGAAATGCAGAGAGTTCAACAAACCGTTGGTCTTGTGCTTCATTGACTACGCCAAAGCATTTGACTGCGTGCAGTGGAGTACCATGTTTGATGTGCTTGTGGAGATGGGAGTCCCCTTGCACCTCATTTTCCTGGTGCTGAATTTATACCTTGACGGCACTAGCTTTGTGAAATTGGAAGACCATTAGTCGAAGTCCTTTCACACTGAACGAGGCGTGCGCCAGGGCTGTATTCTTTCGCCTAAATTATTCAACCTGTACGGCGAATACATAATGAGAAAAGCGCTGGAGGACTGGGACGGAGGCGTATCAGTAGGTGGCCTACGCATCACTAACCTTAGATATGCTGATGACACGACTATAGTTGCATCGAGTGAAGTAGAGATGGCAACTCTGCTGAAGAAAATAGAAGGTGAGAGTGCCAAACTCGGTCTTAAGATCAACCATTCGAAAACAGATAATGGTGGTGGACCGAGCGCAACTTCTACCAAAAACCGATGCACTCAATGGCTACGAAAAAGTCAGTCAATTTGTGTACTTGGGGTCTATGATCACAAATGAGGGCAACTGTACAGATGAAATACGCCGAAGGGCCGGGATGGCCAAAAGCGCTATGGCGAATCTGGACAAAATCTGGAAGAACCGCGGTATTCGCCGGAAAACCAAAGTGCGACTCGTTCGTGCCTTGGTATTTTCTATTTTCCTGTACGGCGCAGAAACCTGGTGCTGCAAGAGCAACGATAGCAAAAAGATCGATGCTTTCGAAATGTGGTGTTAGAATAAGAAGGTTGCTCAGAATTCCGTGGACCGCTATGAGAACCAACGAGTCCATACTGCAGGAGCTTAACATCACGACAAGGCTCTCAGCAATCTGTCACCAAAAGGCCCTTCGCTTCTTCGGACATATCATGCGGTCTCCTAAGCATAGTCTGGAGAAGCACATCATAGTGGGTCAGATGGAGGGAAGACGAGCCAGGGGCAGAGCACCCTCAAGATGGATAGATGCCATCAGGAAAACTGTGGGGCCGGACATCCAGACGGCAGTCCACAGCTGCAACAACCGCAGCGAATGGAGAGCTCGCTATTGTGGTCGCGATCCTCAGCATTGAGGGACCGAGGAAGAAGAAGAACAAAATTAAATTACACTTTATTAAACTCTAATAGCTCATTCAATTAATAATATTAGAAAGAGTCTGTATTGAAAAATACGATAGTGACTCGTATTTCAAATTATTAAACACTAGCTGTGCCCCGCGGTTTTACTTGCTATAAGGCTTATAAATTATAGCCTATAGTGCATATATATATATATATATATATATATATATATATATAGCCTATAATAATGGAATAATGAAATTTATGCAGCACTTGGGTATTAACATACACTTGTACTTGTCAAGCTCACAATGCAGTACATAAACATAGTCGAATACAGTATAAAAATTACAAAAAATTAATTAGTCCGTCCGTGCGGTATGTTTTATTAGATATATTTTCTTAAATCCTTAAATAAATAACAAGTTACTAATCTATTATTTTGAAATTTAGTTGTACTATATTAAAATTAAAGAATTGAAGGCAATGAGCACTTAGCCAGCGCAGAAGGCTCTTAACCAGTTGCTTCAATTAAACGGCTAATACCTGAGGCTACCCTTTTGGGGTATATAAGCTATATTACTGAAAAGTTTCCGTTCCGTTACTGAAAAGTAACAAACATCCATACTCACAAACTTTCGCATTTATAATATTAGTAGGATACTATTTACGGCTTGCCACATAAATTATTGGAATATACCAATTGGCACAAATTTACAATTAGTCAGTTTTACAAGGTGTAATATTAGCGGGTAGCACATCAACAAGAAAAACACACAAAACACTCAACTACTCATACAAACATACGATATGTTGATGTATTTTGAATGTGTAGCCAAAAATGTATTTCGTATTAGTGAAAAAGGTTAACTTTATAAAGAAATAATCATGCTGTAAACAAAAGTGCTGAAAACAACATTTCTGAAAAAAACTTTACGGTCATTCTGAAAACAACATAAATGATAGTTCTGAAAGCTAAAGTAATAATAACTGCACGTGTAGCTCGGTGGATTCATGTTCCAGACGGAACCTTGCGTAGGACAACTATTTGAGTGACTCATAAATGGTTGTTTTGAGTCATGTTGTGCTTTGTGTCCGTGACTTGCATGTTTGTAAACAACCCCGTGATTTATTTTCCTATAGATGAAAAATAAAAAACTGAGAACAAAAGTTAAGTACAAAAACGCTACAGTCATACCATCATCATTCGTGAGGCACAGTAATGTGTAGTGTTGAATCAAATATATTTATGTTGGGGGATGAATCATTTTAATAACTGCCTCAAAAAGCTTGCAGGTGTGGGTTTTCCCAAATTACCTTTAGGCATCAGAAAGATTCTGGAATCCACTGGATGCGCAAGACCGGATGTTATGGATATTTTTGGGGTAGACCTTTATCCAGCAGTGGCCGTCTTTCAGCTGGTATGATGATGATGACTAAAAGATTCCAATATTAAGTTCAATTTGTTTTAACACTACCGTTACTATACCATGACAGATGGTTTTTTTGTTTATTTACTTAGACCGACCTAGTTCTAACAGATTACTAATTTTGGAATGCCATTATCGTCACGATTGGCAAACGGGTTGGCGATCGCAATATGTTGGCAATAGTACTGCCTGTTCTCTGGCAGATTTTCCCACAGGACTACTTCTACGTCCACCACGGGATGATATGAGGTGGTAATATTGTTTGCCGTCACACATACAGCAAATAGTATCATGAAAACAGTATAATGTCTAACGAAATTGTAATTAAAAAGTAAATGGTACAAAAAGTTCCTGCGTAGTGTTGAAGCGTCATTGTGTGAGTGCAAAAGCATAATTTTTAACAAGTTTATTAGATTGATAGGTTTAATATAATTATATTTCTTTTTTAACTTTCAATACCTCTTAAATATTTTTTTATGTCTATCTGCATAATAAATATTTAACTAAAGTTGTTCAATATTTGCTCTACAATTCCATGGACTTATTGTGTATCAGTGATACATGATACGAATGCGTTTCAAGAACAATTATTGTACCAATTTCACTGTTATAATTTTTTTCGAAGATACGTAATAAATCCGCGGGACCTACTTATTTTTTTTTTCCTATAATAACGCCCTAACTAGGCAATGTAGTTCCTGTACCGCGAGGGACTTTACATACACAACAGACTTTACAGACACAAAGTACAACCAGACTCAGAACAACAAATTACACAAGGAAATATTGGTCCTGTGCGGGACTCGAACCCCAAACTCGCGGGCGAGATTGTACCGATGCGACCACCTTAACGACTAAATAACTCGCGCAAATTACTAGCTCCGTTCTAAGTATATAAACAAAAACTCCGTCTGTCATAGTAAAATAACGGTATTAAAATAAATTGAAATTCTTCTACTACCTTAGTTACTCAATGGTTATATGGGGAAACCCACTACGGCATGCTTTTGGAGGTGTGTATCAGAGTGATTTGCAAAACCAATGTTACATCATTAATGTCTAACAAAACCAATGAATGTTAGTAAGAACAAAACCAATTCGTGAAGACCTCTCTTTGTGCTCTTAATTATACTATGATTGGACTTCCGCAGAGCTCTATACTAATTGGACGCCAGAGCACCAGTCTGTAACGTCATCGAGACGTCTTTCCTCGCACGCGTTGAATGGGGTTTTTACACAAACTATAGAATGAATAGAAAGAACAAAGGTTAAATTATTTACAAATTAAGATTATAAGTATTGAAGTATGTCCGATGAATTAGAGAAAGCTAGGAGGCTTGCTCTAATTCACCGGACAGATTGACATACTAACACATACATAATTGATTGTAATCCAATTTAAAGTTCCTTGCGAGGATTCGCACGCAACGCACGCGCGCGCATTTCGTCGCTTTACGCAGTGAATTATTAAATTATTAAAAATAGGTACTTGCTGTCCAACAAAGTATCCGTTCTGAAGTGAATATAACTTAAATATATAGAAATGTTATGTGATAGTGTTAGACATTTCAAATCGTGCTAAGCATACAAACCAAATAAAAAACCAAATGACAAGAGATATAGGTAAATAGAAGTGATAAGTGTTAAAAAATACAGGCTTAAATATTTATAAACTATAAATAATAAATAAATAATAAAATCTTGAGTAAATACTGAAATACAATCTAAAAATATATATACTTAAGTGATTAATCGTTATAACCCTTGGGAAAAAGCTTTACAAAGCTTTAAGTGAATAAAAGATACACGCAAAAATAACAAGACAATTATTAGTGTTAAATAATAAACAATAACAAAGCAACTTATAACTTGTCAATACCTATTATAGTTCAAATCAAGTGAATCAGTGCAAACGGTCGGTGAATCACCAGTGCTCAAACTATTCAACCAATCAGGATCACTAATTAGTTTCGTTACCATATATGGTGACAAAATATGAACGATATCGGTGATAAATACCTACTAAGAGAAGTCCGACACATCAACTTACGGTTTTCGATGATATTCTAACGTATTTCGTAGCCTAGCGGTACAATTGTCTGCTTTACATTGACAAGTACAAGGTGGTAGAGGGTTCAAGACCCACGAAGCAACATTACTTTTTGTTTATTTATTTTTTATTTTTGTTGTTTTTATTTTTATTCTTGAATAATACATACGAGTATGTGCTTCTACAACTACGTGTAACATAAAAAGAACATAATATTTTAACAAACAACATAGAAGATAAAATTCGTGTTCTAGCCTCTTACTCACTCCATTGGCTAGGATTGTTCCTCTGATAATTACCATGCCAACGACACGCAGAGCCTTTACGAAGACACTAGAGGAACAGTTGAAGAAGACATTACTCGAGTTAAAAACAACAAAAGATTACTCCATTAAACTTGAGAAATTACACGCAGAAAATGAAGAGGCTGCCAATGAAATATTAAAAAATAATGACAATTTAAGGCGCCAAGTATCTAGATTTCATTCATTTTATTAATTTTTTTTTCATTTATTAATTCGTTAACAAAATACATTGTGTCCGAAATACAATACACTTATAACTAGCAATTTTCAATTACATAAATACAATAAACAATTACATAAACAGTCAAAAATATTTAACAATAAAATAACATTAAATAAAAGAAAACTCACTAATATACACAACACAGAACTTTTGCAATTAATAACTTGAATCTGATACATTAATTATTATTTGAATTTGTCAACTCTGATACTGAATATAAACAATTTTCAATCAAGAATGCCTTTAGCTTAGTTTTAAATAGCGTATTATTGTAAATTATTGATTTTAAATCGGTAGGTAACTTGTTAAAAATTTCTATAGCTTGGTATTGAGCAGAGTGTTTAGCAATATTAAATTTCGGGACCATTTCATTTTTTATGACTTTTCGTCGTGTGCTCTCTCTAAGCTCTCTTTCATTCGAAGATTCATACTCATGGATATATTTGGAAAAATGGCTTAAAAGAACTAGTATATAGAGACTAGGGACCGTTAGAATGCCTAATTTTTTTAAATGATCTCTACATGATTCGTACTGTGGTATTTTAACTATGGTTCTTATCGCACGTTTTTGCAGTACGAAGGCTCTTTGTGAGTTATAACTATAACTATTCCCCCAGAACATGATACTGTACCTTAATTTAGATTCAACAAGAGCATGGTAAACAGCCTTTAAATGCTTTTTATCTATTTCGTCCCTGAGACTCCTGAGTGCATAACAAGCCGAGGACAAAGTTGATTCAATTTTGGACAACTCTTCTTTCCAATTTAATAATGAGTCTATACGAATGCCAAGGAAGGTTACATTGTTTACTAAATTAATCTTGTTACATCCCAAATAAATATTCATGTCATCTTTGTTACGAGAAGTCGTCTTAAAAAGTAATATGTTAGTTTTGTTAGTGTTAATAATTAAATTATTTGCCTCAAACCATTCGTCAAGGTATAGTAAACATTTATTTACGTTTGTTGTCAATTGTGTTAAGTCAGGTGCTTCTATAACTACGTTTGTATCATCTGCATATAATACAAGTCTTCCTCCAGGTAAGAGCTTGTTAATGAAGTTAACTAAGTCATTCGTAAAAATTATATACAAGATAGGACCCAATATTGATCCTTGAGGTACACCACGTGTTATGTTTATCACTTTGGACTTATAAATAATTTCTTGATTCTTTTCGTCAATTTCTCTGATTTCTACGTACATTTTTCTATGCCTTAAGTATGATGTCATGAGTTCTAAGTTTTTACCTCTTATTCCATAATGGTCAAGTTTTTCTATAAGTAGTTCGTGATCTATCGTGTCAAAAGCAGAACTTAAATCAATAAACAAACCAGCTACTTTTAATTTATTATTCAATTTATTTATAATGTCATTTACTAGAGTATTTATAGCTTCTAGAGTACCTATACCCTTCTGGTAGCCAAACTGTCTAGGATTTATTATTTTGTTTAGATTTAAATGAGTCATTAATCTACTTTTGATAATTTTCTCAAATAATTTAGAAAGAGTAGGTAACAAAGATATCGGTCTGTAATTTTTAGGATCACTCTTACTGCCTTTTTTGTATATTGGAACCACTTTAGCCAGTTTAAATTGGTCAGGGAACACAGCTTCTCCAATACATTTGTTAAAGAAACTTGAAAGTGGTGCCGCTAACAACCCTATATTGTCTTTTATTACAGAGATGGGTAAGTCGTCATAGCCGCTTGATATCTTGTTAGCCATTTTCAATACCATTTTTGTAATTTCTTTTGGTGTCGTTGGTCTAAAAGTTATTTCATTTTCAACTCGTGCAGTAGTTTCCTTCAGAAAACACAAAGCTTTCTGTTTTTCTATATTTAACAGAGATGATTTAAATGATTGCACTGCCAGATCGAAGAAGTCAAAAATGATCGAGATAAACTCCAGGATATAGTCTCCTCTTTTGACGAATGTAGGACTACGTATGAACAGGCTCTGAGTCACATTGCAGATCAGAAAATTATGCTTTTAGAGGCTGATAAAACGATAAAAAGTCTAGAACATCAAAAGGACTTAGAGAGAAGTAGGGTGACTCAAAATTCGTACAATGACCTTTTCAAGAACAGTAGACATCTGAAAGCGTCACCTCTTAAGTCTATGACAAGTAGTGTAATTTACAAACAATATGTTAAACTGGATAAAATGATTAAAAATATCAAACACACCTGTCGAATGTATAAAACTAACTACACAAAAAAACTATGCAAAGACCGCAGAGAATTATTAGCAGATTTAAAAATTTGTGACTATCAACTCTCCCAAATACAATTACAATACGATAAAGACACTCACTTATTACAGTCGAAAATATCGGAATTGTCTAACAAACTTACAGTAATGACTAATAAATATGAACTTACTAAATCGCAACTCAGTGAGTATATGCGTGCTACAAATATGCTCGAAGAACAGAGCCACGGAAAAAAAGAGAGTTCTGAGTCGGAGTCATCATTGAACAAATTGCAATCCACAAAACCTTCTGTGGTTGAATGTACTAATACTCTATCAAAAAAGGGGGAAAAAACCCAGCTGGCGGTAAATGAAATATTCATCATTTCAGACAGATTAGGACAAGGCGTTAGTAAAATTATTAATAATTACTCCCACAAATCAATATTAAATGTGTGCTTACCCGATGCAAGCTACGATACAGTTCTTAAGAAAGCTCTAAGTATCAGTGAAAATGCTGAGGTAACTAATGTGATTGTTCTATTTGGTGACAGCTTATCTGTTAGCAAATATGACATTAAACGGAACTTTGAGTTAATGCTTAGTATGAACTCTAAGACAAATTGTAAATATATTTTATGTGCTTTACCTTATATAAGTAACTTGAGTGTAGAACAAAACTTGCATATTTACAACTTAAATTTATTAATGTATAACTTGACATATCACCATTGTAATTCTATATCATTTTTTGACATTAACAGTTTCATTGACAGTTATAAATTGACAAAAGATACCATGTATCTTCCATATTTTTATAAATTAGAAATAGCTAAATTGTTGGCTGCTAAGTTATACAATGATTCAGATACATGTAATATACCTAGGAAAACTGACAATAGCATTTGTTTATTATCGGGTTTAGATACATGTAGTAAAATTAAGTCCTGTGACGAAGTTGGTGCATTTACTAACAATCGTATTAATATATCTAGTACGTTAAACTAAGAACTGTGACAAAGGGCAGGCACAATTATTTAAATATTGTACATCAAAACATACAGGGCTTGTCCGGCAAAGATTTAGAAATAAGTTTATTTTTAGAAAAATATAGTATCCATATATTTTGTATAACTGAGCATTGGCTAAAGCCTCACGAGTTAATGTTGTATGACAATGAACATTTTAGTGTGGGTAGTGCGTTTACCAGAAGGAGTGCTATTCGTGGTGGCTCACTCATAAGTGTGTCTAGCAAAATAAAGTATAAAAATCGATCCGACATTGTCAGCCTTTCTGTTGAACGCACTGTCGAGCTGTCTTGTATAGAACTCGAGCAATTTTTGGTGATTTGTATTTATCGACCGCCTCTTAGCAATTTTGATTTGTTTTGTACTACAATGGAAGATGTCCTAGCCAAAATAAATAATACATCTAAGAGCATTATTGTTTGTGGGGATTTCAACATTAATATTTTGGAAAGCTCCCCAAGTACTTCAAAAATTTTAAGTCTTTTTAAATCGTTCAATTTAATAAACATTTTCTCAGAACCAACTAGAATTACTGAACACTCTGCTACTTGTATAGATAACATCTTTTGTAACTGTGATGCAGCCAGTAGTATTATCTTAAATGACCTTACGTCTGATCATTGTGGGCAGCTAGCGTGCTTTGAGAACTCTGAAAGTGGGCAACCCAGAAAAATTACAAGTAGACCTTTAACTGACAGTCGTATAGAACGTTTTAAAAATAACATAGAAATTAAAATGGATTCCTATTTATTTACATCTACGAATCCAAACCATATGTATGGAGCCCTTTTTGACATAATAAATAAAGAATATCAGAATACGTTTAAAACAAAAATTAGTAATCGTAAAATAAATTGCAAATTTAATTAATGGGCTACACCGGGCATATACAAAAGTAGAGATACGCTGTACGAACTATATGGTATTAAAAATATAACTTGGACCCTATGTTTGTTAACTATGTTAGAAACTACTCTAAACTATTTAAAAAAGTATGTGTGATGGCAAAAGCCATTTTTATTAGGAATAAGATTAAAAAGTCCGATAACAAAATAAAAACAACCTGGAATATAATAAATAGAGAAACAGGAAGAGCCACTAAACGTGAGAATGGATATAAAATACTAAAAGACAATACGTTAATTACGAAAGACCGGGATATAGCCGAAATATTTAATATTTTTTTTTCCGAAATACCATTAGCCACGACTAGCTCTTTAAAGTCATCTTTAGCTGATTCAAAACGTTTCCTTCTTAATAGCGTGCCGGAATGTAAGGTTACGTTTGAATTTGTACACATCACACCGATAGATATTATAAACACTGTTAAATCTATAAGTGCAAAGACTACTGGAGATTTTTGGGGAATTTCTATGAAAGTGTTAAAGAGTGTTATAGGTATTTTGGCTCCGTTCCTTGCAATTATCTTTAACTCGAGCATTGATACAGGTTCATTCCCGGACCTTATGAAATTAAGTAAGATCATTCCTTTATTCAAGTCGGGCAGTAAAAACGAACTCGGTAATTATAGACCTATTTCAATTTTGCCCGTATTTAGCAAAATATTTGAAAGAATTTTACTTAAACAATTGATGAAACACTTTCATTTGAATAATTTGCTACACTGTGATCAGTACGGTTTTACTAAAGGTCGATCAACTACAGATGCTGGAGTCGCCTTAATGAAACACATTTACAGTGCTTGGGAGTCATCACAGAATGCCATTGGGGTGTTTTGCGACCTCTCCAAGGCGTTTGATTGCGTTCACCATGACACTTTGTTGGGTAAACTCCATCATTATGGCGTGCGTAATATTGCAATTGAAGTTCTTTCCTCTTATTTGGATCAACGAACTCAATGTGTAGACATCAATGAGAAAAAGTCATCAGCTCTACCTGTGCACATGGGCGTCCCACAAGGTTCTATTCTTGGGCCATTTTTATTTCTCATTTACATTAATGATCTACCATACTATATACAAGATAAATGTAACGTTGTATTATTTGCAGATGACACTTCACTGATTTTTAAAGTCAAACGAAATTTAAACCATTATGATCTAATTAATTCTACCTTGACTCTAACAAATGACTGGTTTACAGCTAATAACCTTGTATTAAACGCTAATAAAACGAAATGCATTCAGTTCATCATGCCTAATGTTAACAGTGTAGTACCAAAAGTGAGTATTAATGGTGATTTCCTAGATATGGTTAAATCGACAATTTTTCTGGGTTTTACGATTGATAACAAGTTGCAATGGGGTGATCATATTTCCTGTCTTGCGAACAAACTCAGCTCGGCCGCTTACGCAATCAGAAAAGTAAGACAATTTACTGATGTCGATACTGCTAGACTTATTTATTATAGTTATTTTCACAGCCTCATGTCCTACGGAATTTTATTATGGGGCAGGGCTGCAGACATTGAAACCATTTTTATCTTACAGAAGAGAGCCATTCGTGCCATATATCAACTTAGTGCTAGGGTTTGACTTAAAGAGTTCTTCAAGGACATAGATATACTGACTGTGGCATCACAGTATATTTACGCAAATCTAATATATGTACGTCAGAACTTACATCTATTTGAAAAAAGAAGTGACGTTCATAATCTAAACACTAGAAACAAACATAAGTTGTGTTCTCAATACCATCGTCTTCATAAAGTACATCGATCTTTTGTTGGGCTAGGCCCTCAATTTTATAATAAAATACCAACGCATGTAATTCAAATACCTCTAGACAAATTTAAGTTGGAGATAAAAAAATGTTTATTGAAAAAAGCATATTATACAATCAAAGAATGTATTGACGACAAAACCCCTTGGTAGCTTAGTTAGAGCTTACAATGGACAGATAAATTACATTTACAAATATTTTTAATTTATAAAATTACTTTTATAGTTATTATATTTTTGTATTTATATAACCCATTTCTATTTTTTTCTATTGTTATCTTGACATGTTTGTAATTAAATTTGACGTGTAATTTAATTTTTAATTTTATTTGACATGTTTGTAATTTAATTTGGTATGTAGTTTAATTATATTGTATTTTTTTTCTATTGACGTGCATAAGTGTATGTAATGTACCTAAGTGCAATAAATATTTTTGACTTTTGACTTTTAAATTAATTCACCTACTTACCTCTCTCTCACTAGTTACTTAATAGTTTTAATTCTATTATGTCTGATTGTTGAAGCGGCCATAGTTCGTTGCCTTTACCGGGCCGTTCATGATCGACGAGATAAATATCTAGGCGTATTATAATTCTTACGATATTAGACGTTGTTTCAGAGAGACCGATATGTTACCAATTCTGAGTTTGCTACGTAATGTACAAAAACACCTAAAAATCGACCAAAATAACTGTCATACTAAAAAGTTATTTCCTAACTTAGTTTAAACACAATTAATGAAAGTTTTGAGATATTTGCATGCTGGCAACCAACATTACTAACAAGTTGGTAGCCATTTCTCTATTTCGCTAAAAACAACGATCAAACATGAACTCAAGAATAAAATCGGGTTTTTCCACATAAATATGTTGTTCTTCTGGTGTAGGAGTTTCAAAGCTCTGTGGCTAACAACGTGTAGGATAAGCGCGGCGCAAGGTTCTTATTTATACTGTGTTGACTTGTATCGACTCACAGTTTGAATCGTAAACTTGTAGTGTGTAAACACAATAATTGGTACATTTACCTCAACCTAGTGTTTAGTGAGCGGCAATAAAATTAAGGTAAAGAACATTGTTGTCTTCCGTCTATTGAATTCGTTTGATTATATTTAATGATAGTGCAAGTTCTAAGCACTATATACTAACATGTTTAAATAAACAATAAAAAGGGATTGAGAAAAAAAGGGTTGTTTGTAGAGAAACAAAGTGAACTGAACAGAGTCTGAGACTTGCGATTCAGATAGATCTTGGTTTATTTATCATTTATCAAATCGATTTCTTGACTTAAATTTAAAAAATCTGGTCCAGTCATGTACCTCTTATTTACACAGCTAAGCATTCTAGAATGAGTTTTGCGAATCTAGATGCAAATTATATTAAATTCTTCCAATAGTATAGAAATCGTAGAAGCCGTTATATAATCCGGTCTATCCTCATTACTACAAGTACCGAGCCTAAAACCTACTTAATTATTTTTAGAAAATACAAGCAATAATATTTTTTTATAAGTATATAAACATGCATTTTTATAGAAACTTAAGCACTATTAATGAACTGGAAACTATATTTTTGTGTCTCATACGTGTGTTTTAAGACAATTTTAAAGATTTTTAGATATATTTCTATAGTACTTACCTTGTATACCTTGTATACAAGGCATACAAAAACTCCTACAAAAGCCTTTATCCATGTGCTACTACTACTTTTGTATAGTGGGCTATCAATTTCCGATTTAAAATGAATAATATTCAACCTGAATAATAACTTGGAATAGTAATGTAATAAAATCATGGTGATTTAGGAAAGTTTTTACTAGAAAATTTCTAAGCAAGGTATTTTAAAACAACAGTAAATATATTATGATAGTTAACGAATTCTATATTTTAAAAGAATCCTGTATATTTATCATTATTACCTTATGTTTGGGACCATTCAATATAAATTATAAATAGCTAATACACTCAAGAAAATTACATTAAAATGTGATTAGCCTTGCAAAAAATATAGTTAAATAATTAGGTACCTAATTTAAGTGTGGGTTTATAATAAATCTCATATTTAGTAATTAAAAATTATAGACAAAAGAATTAATTATGAAATAGCTACGATATCTTTATTCATCTTATTTTATTTTTATTTTTGTAGATAATGGCTTCCTTCAAGGTCATCTTAGCGCTAACAGTTTTAGTCGCTGTAGTCAAAACTCAGAGGCCATTTTACGCTGGACTAAGGCCTATCGGATACCCTGATGTTGAAGGAGGAGAGCTGACTAATAGATTCGGCGAAGATGAAGACCTACCCATAGAGGCAAGAGGCGACAGAAACTTATTAAACCGTTTGGAACAACTTCCCATCGACAAAAGACCATTTTGGTACTTAAATTGGCGACAATATGAAGACTTGAGACAGCGTCCACAGAATTACCCGCAAAGACCAAACTCTTTCATAGGAACAAAGTAAAGCAAATGAATAAATTCAATTTGAATGCGTCGAATTTGGAATTCTATTTTCAAATTCAACGGTCAAATGACTTCGTTCTCCGACACAAACAGAATTTATTAAAAATTAAATGAATCGCGTTCTATTTACGACAACCCTGTGATTTTAAATTCAAACAGTATTAAATTAATTTTAGAACTTTTATAACGTGTTTAAAAACTTTGTGATGGGATAAACGTTGTTATAAGTCACTAATCAATTTATTTTATTTCCAAAGATATTATTGTTGGTTTACTGTTGTATAAAATATTGCGTTATTTATTGTATTTATATTTTAGCCATGGTATTGCATTTATAATTACGATAAGTTCCTTTAATAAATTTTATATAAAAATATTTGTTTTGAAATAATTTATTTCAGATATGTTTTCGTCCTTATTATTAAAACCCAGTCAACCAGTACCATAAAACAAGGTGAATAGAATCGGGAATACAATTTTACTTATGTATGAATATTGGCCCCTTCTCTATTCATACCATTTTCATCATCATCATATCAGCCGAAAGACACCCACTGCTGGAGACAGGCCTCCCTCAAAGATCTCCATAGTTGGTTTTGCGCTATCCGCATCCAGCGACCCTCACAAGATCATCGGTCCATATTGTAGAGGGCCTACTCACGCTGCGTTACTTCAGATTGGCAATTCACCTGCATTCCATTTTATCGTATAGTAATTAAGTTATGAAAGCTTGTAAGTTTAACCGATGAGTTGTCAGGCTTTGTATAAATGGCCAATGATCCTAGTCACAATTCTCCCGCTTTATAATATCTCGCCTCTTTACTATAGTTACTGGTGGATCAATTAACAGAGTGCGAATCGTGCATAGCCTATATTGTCTCTCGACTCACCTGTTATTAAATATTCGTTACCTGTGGATTACAGTTACAGTAAGTCTCGTATGGGCGATTGGTTTCCGCACTTAGCCTCCTAATTGGGCCATTGTACGAGAACTTATTTGGCTACACAAATCATTTTAGTTTCATCCAGAAGTCCAAGAGGCCTCGAAAGCTTGGCTTGAGTACTTCCTGCAGTGTCTTCGGATCGTTTAGGAACTTTGCCCGTTGGCTGGCAACGCTATTGCAGTGTAGCAGTACGTGTGCCGGTGTTTCTTCAGATTCAATGCATCCTCTGCACAAGGGGCTGTCTGTGACGCCAATCTTGAAGCGGTGTTTGTTTAGTGTGCAGTGTCCGGTGATTGTGCCTATCACCATGCGCAAATATTTTCTGTTCAGATGTAGTAGACTGCGTGATAGACGTTTCTTCAGATATGGTAGAATTTCCTTTGTCTGTCTGCATGATTCTAGATCCCTCCACTCTTTTTCATGTTGCTGCGTGGTTTTTCTCACTTAGCCATGTTTTCAGTTGGTTGGTACCCAGAGAGCCGCTGTGGCCCCGGATCCACTGTAGCATGCTGTAAGAATCGTCGGAGATGCCAACATTACTGACAGTTATGTTCGATATTTAAAAAGTACCTACTAATACTAATTTCCCGGTAGGCAGCGATTTGCTGTGCCCCCTGGCATTGTGGATGTCCATGTATATGAGTAGCGGTTACCACTATCCATCAGATGGGCCGCTAGCTCGTCTGCCTCGGTATGCAATAAAAAACCAAACTCGCATAACCAAGCCTGAGCGGATAGTTAACACTGCTGGGACTCCTAATTAGTATTATTGTTATAATAAATAGAAAAACAAGACTTGCAATAATATAACTAGTATCCGCATCGAAAATATTTGTATGGATACTACGCAATATTATTATTATTACAAAATGGTATTTAACAAACAATAGATGACGCAAACATGTATGGGATGCAAACCCAATTCTATTGAAAGCGGTATTAACCTTACAATAAACCTTCAAAAAACCCAGATGTAGACGCTCTTCATATCAATCCAATTTATCAGCACATAATACCCAACCTAATAGATTCATCTATAGTTTACGCTTTGACTAATGCATCATTTTATTTTGACAGGATGAATCATTGCGATGTAAAGAAGCGTTCAAAGTTTTTTGAGAGAAATAGAGGAACAATTTAGTGCCCACGATTGATGATTGAATTTTTATCCTTCAACAACCGGGCCAAATACATACCTACATGTTCTGCTAAAGTTTAATACCACATTACTAGGTCTATACAACTATATTAAAAAAATATTTGATAAATAAAATCATTATATCAGCCAAAAGACGCCCACTGTTGGACAAAGGCCTTCCCCAAAGATCTCCACAATTACCGATCATGCGCTATCCAATATAATAAAATTCGCGTTAGGCGAAAACCCTTCGCAATGTCGTCCGACGCTCTTGCAAGGTCGCGGCAAGCCTCTGGATGTGGGTAGCGTAAGACCGGCTATTGTGGCCATCTTTTGAGTACGTAATTGTCCAACAGCGGACATTTCCGCTGGTATGGCGATTATATTGATAATAAGGGGCCAATTGCATACAGCGCCTTGTTTTTGACTAGATTACGGAGAGCGAAAATAGATTTGTCGCGCTCACAGGCTGAATAGCCGATGTGTAGCAAGTTTCTTTTATTAAATTAATAAAAAATTTCGTCCGTAACGTCAGAATATAACTGCAAGTATAAAGAAAACAATTCTCAAACTATATTTTGTAGGTTAGTTATCCCAATAGCTACGCTTCACATCTTTTGTACTAATTGTCACGACGATGGATTTACGAATATTAGTTACAAAATTCTATTTTTGTTTAAATGAATTATCACATTATATTTTAAAATAAGAAATTATAAATAGGTAAAAGGTATTGGTGCATTTAAAACTTCAATGTTCATTTCTGTGATCCGTACCAAAAATATTCAACAGAAGTACCCAAAAAAACGTTTCTGTCCATCCGTCTGCTACAGTCAGCGATTGCATAGAGCATCTTACAGTGTGGCTGCTGGCAAAGAATATCAGCACCCCTTCTCATCCCGTGAGGAGGCTGTGAAGTCATCCCGAGGGAATATCTCTCAGAGAACGGGAGCAGCATCCCCTGTGTACGATGATGACCCAAGCAATGAGATATCCTATTATGTGTCCACTAAATAGTATTTAAATATGGCAAAGAAATCTAAATCAAGCACCATGTATTGTGGTAAGTATAATAATAATATCCTGGGAAATTGTTTACTAAACTAAGCAGAGCTTGTATTATGGAAACTAGATAACTGATATACTAGATATATCAGTTATCTGGTTATCTTGGTAGTTATTCCGGTGTAGATAATTACGCCTAGACTAAGGGCAAACAGACGTGTTCATGCATACAAATATCTGTCCTGGGTGGGAATTGCATCCACGACCCCCGGCGTGATAAGCAAGCATTTGCCAACCACGCCAACAGGCCCGTCATTCAGTAGAACATCACTTTTCATTCGTGCTCTGAAGATACAGAACTCTCAGTGCACGAGTCTTTTCACACTTTGCTGGATTGATGATTGTACAACGTCCCAAAAATATCTCGAAATAAAATAAAATACGTGTGTCCAGAGCAAGACAATTTATTGCACAAAAGGCCGCGGAGGTCATGTTTCGTAGGAAAATCTCAATAGCGCCATTCAGAAAATATGACGTCACTTGTACAACGCCATCTCTTATTCATAAAGGTAACAAACTAAACTAATGACATAAGATTCTAATTATTTAAACAGATTAGACATTCCGCCCACCATGGACGGCTCCGTCCATCAAACTTAACATGACAATATAAATTTAAATTAATAATTGGTTGTTTGGCTATCTTATATAATCTAAACCTAGGGCCTTACATCTACGAAACAAGTTCACGTCTTATGAAAATAAAAATTAAACAACAGTAAGACAAAGTAAAACATACAAGTTCATTTAAGTGAATTCACAAACTTCATATATAAATTTCATTGAAAAGATTTTAAACAATAACTAAGAGTTCACAGGTAAAATTATTAATTTAGATAATGTTCTTTTAATCTCATTATTTTTACACCGAATGGTTACAACGCGAGTAATGTTGTCCAAACCTGGATGTTTATGTGTAATAACCCCGTATAGCCATCTAGCGGGAGGAAGACCATCCTCCTTCACCAGAACAACGTCTCCAATCTCAGGTTCAGACTTACAATCTGTCCATTTATATCGATGCTGCAATTGAGTTAAATACTCTAGTGACCACCTACGCCAGAAATGTTGAAGCATTTTTTGCGTCAGATGCCACCGCTTCAGATTACTTATGGATGAATGTTCATAATTCGCATCGGGTACCGTTACCAAAGGTTCACCCACAAGAAAGTGCCCAGGCGTCAAAGGACACAAGTCTTCTGGATTGTTAGAAAGCTGAGAGATCGGCCTCGAGTTAAGGCAGGCTTCAATTTGAGCCAGCACAGTGATCATTTCTTCAAATGTCAATGTACTGGTGCCTATAATTCTTTTCAAATGGTGCTTCGTGGACTTGACACCCGCCTCCCACAATCCTCCAAAATTAGGAGCATGGGGAGGTATGAAATGCCAAGTCATACCATTCGTATATAGAAAGTCAGCTATTTCCGAAGCTACCATAGACGTTTCAGCATTGAATAGCTGTCGCAATTCCTTCGCACTACCAACAAATGTGGTCCCATTATCACTCCTTAAGTCCAATACTCGCCCACGTCTGGCCACTAAACGCTTAAAAGACGCAAGAAAACTTTGAGTAGTCATGTTACTGACAACAACCTCTAGATGAATAGCTCGAGTGGACATGCAAACAAACAAGCATATATAGCCTTTAGTGGCGTGATGACCACGACCTTTAGAGATTCGGATGCTGATTGGACCTGCGTAATCTACGCCACTGCATAGAAAGGGCTTCTGAGCAGAGACCCTGGCCTTTGGTAATTAGCCCATCATTTGTTGATGCGTATGTTTTGAATGTCGAATACAAGTTATACATTTATGAACATATTGCCTAACGAGAGTCCTTGCATTGAGTATCCAGTATTTGGATCTTAAAAAATTAAGCATTAATTGCGGCCCGCCATGCAAAGTTCACTCGTGAGCTTCCACAATCAAAAGATTGGTGAAGTGTGATTCATGTTCACATTCCTTCACTCGTAAAAATCTTCTACAGTATGCGATTACTCTCATTAACCTACTGAACTTAGAAAATCTAGTAAATAGACTATCATCATATTCTAATGGAGATGCATAACATTTTGTCTTTACCTTTCTTTCTTCAAACGTAGTTGCTTGTTTATTTTCTTTTATTATAGTCTATTTTATTCAGTAACCAAACTGGACCTCTTTCCCAGAGTTGCATATCGTTATACGCAGTAGGAGAAACCATATGAGTTGAATGTAACGTGAATACGGTATTGTGGCATGTCTCGCTTTGGTTGATTTTGCCTACTTGACCAGATAAGATCCAACCTAGTCTAGTATTTTGTGCAATAAGCTGACCAGGTGGACCTCTGACTATACCTTCTAACAAAATCTGGCCATAAACTTCGGCGCCTAAAAGCAAATCAATCTTGTTCGGAGTATTGAACGACCGATCTGCTAAAGCCAAAGACGAGATTGAGGGCAAAACATTTGCCACAGCCTTCATTTTCGGTAAATAGGAAGTGATTTTCTTTCAAATATAAGCCTTAACAGTGATAATAAAACTAGGATCGATGCGTGATTTGACTTTGATGAGAACCGTCGAATTTAATGAAATCACTGACTGGCCTTGATCACAACCTACACCTGAAATGGAACCTTTAATTGGTATTCTTTTGAGACCTAAGAGCTGGACTGTGGACTCCGTCACAAACGAAGCCTGAGAACCCTGATCTAACAGGGATCTTAAAACTATATCAGTACCGCTCTTAGATTCCACTGCAATTAACGCAGTGGCCAATAATATTTGACTACAACTATTAGTCAAACAACTTACCATATTAGTGGAATTGCTCTGGGTTGATATGGTACAAGCTGACACGGTGTTCTCTGTAACTTGATCAGTTTCGTTACAATCACTAACTGATTTTGAGACATTCTTGAGATGAAGAAGACTATGATGCTTCTTTTTACATATATGACATCTGGTAGACTGGCGGCATGCATATACGGAGTGATTTGCCCCTAGAGAGTTATAGCATAAACGATTTGTTTGGACAAAATTACGACGCTTATCAATATCGAGACTGGCAAACTTTTTACAATAAGCAAGCTTATGGCTATCCTGACAACATATACACAATGTAGAGGACACATGGAGCGACTTGACTGGCATATTAGGAATGAGCTGATGACGTTGTTGGTCTTTGTTGTCCAAAAACTCCAAAGACCGAAATCTTTGTTCAAGGAAAGATTTGAACTCAGTCATTGTGGGCAAGTTGTCTGAACAAGTACTAATTTTAACTTCCCATTGTTTACGTGACTCAGTATCTAGCTTTAAACTTAAAACATATATAACAATAATATCCCAATGCTCAACCATTATACCTAAATTTTCCAAAGCATGTAAACATTCGCTAGTTGTATCTAATAACTCTTTAATTGCGCTTTATAATCAGTAAATAACTCTTCCGTGATCTCATATACATCCTTTATGTTATAATCCGACTTTTCGAATTCGTTAGCTTTAACCATTTTTTCATGAGTATTTGTGAACTTTGACCAATTAGCTTCTAAACTTTCTAATCTTGTTTCTATGTAGGAACTGGTTATTCGTTCCTTAGGAGATTTCTTAAAGTTAGACCTTGCTTTACTGATAGTGGACTGTAAATTACTCAAAGCTTCCATATTGAGTACAACTAAAGTCTTTCAAGAAACTGTTCTGGAACTCTATGCTAAGTTTATGTACAACAAATCGTGAAAAATTACAAGTCTTTGAACTTAATACACTTCGCTGCAAAATCGGGCATAGGTTCCCCGTAGTTCACTTTTTATTGAAATTATTTTAAGTCCTATAACACAAGTTAACGATTCTAAGTCCAAATTAATAATTTAAATATGCTAAGTTAATGTTTTTTTTTTTTATATTTTTTTGTAATCACTGATATTATAAAGTACTCACAGTTATCCCTTGTAACACACAATCACTTCACTGAAGTTCACCTTTACAAAGCTCGTCGTAATGCTATGCGGTGGAACTCTTCCCGCTGCTGCTGCTGCTCACGCCAACACGTACTGGTTATCGCTTGCGTCTGCCGCTGTACGCCTCTTGGCCTCGCTGCTGACGTTACTTTTGGAGCAGGTTGAACGTTACACCTGACTCCACCACAGTTCGGACAATGCACACCAATCCTTAACCGGTTCGCAAGGACCACTTGTACAACGTCCCAAAAATATCTCGAAATAAAATAAAATACGTGTGTCCAGAGCAAGACAATTTATTGCACAAAAGGCCGCGGAGGTCATGTTTCGTAGGAAAATCTCAATAGCGCCATTCAGAAAATATGACGTCACTTGTACAACGCCATCTCTTATTCATAAAGGTAACAAACTAAACTAATGACATAAGATTCTAATTATTTAAACAGATTAGACAATGATTCATGATAATAGTGTCAGAAGGTTACTATTAAATGTAAATAAACAAGAAACGTCTACCAATTTTAACGGTGAATAAACTTTTAAGTTTATTATGAAAGAGTAGTTCCGGTAAAACCCACTACTGTTTACATATGGGAGTGTGCTATAACTTAGCAGTGACTTGCAATTAGCTCTACACGTCATTTAGTTTTAGTCTGGTTTTAGAAAGGGACATAGCACTACCTCAGCTCTACTGGACGTAACGGATAATATCCTGGCAGCTCAGGACGATGGGATGTGTACGCTGCTTGTGTTATTAGATTATTCCAGAGCATTCGATTCTATTAATATAACCTTACTTCTCTCAAAGATGGCATATTATGGTTTCGATCCACAGTCGGTTAAGTGGTTTAATAGCTATCTTAGTCATCGTGCCCAATATGTAGAGATAACTGATGTAGATGGGTCTAAGCTATCGTCTAATATATCTCTCTTAGATAAAGGTGTGCCACAGGGTTCAATTTTAGGCCCTACTTTGTTCAATTTTTACTGTGCTGACATTGTTAAAGTCATTTTAAACTCCCATTATCATATATATGCGGACGATATACAATTATATATATCTTTTCGGCCTGACGACTTCTCTAATGCCATTAAGACTATTAATGAGGATCTCGGTAGAATTGCCAAGTGGTCTCAAGACAATTCTCTCATTTTAAATCCCGATAAAACAAAATATATGATTTTCGGCACTGACAACCAACTGGAAAAGGTTCGAATAATTAGAGAAGTTCCTGTCGTAAATATTCTGGGCAAGGAGATCGAACGTGTAAGTGAGGCGCGCAACTTAGGCTTATTAATGGACCAATCTCTACGTTTCGAAAAGCATGTAACGAATTGTGTACAAAATTGCTTCTTTCGACTTAAAGTTTTGTACAAAATGCGTCCATATCTAAGTCAACAACTACGTATGCAGCTTATAGAGTCTGTTGTTCTTGCAAAACTTAATTATTGTGATTCAGTTTTTGGCCCCAGGCTTCTAGCTCGTACCCAAAAATTACTACAAAGGGTACAAAATGCTTGTGCCAGATTCTGTTTTAACATTCCACCTAAGAGCCACGTAACACCTTATTTAAATAAACACAACCTACTTAAAATGAAACTTCGTAGAAAGCTTCACCTTGCTTGCCTTCTTTTCGGTGTCATTGGAAGTAAGTGCCCATCATACCTCCATGCAAAGCTCACGTGGGTGAACAATCACCGTCAGCGTATGAGCAGACGTTGCGCGCAGCAATTAGCCATTCCCACGCACAGATCTGCTGCTTTCCGCGGCAGTTTTAGATACGCAGCCTCCAAAGTTTGGAACAATATACCGCCACCAATCAGAGATCTTAAAAGTATATATAGTTTTAGAGTTCAATTAAAACGGTTTCTTTTTAATAATCAAATTCAGTTTGAAGCAATAAAGTGCAACATATCTATAATTTGATCTGCTTTTGACTGTGTATTTATCTATTAAGGCTGAATACAAAATATGCAAAATGAGTGGCATGAACGAGACCCCAATAATATAATATAATTTAAGTACCTACCTTATATATTTATCTATTATAACTTTTATTAATTTATTTATATTAACTCCCCCACACACTAATTTGCACTGACATACAATGATCGTCACGGGTACCAACGGAAGATCAGCGCTGGGTGTAACCCAGCAAATGCTGAGATGGTGACCCTTTCGGCAGGACATACAGGACCTATTGCTTAGTGTTAAAATATGTTATTGTTTGATTTTTATATGTATTTAGTTAGTTCTGTTTGTAAATTTCTTGTATGTCTATTGTCGAATAAATGTATTTCTTCTTCTTCTTCTTCTTCATTAATGAATCATTAGTTCGATTCGTTACAGAAGAAACATCGACCAGTTTAAGAAGACCTTCCTTCCCTCTTCCAGTTCTTCTAAAGACGTTTGTAAAGTAGAACAATTCAGGGCCGGTAATAGGTAGTTGTTGATTGGTTGTTTTATAAATAGGTAGAGCATGATCTGTGAAGTCACTTAGATGCGTCTGCTCTCGTGAGTAGAATGGGGTTTTACGTAAACTATACAAAGTGTTGGACGCGGCTTATAATTATTTAAAACTAGCTGTGCCCGCAGTTTTACCCGCGTAAAACGTTAGAAATTATACCTAGCCTATGTGCTAATCCAGGGTGTCAGCTAACTCCATACCAAATTTTATTAAAATCGCTCCAGCCACTTTGACGTGAATAAGTAACAAACATACATACTCACACACTCACAAAACTTTCGCCTTTATAATATTAATGTGATTAGAATATGTACAATTCTGTTTGTAAACACGATTGTATATAAATGAGTACGACGACAGCGAAGCTAGAAAAATATGGTAAAAATAATGCTTTCTATTTAGAAAAATTTGTGTAGTTACGCATAGGATTCGTCAATTTTAATAAAATTCAGATGTTTTCATGTCCTATTATATATACCATACGACATGCCAGAAGGAAAAAAAGGAAATCGTATAATAATTGTCTTTAAAACTTATATTCAAGGCTACTCTACAACAACAGTGAATACTACTCGTATTGTCCTACAATGCTTTTACAAGGCTCAGGAAATATTATGTATTGTCAAGTGCTAGACGAATTTGTTTAAAAAGCACTCTTACCATTTTTTTTAAGGCAACGCCGATACTAGGGAATATAATCCCTGTGTCTCAAGGTACTTAACAAACATGTAATAGACGGTCACAAATTACATCCAGACTCAGAACAGGAATTTATGGGTCACACAAATATTTGTCCGGCGCGGGGCTCGAATCCGTGACACGAAGCGGGGATGCGACTGTCTTAGCCGCTACGCCACACGTGCAGTCAAAAGTGTTTATAAAAAATTAAGAAGTTTGCATGTTTTTAATACCAGAACACAAAAAATATAAAAGAAGAAAACACATTATGCAATCCTCTAAATCCATGTAAAATAAATATCAGTCATCACATTAATTTCTGAAATGCGGTCGGGTTTTTCCAATATGGCTTGTGTATGAGTTTATTAAGTCTATGGCAATGTTGTTCTCGATGAACAAGTTGATATTTATATACTCGCAAGCTTGTATCGAGTCAGTTTATTTTCGCACTCGTAAAGACTGTGACCACAATTGGTGTATTCACCCCCATATCTGTGTTTATTTGCGTATTGAAATAAAATAAGGTGAATATTTTGCTATTGTTGTAATTGTATCAGTTGTTTGAAATCATTTGTGATTAATAGTGCTTTTGTGGTTGTTTTCATATTTTTAAATTAAATATAAATTTATTTATAGTAATACTAACTATGCCCGCAACTTCGTCCGCACATTTTGTACATACATACATAGACATGTTTCCCAGAGGGGTAGGCAGAGACTACAGATTTCCATTTGTCACGATCTTTTCATACCTCTCATACCACATTTCGTAATTACTGCGTAAATGTAACATCCGAATATATCTAATATTTTGTATCTTGTCGCAAACTTATAAAACATTCACATACACCTAACATATTGCCATACAAACTTTCATCCCCTATTCCCCATTGTTATTTTACACCCTTAAAGGTAAAACTTATACAAACTTTAAATGTCATATTTATTTATATCGAATCAGCAGCCTAAAAATAAGTAACAAGCTCCTAGCTCTAAAAATGACGATACTTCCATACAACTTTTAATCCCCCCTTTCAACCCCTTAAAACACTTTTTCGCATTAAAAAGTAGCCTATGTCCTTTCTCAGGCTCTACTTATTGTGTACCAAATTTCATTTCAATTGGATCAGTAGTTTTGGCGTCAAAGCTGCGACAGACAAACAGAGTTACTTTCGCATTTATAATATTAGTAATATTAAAGTGAGTTATTTAATTTACTCTCAGTACGTTCGGAGTATTAGAGCATAGTATAATCATGTATATATTTTTATAAGCTATCTTCTTTTCAGTAGAAGTTCTACCAAACCTGCCTATCTTTGCCAACCGCTTTGATAACTTGATACGATTTTATCTCCACTTTCTACACAATTACCGCTCCAATACATATAGATATAAACTGTTTATCCTGAGTCTGGTTGTAATGATCTATATAAGTATGTATCTACAAAAGAAACGTAGTATATGTAATAAATCAGTTATCTGGTTTCCATACTACAAGTTCTGCTTAGTTGGGGATCAGATAACCGTGTGTGAATAATGTCCCAGGATATTATTATTATTGTTATTCTATACATATATACTCTCGCAAATCAATCAATTTCACTCACCCTTACATACACACACTCACACACAATCCTATATTCCCATTTGTTATTTTGGAACTGATTTGGTCGTAACCCATCTACTGACAGAAGCCCTAAGAGCCTAAACTCGCCGAAAACCACTGAAAAAGACTAGCTTTTCGCAAACTGACGTTTAAGTAGGTTTAGTATCTACTATTGTACACTATAAATATCGTATTTGCCTTGCTAACTAACAATCAAAATAAATGTTATTTTCTCTTCACAATAGTTATTATGTGGTATTACACTTGATATATATATATAATAATAATAATAATATTTATTTACATGAAATACGGTAGGCATAAGGTGTTATACAGTAGTAAGTAGGTACATGACATATTTCACCCTCGCAGAGGGTATGCAAAATTAAAATAAATAAAATAAAAAAGGTTTTTATTCACGTAGACTTTAAAAAAGCGCTTGTAAATAGTCAGAACATGTTTATAGTAATATAATTGTATACATTATTATTTCTAGTAACATAGATATTTAGGTACATATTGTATGAAAACATTACAATTATGTTTAAAACATTAAATTACAGTGATGTTTATTACAATGATGATGATGTCTTCCCGGCCGAATTTCGGCCACGGCGGCCATTCTCAATGGAGATTAGCCAATTGCGCAGGAAATATTATAGTGCACAAGTGTGTGCGCAAACACAGGGGCACTTTCTATTCCATCACTCTCATGATCCGATGGGAAGATTAGCGACACGATCGGAAAGGGGTCAGGTACAGGACCGACGGCTTTACGTGCTCTCCGAGACACGGGGGTGTAATACCGCCAAGTTCCAGAAGACTTCGGGTTGCTACTGAGAAATTTCTTTTAACGGAAAAATTCCAAAATCAATTTTTGGACCGACCCGGGATTTGAACCCAGGACCTCACTTTCTGCGGTTAAACACGCTACCGCTAGACCAACGGCAGTCAGATATGATCTATATATATATACTATGAGACATTGTGAGAGACCAGAACCTGATGTAGGTTTTCAAACAAACCTGTATTACAGGTCTCTGGGACCCTCCCGGAGCTTGAAGACAAAGTTATATCGAGCGATTATATTTCATAAGAGCGGGTACAGGGACATTTAAATTTAGGTTCAACAAAAAAACAACATATTTGCCAGAGCGTGTCAATAAAATGTAAAAGAAGAAGTGTATTATAAAAAACCGGCCAAGTGCGAGTCGGACTCGCCCATGAAGGGTTCCGTAACAGCAAGTAGGTATTTCAGTTGATTAAATTAAAGGTAAATTGCGGTTTACGATTTATGACGCATTAAAAAAGAACTACTTACTAGATTTCGTTCAAACCAATTTTCGTTGTTAGTTTGCATGGTAATGTACATCATATATATTTTTTTACTTTTATCATTCTCTTATTTTAGAAGTTACAGGTCAGGGGGACACTAATTTTTCCACTTTGGAAGTGTCTCTCGCGCAAACTATTCAGTTTAGCAAAAAAATATTTTAGAAACCTCCATATCATTTTTGAAGACCTATCCTTAGATACCACACATGTATGGGTACGATGAAAAATTTTTTTTTGTGTTTCAGTTCTATGTATGGGGAACCCCCAAAATTATTGTTCTTTTTCAATTTATTTGTAAAAATCTTAATGCGGTTCACAGAATACATCTACATACCAAGTTTCAATAGTACAGCTCTTATAGTTTCGGAAAAAAGTGGCTGTGACATACGGACGGACAAACAAACAGACAGATATGACGAATCTATAAGGATTCCGTTTTTTGCCATTTGGCTACGGAACCCTAAAAATTACTGTGTACTGTGTGTTGCGTGAGAGTTGAGTGTAGATTGTGTGTAGCTAAAAATTCATAGAATGAAAGTATTAATAATAAGTTGCGCTAACACCAGGATTCATTGTATAAAATATATGATATGCTCAGTTCCTTCATAATTAAGTGTTGCAGGTATCAGGCAGATACTGTATTATGGCAACCAGACAACTGATAAAGATACTTATTTATTTCTAAATTTATACATGTCCAGACACAGATAATCGTCAGCACACAAAGATTTGCCCCGGGTGGGAATTGAACCCGCGATCTCTGGCTTAACGTTCAGTGTCACTAACTTCTAGGTCAGTTAAAACTGCATGAAATTATAAAAGCCATTCTTTTCTACGTATACTTTATATTTCATGTATATGAAATGAAATTGGACTAGTTGTTTATAGTAGCCCTGTCAATAACCAAAATAGTATATAAAATGTTTTAGGAGCGTGAATTTTCCCAACTTTCCGTTTTATTACTCTGGGTAATCGTCGCTATTTTATAAAAAGAAAATATTACACTGACTGATGGGCAGAAATTGAATTATTTTGTAGTAAACATACCTACAGCAATAACCTACGTTAACATCTATTCATAAAAAAACATCTAGATAGTCTCAGTTTTTTCCTAACACAACTAACAATAGAAACGAGTTCATAGATGTATAAATAACTTCACGATACCTGTAATTTTATGGAATATTTTTCCTTGATTTCAGACAATGGCTGCGTTAAAAATCTTCCTACTTGTAACTATTATCGCCATCGTCAAGGCTCAAAGGCCATTCTACGCTGGATTAAGGCCCATTGGGTATCCACTCGCTGAAGGGGAACAGTTATTCAACAGATTTGGTGAAAACGAAGATCTGCCCATTGAAGCAAGGGGCGACAGGAATCTCATAAACCGATTGGAGCAACTTCCCATAGATAATAGACCATTCTGGTACCTGAACTGGCGGCAATATGAAGACCTAAGACGACAACCACAAACCTACCCACAGAGACAAAACCCTTTCATTGGAACTAAATAAAGAAAACATAACCAAGTTGTCTATGCTTCAACAAAATAATTTTAATGTAATCATCATAACTCGCAAATAAGTCCTATACAGAAATGAAATCGAATATACTTCTCTTTTTTAAAGCTTCTTTTGAATTTGACTAATTGGAGGAATCGGCTAAAATACTTACAAAAATACAAACAGATAAAACATAAAATAAAATTACAATTAATATTCGACTGTACTTATGTCAATTTTATATATAAATTTAATTAAGTTATTAAGTGTAACGTTGGATAATAAAAACAAATTGAAACAATCTATTTATTTTTTACATTAGGAATATTTTGGAATGAGGAAACCAAAGGTAGTTGTTATTAACGAGTTGATGACAATGATGGAACATGTACAAAATAGCCACAAAAACCAAAACCTTTACGATATCAAATAAAAAAGAAAGTGCGATTCAATTGACTATGGAAATCGATTTAAAATCAGATTGTCGTCAAATCGAATAAATTAAGATTCTAAATTGAAATTGAATGTCGTGTTCCGTTTGTAACGGTCAACTCAGCTTAAGATTTCCATTTAAAATGCATTACGTACTTGAATAATAGTATTTTTTTGAAGTGGTACCCTTTTTTTTTTTTTTTTTGATAAGGCAGCGGGAATGCTAATGCATGCCACCCGCAAAAAGTGTCTGCGGGTGGGTATGTCGGACTCGCACCGACTAAACCTAACCTGCCGTGGACTTCTTCTGGCGCCTGATAGGGGGAGCCCCGGGAACGCGGGTATGCTGCTCCGGTGCCCCCCTTTTGCGCCGTGTCCCAGATGGTCGGGACACGCACCCGGGGAGAGCTGTGGGTTGCCCTCCCCATTTGCCGCTTCCTGCCAGTACGGCACAGCGACTGCGCCACAAACAGTTCGCTGTCTTCCCGGGGCTGCTTGCACGTGGCGGCAGTAGAGGACACTTCTCATACTGCCACCGCAACCCCGAGGGGAGTGGGGCTAACGGCTGCCGCCGCCGCCCCGACGCCTCCTCCGTCTACGAGCGGGCTCGGCTCGTTCCCGATCCCGCTCAGCGGCCTCCTTCTGGAGCATGACTGCTTCGCAGAAGGAGACCACGGCGTCCCATTTGGTGGAGTCGCCAGCCAGCATCGCATACACGACTGCTGGCGGCGAAAGATCCCGTCCGATCTCAGCGACCAGGACTCGTCTCTCGGCCTCCCAGGCCGGGCACTCCTCCAGCGTATGCTGGGCAGAGTCCAGGTCGCTCCCGCAATGGTGACAATGTGTCGTCGCTTCTCGGCCGATCCGGCTCAGATACTCACCGAAACAACCGTGTCCGGTGAGTATCTGAGTCAGTCTGTAGGTGACGTAACCGCCCTTCCTTCCCACCCAGGCCTCGAGGTGAGGCAGGATAGCACCGACGGCACGTTGGCGCGCATTCAGGCGCAACTCAAGCCGTGCGCGTCACTGTGTTAGTACACGCCGGTGTGCATCCCGCCTATAGGCAACGAGCGTCTGCTCTGGCGCCTCACCGCTCTCCCGGCGGACGCGGATCTCGGTGTAAACCGTCGCGTCGACTACCGCCAGGAGATCAAACGGCGGGAGGCACGCCAAGAGTGTCGCCGCCTCAAAGGATACCGTCCGGTATCCTCGTGCGATCCGTATGGTCACCACACGCTGCAGGCTATTCAAAATAGCTCTGCAGCGGGAGGCGCCCGTCAGGCGTTATGACCTGACGGGCGCCCCATAAAGGACCATGGATCGCACGACACCTCCGTAGAGGCGGCGAACTTCTTCCCTGGGACCCCCGAGGTTCGGCAAAAGCCGGTGTAGCGCACCGGTTACCCGGCGCACTCGGGGGGCCAGACGCCCGAAATGCTCCTCGAAGCCCCATCGGCTGTCTAGGGTGAGGCCCAGGTACTTCATGTACCGCCCCACCCTGACCTCTGCGTCACCTACACGCATCGACATACTGGGTGGTTCCTCCCTACGGCGTAAGCCGTGGAACCATAGCGCCTCGGTCTTGTGAGGCGCTACCCGAAGGCCCAGTCTCAAAATGGCCGCGACGACACACGCAACTCCGAGTTCGGCGAGCCGTACCGCCCGCTGGAAGCTTACCTCCCGGGCTATGACGAGCGTGTCGTCCGCATAGCAGACGACGCTCACTCCGGGAGGGAGGCTTATCCGCAGGACCACATTGTACGCGAGGCTCCATAGCAGAGGTCCCAACACGGACCCCTGAGGAACCCCGCAGGAGAGCTCCCTCTGGATCTCAATCCCGTTCCGACCGACGAATTGAATCGTCCTGTCGCGCAAATATGCCCCGACTATGCCACGGAGATAGGGAGGCACGTTATGATAGACCAGTGCCTCCCGTATCGCCCGCCAGGGGACGGAGTTGAAGGCGTTGACGATGTCTAAACTCACCGCCAACGCCACCCCCCCCCCGTCCGAACGGCGGGCTCCGACAGGGCGCGGACGCGGTTGAACGCGTCCAGCGTCGAACGTCCCTGTCGGAATCCGAACTGGCTCTCCGATAAGTCGGGGCCAACGCGCGACAGATGCTCGCTGAGACGGGCGGCTATGACACGCTCAAAGAGCTTGCCCGCCTCGTCCAGCAAGCATATTGGTCGAAACGCCGAGGGAGAATCGGCGGTCCTGCTCGGCTTCTGCAGAAGCACAAGCCTTGCCTCTTTCCAGCAGGTGGGGAACACGGCACTACGGAGGCAGCTGGTGAACAGTTGCCTCAACCGGTCCCCCAGGACTGCCAGGGCGCAAACCCACGCCCTGCCCGGTATCCCATCCGGACCAGGGGCGGTATTTCGGGCCGCAAGTCGCCGTACTGCTCGGTCCAGCTCCCCCTCCGTCACCTCCAACTGGTCGTCCCAATCATGGTACGACGGTGACGAAGGGTTCGAGGGACTGTCCTGGACCCTAGGGAAGAGGGTGTCCAGCACCCTCCTCAGATGCGAGACATGATGCCCCGGAACCAGCCCGCTTGCGAATTGGGATCGGACGGGATCCTCTCTCCACCCTCACTCGCCCCCCAGGCGATGGCGACGGCGGCAGCCGTCAACATGTCGCGGTCCAAGCGGCGTAGGCACCAGCGCCGTGGCGGGACAACACTGCTGCGGTCAGGGCCGCCTCGGGGCGGACGGAAGGCCACGCTGAAAACAATGTGTTGGTGATCCGACAGCGTGGCAATTTCCTCCGCAACTCTCCACCCCGAGACCAGGTGCATGGCCGAGGGAGTCACCCACGTCAAGTCAACGATCGACTCCCCCTGCCACCGCACACAGGTGCTGACTGAACCCCGATTTACAAGACGGAGGTCCAGTCCGGCGGCCCATTCCAGCAGTGACTCCCCTCGAACGTCGTCCCGGGCATCGCCCCACTCACTAGAGTGGGCGTTAAAATCGCCCAGGACGAGTACCGGACGGGAGTGGTAAGAGCTAATATGGCTCGTTAGCCCGTCCAGGTACGCCTCAAAATTTGCGAGGCCGCAATTCGGGGAGATGTAGCAGCCCACCACGACTGCTGGTCCCCACTCCACGACAACGAATCCGGGCCCCTTGGCCAGGAGTGCGCAATGGGGGTCGCATTCCCCCCCTGCCCAAAAGATGGCGACAAGGCCCCCATCTGCCCCAAACCATCGAGGGTGGTCGGGAACGGAGTGAGGCTCCGCCACTATCGCAAGGGCAACTGAACGCTCTGCAATCGTCTGTGCAAGAAGTGCTTGCGCAGCGATACAGTGGTTCAAGTTGCCCTGCAAAATAAGTTGGGGGGGAAAGAATGTTTATACCTCCATGGACACCATGATAGGGCCAGAGCCCGGTTCGTTGGACCACGACGATGTTGCTGGAGCTGACGTGGCAGGACGTCCCGCTCCTTTATTTCTTGGCGGCGTGCATCTACCGCTGCCCAGACGATGATTAGCTGGCCTGCCAAGGTCGGCACACACAACACAGTGCGGGGCGTGAGCCTTGCATTCCTTCGCCTTGTGACCTTGTTGGCCACAGACGAAGCACGACCCGTGAAGTGGTACCCTAGCCGTAGAATTGTAAAGTAGGTATGTTTTGTTTCGATGTTTGTCACTACTGGATAAGCCTCCCCGAGAATTATCTTGGGGGATATGCCATAATCGCCACGCTTGGCAGACGGGTTGGTGATCGCATATGTTGGTCATAGTATTCAGGAGGAAGCTGTTGCCCGTCCTCTGGTAGATAACGCCTCGGGTCTACTTCTACGCCCCCTCAAGAGATGGGGTGATGATATTCTGACGGTCATCGCAGCCTAGTTGGTAGTGCTCCTGCCTACGAAACTGGTGGCCCTGGGTTCAAATCCCGGTAAGTGCAAATAGTTGTGTGATGAGCACGAATATTTGTTTCTGAGTCATGGATGTTTTCTATGTATTTAAGTATTTATCTATCTATATAAGTATGTTTATCGTCGCCTGGTACCCATAGTACAAGCTTTGCTTAGTTTGGGGCTAGGATGATCTGTGTGACATTGTCCCTAGATATTATATTATTATTCTGATATTCGGCGGCATCACCACACAGCAACCGTCACCACACAGAAACCTATTAAATAATGGGCCTTCATTTTTTGGAGATCTTTGGGTACCAATATCCAACAGCTTCCAGCGACCCTTTCAAAGTCCAAATGTAGGAGGCCTGCACACACAGCGTCGCGAGAACCTTTCTTCTCCAGCCGCCGTAAGTTCTACGAGAAACTTGGAAACTTTGCGGAGGAGGGCTATATCCAGCAGTATTTTTGCTGACATGATGAGTTTTTGCATCTATAGTATGAGAGTATCTTATTACTGAATATGGTTTAATCAAATAATATCATAACTTCTAATGAAACAGAAGAACTGCAAATTCTATTTTAAAATCATTGCAGCTCTTCTGCACGGATTCTAGAATAGAATAGAATAAAAAGAATCAACTATAAAGACATACAGGTTTTTTTATTGTGTAAATTACAAACAAGGTATTAATGTTCATACACACAAATATCTGTCCTGGGTGGGATTCGGAGCAACAAGCTGCGTGAAAGGCAAGCATCTGCCAACCCCGCCATATATAATAATAATAATGATAGTCAAACCCCGCCGCTGGTGACACTCTATTTTATATATATATTTATATTTTATGTACTAAACTATAAATATTTACAAATATTAATAGATTTAGCAAACTCGATAAGTATTTAATAAAAAGAAAGATAACTCTTAGAATGACAAACTTATTATTTAAATAATATGATTTACAAAATAAAATGGCAATGTGGCAGTAACACAGTATAACGTCCGTCTATCTCTGGCGATGGAACAAGAAGGCCGCTCGGCAGGCGTGCGCGCCGCTCGGAGCCTCTGCGTGCCCCTCCACGTTCGATCACTCCACTTTCGATGACGTCACAAGCTCCGCCCCCTGCCTGAACTTGGACTCTACTAACTCGGCCCCTCCGGACGGCGGTGCGCCCTCGCCCGCTGGAACATCGGGTTGCAGCTGTAGATCTCCAGATCCATGTACCTCCACTTCGACAACCAGGCACTCAGCACTAAATGGCAGACTCTCGTAGATATCGTCATCGACATCGCCTGTGAAAGATATTGCCTTTATTAGTTTTCAGAACAGGACTCAAAATATAGATTAAGAACTCGTTACTTTTATTATCTGGATCTGGATATTATATCCGGAATTAATCCGCAGTGCCCTCAGGATGCATTGTAAGTACAAAGGACGTTAGAATAGGATCAATTATTGCAGTGCCCTCAGGATGCGAACCGGCAGTGCCCTCAGGATGCGAACCGTGCAGTGCCCTCAGGATGCACAATAAATACAAGGGATGTACCAGTCAGGATAGTGTCAATCATCGCAGTGCCTTCAGGATGCGATCAGTGCAGTGCCCTCAGGATGCACAATAAGTACATGAGACGTACCGTTCAGGATAGTCTCAATCATCGCAGTGCCCTCAGGATGTGAACAGTGCAGTGCCCTCAGGATCCACAATAAGTACAAGAGACGTACCGTTCAGGATAGTCTCAATCATCGCAGTGCCCTCAGGATGCGATCAGTGCAGTGCCCTCAGGGTGCACAATAAGTTCAAGAGACGTACCGTTCAGGATAGTCTCAATTATCACAGTGCCCTCAGGATGCGACCCAATAACACAATATTAAGCGGTAACAAAAAAAAATACACGCAGAGCGCACCATACATAGCCAAACCGCATACTCATACTTGCAATCCAAGAATGTCGCGCACACATCAGGTGTCCACTCTCCTCGCCACAATATTTTAAGCCGCAGCTTGCACGTTCTTACCATACGATCCACGACCTTGTCTTCCTCACAAAAACTAGGTCAACCATACGGAAAGGCTGGGGCACTCTGCGCGCTCGTTCACGCAAGCATCCTGCTGCGCTCAGTTCTCTTCGAGCAACCCACTAGCGCGCTGCCGCGCACGTTCACCCAAAGAGTCTCGGTTCGGACTGGCTGCTTCATATGCGATGTCGCGCACCAATGATCATACGCGAAACACCATCACTGTCAATTAATAAATTTAAAGGTGAATATTTCATTCAGGCTGAGCTGTAACTTCTACAGAATATTAAACCAACTTTCTAGTCAAAAGTTTAGTTTCCACACGAATCATGTAAATGACGGTGCGACAGTACCTGTCAAGCTACCCATCACCGTGATGAATTTCTGCAGTTATAAAATGTTTCAAACAACTCAAGTTTCTAATCCAGTAACAAAATGACGAGTTCTCATACATTCGTCCTTGATCTGATATAATTAAACAAGGAGTTCCGAATAATGAAATAGAGTTTTGAAAAACGAGTTTTAGTTCATTAGTATCTGGTCTGTACATAAGAGGGTAGAGTAATAATAATGTCCTCCATGCCGGAAATCGACCACGGCGGCCACTCTCAATGGAGACTAGCCAACTGCGCAGGACATATTCTAGTGCACAAGTGTGTGCACAAACACAGCAGCACTTTCTATTCAGTCACTCTCGTGATCCGATGGATCCAGTAGAGACACGACCGGAGAGAGGTTAGGTACAAGACCGAAAGCTTTACGAGCTTTCCGAGGCACGGGGGTATAATACCGCCAACTCCCAGACTACGCACTGACATTCAGACATTTTTCTTTACGAGAACATCCCAAAATTACTTTTTGGCCCGACCCGGGATTTGAACCCAAGACCTCATTATCTGCGGTTGAACACGCTACCGCTAGATCAACGTTAATGCATCAACACGAACAAGCACGAAATTATTCCAGTTGTACTCTGGTAAACTTCCAAATAGACAGATAGATGAATCCATCGCGTCGCTCCATAAGTGTATATACGAGATAGATTAAAATTAGACACAAATTAATGGTTAGGACAACTCTGAACTAAGGACTGAATCGCGTCAACAATTTATTCAGCAGTCGAAACACCCAAATAGTTTGAAATAAAACACTGTTTGACCTTACCGGAATAGCACTTATTGCACTCAATATTTTCTCGGTTACCTGACTCATAACCATGTCGGCCGCGGTGTTAGCACTAGAATTGATCACCCTCGCACGAGGCACAGACTTGTCGTCGCCTGCAGCGCATGATTCGGCGTCCGAGGCCACGGCACGGCTAGCAACGCGTCGGTCGCCCGCCGAAACTAACGGTAAATGCAGCGGCGGCGGTGGCGCGCCCGGTTCTAGCACCGCCAGCATGTCGCCTGAGGTACCCGCATTATCTGCGCTCGGATTTCTTAACCTGGAATTATCTTCCAGAGAATTTACGTGCTGTAAAATTGTGTGAAGTGATTGCTCCGGGCCATGAATAGACTTTTACGGTTATTTTTATAGCAAAGTTTGCAATAGCAAAATTCTAAACTCAATGATAAATTTAACTAAGGATTACCCACAGCGGTAAAGCACAGGGTAGGAATCCCAATTCTGAATTTAACAAACTCGATAGGTATTTAATAAAAAGAAAGATAACTCTTAGAATTACATACTTATTATTTAAATAATATGATTTACAAAGTAAAATGGCAATGTGGCAGTAACACGGTATAACGTCCGTCTATCTCTGGTGATGGAACAAGAAGGCCGCTCGGCAGGCGTGCGCGCCGCTCGGAGCCTCTGCGCGCCCCTCCACGTTCGATCACTCCACTTTCGATGACGTCACAAGCTCCGCCCCCTGCCTGAACTTGGACTCTGCTAACTATAGTTTAATTATCCGGAAAATATTATCGTCATATTTATAGAATTCACAACACCACATAATACTTCAATCCCTATTTGGGGCGTCTAGTTTCTACAATAAATTACACCCAAAAGAGTTTAGAAACTGAAAAAACTTCGTTAATACTTTCGCACGTATGTCGTTTGGCACTGGAAATACAAGAACACCTACTTGGAAAGTGGAGCAAAACTGCACTTCTATATAATATATTAATAACTGTCGATAATCAATGGACAATTTATTCATCATGTCAGCCGAATGACGTCCACTGTTGGACAATTTAACGATTGATTAAGTCATTTTTAACCTTTGTTTATTTGAACACCATTTAAGAAATCGATATTCGGCGACTTAGCCGGTAAAGTCAAAGTCAAAGTCAAAGGTACTTTATTCCGTAAAAATTTTACATTTATGTGGAATCGTCATATTTTTTTACCCTACCGTGCAGTGCATGACGAGGCAGCTACTGAGAAACACTGCCAGAAAACTCAGTAGGAATCCTTTTTTAAAATAAAATATACTTAAGATTAATTACAATCATGTGTGTTGACTCAGAACAACTCAAACCCAAGCACTTTTATCACTTAAATAATCAGAAATTTTGTAATATGCCCTGCTACACAATTTGGCTTTAATAATTCTTTTAAACTTATTCGTAGACAATTCTCTAATATCATTGGGAAGTTTGTTATAGAATCTTATACATTGCCCCATAAAAGAGTTACTTATTTTGTGGAGACGGGTAGTATGCAATATGAGATTAGCCTTATATCTAGTATTTACATTATGTGTAACGCTCCTTTTACAGAAGCAATCGATATTTTTATGCACATATAGTAAGTTTTCATATATATACTGAGATGGTACAGTTAGAATGTTGACCTCTTTGAACTTTTCTCTTAGAGACACTCTCGTGCCAAGATTATAGATAGCTCTTAGAGCCCTTTTTTGCAATATACATATGGTATTAATGTCAGCAGAGCTACCCCAGAGAAGAATTCCATAGGACATTAAACTATGAAAATAACTGAAATAAACCATTCTAGCTGTGTCAACATCAGTCAGCCGTCTAATAGTTTTTACTGCATATGCTGCAGAACTTAATTTGCCGGACAGTTTTTCTATTTGTGGGCTCCATTGTAGCTTTGAGTCAAAAGTGATACAATATATAAATAAAATAATAAATAAAAAAGGTTTTTATTCGCGTAGACTTTAAAAAATAGTAAATAGTCAGAACATGTTTGTAGTAATATAGTTGTATACATTAGATATTATTTCTAGTAACATAGATATTTAGGTACATCTTGTATGAAAACATTTATAAAATTTATTTTATTACAGAAATTATATTTAGCTAGCTCGTATCAAGTTATTGTCAAGAGATTATGTTTAATTATCTAGTTTAAGTCTAATATTTTTACTACATATTGTCATTGGTTCTGTCTATATTAAAGGTATTATTATTATGACGGACCTTGTGTTAATAACGACGGTCGCGGTTTAACGCTACCACCGGATCCAATGCGCCCCAACTGAGAAGACCCAGCGAAACAAACTCAGTGGGTTCATCTACTACCGGTTTCAACACGACCCAGTTGAGACGGTCCGGCGAAACATACTCAAGCGGGCATGAACACGGGATTTGGTCCAATTAGAGTAATTATTTAGTAGGCAAACACAATATATGCTCGATCGGTTGTCTGAATGCTTATTATTTTAGATTATATTTAGGTACAAAAGAAAAACTTCGAAACAATAACCCAAGAACACAGTTGATTCAACAGGGTCCAACCTAGCTCCATTAAGTTGTACATTGGTTGTCGCCTGTTTCACATTTTGTGTAGTGAATTTTATGACTTTAGTTTTCTTATCATTAAGCACAAGATTATTGGCATTAAACCAATGAACAACTTTAGAGATTTCGTCATTCCCTCGGACATCTTCTTTTGAAGTCGCTTAAAAACACAAAACCAACTTCAACTTTTTCTTTTAGCAAACTAATTGTGACAAATTTGATATGGGACTATTCTGAAACAATTTCCTAAAATCTATAAAAATGGATGATTAAAAACGGATCACGTACAATTGAGAAATCGCGGAACAGACGCACATAAAAAGCTGCCATCAAACTGATAATCTCCTTCCTTTAAAGCCGGTTTAAAACGAGTTTAGTGCTATAAATTTCATGTACATAATCTAAAACCTAATTACCAAAAAACGTATGCAAGAACCATCGCGATTAAATCTATATACCTACAACAAAATGAATGTTTGTCTGTATGTCCTTTATAGAATCATAAACTAATCATTTGATCATGTGATGATCTTCAACAAACTGTTGTGCATGAGCATACAAAGGTTTCTGCGTAACTACAAGCAATTTTCAACAGATGGCGCCACTATCATTCCGATTAATTTCATATATTGCCCAACGCGAGCATGGTACAATTAGTTCGCTATTAAAATATGAAAAGGAACGCATCGAAATGAGCTCAACTATCGCAGACACACGAACTTATAAAACTCCTCTTTTTATGTGGGAGCTTAAAACGATACAAACGCGCAATAGAGATGGGACGATACTTTCCGGGTGAATAAACAATTAAGCCTATAAATGTGAATCACATAGGGTTGACTTCAACCCAACAACTGGATTATAATCTTTTCCGGGGTTTATTTTATTTTGTTTCATATGTATTTAACAAATTTATGTACTCGCAACGTGTTTTATAAAAGCTCCTGACACTGTTTTTGTTAATCATTAGGTATACATATTATACAAATATTGCTCGTTTTATTGTGCAGGACGGAATGATTAAGAACATCTATAATAATTGAATTGACCGCACGTGTGGCGTAGCGGCTAAAACAGTCGCCTTGCCGCTTCGTGTCGAAGGTTCGAGTCCCGCGCCGGACAACTATTTGTGTGACCATAAATAGTTGTTCTGAGTCTGGATATAATTTGTGTCCGTCTATTATATGTTTGCAAAGTACCCCGCAACACAGGGAGTAGATTCCCTAGTGCGGGCGTTGTCTTTTGAATAATAACAAAAAAAAATCGTGTCCCTTAAAATTCAATGCTGTGAATATAACCACCTCAACTCTTCCTGTGGGGGCATAGAAGTCAATCCGAGGGCATATCTACCAGAGGAAGCGCAGCAGCTTCCTTCTGTTTACTATGACCATCTTACTGCGATCGTTGTCTGCTAAGCGTGGTGATTATAACATATCCCTAAGATGATTCTTCAGCAGTCCGTCAGATCTTGTCCAGCAGTGGACTTCTTTTAGCCCAGTCGTAAGACCGTTGGACTATGGTTCAGTGGTCTCGAGTTCAAGACATGCATCACTAACATTTCTAATTCATGTGCACATTATTATTTAATTAACTCGTACTTAAAACGGTGAAGGAGAACATCTTGAGGTAACCTGCATGCTTGTGAGTTCTCCAAAATGTTCTGATGGCATGTGAAGTCTAAGGTCTAGACTAGGTCAGACTATGGTCTATTGCTCTGTAGTGGGATAGTAATAGACTACATTACACAATCATATGCCAAGCCATAAAATAAAAATAACTTAAAATAAATATAATTTATTTCTCATCGTCTTACTTCAATATGTAACTTAAATAAATAGATTAAATAATAAAGAAATCAATTGAACGGTACTTACTTATCGTATGAGTAGTGCTTACTCTAGGGTCAGAGTTGTTCAAGCCGCCCAGTAAACTTCTGACATGGCTTAACGACTGCTGCCTAATAGCTACAACCGGAATCGACAGCGTACCGTGCCCTCCAAAGCACGGAGACGCTCAGAAATTAAACCACTTTGGCGATCCATGGATGGGTCCCATGGATTGACCGCGAGCCTAGTTGCTTAACCTCGCCGATCACTTACGGACCGGTGAGAGAATCTGACTATGAGCTGCTTAAATTATAGAATTCACATGTAGCTCACAAAACTCATAATACAAATACAAAATACAAATACAAAAATATTTATTTGCATAAATGTGGTGTACAAAATACAATTTTCATGGCATCACACATTTACCATCTTTATATCATTTCATACAAATATCAAACTTAATATTAAAAATAATAGAAAAACTACCTACATGATAACAGTGATCAATATTACAAAATAAATAATTATTATTAAATGAGAGAATTATTGTAATGAGAAGTTGTCAAATTATGTAAAAAACACAACTTGTCCAGTAGCTTCCATTAATCAGAGCTTGTATGACGAGTTGGCCAGTCCGGTGGATCTCCCTATTAATACAACGGTGACCATTGATTTGACTGGCGATGACTGTGTAGACTGCCAGCCAAGCGTTAATTCCGTAAGTAGTGACAAGCTAAAACAATATATACTTGAACTAAGTAAAGAACGTAGGGCATTATTAAACAAATTAGAAAATTATGAAATTAAATTAGAGGATAGCAAACTAATTTATGAAAAAGATACTCAGTATTTGCTTTCTGAGATAAAAACTCTTGAGAAGTCCCTAGCAATCTCATATCACAGTTTCCAGTCATACAAAAATGAAATGCAATTGCTAGCTGGAAAATGTAATCCTGAAAGCAATAGGACATTGGAACCGATTAACACCAGTAGTGCAGTAGTGGAGTCATACACACAGCTGGGATTAGAGTCACCAGTATCTCCACAAAATGACAATACTAAACATAGCTCCATACTGTATTCCGATGAAATGGGTAAGGGCCTTGGTACCTTGCTTTGTAATAAGCTGAGTTGTTCCTTTGTCAACTATTGTATGCCAGGATTACATTATAAAGATATAATAGATAAATCAATTCAGAATAAACACAGTGCCAAATCATGTATAACTCTAATGGTAGGAAATTGTAAGAACTTAAAGAAAAAAGACATTACAGATAGTTTCACTAAGATGTTAGAATTAGACTGTAATAAGATAATATTGTGTGCCTTCCCCTATGTGTCCAATGTGCCTGATAGTACAAATAATTATATCCACAAGCTAAATATGCACCTACAGTTTTTGGTTAGCCATTATAGTAATAAATTTATATTTTTGGACACAAATAGTTTTATAGATTCTTGTAGGGTAACCATGAGTACAGTTACTGTCTCAAGAAAATTTTTGAACATACTTGCAACTTTAGTAGCGGCACATATTAACTCAGTCATAAGTGGTATAACGAAGTCACTTTTTATACCATCTTCTAGTAATGTTATTAAAATCAATTTAGTTAGTAGTTTAAACATGTAAGCATGACAATAGAGAAGTGTGATAACTTTCTAATTCTATCACATCAAAATATAAACCGCTTCTCTACCAAAATTCTAGACATAGAACTTTTTAATGAAAAGTATGAAATAGATATCCTTTGTTCAATTGTTTTATATAAATGTGTTACGTGAACTATCTGTAAATGATTGCTATCATATACTTAATTTTAAATTATTGACTCTGTCTCAAAATAAATAATGTTATTGTTTCGAAGTTTTTCTTTTGTATACATAAATATAATCTAAAATAATAAGCATTCAGACAACCGATCGAGCATATATTGTGTTTGCCTACTAGATAATTACTCTAATTGGACCAAATCCCGTGTTCATGCCCGCTTGAGTATGTTTCGCCGGACCGTCTCAACTGGGTCGTGTTGAAACCGGTAGTAGATGAACCCACTGAGTTTGTTTCGCTGGGTCTTCTCAGTTGGGGCGCATTGGATCTGGTGGTAGCATTAAAGCACGACCATCGTTATTAACACAAGGTCCGTCATAATAATAATACCTTTAATATAGACAGAACCATTGACAATATGTAGTAAAAATATTAGATTTAAACTAGATAATTAAACATAATCTCTTGACAATAACTTGATACGAGCTAGCTAAATATCATTGCTGTAATAAAATAAATTTTACAAATGTTTTCATACAATATGTACCTAAATATCTATGTTACTAGAAATAATATCTAATGTATACAACTATATTACTACAAACATGTTCTGACTATTTACAAGCGCTTTTTTAAAGTCTACGTGAATAAAAACCTTTTTTATTTTATTTTAAAAACCTTACATTTAAAGTATTCGTCTACATTATAGAAACACTTTTTACATAAAAAAATTATTAATATACTCCTAAATTTATACAATGGTAATTCTCGCATACTCTGGGGTAAATGGTTGAATATTCGCACACACATAGCGTAGCTGTAAGCTGTATATATAAATACAAACAACATATTCCACGATTTTGACCTCGTGGAAATCAAAAGCTTTTCCTGTTGGGCTTATATTTTGATTGATATTGGCCGAGTTACTTTTTGTTGCATTTATTCATTTTTGTTTCAAACTATAATTTAGCATTTTATTCAACACTAACTGTGCCCCGTAGTTTTACCCGCGTTAAACTTTATAAGTTATAGCCTATGTGTTAATCCAGGATGTCAGCTAACTCCATACCAATTTTATTAAAATCGCTCCAGCCGTTTAGACGTGAAGAAGTAACAAACATACATATGTGAGTATATTACTTATTATTTTTTATACTTGCAAACTTTCGCCTTTATAAATTAGTGTGATGTGATTTTAATTAAGAACTTATTAAGACTTATCAAACTCGGTTCACATACATTGGGAAAATCACTTAGCATAAATTTTAAAAAAGTATGGGGGGCAATTGCTAATCTTTCTTTTTTTGAAGCCAGATGAATATTAAATACACGAGCAACTGTAGCTTTGACACATATACTTCTACAGGATACCTGTAAACTCATATTTATAAAAGAAGTTATTAAGTGAAATGGAATTCGATGGTTATAACGTCTAATTCTAGTGAAAATTTTGGTCATGGCGCCCAGTCTTAATGGAGACTAGTCATCGACCATGTCAGTAAAATCATGTCCAGTGCTGGACAAAAGTCTCCCCAAAGAATGGGGCGATACACCATAATCGCTACGCTTAGCAGACGGGTTGGCGATCGCAGTTTTATATATATAGTTCGCAAAAAAACGCTGCTGCCCGTTATTTTATTTTATTTTATTGGTACAGAAACAGATTACAGATTCTATGGAGTTCTACATATTTTATGTTATAAGCAACATTTTAACCTGTAGTCCAATTTTAACTGTACACAGCACTTATATTATAGCTTCATGTATATTTTTTATATTCAAGATAATTGGTAAAATTAGAGTACACAGGAAATAACTGGCATGCCAAAACTAATAGTTTGAGTTTATAACGATTATCTGGTAGGTATTCCTTTCCTGGACGATTCCTACGCCCCCAACGGGATGAGATGGGATGATGATATTCTACGCCGTCACCACACAGCGAATGGATACTTGTGAACTTATTATAGTACACAAATGTCTGTGCAAACATACATCAACTGTCTATTCTCCCACTCAATGAGACGAGTTCCTATGAGACGGTTAGCTGGACCGGAAAGAGATGAAAGACGGGACCGACGGCTTACTTGCTCTCTAAGGCAAGGGGTTCTAATACCGCCAAGTTCCAGAGTCCGGGCTGACAGTCAGGACTTTTCTAAACTGAATAATCCCAAAATTATTTACTGCACCGACCCGGAATTTGTATTCAGGTCTTCAATATCTGTGGGTGAACACGCTAGCGCTATCCCAGGCTGTCTTATTCGTAGGTATATGAACGACTAGCTGTTCATTTTTACCTGCGTTAAACTTTATAAATTATAGCCTATGTGTTAATCTAGGGTGTCAGCTAACTCCATACTACATACATACATAAACTCACGCCTGTTTCCCAGAGGGGTAGGCAGAGACTACGGAAACTCCTAACTCCATACTAAATTTTATTAAAATCGCTCCAGCTGTTTAGACGTGAAAAAGCAACAAACACACACACACTCACAAACTTTCGCCTTTATAATATCAGTGTAATATAACCCTCGGTTAATCTAATATAGTACAACATAGCACACAGCCAGACGTTCTGAAGAACGGGCAGGTCAGATTGTCAGAAGTACCCTAAACCGGCGAGCATGTATGAAGAATATAATGACAGTAATCGAGGCAAAAGAAGTGCGCAAAGATCGTGACAAATGGAAATCCGTTGTCTCTGCCTACCCCTCTGGGAAACAGGCGTAAGTCTATGTATGTATGTATACGACAGCCCGAAATAATTTTGTACCCCGTCATTTTTTTATAGTGCAATGCATTGGAGTGGAATCACTGCAATATGTTACATTTTATTAAAAAACGTGGCGTCGAATGTATTTTGTTTGAATTTTAAAGCCTCTCTCCAATTGCTGGTATTTTTCTGCTATTGAACTATTTGTTGTTACAGTTCCATTGAACAGGTGCATTTGCCATTGCAACGGCAGGTATTTCCGATCCAGTATGACATGGCAACATTCAAGAAGCGAGCCTATTCTTTTCTTGAAGGCCGGCACCGCATTTACGGTGTTGCGAGTGTTCATTGGCGACGGTGATCACTTACCATCAGGTAACCCACTTGCTCGTTTGCCATCCTATTAAATAAAAAAAAATTCAAGTCAAAATTTAAACTTTGTATTCAGACGAAGCATGAATGGATGTATGTTACTAAGCTAAGCTAACTAAGGAAAAACTTGTACCTACTATGAAAACCAGATAACTGAAATTTTGCATATACTACTTTTCTTTTGTAAATACAAAAAATACAAAAAAAAATGTTTTAGTTAAATAATTATACCCATATACTCAGGACAAACATACATGTTCATGCACACAAATATCTTTCCTGGGTGGGAATTGAACCCACGACCTGCGGCGTGAACGCAAGCATTTACCTATTTACCACGCCAACCATCCCGTCAAAATATTAATTACACAAAATATATTTTCAACTATGTAACTACAACGACTCATTAGATACAGCCTGGTGACATACGGACGCATAAAAAAAAAATAAAAATAAAAAAGGTTTTTATTCACGTAGACTTAAAAAAGCGCTTGTAAATAGTCAGAACATGTTTGTAGTAATATAGTTGTATACATTATTATTTCTAGTAACGTAGATATTTAGGTACACATTGTATGAAAACATTTATAAAATTTATTTATTACAAACAACGGAGTCCTAGTAATAAGGTCCCGTTTTACCCTTTGGATACGGAACCCTATAAAGAATCATTTCTACTTGAACATCATGCTGGTTTATTTGTTCGTTCAATACGCAGTAGCTTAATATAATTTTGATCCGAATATTGTTTTGTAGCTTTTAAATGGAACCATGTTAATTTGATACAACCAGTGCGAAGTTAAATTAAGTTGTTTGAAATATAAATCCATTATCCGATTACCAGCATCCATGGTACGATTTCTATGAACCAGTTAAATAAATACTGAAACTTTATATTATGATGAACAATTTTATGTAAAAACCTGGTACAATTAATGGATTGGCAGAAATTTCAACGAATTGACAAACACATGACTTCCCACAATAGATTATTAATTCAAATTAAAGTAATTTATTTCATCAAATATTACATCTATGCATTTACATATATATATATATATATATATATATATATATATATATATATATATATATATATAAATATATAAAGGTACGAGGCTTTCACCGCTTCACCGGTTTATAAAAGTAAATGGAAGCTTGATAAATACGGGGATAGACAAGTGAAACGATTGCTTGCTAATTACGCACTGACGTTTATTGATCGTTTCACTTCACTTAGTGGTGCGTAGGCACACGCACACATTATAACAAATAAAATTACAAACTAAGTACTGTGACGGTCTCCGTGGTCGTGCACCTTCGTTCATCCAAGTAAACGTTTAAAAATAAAATAGTTTGAAAGGTATGTTTTCATCTGTCAGACAGAACCCGTTCAGCTTCGAACGTGGTAACAGCTATAATAAAAGTAAATAAAATAAAATTTCAAGTTTAAATCGGCGTATTTTATTCCTATATCAAAAATAACCCGAAGGCATCTGGAGTGCTGATCGCCATAATACCCAACATTGGGATACCCCTTTTGGGATTCTAAGCTCGGCTAAGGTTACATTTTTTGTGTAGACAAGCACCATAGTACCTAACATGTGTACCTCTTTTGGGATTCTAACCTCAGCTAAGGTTACATTTTTTGTGTAGACACTTTAAGCCTCGTATCCACTAGGAAACATTTGGCGCGCGACACGTGAATCTCAACATGTACGGCAACGCTGCACAACACCGTGCGACGTTGCCAGCTGCAGCGCGCGACGTTGCCAGCTGCCGCACAACATGACGCGCGGCTTGTTGTTTGTTTAAAGTGCATCGTTAGTTGAGCATCAATTGTTGTCGAGTGGAGACGTGACGCACAACAATGTGTAGTAACCGTAGTGTGGTGTAACGAATGAGTGCTCAAATTAATCGAACTGTACCAAAACCATGAATGTTTATGGGATACTGCTCACAGAGACTATAAAAATAAATTAAAAAAACTAGATGCATGGGATTCAATAGCGAAAACACTAGATGAATCTATGAAAGAGGTTGAAAGCAAGGTACATACTCTTCGATCGCAATTCACTCGCGAGAGGAAGTAATTTAAATGTTCAAAAAAAACAGGAAGTGGCAGTGAAGATCTTTTTAGCAGTTAATGGTTTGCATATGAACCTTTGCTGTTTTTGATAAAAGGTGAAACAACAACTGGAAATAAAGACACAATTGAGAATCATGTAAGTTTTTTATTATTATAAAATACTAACCTAGCTCCATAATTGTTTTATTTAAGCACGTTCATTTTGCCAAGATACCCTCCCTTGTTCGCTAATGAAATAGTTAGAAAAGTTATCTCTTATAACGGATGGTACCAGAGACGTGTCCACATTTTCATTCTCATCTTCTAAAGGATGTAGATTATTTTTGTGACTACATTACGCCGCGAGAGTCTGTAGTTAAAAATTCGTTTTATGTTACCTTTTTCGTAAGTTCCAGGGTAAGGACTCATAAAATTTTCAGACAACGCGAATGCACTATCTCCGACGAGTACATAGGGTATTTGCACATTAGTTGATTCTAAAGTTTCCACTGGTGGCAACGATAGTGTCTTGTCAGTCATTTTCTTATAGAATGCTGTTTCGCGAAATAGTCCTCCGTCAGATGATTTACCTTTAGCACCGACATTTGCATAAAGAAAATTATATTGTGCATCAACAATAGCTAAAAGGACTATACTAAACTGTTCCTTGTAATTATAATATTCACTGCCAGAGTTTGGTGGCGCTATAATAAGCACATGTTTACCATCTATAGCACCGACACAGTGGGGAAAATTCCACAACATGTTAAATTTTCTTGCGACTTCCTTCCATTCCTCTTCAGTTGATGGAATCTGAAATGTTTCATACATGAGTTTAATACATCATTATTGTTTTTAGGTGGAAGACCATAACTCTACGCAACACCAAAATGAAGATAATTCAATGCAACACCAAAATGAAGGAGCGCGAGCAGATCAAACCGAAACAATTCCGCAAAGTGGGAAAAAAGAAGCAAAGAAGCGTAGTCACGACGAAAAAATTGATGAAGTAATGAAGAATGTAAAAAAAAGATTGGAAGACAGAGATGAAATGACAGATGAATTTGATGTCTATGGAAAGTATGTAGGATCAGAACTTCGAAATATAAAGGACGAATATTCTACTCTAATAGCCAAACAATTCATAAATAATATATTGATTGATACTCGTCTTGGAAAGTATCGACAAGAGTATAATACTTACGGCTTACAAGAAAGCAAAGCACACCCGGCACATCAGCAAGTAATGATGACACCACAAACCAGGACAGTGTTCAGCAAAATAATGATGAGGATGATGTTAATTTTGAATTACGTAATATCATATCAAATTTATAGGATTAATCCACAGTTAAGGGATTCTAAATCATTAATAGACGTTGATTATTTGAATAAAGCTTAATATTTAACCTATCAAATCTTTTATTTTACATGTACTTACCCTTACATAATCTTTTGAACTCTGAATCAGCGCTCTGCAAACTTCTGGTACAATTTTACTAATTAATTGTCTTGATATTTTGAAGGTGTAGGACAGTGAAGTATAGGAATTTCCAGTTGCCAAATATCGAAGTGTAACAGCCAATCTGAGAGAAGCACTAGTTGCGTTTCGAAATTTTGTATCTTGCTTTGATATTATGGGTTCAATTTTTTGTAACAGTATCTCGAAGTCTGTTTTGTTCATTCGGGTAAAATTCGTAAAAGATCCATCAACCACACTGAGATCACTGAATACATTTTCTTTATTTTGTAGGTATTTTCTAACCCACCAACGTGGTTTTCTTCTTTTTGATTTCGATAAAATTATAACCACTGCCGCTGAAATCAACACAAGTTCCTCTGGCGACATGTTGTCGACGACTGAGAATGTGTGGACAGACAACGTTGTTAAACAAATGTTCCGCGTCAACATTCAACAAGTTGCGAAACATGTTGAGCAACATGTCGCGCGTCAAATGTTGCCTAGTGGATACGAGGCTTAAGCCCCGTATTCATGGTAAACATTTGTTTAGCAACAAAGTTGAATCAACGTGTTGCGGAGTTGCTGTCAAGATGTTGCTGGCAACACTGCCTGTTGCAGAGTTGATAGCGTCATGTTGACAAGCTCTCGCCCGACAAGCGTAAACATCAGTTTAGCGAAAATTGTTGACGTGTGTGAACGTGTTTGCAACAGTTTATAAACATGGCAGTAGTGTGGAGTAATGATAAAATAATGCAACTAATAGAATTATTTCAATCAAAACGATTATTATGGGATTCTTCTATAAAAGAATACAAAGATAGAAACAAAAAGAACGATGCATTCGAAGAAATTTCTCAAGCCCTAAATATACCCAAAAAAGATGTGGTAACTAAAATACATGTACTGCGTACTCAATTTACTAGAGAGAAAAAAAAGTTGTCGGCAAAAAAAACTACAGGCAGCGGCGCAATAGAAAAATGTAAAGGGATTTATTACGAGCCATTGGAATTTTTGTTATTTGGTGCAACTACTTCTGGTGAAACGGATACTATGAATAAAACAGTAAGTTGTTTTTGTATATAATTTTGATTGTACTAGTCTGTAAAATTATTACAAATCCGCTACATTATTTTGCCATGGAACACTTCCCTCTGGAGTTATAAAGTAATCGGCAAACTGTACTCTAATACAAAAAGCTGATTGTGATGCAGGCCTGCCCCGTCTTTGCAAATCAATCATAGGAAACGAACCTAGTTCCCTTCGCCATGAACCTTCTAATAGGTTACCTTCAGAGTCTTCAAAATCAAAAGTTTGTGGAGGTGTATATATGGATCTGGAAACTGTGTTACGTCTTAAGAAGTTATGTAAATATACACAAGCAATTACTACGAGTTCACAATTGGCTGGTTTTAACGGAATAGGTTTAGTGAATACACGGAACACCACACATAAAATGCCAAAAACATTTTCTATAATCCTCCTAGCTCTTGATAGTCTGTAATTGAATATACGCTTTTTGTTCCCACGTTCATGAATGCCAGGATATGGTTTCATGATGTTCTCCGTTAGCGCGAAAGCACTGTCACCTACAATAACATATGGAATTTCTGGTCCACCTTGTGTTATCGACCGTCCCTTAGCTCCATAATTTGCGTATATAAAATTATAATTGCCATCTGCAATTGCCAAAAGTACCATGCTGAACTGATTTTTGTAATTGTAGTATTCACTTCCAGAATTATTTGGCGCCACAATCAAAACGTGTTTCCCATCAATGGCTCCAATGCAATGTGGAAAATTCCATCGTATTTCGAATTCACGACTTATTTGTGTCCATTCCTGCTCCGAACTTGGAACCTACAAATATAAAAAATAATAATAAGATGATAATTTACAGGTAGATGAAAACAATGCACTTGAAAGTGGTATGGAGTTAGAGCCATCTCACTCACCAAGTCTTACATCGAATGCTACAACATCTACATCTTTAAGGAAAAGAAATAAGACAGATGAATCAAGTGAAATATTAGAGGTTTTGAAAAGTGCGAAAAAGGTGATGGATGAAAAGTAGAAGAAGGATCCATTTGATATTTATGGTGAATATATTGCTGCTGAATTAAGAAGTGTTAAAGATGACCAAGCCGTGACACAGGCAAAGTACCATATTAATAATATACTGTATGAATTAAAAATGGGACGATATAATACATATGGATATCAAACGGCATCTTCTCATCCATCATCAACACCAAATAATGTTCAGGAAACAGAAATAGGGGAAATTGAGAGACAGGAAAGAAACAGACTAGATGCAATACAAGACGAAACAGAAGATTCGGCTATACTAAACTTAGTTAACTATCTCAGTGATGAATCAACCCAATAGCATATACTGTTTTTTTGTGTTTCTTTTTATTATTAAAATACTTGATTACACAAATAGTGTTCTTGTACCTACCTTGACATATCCTGATAGTGAGTTAATAAGTTCTTGACATACATCTGGTATGATTTTGCTAATCAATTGTTTTGATACTCTGAATGTGTATGAAAGAGAACGGTATGAATCTCCAGTTGCAAGATACCGTAATGTAATAGCCAGCCTCGTTTGAGGTGAAACTGGCTGACGAATATTTGTTTCCCTTTTGGCTATTGATGGACCAATCATTTCCAGAAGATGTTCGAAATCACTTTTCGACATTCTCGTAAAGTTACCAAAAGATCCATCTCCCATTCTGAGGTCACTCATCAAATTTCCTCTTTGCAAAAGATAGTTTCGAATCCACCATCTTTTTCTCTTTTTTTTATTAGAAATCCATCTCCCATTCTGAGGTCACTCATCAAATTTCCTCTTTGCAAAAGATAGTTTCGAATTCACCATCTTTTTCTCTTTTTTTTATTAGAAATCCTACACATCAGATACAGAGAACAACAACACTACCTCCTCGGGCAACATTTTAACGCAGACTGGCGTGTGGACAACCTGTATTGATTTAAACATAGTTGCTAGCAACATTCTCACCGCTCACCAACAATGTTGATCAACTGTTCCTAAACAAATGTTTACCATGAATACAGGGCATTAAGCTCAACATTAATAAATGAATACACCGGCAGCTCGTTTGATTGAGGACCAGAGGGCCATTTCATGGACGCAACTATGCTCACAAATGACTACGTATTATGTATTTATACCTCTGTATTGCGGGGGACTTTACATACAGCAATTTATAGACACAAACTCCAGACTCAGAACAACTATATATGATTCGCACAAATAGTTGCACGGGAATCGAAAACGATACATGTGGACGCCGAGGTGGTGGCGAGGTGGTTAACTTAACTACTGCGCCAAACGTGCATTAAAATTATTAATTTAGATTAAAAAACACAGAATTTGTTGGGGAAGTTTGACATTTTTTGTTTGATTATTGCATTGCGTTGGAGCAGATTTGACAGCGGGTGTCCCAAATTCGCCCGCGGGGCTGCGGTGACAGAAGAGAAGCTCATCTACCCCCACGTGTAAGCAGTTCCGGAAAGACAGCAATCTGTTTGTGTCACTGTGGCACCCTTAATGCGAGAGAACAGGTAATAGTCCTTTCGGGGTACGTGCAAGCAGCTTCGGGTAGACCGCGTCAGTCACTGGACTGTAGGCAATTCAGGAGGGCAATCCAGAGCCTTACAATCGTAGCTGTCCCGAACATCTGGGACATGGTGCACAGAAGCTGCATAGCTGCGTTGCCTGGGCTCCCCCCATCAGGTGCCAAGAGAAGGTCACCTGCCACGGCCGGTAACGTTTAGGCGGTGCGAGTCCGAGATACCTACCCGGAGACAATATTTACGTGTTGTATGCGTAGGCATAATTGTGCTTTGACAAAACAAAATATAAAAGGTGAGGCATGGCCTACGCTTTTCCTAATATGTGTATTATATCTGTAATATAGTGCGAGTCAAATATAACAACAGGTTTTCGTTTTCTACAGAAACTTAACCTAACTTGCTAAAAGCAGAGCCTCGTCTGGGTAAACAATTAATGTCATTTTAATAAACGGCATGCTCATAAAAAAAAGAGATTACAATTTAAATAATACAGCTTGTTAAACTTAAGTAGGTTAAACAAATAATGCCGAAACACGACTTCCTATTTAAATATTTGGCCTAGCGTTTGTCAACTGGGATTATGAAAGATACCACACGTAAATTGGGGTTCCTTAGTAAAACAGTGAACCCTTAGAGTTTTGCTCAATCTGTCTGTTGACTGTTTGTGAATCTGTCTTTTGGTTCCAAAAGTAGTGATTGTATGTAATGTGTATGTAAGTAAGTAGATCTCATTTAATAGGTCTTAATAAAGCCTTATGTCATTATTTTGAGCTACTTCTCTCACATACGCTCTCTCTATTTACTTATTTATAGATGGGTGTCCAGTGTCCACCAAATTGGTTTAATTTTCGAGCTTCATAGGGCACTTAAACGTATTAGTCGCGGTCGTAATTGTTATCCCATGTGAAAGGCTTCCTCCGAGACTCATAATATGATAATAAATATATCAATTTATTAAATAAATAAATAAGGTTTACGACAAAATAATAAAACCATGACACACACATCAGCTATATTTCAGCCCAACAAGTGAGTGATCTTCTCTTAGCGTGCCGAACTAATTAAATTTTAGTGTCCCAGAACGTGGCTGCTTGTAGCATTCATAACAGGAAAAGCAAGCCGACGGAACCAGAGGAAGGTAAGGACATCATCAACATTTCGTTTTATAAGCCTCAGGGACATTACAGTTGCTAGCTCTAGGATGCTACTATTTCTTTTTATTTCCCTTACAAATCAAAGTAATACTTTTTGGCGCAGCCGGGCATTTGATTCCAGGGCTCTTCATTATCCCCATTCCAGAAAGATTAACAGAGCCATCTTCGCATACCTTCCCGTCGGTGTCGTAAAAGACGATGACATCAAAAGAGATACACCAGGTAGCCGGGCAACAGCGCCACCTGTGTACAAGTTGCAACCTAGCTGCGGTTGCTAACTTGCATGCTAAACGCGGTGACTACAAACCCCTCCAAAAGCCAACGTTATAAATACCTTTTGGGGGAAGCCTAATTCCAGCAGTGGATAATATCAGGCTGGTGATGAAACAAGCTCTGGAAAGTTTCTTGACTGGAAAGGCTTGGCTCCATGTCAATGGCAAGTACATCACTCAAGTTTGATTCGCCGATGATATAGTAGTCATAGCTGCTTCTTTCTATGCTTCAGTATGCAACGTGCTGGGAGCTCCAGCCAGATAAAATTTTATACATATGTGCAGCATATACTGTGTTTGCCAACTAAATAATTACTTACTCTAATTGGACCGAATCCCGTGTTCATGCCAGCTTGAGTATGTTTCGCCGGAGCGTCTCAACTGGGTCGTGTTGAAACCGGTAGTAGATGAACCCACTGAGTTTTTTTCGCTGGGTCTTCTCAGTTGGGGCGCATTGGATCCGGTGGTAGCATTAAAGCGCGATCGTCGTTATTAACACAAGGTCCGTCATAATAATAATACCTTAATATAGACAGAACCATTGACAATATGTAGTAAAAATATTAGACTTAAACTAGATAATTAAACATAATCTCTTGACAATAACTTGATACGAGCTAGTAAAAATATATGTTATAAAATGTATACCATGATAAACAAGTAAATGAAATCATCACCATCATCATATCAGCCGAAAGACGTCAACTGCTGGACAAAAGCCTCCCCCAAACATTTCCACTATTGCCAGTCTTGCGCTATTCGCATCCCGCGGTTTGCGACAACCCGCACAAGATTATCAGTTCATCTGGTGGCCTGCCCACGCTGCGTCTTCCGGTTCTTGGTCGCCAGTCAAGAACTTTTCTGCCCGAACTGCCGTCAGTTCTACAAGCAATGTGCCCCGCCCACTGCCACTGCAGTTTTTCAATTCTTCGGGCAATTTCAGTGACTTTGGTTCGCCTGCGGATTTCATTTCTGATTCGATCTCACAGAGAAACTCCGAGCATAGCCCTCTCCATTGCCCTTTGGATGACCTTGAGCCTTGTAATAAGGCCCATAGTGAGCGACCACGTCTCTGTTCCGTAAGTCATCACTGGCAACACACACAGGTCGAAAACTTTCAACTTGAGACACTGCAGTATTTTGGACGAGAAGATGTTACGTATCTTCCCTAAAGCTGCCCAGCCGAGTTGGATTCTACGAACAAGTAAATGAAATACAAAAACAATATTTCCAATAAACTTTCACTGATTATTTAGTAGTAAGCCGCATTCACCCACTTGCCACTCTGCCACAGTTTCATCTTTTGATAAGAAAATCTCCAACCAATTACGAATAAAGCCGCTGGGAAAATTGGAGAAGACGACGCAAGTGAAAAACCTCACAATGCTTTTACGCGGTATACTATTATCATTTTAGAAATTATTATTTTACATTGTGGTTTTTGCCTTTATTTTGAACGGATTCTGGAATTTAATTAACATGTTTCGATTGAGCTTAGTAGGTTTTCCTTGCTTCGTCGAACAATAGAGGCGGGCGATAGCTTAATTCGTCTAGCAGAGTATAACTAATAATAATAATCATGTAATCCAAGCCGAATTTCGGCCACGGCGGCCTGTCTCAATAGAGATTAGAAATCTGCGCGGGACATATTATAGTGCACAAGTGTGTGCGAAACACAGGAGCACTTTCTATTCCATCACTCACATGATCCGATGGGACGCCTAGCGACACTACCGGAAAGCGATCCGGTACAGGACGGCTTTACGTTGGATGCTAAGATTTTTTATTTTTATAGAAAAGTCCCAAAATCACTTTTGGCCCGACCCGGGATTTGAGCCCAGGATCTCGTTCTCTACGTGTGAACATTACAAACTAATTGGCAATTGGAGGTTCGTATCTCGACTCAGCGCAACTTAAACCTACGTCGGAGTCGCGAGTCTCAGACTCTATCGAGTGTTCCATCCTCATTCATATCCAGGTGCCCTCACCGGTCTGTAAGTGACAATGCGAGGTTAAACAACTAGGGTCGCGATCAGTCCATCACTCAGACCGCCAAAGTGCTTTAATTTCTCAACGTCTCCGTGCTTCGGAGAGCACGTTGAGGTCCCGGTTGAAGCCATTAGGCAACAGTCGTTAAGTCTTGTCTGAGGCCTAATTGGCGGCTTGAACAACTCTGACACTAGGGTAACCACTGTCCATACGAGTCACTAAGTCCTCTATTACACGATGGTCACGGTTTGCGCACGGTGAATCCATGGAATGCTTAGGTCGTATAAACAGTGAAAACAGAATATTTACAATTTTATATTAATCACATCACACTAATATTATAAAGGAGAAAGTTTGTGAGTGTGTGAGTGTGTATGTTTGTTACTTCTTCACGCATAAACTACCAGACAGATTTTGATTAAACTTTGTACTCATATAGCTTATACATATATCCGAATAACATATATGCTATAATTTATAAAAATTAACGCGAGTTAAACCACGGGGCACAGTTAGTTAAATATATTATTTAAACTTCTAAAACGACCTCCAGAATCTTTAATGTTTTCTTATATTAAATAACCTACTTACTTTCGGTCATAATAAATGAATTACAAGGGTAATTGCACGACACTTGAGCTAATTTAGAAGGTAATTAAACCTTGTTTTACATGGCACATTGAATTTTAATTTTACGTTATACTCGAGTATAATTTGGTTCATTTGATATAATTTCTATAAGGTAAAATTAACCACTTATTTTAAGATCTTCAAAGATGAGAGTTGGATTAATTACTTTTATACGTGTTACAGCTAACGGTATAAAAAAATCATTAGCAATGAAGAAAATCATTATATATTTATGCACACTAGTAATGTCTTAAGTAGGCGATATACCCATAAGAATGTATTAGTTGTCTTGTATTTAAATTATTTATTTTTATGTGTATTATACAGTTACTCGATATATTATCAGTGTTAACATTAACATATCTTAATAGAAAGATTGGGATAAATAAATTGGGATTTTCAAGACCACCTCGGTGGTTTGGAGTGGATATTTTTTACCCCTGGTCAACCCCGAAAGTGACAGAGCCCGCTTTAAAACTGGGCAAAAGGTACCGTAGCGTTACTATAATTCCTGCCATGGCAAGAGATTTAAAAAAAGAATAAGTTTATAGAAAACGAGAATGAAAAGGAGGGTCGTGTTCATATTCATGTTCAGCTCCATCTCGACAACTAACCAAACCCAACCAAAAAGTCAATATGGCAGCTTTACATCCAATCCACATTCAATATATCCAATAATTAAAAAATATCTACTCATGTGATTCACCTCGGTTATTTAAATTACAAGTCTCACAAAAACAAAAAGACACCATATGGGCATATTCTCTCATTAACTTAAGTATCCCAAGCCTGGAAAACCTCCCAATGATCCCAAAAGCTTCCGCCCCGTCTTGTTACTGTGTCATACGTTTAAATTATTTGAAAGAATGTTCCTTAACCGCCTCACTAGCCTCATAGATCCCAAATTGAACCCAGAGCAGGCCGGTTTCAGACCCAGTAAGTCATGCTGCAATCAGGTGTTAAACCTTACACAACACATTGAAGATGGGTTTGAAGCCGCGAAGATCATAGGAGTTGTATTTGTAGACCTGTCGGCGGCGTGTGACACAGTCAATCTTAAAAGGCTGTTGCGGAAAGTAAATGATCTTACCGGTGACCTAAATTTTGTCCGAATTTTGAGGAAACTTCTGCATAATAGGCGATTTCAAGTTCACCTATTATCGGATAAAAGTAGATGGCGTTCCCAAAATAATGGTTTACCACAAGGGGGCGTTCTCGCTCCCATTCTTTTTAACATTTATACAGACGACCAGCCTCAGTCCCCTAACACTACTAGATATATTTACGCAGACAACCTAGCTACCCAAACGAGGACTTTTGAGGAAGCCGAGTCTAACCTCTCAGTTGCGTTAGAGATGTTACACAGCTACTACCAAAATAACGCTCTCAAACCTTATCCATCCAAAACACAGTCATGCGCCTTTCATCTGAGCAATAGGCAAGCGCAACGGCCACCTAACATTTCGTGGCAGGGAGTACAAATTACGCACAACAGTTTCCCCAAATACCTCGGAGTAACATTGGACCGGGCTCTGACCTATAAAACAAATTGCGAATCTATCAAGCAAAAGGTCAGTGCTCGCAATAATCTGCTGCTCCGACTACGCTCATCAAAATGGGGAGCCACACCGCAGGTGTTCCGAACGACTGGTCTTGCCCTGTGCTTTTCTGGGGGTGAATATGCCTGCCCTGTATGGCACCGATCTGCCCATGCCAAATCAGAGGATGTGGCTCTAAATGAGACTTGCCGGATCATCACAGGATGCCTTAAGCCCACGCCAGTTCTAAAACTGTATCCACTGGCAGGAATCGCGCCCCCCGCTGTTAGAAGGGAAGTAGCTAGTGGTGTTGAGAGGTATAAGCAAGAGACCGATAAAAAACACCCTCTTTATAACTTTGCTCCAGCCCCCCAACGATTGAAAAGTCGTAAAAGTTTCCTGGCCACTACCACAGCTACAATCGATGCACAGAAAGCGAGGGCAACCTTATGGCGAGATAAATTTGCTCCTCCTCTGTTTGTCTCGCCAAAGGAAAAATTAACCCCGGGATATAATTTGCCATGGCCAACCTGGAGGATTCTTAATAGACTACGTACCCAGGTTGGTAGATCCAAGGAAAACATGTGCAAATGGGGTTACATTCCCACATCACAAAACATCTGCGAGTGCGGCGTGTCACCCCAAAGTATGGCTCATTTATCTGATTATCCTTCTTGTCCAGTCTCTTGTTCCCTTCAGGACTTGTATGACGCTTCAGCCAAAGCATTCAGCGTTGCGCAATTTTGGCAAGATAAAATCTAATTCTTACCATCGACACGATAAGAAGAAGAACTTAAGTATCGCAATTAAATATTTAACTATTAACGTGCGACGGGCCTGTTGGCGTGGTTGGTAGATACGCTGCCTTTCACGCCGCAGGTCGTGGGTTCGATTCCCACCCGGGACAAATATTTGTGTACATGAACATGTCTGTTTGTCCTGAGTCTGAGTGTAAATTATCTATATAAGTATGTATTTACAAAAGAAAATTAGTATATGTAATATATCAGTTATGTGGTTTCCATAGTACAAGCTCTGCTTGGGATCAGATGGCCGTGTGTGAATAGTGTCCCAGAATATTATTATTACTTTTATTCCGTGTCTTTCTTATTTCGTACATTTACAAATATAGGTATAGTTACAAAAAATATATATATTTATAAATATAAAAAATAGAGATCCAATCGGCAACGGGAGCAGGGTCCATGCTACCGATGGTCAAGGCTCCAGAGAGAGGAACCTCCTCACAATACACGCCGTCTCCAAAAGTACTGCTGTCTGAACCTGACCCTTGACCCAACTGCCTAATGCGAGCCTCTTAAGGTTACGGTCGAGGCTCTTGGCAATCAAACCGTGGGCAGAAACGACAATCGGTACAATGATCGCCGAGTCGACATCATTATTATTATTAACAAGTGCCATGATAATGATGAATTGAATTATTTTATGGTAAGTAAATGCCGTTGTAACTATGGAGGCTTTTGTTTTAATAAGTTTACACGTGACCTTGAGGTAGCCCTAAATTGTAGTAACATTTAAATGAGGTTGGTACACTGATTTTGCGACGTTACAGAATACGACGGTAATACTATTATTATGTTAATTTTGTCGCCGTGCACAAGAATCTACAAGGCTACTTTAAGTTCACGTAGTTTACTTCGTCCATGATACTTGCAAATTTTACAGTACATTAACTAGCACCGCCCCTAGCGGAAACTTCAATGAACTAAAAATGTCTGTACTGAAAAACGGTAAGTTTCATCGAGTAAGTAAACTATATGGAGTTTTGGTAAAGATACAGACTATAATAAAATACCTTACTACTCTTCTACATATGTTCTGCATTTTAACCAAGTTAACCACGTAATACACATACAGCTATGGGTAATATTAAAACAGTAACAAGTCTTGGTCTGTCCGACAGCGACTTATTGAGCGTGCAACCTTGACGAGCGCCAACGGAAAAGTGAATCAAGACTTGTGTCTCGTTCTCGGTAATGACGTTCTGTCAAACGTCAAAATTGATACTTGCCAACTCCCTTCGGTGTTGCAAGCACAACAAATTGATTGTAGCTATAATCGGCTACAAAATAAATTAAATAAAATAATGTTGCCAATTACAAGATATTTTTTTTAACAACCTTTATAATATAGTATAGTATAGTAATAAGAGCTATTTCGGTAACGCGTCATGTGTCTTCCAAACATCATAAACTTGTTGCCATCAGGTGGGACATATACTAGTTGATCGACTACATACTATAAAACTATGGAATATTTTAATAGTACCTAGTCGATCAACTAATATTAAAATTTTGCTCCAAAAAGATTTTAATTATACCAAACCACGCGCGTTATCCGTATGATAGTATGAACGGCTCTTCAAAAAATGTTTTGAGTACTCCCCTTACCATCCATGTTCCTCTATCCACCTTAAGGATCTACCCAAATAGTTATTGGGTTGATCGTATAGAAAACTTCTTGAAAGCTCCAATCTCGATACTCGTATACAATAGATTAAAACTTCAAAAGAAATTGAAAAAGTCGAATGGAGAGAGCTGCGAGTGAAATTCGATGGCAGTCTTAAATTTCGTAAAAAAATAAGTTTAAATTTTTTTGGCGGTTTGAAATCTTTAGTCCAGTAATTTGATTCAAGTATCGTGGAGGGGCGTGGAAGTCGTCCCAGGGGACACACCACATTGCGATCGTAAACTCGTCTGCCAAGCGTGGCGATTATGGCATATCGCCACGCCCTCCAAATGATGGACGCCACTCAATTGTGAAAATCTTTTAGGGAGGTATTTGTCTATCAGTGGACGATATTCGGCTGATATGATTGACAGCACTTCACACACCAAACAGTTGATAAGACGATACAAACTTAGTAATGTATGTTTGTTTGTGTCATCAAATAAATAATTTACGCTGCAAATAAGCTCGGTGCTAATTAATGTAACAAAATGCAAATTGAAGTGAACTTGTAACAGGAACATCCCTTGGTAATACGACGGTAAGTTAACTTCAAATTTTTTGAAATAAGTACATTGCGTGATAATCACAGTATAACTGAACCAGTTACCGAAAGCTTCATATATAGACAGGACTACCTCGTTGGTCTAGCGGTAGCGTGTTCACCCGCAGAAAACGAGGTCCTGTGTTCCAATCCTGGGTCGGGTCGAAAGTGATTTTGAGACTTTTCTGTAAACAGAAAAAAATTCTCAGCATCAGCCCGAAGTCTGGAAGTTGGCGGTATTATACCCCCGTGCTTCGGAGAGCACGTAAAGCCGTCGGTCCTGTACCTAGCCTCTTTCCGGTCGTGTCTATGCGTCCCATCGGTTCATGAGAGTGATGGAATTGAAAGTCTCCCTGTGTTTGCGCACACACTTGTGCACTATAATTATGTCCCGCGCAGATGGCTAATCTCTATTGAGACTGGTTGGTTTTTCATATTTATTCATAGGATCGACCGATAGAATATCTACCGCGACCAATAGTGAAAGCAATCCCAAGAATTAAATTGTTAATGCACACAAATATCTGTCCTGGCTGAGGATTGAACCCACGGCCTGTGGCGTGACCTGTGGCGTGATCTACCAACCACGCCAATTGGCCCGTCAAAATTATCTACACTTCGACAGACTTAGTATAAATTTTTCGTTCATAGTAAAATCATAAAAAATACTTTTCTGATCCTGAAAATGAGCGAATTATATAAACTAAAATTTTCATCTATAGCAATAAATAAAAAGAAAAGAGGTGATCATTCTCTATTAAAAATTGGCACAGCAAATGGTATCTTAAACTGCCGGGGACATTATTCACACACGGCCATCTTATCCCAACTTAACAAAGCTTGTACTAAACCAGATGATTGAAATACTACATAAACTATATTTTTTTGTAAATACATACTTCATCATCATCATCATCATCATCATATATAAATAAATACATACTTATATAAATAAAAAAAAAAATTGTTTATTTTCACACAAAACAAATAATTTAAACAGTTGTAGTTCCTGATTCCCAAACTAAGTAAACTTGTATCTTGGGAATCAGGGCACTCTCCTTAACGTACTTAATTGATTAATTAAAATAGGTAAAACTTAATACATACAAAATAAAAGAATTTACAAAAATATTAAAAAGAGAAAAAATATTACAAAAAATTACAATATGAATATATGAAAAAAAAAACTTAAAATAGCAGTAAAATGATGATACCATTACTAACGAGTTAATGTGTGAGTAAGTGAGTGTGTGTGCGGTGCGCGCGTGTGTAATGTAAGTGTAAGTGTGCGCGCGCGTGTCAGTAGGTAATACAACTGAAATTAAGTGAGCAGTTGCTCTGATTCATTATAGCTGCAGTTCATAAGCCAGTTTCTGACAGCTTTTTTGCATTTAAATTGATTTAGGTCATCAATTTTTATTTTTTGGTGCATATAGTTGTATAATTTTATACTAACTGCATCAAATTGCCGTTTACGAAAAGTTGTATTACATTTCAGCCCGCGAAATATGTTTCTTGAGCTACGTTTGCCGATAAGACGGTTTAAAGTGGGAAGTTGGGAATGATGCAGGCGTAAGACCGATCGGAGAATATAAAGTTTCCTAACCCCTAAGACCTTACATTCGGAGTAAAGCGTATGAGTTGCGTATCTACGTGGTTTGCCAGTCATAACCTTCAAAACCGCTCTTTGAGCCCTTTCCAGCTTTATAAGTAAGGTTTTACCACATCCGCCCCAGGCACAAATACAGTAGGTAATTAAGGATTGGCACAAAGAGAAATAGACTATTCTTAAAGTGTTTATGTCTCCGCATTTATTTAATTTCTTAAAGATGAAAATGAGTTTCCGAATACGCGATGTCAGAGTATTTATATGTGGAACCCAAGACAGTACCTCATCTATGTGTATTCCCAGGTATTTGACATTCTGGACTCTTTTCATAGCTAAACAATTGCAGATTTGTGGCGGTGTACACGTATGAGCTCGTAATACTAAAGTTTCATGATATGGAAGAGATCTATTTTTTAAAGAGAATGGAACAAACTGGGACTTGGCTACATTGAGTGTAAGCTTATTATTGGTTAGCCATGACATAACAAGTCTGAGAGCATTTTCTGCATTTGACTGCAACTCCGTAAAATTGTTTCCACCTACTATGAGCGCGGTGTCATCGGCATATGTATAGATGTTGCAATTTGGAATATTTAATTTACAGAGCTCATTAATATAAATTAAGAATAGGGTTGGGCCCAGGATTGATCCTTGGGGCATTCCATAATTTAATTCTATGTAATCACTCGTATGACATCCTATTTTAATACTTTGAGTCCTGTTTTTTAAATAGTCCTTATATATTTTGAGTTGATCACCACGAACTCCAATTTGTTCAAGCTTGTTCACAAGGATGGGAATAGAAACAGTGTCAAAGGCCTTCGAAAGATCCAGAAAAATACCTAGACATTTACGTTTTGCATCTAAGTGGTTAGTTATTTTGGAAGTAAGGGCAAGCACTGCATCTTCTGTGGAAATATCTTTTCTAAAACCAAACTGATTGTCACTAAAAATATTAAACTTATCTAAAAACGATATTAACCTTTTGTTGAGAATATTTTCTAAAATGTTTGACAGTGATGGCAGTACTGAAATTGGTCTATAATTATTGACACTGCTTCGGTCACCTCCCTTGTGAACAGGATGAACAATGGCTTTTTTAAAACATTTAGGAAACTCGCCCCTTGTTAGTGCTAAATTACATAAATATGTAATTATAGGAACTAATTTAATACAACATGTTTTTAGAATTTTGGAAGGAATGTTATCACAACCAGCAGCACTATTACTTCTTAAGTTTATAAGTAACGATTGTATTTCAGATTCATCTGTATTTAAGAGTACCAGAGAATTACAGATGCTAAGTTGGTTACGAGATGAGACCAAGTTGTTAGGCTGTTGATCAGAAAGTTTGGAAGCCAAATTTTTACCAACATTAGAAAAGTGCTGATTGATACCATTTAGGGACTGTTTTACGTCTTGTGTTATATGAAGAAGTTCATTGGCTGGGTTATTTCGATTTGTCGAAATATTAGTAATCTTTTTGATAGCGTCCCAAGTAGCTTTCATATTGTTGCCAGCCAATCTAAGTGTGCTGGAGTCATGTTCAGTTTATTTTGGAGAGCATTACAATAATTTCGGTATCGCAAGTAGGTGACTTTTAGAGTTACGTTATTCGGATTATTTTTCAGTTTAAGATGCATTTTATCTCTATTTTGTATACACTTTAAAAGACCTGGTGTTATCCAGGGTTGTATAATTTTCTTTTTTCTAGAAACACTTATATCGGAGGTATGTTTGGCGATTGTGTTCGAAATAGTGTCGACAAGGAACTCAGCTGCCTCATGTGCTGTATTATAGAAGTATATAGGGGAGAAATCCAATTCATTAAGATCTTTTATGACCATGTCAAAGTTAGTTTTTTTATACATAGAAGAGTTCAGGTTCTGTCTAGGTAAATGGGATTTTAAGCATATAATAGTTGGATTATGGTCGGTAGTGTAGTTTTCTATGATAATAGTAGTCGAGGAATTTTTAGTTTTCAACATTATATGGTCAATACATGAATTACCGCGGGTAGGTAGTTGGTGTGCAGGTAAGAGTCCATGAAAGGCTGTGAGGTCTAAGTACTGGGAGGAAATATTGTCATTGTTTGTAGGAGAAATGTTAATATTGATGTCACCCATGAGACATACTGATTGATAGTGAGGAATCGTTTGAAATACGCTGTCTAGGCTATTTAGAAAGTTATCTATATTTTTATGTGAAGGAGATCGACATAATGCAATCAAAGCTACGCAACTATCTATCTGGCATACTAAGCAGTTTCCATCAATGAAATTTGGTTCATATACCTTACATTTCAGTTTAGTTTTTGAGTATAATACCACTCCTTCATTTTGGCTTGATACGTTCAAAGTATAGTGGGCATCATAACCATTTAGTTGCGGTATATTACGAGACTTATAAATCCAACACTCGGCTAGAATTATAATGTCACACTCAACATTAATTTGCTCGAGTAGCACTAGGAGTCCATTAAAATTGCGGTTTATGCTACGTATATTGAGATGTAAGAAAGTAGAAGCGGAAGCGGTATTACCTAAAATGTTCATGCAATTTTCAGGGGTGCAAGTATGCGCGTCAGAAATATTAATTAAGTCGATATCACGTGAAACATTATTATTATGTAGATTCATAACTGTAATATTATAAAAATTAGGGCATACTTTAAGACACGGCTTATGTTATGAGATGTGTGTGTTGTAGTAAGATTCCATAGTAGTAATCGTCTGATGTGATTGATTAGTTTAGTGTTTGTGTTAACTCTGAAACTTATGTTCAAGCAATGTTTGTAATAAAGAATATGTACATAACAGGTATGATATATATCACGTGCTAGTATGGTAAACAGTATTAAAATATATCGCCTAGAGCATCTACAACTATAATAACAAACCAGATTAATTAATATAAAGCAAACTAAGAAACTATATTCGCGAGAAACAAGTAGTCATTCTTGTGGGCGAAGCTTATTAAGGCATTCCATGTTTCTTACATTAATGGCCTTAAGGTCCTCTTCTTTTATAGTCCTCTTAGATATATATTTCCATTGATTACCCAACAAAATTTGTACATGTTAGATTTGGCGAACTCCCTAGCTTCATAAAACAGCTTACTCAACATCGGCGAAAGGCGCTCTGCTACGTAAATAGGTACACGATTTCCTTTTATACCAATCGACTCAGAATTTAGGCGTTCAGTTGAATCACGTTCCTTATTATATGTGCGTACAGCTTGGAGTACCTTGTTTTTCATCAACACGGATTGAAATTCAGCAACTACCGAGGTTTTGGTTCCATTTTTACTGGCGATTGGAAACACGTCGCGTATATCTTCTTTCTTAATTTGGATCTTAACGGTTTTACAGGTGTTTATTACAATAGAAGCAGGTTCAGTAGGCAGGTCCTTGGGTGATGGGAGATTCCGAATTTCAATGCTTGAGGATCGAGATTTATTTTGTATATCCTGAATCTTTAATTCTAAATTGCTAACGTGGGTTAATAACTGTTCTCATTCTTTGAGTAGAGTATTGATACTTGTTTTAGTATCTTCATACTGTAGGTTTATAAAGGCAATAGATTGAACAATCCCATCAGTCGTTTTTTTCATGTCTTCTCCTTGTTGTTTGAGTGCGGTTGTTGTATTTAATAAGGTATTTATGTTATGCTCCTGCTCTTTTTTCCATGTGGTTAGCATAGATTTAATTTCCTTCTTGAACATTTCGAAATCCGTTTGAGTCTTTGGTCTTTTTCGCTCTGGAGTTTCACTAGTTGAGTTATGGGGGTTTAAAGGTGTTTGTTGTGAAACCTTATTTGGAGACACACGGGGTGTTTTAGGCATAATGCACGAATTGACGACGGGACGCAGTTACTCGGTTACTTGACCGTCCAATAATATATTACTCAATAGCTTGTTATTGCTGCACTTAAAGCTTAATCTAGCTTTAAACTAGTTAACGTATGGTCTGCACCTTTGTATATACATACATTCCAACAGATACTAGGCAAACAATACTGTAGCACCGTCACACCACGGCTCCGTGTAGATAAGTAGTGCAGTGGTGACTCACCGTTAAGTAAAACTAGTAGATAACTGCTTCAAAATCTACCAGGAGCGCAGCTAACGTCGGAGCTTCTGTGAGTGCGTATGCGCAGCGGGCAGTTTACTACGGTGGGCGTAGACCGATTGTAGGCGGTACAAACGGTTGCGTTCTCTTTGTTACTACTGGGTCCCTGGTATATTGCACTTATTTAAATGTTTGAATTTATCTAAAATATAAAATAAACTGACTTTTAATTAAGTATCAAAAACACGTCTGAACAGCTCAGAGGTCCGGGGGAGAGGGGATATAGATATAGATAATTACATCCAGACTCATGGCAAACAGATATGTTTATGCACACAAATATCTGTCCTGGGTGGGAATCGAACCTGCGACGTGACAGGCAAGTATTTACCAACCAGCCAAGTTATTAAATAGTAGTCTGAGCCTTAATTAATTCTGGTCAATAGGTGCCACAACCCATACAAAAGTAAACTTACAAGCTATTTTCTCTAGTCTGTGACAATACAAACTGGTTAAACCTTGTACCAAACGCTAAATATATGGTTTGAACAGAGGTTAATAAATAATTGCGGTTAACATACGGAGCAGAGTTTCACGAGTTTGCTATAAATTATGAAACTCACGAAACTCTTATGTTATTATCATTATGTATGATTTTGCTGTACACTTGATTTGTCAATGTGTTAGGGTAGAATAGTAACTCTACTCCTGACTCACACATATATCAGTAATAATGTGGTACTTAATATTTAAATTTAGGTTCATTTAGAGGCTTCGAGACCCGAAAGATGATAAAATTATTGATATCTCATTTTTCATATTAACTGGATATTATTATACCAATCAGAGGTAAACAAGGCCTTTCATATTATTTAATCTATAATGCTTGCAACAAGATACGTTAAACTTTAAAATACGTTAAACGTTAAATTAAATGGCTCAACTTTATATTTTTGCTCGTCAGAAGAGGCAAGTTCCCAAAACAAGCTTATAAAATAAAATCTGGAAAATACTACTAATTTCATTTTTTTATTTATATATGTAGTGAATTTTATTATGGTTAAGCAAAAAGTTCGCTGTTCCCGCAATAAATTGTTACATACAATTTCACTCTGTTTTTTCACTCGTTTTGATAGAATATAGTTCAAAGTATTTTCCCCTGTACTCGTCAGTTTTACCAGCGGGATTGACGTGAAAATGTAAATTTGGATGTTGCCAGCCTCTTATAGTTTGAATTAATAAAGTTTGCTACTGGTCGTATTGCCATTACAAGTGTGAAGCTACCGGTGATGTTAACTGTATGTGTTGCCATTAAAGCATATAACCAACAACATGAATAATTCTGTTATCATAACCGCAAAGTTCTTATTAATAAGGAAAGTCAAAAAGTTTATGCAGCGATATTGGGTAAAACCCATTACATAGCTCGAACCTCAATACTATGCGGTTACTGACGGGGAGAAGCATGAGGGTGTTGGTTAAAGAACATCTATAGTCTTTTCGTCATAAGATGAGTTCCCTGACAGTTGTCTGACAATTCTAGTGACGTGACCTAACGAAATATAATCGATTTTTTTATAATATTAATTCAGCTGGCAAAGAAAATGGAATCGGATTCGTATCAATCTATGAGTAGTGTCAATCTCTATTGGCCGACGTTCCGTTCAACGCATTAGACATTTTTAAGATTTATACTTTTTTATTTAATTTACTTAATTTATTAACAGTTAATTATAACTACAATAATGTACTTAGTAATTTACGAAAGGCAATATTTTTTTATCATTTCTTTTTTTTTTATTGCCAGTTTTTTTTTATTCTACTAAAGTAGTAAGTATGCGTGCCACGGAAAAAAATGAACTGTCAGGGAACTCATCTTATGGCGATAAGACTATAATGTAGAATGCATTCACATTTTAGGGCGATATTACCTGCTGTGTGGTGACGGCGAATATCCTCACCCAATATCAATATGTGGGCGGCGTAAATATCAATCTGTGGGCGGCGTAAAAATCGACCGAGGGTATACCTACCAGAGACCGGGCAGCAGCGTTTTTCGGTAAACGACAACCCGTCTGTCAAGCGTGGCGATTATGGCATATCCCCCCATTATTTGGGGAGGAGTAACGTCCAGCAGAGAACGTACTTTGGCTGACATGACGTTGATGATGATATTTTGTCGAAACGTGAATGCTGGCCGATAAATTGAGGAAAGGGAAGAGCAGTAGGAACGCCCACTAAGGGTCATGGAGGGCGACGGTGTTTGCAGTTTTTATAGAAGTATGGTAAGGCCACGGTACAGCTGGCGAGTACAATATGACGGGTTGATAGTTTCTAATAGCTTCTACTCACTCGTAAAAAATCATGGTCAAATCGAACCAGACAACGAAACGATGGTGAAGAACCCCAATATTCCATATGTATGAAAAATATCCTTAATGCTTAAAACACAAAAATATTTTGGATTAAGTCACTTTATCAAAATTGTCTAGAATAATAGTTTCAAAACGCACCTATTGACGATTCATTTCGCGTGTGAAATGACTTGGTATTCAAAGACTGTAATTCAATTCAAATGACATGAAATAAACTACCATGCTGATTTATTATGTATTACATTGTTGTCATAAAAAATATATTGCAGGTTCATTGTAAGTATAAGTGTTTTGACCAATTGCGTACAACGGAACGTCATCGACAAGTTACTTTATCTGTGGTCATTGATCAGTAAAATCTGACGTCGAAGCGAACAAGTTGTCTATGAAGGCAACGACTCCACGAGTTGGCTTCACAGACGGCTCTTTTAACATCGAACTCTGCGCATATCACTAACTACACTATGTTTTTTCTATTATTCCTTTCTTTGGTAAATATACCGACATTTTCCTTTGTGTGGCAAGAGGCCTTTTATAATTTCGTTAGTAAAAGTATTTTATAATATTTATTTTGTTTAATTTTTCGATGAAATACACTTTTTGGCTACGCCATTCAAAGGTAGTTTTTTATTCTAGCCTATAAAGTATTGTTGAGGTAATAATAAGAAATTATGGCTATAGGGATATGATTTTCAAACGGGATTGTGTTTACAACATGAAAACAAACCAACCTTACTATAGTTTATTTTCGGACACGAAAAATAACAGTCAAGTCCAGCTCCTTTAGAAATTGGGCAATTGTTCTTTGATTCTTAAGTTTATTCCGTTCGCTGGAAATTATTATGTAGGTATCCAAGTTTCCATAGCTTTATTACATTTTCCTCAAAGAAATTGAGGGGCTAACCAATTTTTCGTATTTTATGTTAATGGAAAGTTTAGCTCAACTTTTATTTGTTTCAATAACAACTTTTTTATGGAAACAAAAGTTGATACTTGAGTTGGCGCAACATTTCTTTGAGTAGTATATAATAATATAATAAATATCTTTATCTTATTATACTGCCCGCATTCATGTAAATATCACAATACCCGTGGCCATGGTCTTATTCTTATTAAACTGCCCGCATTCATATTCATATTCATCGTAATATTTTTATACTTTGACTGTACTGATAGGTAAACACAGTAATGACGCAATACTAGTTGTATATATTCTCTTTGATGAAACAAACTTAAAGGGGTTGGGGTCGCAACCAAACGCTACTACAGGTCGGTACGCATAATAATTTTGATAATTAATCAATAATAGTTTTTTAAGCGCTATCGGAAGATCAGCGTTTCAGGAATAATTATTATTTTACTGTAACATTTACTGAGGTACACGCCTTTCCTAGCTTGTACTTATAATGTTGCATGCTTCATAAGGAACTATTGTGTAAACTAAACGCAATTAGTTATATCGTCTAAGATGTAAAATTGTAAACTAAGTTATGGATTATCTGTGCTTGTTGGGAATAAACCATTTTTATTTATTTTATAAATAGATTTAAAAGTAGGTTTTGTTCCAAAATGAAAAGCGAATACCGGTAAGTTGACGATCGCCGTGACTCAACAGGTAGTGGACCTGTTTTCTGATCCGAAGGTTGCGGGTTCGATTCTCGCACGGGACATATATTTGTGTTCATGAATATGTATATTTGTCTTGTTCTGGGTGATTTCTGTCCATTCATCATTACCAAAGGTTTCGACAATGTTACTTAAATTTAAATAAACAACTTCACTCTTAAGGGGTCCCGATCAGGTATTTGTGACCGGGAGCGACGCAAGGTACGATTTCAGCTCCGAAACAAATTTGTGTAAAAAGAATAGTTTTTATGATCTAGTTCGTCTTTTGCCACGTTAAGGCTACGAACACGAAGTCAGTGTCTACGGGGCGGCAGCGTGGATGGCACGGGAGCGGCGCGTTTCAAACCAAAGATATACACATTATATGGTACTGGCCTCGAAGGCAGCGCAGCGTCGCGGGGAGTGAAATACGAGGGATGTCCACCAATCTATAAATCAATTAATTGGCTCTATGAATTTCTTTATTAGTTTCATCTCTCACAACATTTGTCTCATTCTACATCTCTTTATGTTTTGATTTCTGTTTCCCTTCAATTATATTTGGGTACTAGAATTAGAAAGTAGTATAATATTAGAAATACCAAATATACCTCCGAGCGATATTAGTGTACCTACATTATATGGAGACAAAGTGACCTCTATGTGAGTGTTAACTATTGTATTGTAGATTATTTATATTAGAATTGTAAACAATTGTTTTCACTTCTATTCTAGCGGCAGTCCCCAAAGACTGCTCTTCCTTTTTTTATTGTTAAATGAAGAATAACACATTAATATTATAAAAGTGAAAGCTTGTGAGGTTTGTGAGGATTTTAATATATTTTGGTATGGAGTTAGCTGACACCCTGGATTAACACATAGACTATAATTGACCGCGGGTAAAACCGCGGGGCACAGTTAGTAACGATATAAATGTTTACATATACGAATTATATAAAATACATTGAGCTTTAATTTGCTTTATTCAAATTTAGTTAATTAACGTACTAACGTCCCCTTAGTGCTACTGATAGAACGTATATTTGTATTTTGCCCTTAGGCCACTTTAAGCTTTATCCTAATATTTACACTAAAGTTTAACGCGGGTAAAACCGCGGGCCATAGCTAGCTATTAATATCTACAAGAGATTGCCCGGACACCTTCTATTCCCGACTTTGTTCTACTCGTATATGGTAGTGACATCAGCATTCTTTTTCATTCCTCCACTTTGTGTTTATGTTCGATGACGTCTTTGGAGACAATGGGGACCCTTACCGGCAGAGGAGAGTTGTAACGTAAAACTATTTCCATAATCTAGTGGCTGGCGTTTCATATGGCCATTAAAATGATTCATGTGTCATTAAAACATCGCAGCCTACAAGCCTGCATCTTTTCGGACAAATTGTTGTGTCTCGGACAAATTTGGTTGAGCCTAGTAACGCCGTATACCCACTACGGTATCTTCATTCGAGTTACTTAGATCGTATGGACATTTTTTTCAGTTACAACCCACGTTTCACCACCATACAAGTTTACCATACAAGTTGATATGTTTTAGCAGAATACAATGTAAAAAGTCAGTTCACAAGAAAGTAAAAGTAACATGAAGAAGAAGATAATGATACCTATAATATAAAATAGTATTTTACATTAAGCTAGAATTTTACCATACACGACGGTTAAGAAATTAGCCCTATAAAATATATGTAACTTTTAAGTATCGTTCTCAGTAAACAATATTTTAAAAGAGATTTATCTAAACTAGCTCACTAAATTGATATTTATTAAAGACCGGGGTCTTTATACGTTTTACTGAAAATATTAATGTAAGTTCCAATATAATGGCGGAGGATAATACAAGAAGAATATTTATTTAGGGTGGAAATTTTAATATTGTGTTGAATGTAAATGAAATTTAATAAACTCGTTCTATCTTTACTTTTTATTAGGCCTAATAAAAATGAAAATTTGACGTAATTGTGCCGCTGGTGAAACACGATCTATACTATTCTCTGACCAAATCGGAGATGTGAAATCAAATGTGAATTAAGAAACGCCAGGTCAGAAGTACCCTAAACTGGCGAGCATGTATGAAGAATAAAATGACAATAAACGAGCCAAAAGAGGTGTGCAATGATCGTGACAAATGGAAATCCGTAGTCTCGCCTCACGAAAATTTCCCAAAGGGATAGGCAATCCCTTTGGGAAATAGGCGTGAGTCTATAATAATAATAATCATTTATTTCAGAAAATTATTCCATAGATAGGTTATTAACAATAAAACTAATAGAACTATGATAGTATACAATTCACAATAACTATGCAAAAACATTTTATCAACCTCAAAATCCAACTCGGCTGGGCAGCGTTCGGGAAGCTACGTAACATCTTCTCGTCTAAAATACCGCAGTGTCTCAAGTTGAAAGTCTTCGACCAGTGTGTGTTGCCAGTGACGACTTACGGAACAGAGACGTGGTCACTCACTATGGGCCTTATTAGAAGGCTCAAGGTCACCCAAAGAGTTTCTCTGCGGGATCGAATCAGAAATGTCGAAATCCGCAGGCGAACCAAAGTCACCGACATAGCCCGAAGAATTGCAAAACAGAAGTGGCAGTGGCGGGGCACATACCTCGTAGAACCGATGGCCGTTGGGGCAGGAAGGTTCTTGAGTGGCGACCACGAACCGGAAGACGCAGCGTGGGCAGGCCCCCTACAAGATGGACCGATGATATTGTGCGGGTCGCTGGAAACCGCTGGATGCGAATAGCACAAGACCGGCATTTGTGGAGATCTTTGGGGGAGGCCTTTGTCCAGCTGTGGACGTCTTTCGGCTGATATGATGATGATGAATTACTCTCTCCAGCCAGTGTTTCTGGATTGGACAGTCGTAACGGCCAGCAATCATTTTTAAAATACTGTTGGAGCTACCTCGTAGTCGGTGAAATAGTGACGCAGTCCGGCGCATTATGGCGTAAAAGTCATCTACCCTTGTGTTTGCATACGTGAGCGATGCACTGCAATAGCGCGGCAACCCCATCAACATCTATGCATGTATGGATTAAGTTATGTTTATGAAGACTGCCATGACTCAGTTGGTAGTGCACTTGCCTCCTGATTTAAAGGTTGCAAATTCGATATTTGCACAAGACAACTATTTATGTTCATAAACAGGTCTATCTTTCACGGTCTTAGTGTTCTCTGTGTAATGCATATAATATAATTATAATTCAATATAATTAATTCTACTTGTGGCTGACAACGTAGAGTTTCACCACACCATTACATTCCGGTAGGCGTCGAAATCGTCACGTAGGAATGTCTATCAATGAAGGGGCAGCACTCTGTGTACTAAAACCATCATACAGCGTTCGCCAACCCGTCTGCTAAGCTGGCGATTATGGCATATCCCTCCAAAAGCTGACATGATGATCAATTCTACCTGTTGTACAAGCTACAGTATTCATAGTACAAGCTTTGCTTAGTTTGGGCAAGATGGCGCTATTGGATAATTATGTCTTGGATATTTATTTATGCAAATTATAATAATAATACCCTAGGACATTATTGGCACACAGCTATCTGATACCAAACTAAGCAGGGCTTGTACTATGGAAACCATATAACCGATATACTACAGATACTACTTTTGTAAATACATACTTATGTAGATAATTACACCCAGCCTCAGGACAAACAGACACACAGACAGTTCATGCACACAAATATCTGTTCTGGGTGGGAACCGAACCCACGATCCGCGACGTGAAAGGCAAGCATTTACCAACAACGGCAGCCATTCGTTTAAAATTCATTAATTTATGTTAATTATGTATAAAATATTAATATTATAAACTTATACATTAATAATACAAAACAATACTTCAGCAATTCGCTAAATACTTAAACCTAATCACGTACAAACAGTTCTATAAATAAAATATACAAAACCCACAAAACGTACGAAATTTATTTTATGCTCACAATTGAACACAACGAATTAAATACATTTAAATTCGGTGTCTGCAATGTTAAAATGGATTAGCAGTCACAAAGATTGATCCATGAATAAGAGACGCCCACGGTACTGTGTACTGTAATCAGGAGCACGAATTACAGAATATATAATTAAATACTAATGAACATATGGCTGCTGTTAGGGTTAGCAGGACATGGAATATAAATTACTAGCTATGCCCGGTTCTACCCGCATTAAACTTTATAAATAATAGCCTATGTGTTATACGGATATACATATAAGCTATATTACTACGAAATTTCATCAAAACTTGTTCAGTCGTTTTGACGTAATAGAGTAACAAACATACATCTATACTCACAAACTTTTGCATTTATAATATTAGTAGGATAATATGTACACACGGCTACATATCAAGCTATACATTCCCAGTATAAGCTGATCTCGTGTTGTATAGGATTTCCATACAATGAGAGGTCAGCTTATATTGGGAATGTATAGCTTGATATGTAGCCGTGCGTACCTTTAGCGGTATTGGCAAAGCACACCGGATTAGCTCGCAGATGGTAGATTTTTTCCTATTTACCTACTTGACACTTATCGTCATATTTTGGACAATTCACACAATATCGTTATAAATTGTAGCCTATGTGTTAATCTTATGTATAAGCTATATTATTGTAAAGTTACTTTAAAATCCATTCAGTAGTTTTTACTTGAAAGAGTAACAAACATCCATCCATACATATTTACAAACTTACGCGTTTATAATATTAGTAAGATTTATTGAACATTTGCAGTACTGTGTACTATAGCGATCGCAGAGAGATTGTAACTGTATCAAGCGATAAATAAGACGAGAGAGGAAATCATAGCTAGTTGCGCTCTAGGGTAAGCCGTTGTGTACGCGGTCAGTTTATAGATACAGTATGACTGTTCATTTTGTACTTATATGTACTATGGCTTGGCCATTTAGAAAGGCTGAATGAAAGAAGATTGACCAAGAAGTATACTTGGCCTGTGTGAATGGAACAACCGGAAGAGGAAGACCTCGTCGAACATTCTCTGACCGAATCGGACACGTTCTCAAGAAAGGACAGGTCACAAGTACCCTAAACCGGCGAGCATGTATGAAGAATATAATGACAGTAATCGAGGCAAAAGACGTGTGCAAAGATCGTGACAAATGGAAATCCGTTGTCTCTGCCTACCCCTCTGGGAAACAGGCGTGATTCTATGTATGTATGTATGTATATGTAGTATAGTGCTTCCGTTCTACGGTTGTTTGTCGGTTGTATAATGCCGTCCAGTTGTTTAAAAACTACAACGTAATTATACAACTGGACGGCTTATATTAAATATTTACATGGATAGCCTTTAACATACACGTGTAGGTACGCCTTTTTGGTAGATTTCTGAGAAACTAAATTTGTTTCTTTGAAGACCTTCATAATACTAATAATTACACGAATAAATGAGTTTGAGTATGAGTTGTTTCAAGGATAAAATAAGTAGATATAATTAGAGATTTGTATGTGTTTAAATATTGAATAGGTAGGTATATAATAAACGGTCGTTAGAGAAAGGTTTATGGTATCAAAACCATACAATGTGAACCTCTTCGCGTGCCCTGGTTCATGAATATTGATATTAACAGAAAACTCATTGTTATTGCTCCAAGACTCAGATCTGGAAACATTCCATGCAGAAAGGTTGCCTTTATGATGAAGAAGATCACTTCACCCGATTGTGAGGAATGTGGATGTATCGAGGACCTACAACATTTATTGATGGAATGTGTTCGATATGAGTCTAGTAGAAGTAATTTAATAAATTCCCCGAATTTGAACAGAACCGATGTCGGCATGTTCCATAAAATTCTATCCCAACCAAATAGTGATGATGCGATGGGTTTGTTAAAATTCATGGCACATATTTTGTGAAAATTCTATTGTTTAGGATACGAAGGGACTGACATACGCTATGCGTAAAAGTTCTTTTAAATATATAAAGGAAAAAAGTTGTATATACGGTGTATATTATTAAATAGACGGTCACCGTAGCCTAGTTGGTAGTGCTCCTGCCTACGAACCTGGTGATCTTGGGTTCGAATCCCGGTAAGTGCAAATATTTGTGTGATGAGCACGAATATTTTTTTCTGATTCATGGATGTTTTCTATGTATTTAAGTATTTATCGATCAATAGATAGATAGAATACTCTTTACTGTACACACTCAGGCGGAAAGAAAATACATCGGATATAATATAAAGAACATAAGGTACAATGGGCGGTCTTATCGCCTTAAGCGATCTCTTCCAGACAACCTTTGGGTGGATAGGAACTGAAAGTAAAGTAAACAGTAGCAGGAGTGCAACAAATAAATTATACTAAGGAAATGTGATAATAAGTATGTAGATACCTATATCGTCGCCTGGTACCCATAGTACAAGCTTTGCTTAGTTTGGCGCTAGGATGATCTGTGTGACATTGTCCCTAGATATTATTATTATAGTCGTCTACCACCGTGCGTTTCATAAGAAACTTATTACCACGCACTCTTTTGAATCAATTAAAATTTTTTAAAAAGGTTAATGGTTGGAAGTGTTTCGTTTCCGGACATGGCAACCATCAAGAAGCGAGCCTATTTCTTTCTTAAAGGCTGGCAACACTGCCAACTGGCGGCTCCTCTAGCGTTGCGAGTGGTCATGAGCGGCAGTGATCACTTATCATCAGGTGACCCACTATCTCAGAAATTGGATTTCAAATCACTTCGCTTCAATGCAACAACCCTAAACATTTCGTTTACAGCATCGCTTAAAATTTATAACGTGTAATTACATCTGTAGATAGGTCGTTAGCTGAGTTAGGTTACGACACGTCACGCGTGTTACCGAACTCAATGTAAAATTGTTTAGCCCCTTACTTATTCAGAACGTGATGCGGTAACGCCAGAAAGGGTGGTATGCAAATGTAGGAAATTAAAGTTTCAGTTGATATTTAATGACACGTAACACAGTATACTATACTAGCTTGCAGGAATATTTTTGACTTCCTCTACTTTAGTAGTATCATGTTCAATACTTTGTGTGCAAAAATTACAGATTTTATACAGTGAAATCATAACGTTATGTCATTGATCATTTTATAATTAATAATCAAATCAAATCTTGACTGCCTCGTTGATCTAGCGGTAGCGTGTTCATCCGTACAAAACGAGATTCTGGGTTCAAATCCCGGGTCGAGCCAAAAGTGATTTTGGGACTTTTCTGTAAAAAGAAAAAATTCTCAGAATCAGCCCTAAGTCAGGGAGTTGGCGGTATTATACCCCCGTGCCTCGGAGAGCACGTAAAGCCGGTCCTGTCCTCTTTCCGGTCGTGTCGCTAGGCGGACATTATTAATTAATAAAAAAACGAAGTCTTAATAAAAATAATTACTTTTAAGTATTAAAATCTTATTCCCATATTAGGAAATATTATAATTTCTTTTTTTAAATAGTTTTACAATTTTGTCCATCATAGGCCCTAGTTTGCACAACTTCTTTCTGGGTTGAAATACAAACAGACAGACTGCCGGATAGAAAGATAGATACATTTAATAAATAATTTATTAAACAGCTATCAAAATAGCTAGCTCGAGGGCTTTGTTTGCAACATTTACATGACCACTAATCATTATTATGTTTTGTTTCTACTTCAGTAATCGATCCCTACAACCTTCAAACAAAAGATCTGGTTCCTGTTTTCTACCCAGAAGCATCACTACTAAGATTTCGACGTAATATAAGATTTAAACTTTGACTTCGAGAACTTCAAGGAATTCGGGATATTCCGTCCTAATACGCATAAAATGCCGCTAAATTAAAAGACACGAGTTGGTACACAATAATATTTACGGTACATAATGGAAGTTTTATCTAAGTACTTTATTTGTTAAGTATTATCATTTATTACTCAATACTATAATTACTTCTTTCTATGCTTTCGGTAATCGAAATTACTTCCGTTCAAAATGAAAATTTCGAAAGTCTAAAATTAATAATACAAATAATACTGTACTTGTATATTCTAGAGGCGATTTGTTTCGAGAAAAAATAATAGTAGTAGTAGTAATATCCTGGGACATTATTGACACACGGCCATCTGATCCTAAACTAAACAGAGCTTGTAATATAGAAATCAGATAACTTACTTATATAGATAATTACACCCAGACTAAGGACAATCAGACATATATCATCACAAACTTATATCTCCCTCTCAACTTCCGTTCGCTTCGCATTCACCAACTTACACCACAAGTCAAGCGTACCTAAAAAAGTTTTAAGGAAAACGCATTTATTCGTTACCAGGGTTCTTGCCTTTATACCTGCCTTTATACCTGCATAAACAATATCTCTACATACTTGTCACCATCACCAAAAGAGGTGTGCAAACATCGTGACAAATAGAAATCTGCTGTCTCTGCCTACCCCTCTGGGAAACAGGCGTTGCGTCTATGTTGTCACCATCTTATTCAAACACTTCAAAGTGCGTTTTACCTTATGCTCTTATACACGCCTTAGATAATGCTGTATTTTCTGATAAAAAAAAGGAATTTAATAATAACAAGGAAGATATTATAACGTCATTTTCATGTTACTGAAAATGTGTAGGAAGACAAAACAAACAACGTGTGAACTTTGGCTTTTAAATGCGGAATCTTGCCACAAAGGAGCCATAATTGATGTAGGAAGTTATTATTTTGTCATTATCAATACAAGTTTAAAGAAATAAAACATCTCAAAACCTATTGTGTTGAAAATATAATTTATTGATCATAAAATAATGGTACTGTGTATTTATAGGCCACCCAAAATTGCTCATGAAGATATAAATATATTTTTCACAAACCTTAGATCTTTACTCACTAAACTCTGCCACAAGAAAAATTAAATCATAATATGCGGTGATTTCAATATTAACATACTTCATAAAACTAAATTAACTTTAGAGTTCGTAGACACATTATCATGTTACAATTTGAGGTGGGCGTTTGAAGAGCCGACGCGACCAACAAGCGGTTCATGCATAGACAATATTTTGTATAATTTTCAGTCTCGTGGATGTAAGAGTAAATTATTAGAATTTGCCTTATCTGATCATTCTGGCCAACTGCTAACTTGCCCTGTAAAAAAGAGCTATACCTTTAAGTATTGGTATGTTGAGAAACGAGACTATAGTAAGGAAAATGTCGAAAAATTTAAAAATTGCATCAATTCGCTTACTTTTCACGAAGTACTTGAAACGAACGACCCTATAGTAGCATTTGAATTATTTTATGACACGTTTACATTATTTTACTACTTATGCTTTCCGATAACTCGCATTCGGATAAGTGCGTATAAGCGACCAAGGTGGATAAGTAGTGGTATAAAAAAGTGTTGCAAGCGGAAGCGACAGCTTTTATGGCAATATCGTAATAAGCGGACTACTATACATAAGGTGCAGTTTAAATCGTTATCTGCTAGATTAAACCGTATCATAAAATTGACGCAAAAAGCCCAAAATGATGAGTTTATACATAACGCTCAAAACAAATGTAAAGCGACCTGGCAGTTAATTAAAAATACGCGGTTGAATGAGCCTAGACATGAAATAGGACAGATTAAAATTGACGACGTAACGGTCACGGATGATCCGCAACGTATAGCTGATTCATTTAATAATCTATTTATTGACCAAGTGACAAAAAAATAACTCTGACATGAATATTATTTATCCCTCTAATACTATTAATTCTTTGTTAATGACATCGTCGTCACCTCAAGAAATATATAATATAATAAGAGACTTAAAAAATACACGAAGTACCAGTTATGACCATAATTGCCTTTCAAAATATCGCAAATACTGAGCCATCTAATAAATTTGTGTATAACTGATGGAATCTTTCCGGATAAACCGAAATTTACAGTTATAAAACCACTCTTTAAAAAAGATGACATAGAGAATATGAGCTGTTACCAGCCTATAGCACTAATAACAACCATTTCGAAGATATTTGAGAGGGTAATAAATGATAGATTATACAAGTTTTTTGAAACGACCAATATTTTTGCAAAATAACAGGTCGGTTTCCGGAAAAATATGTCTATTAATGTAGCAATTTATAATTTTCTCCAAAAAGTTGTCGAAAATGTTGATAAAAAGATACCAGTATGTGCGCTTTATATGGATCTCACAAAAGCATTCGACTGCGTCGATCATAAAATACTTATAAATAAGCTGTATTCATATGGGGTCAGAGGAAATGTGTTAAAGTTCATAAAATCATATCTTACCAACAGATTCCAATATACACAAATTACAAAAATGTGTCCATATCTTAGACAAGAAAAAGTATATACATCAAAATATAGAGAAGTTAAACTAGGTATTCCACAAGGCAGTGTTCTAGGACTTTTTTTGTTTAATATGTATAGAAACGATTTGCCAAAAGTTACGAGGCACGCAATAATCTTGTTTGCTGATGACAGTACTATTGTTTTCACTGGATATGATAAATTATCTTTAGAAACTGATATTAGCAATACACTGCATGACATAGTACAATGGTTGACATTAAATAATTTAAGACTTAATATAGGAAAAACGTATTTAATGACATTTAAAAATAGAATTTCGCGATTCCCTGACATTGATGTCAGCTACATGGGAACAAAAATTCTAGGGGTAAATGCTACGAAGTTTTTGGGTTTAAAGATTGACTGTAGCTTACATTGGAAAATGCATGTTGAAGATCTATGTTTGAAACTTAATCAGCAATCATATGCGCTGTACATGCTTTCAAAGGTGGCTAACCAAACTGCCTTACTTACCGCCTATCATGGATACGCTGAATCCATAATACGCTATGGAATCATGTTCTGGGGTCATTCTACTGATTACGAACGTGTGTTTAAGGCACAGAAGAGATGTGTAAGGGCAATGTGTAAACTGAAACAAACCGATAGTTGCAGACCTTATTTTAAAAGCCTCAAAATATTAACAATGCCCTGCCTCTACCTATATGAAGTTGTTAATTTCATTAGAAATAATTCGAACTTGTACAGAAATTATAAAAGTGAACGACACAAGCATAAAATTTGCTGTCTACGTCATGAAACCACATACTTTACTAAAATCATATTTTGCGTGGGACCACGGATTTATAATCATTTACCTAAAAGTTTGTTGGAGTCTAGACATAATAAGCTGTTCAATAAAACATTAAAAAATATATTACTAGATAAAGCGTATTATAATGTAAAAGAGTTCTTATCTGATAATTTGTGATATAATAATAATGTAATACATATAATATAATATTCTATTATAAATTGTAAATATTTTGACATGATCCTTATTATTTTTTTTTGACATATTTCTGACATTGGTTTCTTTTATTTTATATTTATTATTTTTGACATTTTCTTAATATTTCATTTCATATAAATTATAAAAATATTTCATATATTTTAATGGAGTTGTTAGGCCTTTGTGTCAAGTGAATTAAAGGATAGTGGTGAATGTCATGATATGAGTAGTAGAGTGAGACTAGCGTAAATAATATATAATTGAATGTAAGGCTGCCTAAAAAATAAATAAATATGTAATAATATCAATGCAAAATGTGATAGGTGACAACTGTCTTGAAACAATTTGCACACCTTTAAAGGTAAAATGTGGTCTAGGACAAATATGTAATAACTTAACATCTACTTATATGTACCCATATTTAGCAAATAAAGAGATTTTGATTTTGATTTTGTATATATTATTAAAAATGTATTTAAATACTAAACATAACATAGACGAGCCGATTGGCGTGGTGGGTAGATGGGCTGGCGTGGTTGGAAAATTCTTGCCTTTAACGCCGCAGGTTGTTGGTTTGATTCCTATCCAGGATAGATATTTGTGTCCATTGACATGTCTGTGTGTCCTGAGTCTGGATGTAACTATCTATATAAGTATGTATTTACAAAAAAATAGTCTATGAAATATATATCAATTATTTCGTTACTAGTACAAGCTATGCTTATTTTGGGAACAGATGGCCGAATGTGAATAATGTCGCGAGATATATTATATTATACTAGCGGCCCGGTACGTGCTTCGCTACGTATAAGGCATAGTAATAAAAAAATGATTATTAAGTTCATTTATTCAAACAAAAAAATATTTTAAATTGCTAAAAGAAGTTGATTTTACACTTTTTCAAAACTTTTTTAAAATTTTCTCTACGTACAAACCTTCCCTGGACTTCCACGAATAATTCAAGACCAAAATTACCCAAATCGGTAAAGGCGTTGTTGAGTTATAACATTACAACGAAAAGTGGCATTGATTTTTATATATATAGATATAACCGTAGAACTGATGGCCGCTGGGGAAGAAAGGTTCTCGAGTGCTGACCACGAACAGAAAGACGCAACGTGGGCAGGCTCCCTACAAGGTAAACGATCTTGCAAGGTCGCGGGAAACTGCTGGATGCGGGCAGCGGAAAACCCGTAGTTGTAAAACCTGTTGTCCAGCAATGGACGTCTTCAGATGATTATTTTAATATATAACAGAGATTTTGTGTTATAGAGTTTACCTATCCACTTATAGAGGGCGAAGAGTCAATAACTTCAACGTTATATAAAAAACAGGACATTAAGTTTTAAAGCAACTGATTCCAGTGAAAACTTTGTGAACACAAATAGAAATATTTTTCTACATTCTATTTTCACACTGAAATATATGTTGCACTCAACTATAATCACACACAGTGATAACATAAAGTATCAACTAAGCAGCTTTTGAAATTCTACGTGAAAATAGTTGTATAGGTACTGAAATATGAGACGTTTCGTATTGTCAAATACATACATCGTACGAGGAATATTTTACCGAACTCTGGATTTAAAATGGGTTTGTATAATATTTATCATGCGAATATTTTTATATTCTCCACAATTTAGAGATTCCAAATATTGAATGTATTAAAATTTGGTATTTAAATTTTCTTCTGGTTCGTTTTAATAACGTAGGTATATTATATATTTTTGTTATAGTAAATTTAATTATACAACAGTAAGTATCTGTCATACTCAGCGGTTGAGTCGAGAACAAAAGCAACGACCATCACTCTTAAAACTTAGTAAGCACTCGTAACGATGTAAGCACGTCTCCATTCCTCAATCGGTCGAGCAGCACGTAGAGCAACAGTTGCACTAAACATCCCTAAAAACCGGCCCTCACATGCAATAGCGTGGATTACTGAGTTATTTGGTAATCAGCTTGATCTGCAACTCGCCTCTATTGTTCGAACCCAGAAAATTTTGTAATAGTAGAACTTAATTAACGTAACGGTATCTATGATAGCTACATATAGTTAAATACTTTTAAGTTAAATAAACACCTATTAGATTTAATTTAATGCAATGAAAATATTTATAGTAGTAGTTAGTTATTTTTTGTTATAAATAAAAATAGATGCTCTACAGAGATTGATCCTACAGTCAAACCGATTACATGGTTTTGTGGGACATATGTGCAGACGCCAGCACATCAAGCTACCCCAATCTGTCAAATTTCCCCAATTGAAAGTGAACCTTATGCTGTTGTGATAAAGTTGAAAATCTATTAAAGAAATTTGATACATTGGGGTAGCTGGATGTGCTGGCGTCTGTACAAACTTTTGAATATATTTGTAAAATAAATGAATAAATACTCGTTACCTACTCGTTTAAATACGGGCTACCTGGCACTAATGTTTCAGGGGCATTACGTTCGAAAGTCAAATTATTACATAACTAGCTGTGCCCCGCGGTTTTACCCGTGTTAAATTTTATAAATTATCACAGCTTCTCCCCCGTAGGTGATAGCGTGATAATATGTAGCCTATAATAATATGTTGACTCGACCTCTTATTAATATTTCATGCAGTACTTTTTGAGTTTAGCCCGGACATACATACAGAAAAACAGATAAAAATTCTAAAAACTATATTTTTGGCTTAAATATCGATTGTAGATCACACCCCAAGTATCCTTTTAAAAAAATAATCAATGTACAGTTTTGACTTTCCTACGATTTTATTATATGTTTAGATAATTCTTAGACAAATACAAGTGGACATACCCAAGAACTGATTTTTTTTGTATTTCATTTATATTCAAGACAATGTGCCTCAGTTTTACATGTACCAAACCAACTGCTGTAAACATTTTCTAGCTAATATTTGTTTTACATATCGGTGAGCTTTCTATATGAACTCTTTATTTCAGTAAATGTAAGCTAGGTTTTAAAGTTACTCTCAACAAGGGATATATTATAAATTTTATGCAATAAATAAGAATGCATGCGAATAAGAATTAGAGGGCCTCCTATCACGAGTATTTAATATACTTTAAAAGGAGACCCCTATGTAAGATAAATTGTAGTAGTATAAGATACCGAAATGATTACAAATCAAAGCGGATTTTTATATGAAGGCTTTAACCGACTTTTAAACGAGGTGATTTATAGATATATTTGTAGGAATCATATTCACACCATTCAGGTTATGAAGCAATCAAATAAAAAATATCATTTAAACTAGCTTGCCACAAAAGTAGTACAGACGCCAGCACATCAAGCTACCTACCCCAAACTGTCAAATTTCCCAAATTGAAAGTAAACCTTATGCTTGTGGGATAAAGTTGAACATCTGTTAAAGAAATTTGACAGATTGGGGTAGCTGGATATGCTGGCGTCTGTACATACTTACGTTAATTATTTTTATTTATTCATCAGCTGTCATTACAGTTTCCCACTTCGGTAGTTCGATCAAAAATATATATTCATTTAGATTATTTCGACGGGTCCTACGTATACTGGTACATCCAACGAAATAGCGAAAACTGTTTTTTTACATCAATAGCTTTAAAATAACTTAAACTTCATATCCTGAAAATTTTATTATAATATTTCAATTAGTTTCAGAGATACAAACTAGTAATATGGTGCAAGTGATAGCATTTTTGACCACACGACTGTCAACCCTGAGGCAAGTCGCTTGCACCAGTGTAGGTGGTTACAAAGTACGCGGTACGAGCGTTCAAGTGACCTTCATATCAGTATGCGTGCGGTGCCGCTAGCGCTTGGACGTGCTACACTGATACGAGTGCAGTGGCTCACAGATTTTTTTATGTTATTGATTAAAAATAACTTATTTATGTTTGGTTTTAGTTTATGTTTAGTGACTGTGATAAAAATTTATAACCATGAAGCGTTCCCGGGATGAACTTATGATACATTTATTAGACAAAAAATGTTGAAAATCTAAAACCCCCGGAAATTACACCATTTGACATGGGTGATCTATAAGGGTACTGTTAGCTTAAATGACAAACTACTAAACGAATGGCAATGTAGATGGAATACCTCAACCAAGGGTTGCCATCTGCACCAGTTCTTTCCGGACATACGCGAACGGTTAAATAAAACTTGGCTAATCATAGACCATTGTGATGAACAATTTCTTACCGGACACGGCAATTTTAAAAGTAAATTGTTAAGTTTCAAATTAGAATCTTCACCAATCTGTCTGTGCTCAACTTCCTGTAACAAATATGAACAAACTGCTCACCACATATTTTGGAAGTGTGATCTCTGGCAAAATCAGCGTGATATGATGTTAAATAGCTTGCAACCAATATCTGGAGTAGCTTATTATACGGGTCTTGTAGCAACAAGAAACAACTTCCGTGCGTTTAAACGCTTTTGCCATACCTACTTTTGGAATCAAATATAATAGCTCACTTAGGATCCTTAAATTGATCCTTGGTGCTTTTGTAGCTAGCTTTTCTAGTTGCAATTCTCTCATTTTATGAGGCTATAGCCTCGTTACAACATTCTGTCTCCCACTTTGCTCTGAATGGAAGTGGAACTATTCATTTTCCAACTCCTGTTTTTTTCTTTCTGATTAAAATCGTTGAGGGATCCAGTGGAGGGTAAGAGGGAGGGACAAGTCCCGACTAAAAAAAAGGATACCGGTATTGTTGGATGAACAAACTGCAAAGAAAGGTGCTAACGAAATAGGTACATAGTTCTATTTTTGATTTCATTTTCATGAAGGTGGAGGAAGGTTTTAAAGGCTTTATATTCTGGTCGGACAATTGTGGGCGCCAAAATCGAAATAGATTTTTTTTTCATGTATATGTACTGTGCTTGTAAATTTAAGGTCAACATTTCTCATAGACTTCTTGTTGTTGGCCATACCCAAAACGAGGGTGACAGTATTCACTCGGTAATTGAAAAGAAAACGAAAAACGTTTTGATTTGTACTCCAGATGGTCTCTGGCCTTCAAAATGGCGACTGCTAATGAAAAACCATACATAGTAAACGAAATTATCTTTAGTTTTTGATTTTAAGTCTTGCCTTCCTTTTTTTAATAACTGGAAGAAGAAAAGTATTGGAGAAACTGTAGGTTGGAATAAAATTTGTGAAGTTAATGTTCAGGCCAGCGACGTATTTAAGCTTAATTACAAATATACTTTTGAAGATGATTCCTACAAAACTATACAATGTGTAAGAAAAGAAGTAACACTTGAATCGCTTTGCAAAAAGTATAAAAAAATTTGATTCTTTAGATGTAGCTTATAAAAACGAATTACCTATTGGTAGAAAAAATACAAAGACCTTCAAGATCTTTGCAAATCGAATGTGGTGCATTGTCAGCCTGAGCATTATCATTCATATTACAATAATTTAAAAGTTAGATCCGAAAATACTGGATTTTTATCTGACTAGGCTATATTCGTCTACGAATACTAAGATTACTAAGTAAAATTATTTTTAAAAGTATGTGATCAATTAAGTTCAGTTACTCAACGAATAATTATTATGTAACAATAGTTCCTAGGTAAGAAGGATATAATTACTTTTTATTTTATGAAAATGGAAAAGCCTTTTATTATGATTGTTGGAAAGAAAATATTTTATTTGTTTTTTTGATTATTATTTTCGATAAACTGATTAAATATCTCATTAATATTAATATTGCCTTAATGCTTAAATAACTCACAAACTCACTTACGTTCACATTATTTATTCATAAAATAATCAAATACATGATCAGGTGACAAGAGTACTACTAAAGAGATGTGATTATTACATTTTATTGATAAATGTATTTTATAAAGTAAATTAATCAATTAGGGACGTAAATTATAATGAATTATTAAATCACTATGAATTTAGATACTATCTATAATACAAAATATACTACATAATAACTTAAAGGCTACCTTAAAATAAATTTTAATTTTAATTACAAATAAATAAAACTTTTTACAAAGACTCAAAACCCTCCTCCACATCGCAAGATTAGATTAGATTGCTGATACAAGTAGTATTTCACTACTTCATAAATTGGTGTAAGAGACAAAAGTTAATAAAACACCTCTATTTTGTTATATTACTAGCTTTTATTAATCATCTGTGATCACGGAAATGCATATTAATAGAGTTTTAGTCCATTATGTACCACGGTTTGCATTAAAACATCAGAACACGAATACTGATCCAAGTGCTCACTTGAACTACTTTACGTGTTTTAATACTTAAAGGTAAATAGGCTACAAAGGTACAACTGACGCTATTTTCTAAAATATAAAACAATTATAAAACTTAATTACACAGACCCTTTTCTATAGAACTTATGTAAAATATTTCCAAATTTCAAAGATTTTTGTTGAACTATGACAAAGTTACAAAGGTTTGAATCTTTAAATCGCTCTCCTGTAAAGTTGTGTTTTTGCACTTGTACTAGTATACGTAGGAACCGTCGATTTAATACATTTTGCTCAAACTTTTGCGTTTACAATGTTAAAATATGGATTATTATAATGGATAATAATCCATATTTCAACATTGTAAACGCAAAAGTTTGTAAGTATGGATGGATGGATGTTTGTTACTCTTTCACGTAAAAACTACTGAATGATTTTAATGAAACTTTACAATAATATAGCTTATACATCAGAATAACACATAGGCCACAATTTATAAAGATTGTGTGAATTGTCCAATATATGAGGATAAGTGTCAAGTAACTAGGAAAAATCTACCATCTGCGAGCTAATCTGGCGTGGACTGCCAAAACCGCTAGAATCCTACTAATGTTATAAATGCGAAAGATTGTGGGTATAGATGTATGCATGTATGTTTGTTAAAATTGACGTGAAGAGCTAAAATAACGAATAATAGTAACGAGTAACTCACGTCATTATTTTAATGTTGGATTCGGCCAACAGTTTTGACTTTTTCAGGTGGCCATCTTCAGAGCGAATCATCATCACGCGTCCCACGAGACCGGACGCGACATTTTCACCATATTGTTATTTTAATTGTTGAATCGAATGTTCACTATAAAATATGTTGATTTGATTAATTAACATTTATTCTATTGACATGCATGACACTTATTATTTCATAGTTAAATAATAAGTTTCATGCATGTCAATAGAATAAATGTTAATTAATCAAATCAACATATTTTATTGTGATCATTCGATTCAACAATTAAAATAGTAATACTTATGGTGAAAATGTCGCGTCCCGTCTCGTGGGATGATGTGATGATGATTATACTGTAATTTTCTATTTATTACATTGATTATATTGTGCAAAATTAAATGATAAATATTAATTATTAATGTAATATGTACCTAATGTTGCTACAACATGGTATCATGTTGAAACATAATTAATAGCCTTGTAACAACATTGTATACACATTATTTGCAATAAATAAATTGAAATTGATTTCATTGTCTGTTTTCTAAATTATACATATAATAATAATATAATATCTAGGGACAATGTCACACAGATCATCCTAACCCCAAACTAAGCAAAGCTTGTACTATGCGTACCAGGCGACGATATACATACTTATGTAGATAGATAAATACATATATACATAGAAAACATCCATGACTCAGAAATGTTCACTAAATGAGTGATTTTTCTTTCCTTCTTATTTTAACCAAGAATTAATAATTATCTGTGTCCCAAAAGGGTTTATGTGGGATACTAATTATGTTTTAATACTTATATACTGAAGCCAATGGAAAAAGCAATAAATAAATAATTAGAGCTCCATTGACACTGATTGTTGTTTGTGAGAGACCGCAAGCTTTCCGATCGCTTTGTACAATTAAGTCCATGGACTAAGTGCATAGATTATTCATTGTCCTGGAAATTACTTAATTAGTTGAATTGTAATCAATTGTCTAGTGTTTGCCTGAAAAATATAAGCAATAAAACTCATATTATGTTCGAATTTTACTTGCCCGAATTGTTTGTTTACCATAAAAGTTATGTGTCATACTCCTTTTTGCCCATACATTCGATTCCATAATGACACGAGTGCCATACGTATTGTTATCCATTTTATTAATTGCAATAATATTATTTAACAGAATATTTCAACGCCAAGCGATTGGCTTTCTGGCACTTCGCCGGCCGCTCCCGCGGCTCCAGTATTACATTCAGCTTATATTTAGTTAAATAAAAGTCGAGATAGTCCTATGATAAGACCATTGGACTGTAGAATTAGTGGTCTCAAGTTGAAGCCCAAGGCGCACACCACCACAACAGGTGCAGTAAAACATCGTGATGAACCTGCATTCTTCAAAAATGTTTCTGATGGCAAGTGAAGTCTGCCAACCCGCACTAGACCAGCCCACAGTTCTCTCATTGTGTGAGGAGACCTTTGGCCTGCAATGGAACGTATAAGTCTTTGCAATAACCATGAAACTAAACTACCGTAGTGCTTTTGAAAAGATGGGGCATTTTTAGTGGATCACTTTAGCTTTGGCACGTAAAACTGAGCTAAAATAAGTCATCAATACCAGTTATGTGACTAATATAATTAGTCGACTGTTTCTAACCCTTAGATATTATAAGCAGTTTTAGATATTTAACCGTTTTATGTATGCAGTGTTCTTTTCATACAAGCTACATTAGATAGAGATGCAGAGATGCAGATTAGTTTAGTGGTGTTAAAAACGGAATCACCAGCAATGACTATGTATTACTAAATTTCAAATAAATATCTAAATTAAAAACTCAACTAAATAAAGAAAACAAATATGTCTTATATAATTTTATCAACAAGCAAGCGAATAAAATATTCGTAAAAAGTTGCCAGACTAATTAAAAAAAATGCACACCGGTCCGTGGTTGAGGCACTTGGTATATTAAGGATTGAATTTTTACGTTTCATAATAATTTGTGGGAACGGCAAGCGGACTCATTTAAAAACAAGTTTGCCAAGTTGTAGAATGAATTTGCAATATTCTCCTTAGGTACGAGTATTTTTTGAGCCGCTGCGTTGTTTTTATTAAATTAAAGCCCTCGTACTATACCCTCCACATCAGTAGAAACACTTGAACTACAAAAACCGCCCTTAAGGCCATTCTATAAAGTCGATGTCGAGGTCAAACTTTATCCACCGACGTGACATGGATAATCATAATTAGATTGAGTGTAAGTGTAAGATTTTATCGAAATATAAAGTTAACTTGAGAGTTTGACACTACAACCTTACTTTTATCAATTAATTGAGAAAAATATCCTGTAAATTGCCGCATTTCAAATGAGACACACAATCTGTATGTAGCCATCGAATAAAGACACATATTTATATATAGTACATAATATTTCAACTGAACAGTTCATCTGGCGAAAGCACCTCAATAAATACTGCAATATCATATTAGCCGAAAGACGTCCTCTGCTAGACGAAATCTGACACCAAGAATGTTGGGGATATGCCATCGTATATGTATGCCATCAATCATCACGCTCGTCCAATGTGTTAGCTGTATTCCATCGTTAAACTTGACTTAACTCCACTGACTTAGATGGGGTGGTGCTTTTGGTCACGACAAATATCTTATCATCATGTCGGCCAAATGTCCACAGCTAGATAAAGGCCTAAAAGATTTCCATAGAAGATCTCCACAATGGACAGTGAGTATCACTTCAAGGGTTGTGCTATATCGCCCGTCTGGGCTGGCGATCGCATTATACCATAATATTATAAGGAGAACGGATGAATTTCACAAGTTTATGTGTGCCTCACGATGTCTAAATATATAAACAATTAGAAATACAAGCGCAACGCGAGTTTATTACGAATGAGTTTTTTAACCTCTCAGGCATAAAGAGACACGACAAATATATACAATTGTTATTTTTTTATAATATCTTTGTTTTAATTACAGCCAAATTATTTAAAGTTTTTAGATTACATACCTTTATGCTAGTAAATATATGAACCGTTCGCTCTGAATAATTCTGATCGATGTACATCGAGATCAAACCTTCGAAATTCAGTAGGTAATATAATCGTCATAGCAAACTTTCAAAGCTCTGTACATTGCAATGATGGACATCGTCAATTAAATAATTCGTCATAGTCTACTTTTTATCTCACGTAAGTCGTACTATTAAACTTTATGAATAAAGTACATCGACATTTTAAAATTCAAATTACAGTAATATAGCCCGAATTATGGCGCCTCGCGTTCTAAATGCGTTCAGAAAGTGTCAAATGCAAAAGCGTTCAGAATCGGTACGAAGCAGAAGATATTTTTCATTTAATACTTTTCTAAGTTTAATTCCCTTCCAAATATCTCTTCGCTCTGAGTATTTTAAAATTCTGTACTTCAGCGAGTAAATCAACATCTTTAAATTACTGCTTCCTTACATAGATATTCGACCTAGGTATCAGATAAAAATCTTTAGTAGGCAAGATTAAGTAAATGTGAAGAATGTTCAAAACCAGAATTTCGGAATAAAATCATCAGTATACTTGTGAACCGGTGATTAATTCCCAACGGTTATCTCTTTTAAATAAGGAATATACTATTTTTGCAACTAATTCCCCAATTAGAAAAGATTAGACACAACCGGATTTAAGCTTTCATTAAAAAAACATTATTTATTACTCCTTTGTCGTAAAAAAACCTCGTTAAAAGGTGTTCGTGTGGAATAAAATGTAATAATGGTAATCCATATCGTTATGCGCCCTAAGCCTTCCTTAAACCTTTTCCGTACCTCCATAACGAGGTTTTTATGTATCTGGGGTAGATTTTCGCTCATTTAACGGTATACCGACATATCTATCTCTTACTAACTTTATTTAGAAAAAAGAGAAAGCAAGAGACAAAAAATATTCTTCTTAATCACGAAAGTTCCAAATATAGCCTGGTGTGAATCTTCATTCTAGCTGCCGTAATTATCTTTATGTTTATTTAGTCAAATTAAGAAGTATTTATGAAATATTTACAAGGTATTTGGTAAGTCGTAGAAAAACCATACACCATGTTACCTATAGACATTCCCATCAGGGCATATAATTTATTCAATGAGCTATCTTTCTATTTCTGCACATTATCTAAAAGAACATACGGCATATAATTAGAGAAACATTGGTTTTATTTATCTTCATCATCTTCTGATTCAGAGGTTGCAGGTTCGATCCTCGCACATGACAGATATTAGCGTTCACGACAATGTCTATATGCCTTGGTCTAGGTGTTGAATGAGTGTGCTTCGTGTCCTTTATTTGAATGTTTCAAAAGTTCCTTGCGAGCCATGGATCTATTTACTTAATCCAATAAAGAATATATAGTTTAATGTGTCTTAGATGAGGGCATATGAAAGTTGAGGGTGACATAGGATTTGCTATCTTATATTAATAGATATAAGAAAGAATTTTCAATTTCAATTTATTTATTGCAAATCATGTGTATGCATTATTTTTACAATGCTATTAATTATGTTTCAACATGATACCCTGTAAGGGCCCAGCAACATTAGGTACATATTACATTAATACTTAATATTTATCATTTTATTTTACACAATACAATAAATAAAAAATTACAGTATGACATAGCTAAATAATAAGAGGAAAAAATATAAAAAAGTTTCATGCATGTCAATAGAATAAATGTGTATTAATTATACATTCAATATATTAAATAAATGTCATCTGGTACATCACATAGTCAGGGAATATAAAGAGAATGTCATATTATTTAGTACCAAGTTTTATCATCGTCAACACTTGCTTATACCAATTGACTATCAAACATATTAGCACAATATAAATTGGCTCTTATTATGTACTGAAACTGGCGTCACATTTTCCCAAATCGCAAGTGATTTCTTAATTAAATTGACAAAACTTATTCGCCCTAAGTAAATTAGTCTTTATAATAGAATGGTCACACATATTCCCATATTGAACGTACACACGGCTACACATCAAGCTATACATTTCCAAATATAAGCTGACCTGTCATTGTATGGAAATCCTAAATAACGCGTGATCAGCTCATACTGGAATAGTAATTTTTTTTGTTTTAATAATATTGGTACAGTTTATTTGAAGGCCCTGAATCCTGTGCTAGGTTAATAAACCTGTGTTACAGAATACAGTGCCCTCCCCGCTTTTGGTATGAAAACAACAATTTATGCAACAAATTAAAATTAAAATTAATTAAATTAAAAATTATACTAAAAGAAGGTTACAATTAATATTAAAACATCATTACAATAAAAATAAATAAATGTATAGCTTGATATGTAGCCGTGTGTGCTAACCAATGCTAATATTATATAACCGGATACCGAGTAAGTATCGAATAGGAAAATCGTTTTAGTATCAATAACCAATTAAGCCGGTACCCATATGGCTCCTAAGGAACGTCTATTAGGATTTAACCCGAATAATTAATTAGTAAGAGCGTTTAACAATATTAAGTGCAAACGGTGAATGTGTTTGCCCAATAAATCGTAAGTTATCGTATTGTTATAATTAGAATTAGCAGTGCAAATTGGTGATCGGAATACGCATAGCAATAATGTGCTTTAATTTTGAGATTGTAACCGATTACAAAAAGGAGGAGGTTTATTATTTGTTTTTGATTGATTGTTGTTGTGAAATGCTTACTAGATGATAACCATATTTTTGTGCGCATGTACGAGTAGATATACCCATTTCTTTGGCAGTTGTGAAGGCATTTTGCTTTTTCCATTTTATTTATAGCCCTTTTCAGACATAAGTATAATTTGTTTTAACATTTTTTTCATATAAAATTTGTTTTTATTGAGTGTGCCCTTTGACAAATGCCTCTTCCAACACTTTCCAATCATCTCTTTCGCTCGCCAGTCCAGTCCAGGTTTGTCAGCTGTTTTAACCACATCATCTTCCCATCTTCTGAACGATTTTCCCTTTTTTCTCTTTCCCTCTCATGGGTACTACAATGATACTACTTTTTTCCATTTCTTCTCTCCTATTTATATGGCCAGCCCATTTCTACTTTAGTGATCTTAACAAAACTGTGATTATTCGTATTATACCGACTAATATATATTCATTTCTAAACTATAAATAATGATAATGTAGGCATCTACAATACCGAACACCATATAAAATTTAAAACTTCTGTCTAAGTGACAGGCATGTAAACTTATGAGATAGGACTTTCAAATATACCTTCTATTTATCCATACAGAAAAGGCATTATTAAGCCATACACATAACCAGAGCAATAACTTGACAACTATTGCAAAAATGTACTGCCTTTATACAATTACGAGAAGGTTTTCTGTACTTGCGAATTTATTTGCTTCAACATTTTTCGTCTAATCATATTTAACCTTCAAGTACTTTGTTATTTTATTATAATTGGGTATTATAAGATTATTATACTCACGTTGCGTGCAGATACTATGTCTATTATAACGAAGACGTACGTCAAATCTGTCAAGTCAGTGACTCATTTCATTATATAATATATGCATTTTTTTAGTTATCTATGAAAAATAAGCTCAGAATTTCATAGCACGTATGGGGAAGTGGTTTAGGTAGCCACTTCAGTATTGTAACGGCGCCTTCGTGTTTTGGGTTCGAGCACAATGTAGGACAAGTATTAGTGTGCCCCATATAAAATTGTTCTGAGTCTGTACGTGTTGCATCTTTAAAAGTTGCGTTCTCTATGACTGTTAGTAACTAATTATCTGCTTTGTTGATCTTGATAAAAAGACAACGCTACACTATGGCAATAAATTCCAGTAAAACAACTTGGAATTTCAAGTTTTTAAAGGTCTCCTGCTTTACAGAAATATAAAACATATTTTGCAAAGTTTTCTATTTTAATATTATCTAGATTATATTAATGCCAAAACAGTTTTAATTGCATTGAAAAGTGTTTACTACAGTTTTGCGATTAATATACTTGATAAGGTATTTTCCTAACCTTTCGACCGGCACAGTCATGTATAGGTAATAAACCAAAATATTCCCAGCATGCCAGCATGATCTATGAATTCAATATACTATGTATTAAGTATGTGATACTGTCTTCTACCAATTACTTAAATGCCGTTACAGACAGGCATGTAGCAAGGTAAAACCACTTTATTACATTGGTACAGAGTAGTATTAACCGTGACAAATTTTACTACAATACGGCTATTTAGCATATGCACAGCAGAATACTAAACTTACATCCGCAGCGCGCACCATCGCCCTCCATAATAGTTTTCTTCATTTGTATTGATAAAATGACCACTCCTCAATCGGATGAGTAGCCTTGGGCTTCGCATAATAATGTAGAACGAATGTTGCGCAAAACCCACCCCTACTCTCCATGAGCGCGTCAGTAACCAACATCAACTAATCAGTAAAAAAATAGTTTTATTTTGCTAAAAGGCCTCGCTCTTTTATTGTCTGGTGAGACAGTGAAAGACTCTCAAGCTAACTGGAAACATCGTATTTTTATAGCCTTATATGAGAGCTTCGCAAGTCTTAGCACCTACCTATTCATCGATAATTAATGTAAAAACTATAAATCTAGATATTGCCGAAACTCATTTGCCTCAACCTGCAATAAATTATGTTGATCGTTTATCTCGAAGGTATTGATTTGCCTATTGTAATTTATTGGCCAATTAGTTATAAATAAGCTTTTCTGAACTTTGAATAGATATACTTTACCAAATATTTAGCTTCAGGGAATAATTGACTTCTAAAGTCTAATAATATAATACATATAATATTATGTTGGATCGATCATTAGGCGATTAGCACATTGCCCCGCATGATGCAGCGTAGTGCGTGAGTGCGTGTACGCACAGTCCAACACACTTAAACTGCATTCACGCGCGTTCATACACATGCAGTTTCAGTGTGTTGGACTGTGCGTGTTTTCTATACAAACGCAGAAACTTACAAGTAACGTTAGAACACGCACTCAAGCACTAGGTACGCTCCATCATGCGGGGCAGTGTGGCAATCGCATTAGTACGAAATATCGGCTTACTACGAAACGCAAGTATGAAGTTGGCGCGCTTCGACAGTGCTTGGCGTACACACGGCTACACATCAAGCTATACATTTCTGGTATAAGCTGATCTCGCGTTCTATAGGATTTCCATACAATGATAGGTCAGCTTATACTGGAAATGTGTAGCTTAATGTCTTGCCGTGTGTATGAGTCGACGAGGCGTGACTGCGTGATTCAGCATTCACTTCTCTTTGAGGCTACGAGTGGATAACTTGTGCCTCGAAAATATCTCACGTTTCGTCGTGTTTAATTTATTGTGTCAAAGTGTACAATCTAATTAGATTTTCAAAATCATCTACGACTAATCGTACAAAGTACGTATCTACTCCCACTACAATGTCTGCCTATGTCAATGACTGCCTCGTTGGTCTAGCGGTAGCGTGTTCACCCGCAGAGAACGAGGTCCTGTGTTCAAATCCCGGGTCGAGTCATAAGTGATTTTGGGACTTTGCTGTAAAAAGAAAAATTTCTCAGAATCAGCCCAAAGTCTGGGAGTTGGCGGTATTATACCCCCGTGCCTCGGAGAGCACGTAAAGCCGTCGGTCCTGTACCTGACCTCTTTCCGGTCGTGTCGCTAGGCGTCCCATTGGATCATGAGAGTGATGGAATAGAAAGTGCTCCTGTGTTTGCGCACACACTTGAGCACTATAATATGTCCCGCGTAGATGGCTAATCTCTGTTGAGACTGGCCGCCGTGGCCGAAATTCAGCTAGGAGGATATTATTATTACAATGTCCAACGGTGAAGATTTGAGCGACAACCTACAACTGTTTCTGACATATAAATCACTCCAAATAATTCGAGGATTTTTTTATAAATAATTACGCACAACGAACTTAGTTAACACGGGCAAAAATATAACACTGGCTACATTACTAACTGTTCTGTATGGTTGAACACTGTCTCCTAAGATACAGGACTACTTAGTTTAGGTCACGGGGTACTTAAATATTAGTCCAGATTTATGTGGATTTTCAATATACCAAGATAAAATTCCATAACAGTAGCCATTATATACTATAAAAAATATACAAATTGCGATGTGTTATTTTGAATAAAAAACATACGAAATACCAAAATCCATTCCGATTCATAACAGTCATGTAAGAAATAATTTGCTTTTATCTATCTGACGGGTATTTTTTTATTTATTTCATCATCATATCAGCCGATAGACGTCCACAGCTCGTCAAAGGCCTCCCCCAAAGATCTCCACAATTGCCGGTATTCCGCTATTCGCATTCAGAAATTTTCAGCGTCCCGCATAATATCATCGGTCCATCTTATTTATTGACCATTACTTACATATAATATATTTATATATAATTTTTAAAACTTGTTATTTTTACTATGATTATTTTGAAATATTTTTGTGAAGCAACTTCTGCCGCTAACAGTTCTGACAATAATAGCTTAAACTACAATGATAAATGGCCTTATACAAACTGCAGTATAAGTTCCATAACTCAAATAACATTGTATCAAAGTTGGAACAAGTTGAAGATTACCCCCCCGTAACTTGCGGTCCATAAATGTTTGTATAATAATAGTAATTAAGGTTAACAGTTTACTGAACTCACTGCTTTATAACTTGAGCACACTTCAATACAAGGTGTTTACTTAAGAGGCTGACAACCTCCAATTTTATTGTATCACGTCAATTACAATAATTATATGTGAATACTATTATGGCTAAAACAAAACTAATGTGAGTTCTATCAAAATTATGTTATCAGTAATAAATATATTAAACTATAAATATTTCCAAAATATTTGAGAGAGAGCGAGAGAGAATCTAAGAGTTAAATTAATTAGTTATTGAACGATTTTTTTACGATGTTAGTAAATGTTAATTTTCTCCGATAATCATTATCAGGTGAAAGATGTCCACGGCTGGACAAAGGCCTCCCCTAAAGGTCTCCATGAAGATAATATATCAGAATTCAGTATTATGTGCTGACCATACACAAGTGGCCCTTAAAAACCATTTATATATTAATTAATATGCATATTTGGCATGCATAACAATGCCACGTTAATGAAATTTAAAATCCCTGAAGAAAACCCTTTTCGTACGATCGCTACCAAACATTACATGATCCCCCTCTGGGATAATATAAGGATCATCTGGAAATTTCATCGAAATTGTTCCAACTGTTTTGGACTCCAAATGGAACATAGATACAAACATCTACTTTATGCATAAGAATAATGAAAGTTTTATAAGTATGAATTTAATGCATATACTGTTAATAGACGACAGTAGCTTAATCACAATTGTTATAAAATCCTGATTATACGGTTAAATATATTATCGTACTAGCGGCCCGGTACGTGCTTCGCTACGTACTAAAAAAAGTAATAAAAAAATTGATTATTAAGTTCATTTATTCAAACAAATAATATTTTAAATTGCTAATGCCCGGTTCCTATATTCCAAAAACGAATCGTTTCTACTACGAATAGTTAGAATTTCTACCAGGCGTAACGCGAAACCGTTCCTATAAAATACTAGTCGTTATCCAAATAACGAACGTCTGGTTACTAACGGATGGGAGGACGTTAGTAATGCCCGGTTCCTTTATTTTACGATCCGTCATTGGACCAACGTTACCATCCGTAATTCAGCTACCGATACCAATGCAAAACTAGCGTTCCACAATGCCCTACCTGCGACGAACATCCGTAGTTTAAACCACCTACGACTCGTTCGGAGATGAACCTCTCGCTCCTCTTTACGTTTAGTAATAACAAAACATCGTACATCAATTATGCCACTAAAATCATTTATTATTCTGTAATATTATGTGAGTAATAGTACAAATTACCGTATAGTTACAGTAATAATTTAATTTGCGTTTTAGGTTTAAAATATATTTATAAATCATTAATATTGAAAATTTGATGTTACGCGTGCATGGTGTGAACAAAACGCGTAATAGGAAAGCGCATAGCGCATGCGTCTGGCGTCTGACATCTGTCCAGGAGTATTCCATGGTTTCTAAATAAGTTTTTAAATTGAGTATTTGATCTTAGGTTTGTAGTTATGAAATCTTATAAGATATTATTATGTACAAATCGTCTTCCTTTCACTCTCAATTATGGATAAATTTCATGGAATAGTTGTTCCACAGCTGGTTTATCGAGCCGAAATCGCAACTGGAATTCTTGGCAATAATGCACGGAAAAATAATCAACCCTTTCTCTATAAACTCTTCTTCCCACTTCTTGATCATTCACCGTCGGAAAACAAAGCCATGAATTCTCTATCAGTTTCAGAGCTAGACATCACGGAAATCTCCTCAAACACTATGTTAACTACCAAAATAAAATAAAAACGACTGGTAAACCGACCGAATTCGACTAGTAATCAAAGCAGTAACGCCTCGTTATTTTGACAGTTCCGTGACAGTAGAAAATATTTATAGGAACACTTTCGAACGCATCTCCATACAATAAGCTTACTAACGTCCTCCCATCCGTTAGTAACCAGACGTTCGTTATTTGGATAACGACTAGTATTTTATAGGAACGGTTTTGCGTTACGCCTGGTAGAAATTCTAACTATTCGTAGTAGAAACGATTCGTTTTTGGAATATAGGAACCGGGCATAAGCTTATTGTATGGAGATGCGTTCGAAAGTGTTCCTATAAATATTTTCTACTGTCACGGAACTGTCAAAATAACAAGTCGTTACTGCTTTGATTACTAGTCGAATTCGGTCGGTTTACCAGTCGTTTGTATTTTATTTTGGTAGTTAACATAGTGTTTGAGGAGATTTCCGTGATGTCTAGCTCTGAAACTGATAGAGAATTCATGGCTTTGTTTTTTGACGGTGAATGATCAAGAAGTGGGAAGAAGAGTTTATAAAGAAAGGGTTGATTATTTTTTCGTGCATGATTGCCAAGAATTCCAGTTGAGATTTCGGCTCGATAAAACAGCTGTGGAACAACTATTCCATGAAATTTATCCATAATTGAGAGTGAAAGGAAGACGATTTGTACATAATAATATCTTCTAAGATTTCATAACTACAAACCTAAGATCAAATACTCAATTTAAAAACTTATTTAGAAACCATGGAATACTCCTGGACAGATGTCAGACGCCAGACGCATGCGCTATCCGCTTTTCTGTTATGCGTTTTGTTCACACCATGCACGCGTAACATCAAATTTTCAATACTAATGATTTACAAATATATTTTAAACCTAAAACGCAAATTAAATTATTATTGTAACTATACGGTAATTTGTACTATTTCTCACATAATATTACAGAATAATAAATGATTTTAGTTGCATAATTGATGTACGATGTTTTGTTATTACTAAACGTAAAGAGGAGCGAGAGGTTCATCGCCGAACGAGTCGTAGGTGGTTTAAACTACGGATGTTCGTCGCAGGTAGGGCATTGTGGAACGCTAGTTTTGCATCGGTATCGGTATCTGAATTACGGATGGCTACGTTGGTCCACTGACGGATCGTAAAATAAAGGAACCGGGCATTAAAGATGTTAATTTTACACATTTTCAAGACTTTTTTAAAATTTTCTCTACGTACAAACCTTCCCTGGACTTCCACGAATAATTCAAGATCACAATTAGCCTAATCGGTAAAGGCGTTGCTGAGTTATAACATTACAATGAAAAGTAGCATTGATTTTTATATATATAAGATGTGGAAATCTTGCTACAACGCATCTTTGTACTCGTTAAACGATTATTTGGCTTATTAACTTTTAAAAAGGACCTGCTGGTATCAATTGCAGCAGCCTTGGAACCACAAAATTTTCATCTCTATTTAAACCCTTAGAACAATACATTTACTTGCTTAATTAAATTAAAATAGTTTGTTTATTATTATTCTATATCTACCTGACATTTATTTTTCTATACATTCCATTTGATTTTAAATCCAAAATTCTGCTGATTTAGAAAAAAAATAAATAAATAAAAATAATAATTCCATATTACTGTCATACAGGTTTTCCACCTAGTACGGATACCAGTCTCTCACACAGATTTCACCTCTTAAATGATATGCAAACATTAATTAGTTAATAAAACATTTTTCTTGTATTTTCTGTGTGAGAGGCGAAATAAAGCTATTATTATATTATGGTGAATTTACCATTTTTTTATTTAAATACCCGCAACAGTATCTTCCCTATGTACTCTACCACAAAACCAACTAACTACAATTGGTCATGGCGGCGGCATTTGCCACCCTACGTGCCACTGCAATGATTTTTTTGATTGTGTACCCTCTACAAGATCGACCTATGAGCTTGTGAGGGTAACTGGAAGCAACTGGATGCGGGTAGCGAAAGATCACAAAATCACACTAAAATTATAAAGGCAAAAGTTTGTGAGTGTGTGAGTATATATGTTTGTTACTTCTTCACGTCTAAACGGCTGAAGCGATTTTAATCAAATTTTGTATGGAGTTAGCGGATACACTGTATTAACCCATAGGCTATAAATTATAAAGCTTAACGCGGGCAAAACCGTGGGGTACTGCTATTTAGTATATATTTGGGGGCTTTGTCCAGCAGAGCACGTATCTCGACATGAATGATGTTGATTGAAATTGAGATTGTGAATTGAAATAAGTATCAGCTCTAGGCGATACTCATTTAACAATCTAGAAGGAAGTTCGTTAAACTCATCAACTCAAACATAAATTATATTTTTAAATCGGCTAAATTACTTTTACTTCCATCAAAGCGTTATTAGCGGTAAATTTTCCCCATCAAATAATGACTTAATCAAGTGCAAGTACGAAGTAAAAGATTGGGTGCTGTTTTATAAATCAAATCTTTTCTTTACAAGTATTATCAGCGCCTACGGAAACTCTCCCGTTGTTGCTATATTTAGATGCTGGTACGATTGGGATAAAACGAAACACAAAATTTTGACATTAATCAGACGCTTTTGTAAATAAAATGTACTTTTGTTGGACTGAAGACTTATACGTTTAAAAAGAAAAATATTCGCCATCGTTCGCTAATAGTCTTTATGATAAAGATAATGTAATGACTCCAGCACATGCAGCTACCCCAATCTGTCACATTTCTTTTATAGATTTTCAACGTTATCACAAAAGCATAAGGTTCACTTTCAATTGGGGAAATTTGACAGATTGGGGTAGCTTGATGTGCTGGCGTCTGTACAAAAACAAAGTGAATAAACTACTACAGTAACTTTTGTTGTTTATCCCAAAAGTATCTCGATAACAGTATCGAAAGAAAAATATCTTTAAAGCTTCGTAAAAAGCAGATCCATCACAGAATAAAACGAAATAAAAATCTTTTAAGAAATCGCGAGAAGTTATTACTAAGAAAAACCTATTTAGCAGAACTTATCGTCGCCTCCCCAGATCTGTCAATTGCAGCGTAGCTTCGTTTAGTATTGGAAAAATAGCTCTAGGTATTCAGTTCATAACTACTTAGGTATACCCAATAGCTATTGCGAGAACATTTTATACAATAATTGATAAAAGCTCTCAGTAAACTTCAAATCTTGACTATAAGAAACCTGTTACAGAAGTTTGTCTGTACATAAAATCTATTATCAAATTTTATTTTTATAGCATTATACTATAACAATAATAATATCCTAGGACATTATTCACATACGGCTATCAGATCCCAAACTAAACAGAGCTTGTATGTACTATGGAAACCAGATTACTGATGTACTACATATACTACTTTTCTTTTGGAAATACATACCCATATAGATTTTATTTTGTTTTTTTTATACCATAGAACGACAAACGAGAAAGCGGGTCACCTGATGGTAAGTGATCACCGCCGCGCGCCGCCCAAGTATACTCGCAACACCAGAGGGGTCACGGGTGCGTTGTCGGCCTTTAAAAGAGTAAGCAAAAGAGTGTTGCCGACCCTTCCCCCACCCCGATGAGCTCTGACAATCTTACTCACACTCAGAAACACAACATTAATGTTATTATTAAGGAATGTTTTCTGTAAGGTGGAGGTACTACCTCAGTCGGTCCGCTCTTTGAGCGAAACAACACTGTGCCATACCTCTCTTAAATTATAAGCAACGCAAAGCGTTAATCAACATAGATATGTATAAGAAAAGGTTAAAGTTGAACCTATTTCAAAACACAGAGGTTATAATTTTACTGCTTTAGCTAACTTATTATCCATAATTAACGTAAAAACTTTGAATCTAGATATTTCAAAAACTCATGTCCTCCATCCAGCAATGAGTTATGTTGATATCAAAGGTTTTGCCTGTCCTAATTTATTAGCTAATTAATTAGAAATAAATTAACTTCGTCTAAAGACAATTACGACGCTAATTGACTTCAAAAGTCTAATCAAATATATATAAATCACTTCAAGCAATGAAATTCGAGGAATAATTTTTAATTAAAAAACGAGTGTACTTTAGACAACCGGACTGAAGTAAAACTTAAGTGAGAAAGAAAATGTGTGCTCATACCTCTTTCTCTTTCCCCTATAGTAATATACGAAACGTAACTCTCTCTGTCTTTAATATAGACAGAACCATTCAGTCAATATGTAGTAAAAATACAACTAAAATTTAAAATTTAGATTATTAAACCTACACATGATCCTTGACAATAACTTATTTTAAGTTAGCTAAATATCGTTACTATTATACAATAAATCTTATTGTAAATTATTTCGTACAATCCGTGTACCTAAATATCTATATGTACCTAGAAATAATTAGAAATTAATTATATATTTCTACGAACATGTTCTGACAATTTACAAGTGCTTTTTTAAAGTCTACGTGAATAAAAACCTTTTTTGTGTGATATTTTATTTTTATTTCCACCTTCACCAACCTATACTCGTATCTCCCTCTAAACTTTCGTGTGCCTCGCCCGAAAAGTATGTCTTTTCGTAACGCTCTTGTTACGCGCACTCACTAGCTTACTCCCCAAGCAAGAGTGTGTATAAAAGTTTTACTTCTTTTACGCACAACGCGTTTTGCAAGACATTACAAAGGACGATGTCTTATTATCATGAACAAGTGTTGCCAGGAACAATATACAAATATATTCCGATTCATAACAGTAAAAAAAATAGATATTTAGAAGAAAACGGCAAGGTGTGTTGGACCTATTTCAAAGGAAAGAGGTTAACTTTTTTATATCACATATTTATTTTTTAATTTACTTGATTTCCGTTTTGTTTGTGAATCGATTTTAAGAATGATTTTTTATCGGATGGGAAGTACATTATATATGTTCTCTCTACCTATGTGTGGGGACAGTGTCACCCTCGTTAAAGAAGTTTTGGTGTAAAAGTGTAACAAACATACATCTATACTCACAAATTTTCGCATTTATAATATTAGTAGGATGTGTACCTCTAGTGGTTTTGGCAGTGCACGCCGGAATAGCTCACAGATGGTAGGTTTTTTCCTACTTGCTTGAGACTTATCGTCATATTTTGGACAATTCACACAATATATTTAAAAAATGTAGCCTATGTGTTATTTTGATGTATAAGTTATACTATTTTAAAGTTAAATTTAAATCCATTCAGTAGTTTTTACGTGAAAGAGTAACAAACATCCATCCATCCATGCTTACAAACTTTCGCGTTTGTAATATTTGTAGGATGTAAATTTGGTTCGAATTCGTAACTATGAACAAATATTGAAGATGGTATTATACTTTTTTAAAAGGCAATATTACACAAGAATTGATAGGTGCGAGAATTGAAATCACGACGCGCAATTTTAAACACTGAGGTTATCTGTAGTTGTTATAAAACTGTTACAGTAATATCCTGGGACATTATTTACACACGGCCATCTGATTCCAAACTAAGCAGCGCTTGTACTATAGAAACAAGATAACTGAAAGATAAATCAATAGATTAACGCATTCGAGCATTTCCTTAAATTAACTACATATATCATTATAGTGGCTGTTACTAGTAGAAAAACTCAATGTGATATTCTAATGAATATGTAATTTAAGGAAATGCTCGAATGCATTAATCTTTTAGTTTATCTTTCAGTTATCTGTCTATCGTTTTCCGGTTCGTGGTCGCCACTAGAGACAGTGATGAATATGAATTCATCACTATCTATAGAGGCGACCACGAACGGGAAGACGCACAAAGGCCAGGCCTTATTGTAGGGATAATATGGACCGACGATCTTGTAAGGGTCGCGGGAAGCCGCTGGTTGCGGGCAGCCTAAGACCGGCCATTGTGTAGATCCTTGGGGGACGCCTTTTACCAGAAGTGGACGTCTTTCGGCTGATATGATGATGTTGATGAGTACCAATTTTAGAAGAATGACAACTACCGGGTAAGTTCTAACAAAGCCCCTATCACAAACATTTTATTACCTAAATCTTATTCTCACAAAAGTGCCTAACCTCGAATACCGATCCCGCGAGTTATATTCACATCTGCTACTGAGTGCCTATTTGTAAACAAAGTGCCTTTTTATAGATTCGCCCGACAGATGTATGAATATTGCATGAGATTAACTTCAGGTGTCAAAGAGGTCCCTATTGGATTATGTCATAGAGAGAGCGAGTTCGAATTTAGAATCTTACAAACCAAGGAAAACTGATTCAAAGGATAGTATAGTAATAAAAAGAAACATACGGGGCAATCTTTCGAGAATGCCGATCGAAGTGAAAACTTTTTTTTCATTTCTCATACTCGGAAAGTAGCGTTTACTTGATTCGCGTAGCGAGTGGAAGATGCTACTTCCCACCTTTTGGGCGGTAAAGACTCATAGTAATGGCTTCCCGCCCTATGGCGGCAATAAATTTTAAAAATAGAACTAAATTTGTTTAAGCAGTCGGCCGTCAAGAAAGATACGCCATAATTAAGAAAAAAAGTGCACTAAAGAAAGTGTGCTAAAGAAGTTTTCACTTCAAAAATACTGCGGACATGTGAATGTATAAACGGCCAGTGTGAATTTAAAAAAAAAAGACACTCGGTCTCACGTATATTCGATCAGGTCACGTGTCCTGGTGAGAGTTTAATATTTTTTACCCATCCCCAAAAAGTGCTCAACGCCGCTAAGGAAGGTTTCACTTCAAAAATAATTGCGATTATCCTTGGTAGGATTCTGAATTGGGAAACAAAGGCCGGCCAGTACTTAAGTTTTCGTAAGACTGAAGTAAGTACGCTCGAGAACTGAAATATATAAACCCCAAAGACAAGATAAGATTTCAAGTGCGGGTATAAAAACCTTACCGCCTTTGTGTTTTGAAGGATCATGTTAACATTTCACGTTCGTTCATTTTCTTACAAAAATAATATAGAGTTATTTGTCGAACACTCTTAGGAACATAAATAGCTACAATCCTAGATTATTCATAACTAACATTCTTTTCAAGACAACGCCCGCTTTAGGGATATTTATCCCTGTGTCGCAAAGTACTTTACAAACATATAATAGACGGACACAAATTACATCCAGACTCAGAACAACTATTTATGGGTCACACAGTAGTTTTTCTTCATTATTTATTAACTCTTTCCAATAAAGAATATTACATTAGACATTGTCTCACAAAACTGTTCGTCGCGGGGCGAGGCGACTCTTAGCCGCTGTGCCAGACTTGCAGACCTAGTGTAGGCATTATCTTTTAAAAAAAACTATGTATTATTGGGATGTATAAGCTATATATTACTATGAAGCTCCTCAAAAATCGTTCCGTAGTTCTTTGCGTGGAAGACCTCAAAAATCTATACATATATTCTCACAAACTTATGCATTTATAACATTAGTAGCATTAAACAGTAAACTTACTAATAAAATAATTAGTCATTAATTTTTTTATAACAATCAAAATACAAAATCAATATGTAGTGTTAATTCCGCTAATTGTCAGTTTAATCACGCCGGCATGCAATTTGTACCGCCCTCCGGCCCGCAAAAATGTGCACATGCAAGAAGGACAATATAAAAAGTATTCGAGTGCTCGAAGGAGAGTCTCATTCGAGGACTCGACGAGTTCGCAGCCCTTGAGAATGGTCCGTGGAGGACTGAAACACGTGTTGGGTATCGTACTGGCTCATGTAATTTGCTTTTTTATATTGTCTTTCTTGAATGTGCACATTTTTGCGGGCATGAGGTCAGTGCAAATTGCATCCCAGCATGATTAAACTGACAATTAGCGGAATTAACACAACATATTTTGATTGTTATGGATTTCCGCAAAGTGACGCCTGATTCCATTACTTATTTGTTATAACAATTTAGATAGAATCAAGACAGAGGTACTCAATTTGACTAAAAGATTTTTGTATAAATGTAACGTATTATTTTTCGTAATTTGTTTCAATTTTATTTTGGTTATTTGTTCTTATAAAAAATACTATACAGATGGTCTCATTAAAACTACGAATAATATTCTTAGGATATGAAAAATATAGGTCAAAATAAAAAATAACAACTTTTCCAATAATCTTCCGCTGTCAGTATTACCTAGCCTTATGCCGAATAGTGAGCACCAAAATCATAAAGATTGAATTGAATAGTTCCACGATGATCGTGGGAGTTCACATGACCTTTCAGTAGATACTGTTCAGCGTATATTCAATTTCAGTAGGTCTCTAACAACTATGACGCTGTGACAATCCGCTAGTCGTACACTATAAAATTTTCACATTGTACTTACATTTTTTAAGATCATAGGGAAGAAACGTTAGTAATAGACTTGAGTCAAAAAGTTAGCGCTTTTACAACCACGTGGCTCGAAGCACTGAAAAATCCATCCGTTTTGTTTTTTTTTATTTATTTACGAGTACTTAACAGTAACAATACAGATAATTGAACTTTGGCAGTCTACTAGACTCCACACTAGGATTCCCTGTGTCGTGGAGACTAGTGTCTTCCCTTATAAAAGTATACAATGTTGTATTATTCTAATTTCTAAGTTAACTTTAGTACGATAATCCTGCCCATACATTGCCCTTTATACATAACATATTTGAAGATTTTGATACTTATTCTAAAATCTATTACATATTCAAAGCATTTACCATAACCAAACTTGCACATTTATATTTTGACTACGTAGGTAGTTCACTGATGATGACATTTTTGCGTGAACCGATAATAGGCAGCAAGTAAGTTTGACATGTAAACAAATGTGCAGGGCCGTATCTAGTTTGTGTTAAGGTATTTTCTTTATTATAATTATTTGTATAGTTTATTACATTTTTAGATATAAAAATAGAATTTAAAAAAGATATGTAGGATTTGTGTGTGTGTGTGTGTGTGTGTGTGTGTGTGTGTGTGTGTGTGTGTGTGGGAGTGCGCGTGAGTGTGTGTGTGAGTGAGTGTGTTAGTGTGTGTGTCAGCAGACTCATAGTACAATTTGTATAATTTGCTCCGTTTCAATATAATTTTTGGACTGGTGCCATTTGTTAAGGGTCCATTGACACTTTAACCTAGTCATATCAAGCAAATTGTTATTTAATTTAAATGCTTTTTCGTACAGATAGGGACCTAGAAATGTGTATGATCTACGTGCAAAGGAAGTGTTCACTTTTGGACGATCCCATCTAAGAGTTCTACTAGCTTGTCGAGCTTTTTGCTTTGCATTTTTATGAAATCTTAAAATTGTAGAAATTATATAAATTTGACGCACTCGGGGATATTTACAATCACTATAAAGAGTGTTGGTAGGGTAACGCCATGGCTTTTTGTTAATTATTTTTAATATAACTCTTTGTGCGCGTTCTAATTTGAGAAGGTGTGTTTTTTTGCTGCCCCCCATGCTTCTATACAGTATCCCAAAATGGCTTCGCATAGACTCTTGTATACGATTTGTAGTAAGTTGAGATCAGCGACAGCGCTCAATTTTTGAAAAATTTGTGACTTCTTACTCTTTTTGAGAGTGTGTCAATTTGGTTGTTCCAACTGAGATGTTCATCGATCATAATCCCAAGTATTTTTAAGCTTGAACTTGTTCAAGAGGTTTTCATTGACAAGAAGTGTAGTCATGGTCTAGTTTATGGCAAGTATGTAATGTTATAATAAAAGGTTTTTGGGGAGCAGATGGTTTTGTTATACTGAAAGCAATAAATTTTGTTTTCGTGACATTAATTGTAAGCAAATAGTTCAGCAGCCAATGATTTATACGTTTGAGCCCATCCTGGGCTACATAAGCGGTCCGGTTCCATGACTTGGCACTAAAAATAACAACGGTGTCATTTGCAAAGGTAAATACATTTGCATTTTGTAGTTCTAAGGAGCACAGATCGTTTATGTACACCAGGAAGAGTGTTGGACCCAATATACTCCTTTGCGGTACGCCAAAATTGATACTTGCATAGTCGCTGTAGGAATCTCCAATTTTTATTCGCTAATTACGCTCGTCAAGGTAGGACCGAAGCCATTCTAGAGCTAAACCTCTCACGCCAAGACGTTCTAGTTTTCTTAGAAGTATTGGCCGAGATACGGTATCAAATGCTTTGGCAAGATCCAAAAAGACGCCAACACATTTCTGACCGTTATCAATTCTGTTTTTAACCAGATTAACAGGGTCAGTAACTGCATCTTCAGTTGATCTGCCAGAGCGGAAACCGTATTGGTTCTCAGCCACTAAACCCTTACTTTCTAGGTATTTCAAAAGTCTTACATTTATGACCTTCTCGATAATTTTCGATAACACACCTAACAAACAGATTGGTTTGTAATTGGATGGATCTAATGGATCACCCGCTTTTAGTATTGGGATCACATTTGCTGTCTTTAACTTACAAGATAGGTACTTCGCCTGATGAAATACTAAGATACATATATACGTTATTGGACCGGCCACATAGGTTTTGATCTTTTCATTATATTATTAGTTAGTTTTGTGTATTTTACGTAGTAAGTAAATAAATTATTATCATGCTTGATATTATTTACAAAGAATTATAATTTGTATAGTAATAGCATCCAAAAGTAATAAGGTTTATTAGTAAGTAGTGCAGGTAATAAGGTTTAAACCTTATTACCTGTACTACTTACCTGTACTATAATGAGGCTCATAAATCTGACTTACATAATACATAAAAAATTATGTAAGTCATTATTAATCGTCAAGACAGGCCACTGTAGAGATACTCTTTGTTTTCTTTTTATTTTTAAAGACTACGCCCGCGCTTTGTAATCTAACCCCTGTGTCGCGGGGTACTTTACAAACATAAAATAGACGGACACAAATTACGTCCAGACTCAAAACAACTATTAATGGGTAACACAAATAGTTGTCCGGCGCGGGACTCCAACCCGCGACACGAAACGGCGAGGCGACTGTCTTAGCCGCTGCGCCACATCGCTGTGGACATCTTTCGGCTGATATGATAATTTGAATTGATCTAATGTTCAATTAAAAGGCTTAGTAGTGTATGCCTTACATGAAGTACTTTGCAAATATTAGGATAAACCTTGAAGTGGTCTAAGGGCAAGAGAGAAATACAAATATACATTCTATCAGCAGCACTAAGAGGAAGTTAGTACGTTTATTAACTAAATTTTAATAAAGCAACTTTAATTTGCTTTTGCTTTCATGTATTTTATATAGTTCGTATATATGTATACATTTATATCGTTACAAGCTGTGCCCTGCGATTTTACCCGCGGTAAATTATAGCCTATGTGTTAATCCAGGGTGTCAGCTAACTCCATACCAAATTTTGTTAAAATTGCCCCAGCGGTTTAGACGCGAAGAAGTAATAAACATACACACTCACAAATTTTCGCCTTTGTGATATAGCCAAGTTTAAATAAAATAAATCCAACCAATAATTGGTCAAGCTTTTTATAAAAAACTGTCAAACTTTCTACTTTAAGCCTTTGTAAACTGTAGGTACTAGAATATTCTTGTTTTAATAATTAGCAGCAGTCCAGCTGTGGACGTCTTTCTGCTGATATAAAAATATTTACATTTTGTACAGGATATTAATGAAATGAAATGAAATATGATAATGATGAAATAATGAAATTTATTCAGTACTTGGGTATTAACATACACTTGTACTTGTCAATATTCAGCACTTGGGTGTTAACATACACTTGTACTTGTCAAGCTCACAATGCAGTACATAAGCATAGTAGAAACAGTATAAATGTAACAAAAAAAAAATTATATCAGTCCGTCCGTGCGGTCTGTCTTATCGCATATTTTTTAAATCATTCAATAAATAACAAGTTTCTAAGCTACTATTTTTAAATGTAGTACTACTATATTAAAATTAAAGAATTGAAGACTTTGAGCAGTTGGCTAGCGCAGAAGGCTCTCAACCAGTAGTTTAATTTAAGCGACTTATACCTGAGTGCACCCTTATGTGCCACAGCTCAGGGGGCCGATAAAGTAAAAAGACGGAATTATAAATCAATGGATCACCGATCACGTATTAAGGGGCCAACACGATCCTCGCCGCTGACGAACCTACCCTACCATATCTTTTTAATTTCTGTCAATTATAATAATAGACAATTCTCTAATTTCTTATTTTATACGAATGTCAAATTTACATTTTATACAGTTTATGAATTTTTGTGGAAATATTTCTTGTTATATAAATATATATAGGTTATTATGAATACCTAAGTACTCTTATTATTTTTTAAGACGTATAACGCCACGAAATAAAATGATAAATTTCCATTCAGGCCATGTCGGACAATGATGGGTGACACCGATATGTTTCGTTCGGGCCGTGTCAGATAATGTTGTCCGACAGTCAGAGCTATGTTTAAACGTCTCTACCCGTCTTGACCCGTGCGGCCTCCTAGATTAGTGTAATCACATCAGCACTCTAAAAACGTATATAAATAAAAACGTATTAACATGAAATAAACTATTTTACACTTTGAAACTTTTAATAAAAAAGTTACGTCAGTTTTTCTAAAAATATTATTTTACTAACATACATAAAAAATTGTGTAATGCAAGTTTGATTTGTTTTTCGATTTTATGGAAAAATGTAGTGTTCAGTTTATAGATAAATTAAAAAATCAGGATAGTAAAAATCTAAATCAGTTTTATTGTTTTAAACTTAGGAAATAGGAACAATATTATCACATTTAAACTTAAAATATTTGAGATCATGGGAAAACGTACATTTTCAATTATGTTTATTAGGTAAATTAACATAAACAGTTTTTTAGGTTTAGAAATAATTAAAAGAAATGAAATAACAATCAATAAGAAAAGAATCAAAATAACAATCAAAAATATTCAAAAAGATCGATGTACTATATTAAAACAATCTAAACAAAGAAATGGTTTATTTGGGCAGTCGTCACAGAAAGTGTTAACTTTTTTTACTTTATTTTTCGCTTGGTTTCTACCTAGAATTTTTACTTTTTCCTTGTAACATTCAGAGCACCCTCTTCTAATAATACTACTCTTTCCTTCTTTCTTGACTAGTCTGTGTTTTCCTCTTTTTGCTCTTTTTTCACGAATCTCTTCCGTCTCAGTCATAGGATTCGAACAAAATTCTTGCATTATTTCTTTTCTAAAGTCTACTATAGACATGTGTTCATTGGTAACTTTTTTATATAAAATCATAGCGTTTACTAATGTAGTATTAAGTAATAAATTAATAGCGAGTTTTTATACCACTTTATTGTTTTTCGTAGTGGTGTAGAGTACGCAGCTAATTGATCAGCCAAATCAACGGCACCTTTGACTATATTGTAGTCTACAACAATCTTTGGCTTTGATATCACATTTCCTTGTTTATTTACATGAATAAACCGTATCGAATGCTTTGTGGACAGAACATATCCGTCGCGCTTGTCCCTCCATTTCATCATGGTTATTCCATCGGTGCTTTCGGCTGCAGCAAACTGGCCTTTCTTGAGCTTAGCAGTAACAACATGTTTGGGGAGCTGTCTTCTATGTTTTCGAATAGTGCCTACTAAATGAGTTTCTTTTTCTAATAGTTGCCGTGCCAAATCTTCACTTGTATACCAATTGTCGGTATACAATGTGTGTCCTTTGTTGAGTAAATCTTCGCATAAAGACATAACTACATTTGTGGGCGTTGTATTTTTATCGTCGCTTTTTCACGCGGAAATGCTAATCTTGTAGGTATATCCAGGAATCGTACATAATTTGAATTCTTTAATTCCGTATTTGTGTCTTTTTTGTTTATTATACTGCCTAAATATTATTCTGCCACAGAATGGAACCATGCTCTCGTCAATACAAATATCTTTACCAGGGGTATAGTTTTTTTTGTAGTTCTCATTTAAATTGTTCACTAGTTGACGTACTCGATGTAGTCGGTCTTCTTTGTTTTCATCATCTTCATCAGAAAAATGTAGCATGTTCAAAAGTAATTCAAATCGGTTTCTGGACATTACCGTTCTCGGAAAAGGATGCCCGATATTTTTATTTTTAGACCAGTAGTCTGCCAATCTGGGTAATTTTACCAAACCCATGAATAAAATTAGGCCAAACATATATACATATATTCGTCGGACTCCACTGTTTAATACGTGCACCTCTTGAGGCTTCAGGCATACTGGTAATGTTACAAATAGCATATTGATTTGTGGTATGCACTATTTGTTGAAACACGTCATCAGTCACAAAGAGTGAATAAAAATCGATGGGTGATTTGTCAGTCATAGATAATCTGACATGAAGCGGAGCACCCGAAATCTCGGTAAAAGGAATTATTTGGCGTTGTTTACCTGTTGGCTCACACCAAGAACTCGTGGTAGGTGTAACGTTTGAAGTTTCTTGTGTACTGACTTCATATCCTGAATTGCTGCCTTCACTATCAGATCTGATGATACGTCGTCGTTTTTGCTTAGTAGGCACTATTTGCCTTTCTTCTTCATCTGAACTAATATGAAAACTACTGTTCAGTAGTGATATTTCAATATTTTGAAGCTGTGTCAAATCTTCTTCTGTTATTTCAAAAGCATCATCAAAGTCACACATTTTGAATTCCTAATAAAAATATATTCTATTCTTTAGTCGTATACTCGTAGCGTGTTTACGATTTGGCGGAAAAAAAATGTGTAACTGGCATTCTCGACAACGTCCTGCGAGGCACTGAGACTTGCGCGCGCTCACTGCGCTAGAGTGGGGATTCGCGGGTGGGTGCTCGGGAGCGGGCGACACTTTGACCCGCGCGGCTTCAACGGAAGAAAACTCAAATAAATATACGCAGCAAGCCATGGCGGACAATGTTGGGCGACATGAATTATCTTCACATTTATAAAGATTTCTGTAGTTATGTCAATGTTTTGTAAGTTAGAAATTCATATTCAATAACACTAACAATAAAACAAAAATTTGAGATTTTGTTAATTTAAAATATTTTGTATGGCTTATATGGTAAGTTACGTGTCGCCCAGCAATGTCTGACATGGCGTTGTACGTGTTAATCTATGAATTCTACACCACCGGCATTTATAATTTATTTATACTTATTATTGTTAAGTACCCAAGTGTTTTTATACAGAACTAATCTCGCAGAAGGTGCCTTCCCTAAAAATAAAAAATAATCCTAGGATTTGATCGCAACGTCACCTATGGCATCCTATTCTAAAACAGACACAAAAATTGTCATCAAAATCAGATAGAAAATAATCTAGACCAAAAATCTAGAACCTACTTCATATATTTGATAATCTAAATGGTCAAATAAAAATCATGTTACAAACTAAAAAAAATCAAGACCCAAAATTAAAAGTAACTTCGGACAAGCTCTTAGATATACACGCAGACAAATGTCTCTAATAACAGTCCTTTTTAATCCCGGGTTTAAAATTACCCTTAGTGGTCTCTTGGGAGCATTACAGGCATCCTTCTCTTTTGTCAAAGAACAAATTAAACAATTCTCTCAGCACCATGTCTTTAGGTTTGTGATGAAATTTGTTAAGTTTTAAATTAGCAAGCACTTAAAATTCGCATTTTAAGTGCTTTTACTGTTCTGTGGAGGAAAGAAAATTATATAGTACAGACGCCAGCACATCAAGCTACCCTGTCTGTCAAATTTCCCCTATTGGAAGTGAACCTTATGCTCAAGTTATAACGTTGAAAATCTGTAAAATACATTTGACAGATTGGGGTAGCTGGATGTGCTGTTTGTAGCTGACTGCATTTCGAGTGGAATACATTAACGTCAACACGTGGTTTTTTGGTAGCTAAGTATATGTAGTTAAATCCATTTACTAAACCACGCCGCGGTTCGGAGTCGTCAAGTAGATTATGTTAATAGAAAATACACAAAGAATTCACAATTAGCTGGTTCTTTTTACAATAGACTTACGTTTTATTTAATGCATAATCTACAACACCTGCCATTGTGGTTTATGCATTATAATAAATAATACGCATTAACATGCAAAACAAATAATAAGCATTAAGAAAAAAATACTTCTAGACGTACATTAAGTGCCGATTTTACCGTCAAAATTAAGCGGAACCGAGTTTAGCGTCAATTGATCGACGCTAAACTCGGTTCCGCTTCTTGTGACTGAGTTTAGCGTCCATTGATCGCGTTTAATTTTTGACGGTGAAATTGCCTCTAAGAAGTTAATAGGTATATATTCACAAACACCATAGACATTTATAATAGCCATTTTTATCCCGGGCTGCACAATATTCATAATTGTCCGGATTATTAGACAAACTGCCTTTTTTTATAGTTAAATAAATCAAATAATTAAAAATATGCTGAAATTGTTTAATTTGTTACAAATCAAATCAATTTCATTAAAAAACTTTCGTATACGTATAATTTCGTTAGATTTGTAATAATATTGATTGATTAATGTTTTTAAACTTTCGTGATTTGTTCACATTTTCGTATATTGTGGTGTCCGCAACGCATGAAAATGTGTACAAATCGCGAAAGTTTAAAAACGTCTATTTTGCGATAACAAAGTAAATCAATCAACTTTTGGTTTACCCGACGTTTCGGCATGGATTGCTCCAGCAATACCAGTCAGGTAAACCATAGTGTAATGATTTGTCTCAAATTGTTATCGCGATCGAAACCCGTATCCAAAATATATGAAATTAATAAAATTTAAAATTAGCAAGCGCTAAACATTCAAAGCTTTTACAGCTCTGAAAATGAAAGAAAATAGAATTGTGAGAACTTTTATTGCTTACTGCATTTCAAATTGAATAAATTAACTCCAGCTGTATTATAAATAAGAAACACGTGGCTTTTTAATGACTAAGTACTTAGAGATTTCATGAATCTAGTTTAGCCCTTTTACACGCGGCTAGGAGTCGCTAAGTGGATTACATTAATAAATAAGTACGCAAAGAATTTTTATTGTTTGGTGATTTATTAAAGTGCATTGAATAGAACAGAATGACTCTTTATTGTACAGACGCCAACACATCAAGCTACCCCAATCTGTCAAATTTCCCCATTTGAAAGTGAACCTTATGTTGATGTGATAAAGTTGAAAATCTATAAAAGAAATTTGACAGATTGGGGAAGCTGGAAGTGCTGGCGTCTGTACATACACAAACAAAACAAATTCATAGAACACAAATGGCACAATCATATAAAATGGGCGGTCTTATCGCATTAGGCGAATTCTTTCAAACAGCCTTTGGATGGATAGGAGCTTTAATTATCATTGACTTAATGTCTTGAAGTATTTTGTTTCTAATGTAGATTATTTAATGCATAAACCAGGATAACAAGCTCTTAAGTATAGTTTCTAACACGCTGACAAATGTCTTTCATAATAACCATTTTTAATATAAGATTTGTAATGACATTGATTAATTTTAAAATTAATAACCACTTAAAATGTGTAGCTTTTACTGCTCTGGAAATGAAAGAAAATAGTATTGTAAGTACTTTTGTAATTAACTGAATTTTAAATTGAATAAATTAACTGCAGCGTTCATTGTAAATAAGAAACACGTGACTTTTTAATGGCTAAGTAGTAGTTTCATGCAACTAGTTAAGCCCTTGTACCTCAAAGTTGCTTGGAGTCTTTGCAAAGAGGATTATATTAATAAAATTTTGTTATTTTAATAAAACTTTGGTAATTTATTTAACTGTATTGACGTCTTGGAGTATTTTAGGAGCATAAACCAGGAAAACAAGCTCTTAGATGAATTATCTATCACCCTGAAGAATGTTTCTTATAATAACCATTTTTAATAAGCTTCCACCTTTTGTATTGTTAAACAAATTAATGTTGTTTGCTTGGTAATGAAATTCATTAAGTTCAAGATTAGCAAGCAATTAAAATGCGAAGCTTTAACTGCTTTTGAGATGAGAGAAGAAAGTGTAGTACTTTTTGCTGACTGCATTCCAAATTGCATAAAATAACTTCAATTTGTAGTGTAAACAAGAAACAAGTATTTTTAAAATAAAAATTAGTGATTTAATTAAACTACATAGTTTAACAATTATTCTTGTACGTGAGATTTGAGTCGCTTATTGGATTATTATCTATAATAATAGAGAATTTTCCAAGGATTTATGTTTAGCAGGTTGACTTTTTTAACAGTAAGTAAATAAATTTTCATCCTAAATAGACTTGCTTGGTGAAACGGTACGTAATTCCGCTTGTCATTTTCTGACATAACTATTATTATAGTTATATCAAACAGAAAAGGCGGTAGTTGTAAGATTACTAGAAAAAGTATTTAATGTAATTAAAGGCTTTTACTAGTACACTTATAAACTACTGCCTTTTCTGTCTTACATTTAACTGTCCACCCAACGGTTGTTTGCAAGAGAGCGATCTCTGGAATATATAAGACCGCGGACTGTACCTGTATTTGCTTATATTACGACAATTATTTATTGTGTTGACAACTTATGGTGCAATAAAGTGTAGTCTATCTATCTATCTAAACAATGCTACACTCTCGCTCAGGTGATCCCTCTTGCGTGTCACGCCATTTTCACACGGATTGAACACTCGGCTACACATCAAGCTATACATTTCCAGTATAAGCTTATATTGTATGTTTGTATTAAAAATATTAGACTTAAACTAGATAATTTAACTTAAACATAATCTCTTGACAATAACTTGATACGAGCTAGCTAAATATCATTGCTGTTATAAAATAAATTTTATAAATGTTTTAATACAATCAATACAATGTGTACCTACCTAAATATCTATGTTACTAGAAATAATAATGTATACAACTATAATACTACAAACATGTTCTACTATTACTACTATTTACAAGCGCTTTTTTAAAGTCTACGTGAATAAAAACCTTTTTTATTTATTTTATTACTTAATATAAGCTGACCTGTCATTGCATGGAAATCCTATAAAACGCGAGGTCAGCTTATACTGGAAATGTATAGCTTGATGTCTACACACGGCTAGATATCATGCTATACTTAGCTTGATATCTAGCCGTGTGTATCCTACAGAGGAAACGCTTCCTATGTGACGGCACCGCTGCGTAATCCTGCATTGTGCAACTCAGCGTTGGCAGTTCGGTGTCGCGTCAACGTAGGGCGGGTGCTGGCTGAGTGTGAGGATAACTTTAGAGGCTCATATATTGAATGAAAAGGTCACTTCACAATTTTGATTTCATTTCTCAAGATACACGACAAACAATTCCACAGCTTTACGTGTACAGTAGTACCCTACGTTGCTTTATATTTTATTTTACCACTTCGTCAACGTCACTACAGTATTATGTCAAATTACAGGTTTCTAGTTTACAGTCACTGAGTCAAGTAGCGGTCAGACATGTCAAAACTATAAAGGTTCCTTGCTGATAATGGGACTCTAAAAATGAACAACTGTACTTAAAAAAAAATAACATAGCTATATTATACAATTAATTTGAATTTGGAATGGATAAGGACTTTCCTGTGTAGTTGGCTACTGTAGTCGTTGACGTCGTTGAATTCTATTCCACCTTCCCTTATTTAATTTAGATGACGGCGTAAAATGTTAAACAAATGCGGTGCAGTTAGTTTAGAAGTTCTACGACATGTATACAGTGTACCTACCCACTCTAAATCACAATCCAAAGATCAACAGACTATGTCTACGAAGGTTAAATTAAGTTTTGAGCCGCGTCATATCAAATTAATTTCAACATCATGCGACAATCGACGTCTAACCATTAATTATAATTTCTGTGTGACGTGGTTAGGAGTAAATTGGGCGCCATTGTCTTTACTTACTGCTTCGGTTATAGTATTAAGATAGTCATCTATTCGACGTATATCTATAGTATATACTACAAAATAATAATAATATCCTGGAACATTATTCACACAGGGCCATCTGATCCCAATCTTAGCAGAGCTACTATGGAAACCAAATAACTGATATATTACATGTACTACTTTTCTTTTGTAAATAATACTTATATAGGACAATTACACCCAGACTCAGGACAAACAGACAATACGTTCATGCACACAAATATGTGTCCTGGATGGGAATCGAACCCACGACCTGCGATGTGAAAGGCAAGTATCTTAAAAATAAATATAATTAAATAAAAATAGTTTACTTTCAGTTTCTTACTATGTGGTTCATAGTAACCAAACAACATCAAATATAACAAATTTAGTCTTATATGGAGTTATATATTTTAATCATACTCCTTGCCGCCATAATAATTGCTTTTAGTTAAGCAGGGACTGTTACAGTGCCGGAAGCGTGCGCTAATACACGTGCACTATCTATTTCCTCACTAACATAATCCGATGGGATAGTGAACTGGAAAGGAAAAATCAGGCGCAGAGATTTAAAAGATAGCTTTACGTGTTCTCCAAGGCAATAAAAAAAAATTCAATTTAATGATTTTGGCCGCAACCTTTTGATTTGAACTCGCAGATAATGAACACGCTACCACAAAACCTACAGGGCAATCTTCTTTTTCTTAGCGAGTCGATGGGAGTCTCAATTGTGTTTGCTATGAGAGTCGCATTATGAGTTGCTTCCATCAGTTTTTTAAGTGCAGTTCTAAGGGCATACGCGACATGATAACAGGTGTCCCATCGTCTGTACACTATATTTATCAATCATAGAGGATAATGCCTATGAAATAATTTAGCCGCCATTATAATATATACAGTGCCCCCGAATCCATATTATACCAACTAAATTAATTTTAATATCATTCCATTAGACCAGGGCATCTTTAGGAGTGACATTTTAGTTTAGTCGCTTAATACTGAGTCATTCGTAATAAGCGACACGTTAAGACCTGTGGACTATATTATGGGTCTCGTGCACGTATAACTGTGCAGTTTTAGTTGTTGGCAATTCTGTGTATACCGTGTTGTTTTCTTACGAGGTCCATTACCGACATTACATTATTGGCGGCCTTAACACACTTTGAGATTAGGCTGCCAATTGTACATTATAATTTGTATGTTGACGCTTTATATTATTTCTTTAGGTGTACAATAAAGAGTCTATCTATCTACTGTAGAGAGAGATGTAACGACATGTAAATAATAAATATAATAAATATCTTAAGAAAAACTAACACACTGCCCATCCCAGACTAAGCAAAGCTTGTACTGTAGGTGGCAATCAAACCCACAACCTCTGGCTTTGCAGTAGCGGTGGGCGATTATGAGATATACTAATGAAACCATTCGATTATTAAAATGTCTCGAGATATCTCGATTATAAAAATTAGTAGTTACTAATTTAGTAGATTTTGTATCGAGAGTCGAGACGAGCGAAACTCGATGTTGGTCGGGTCAACTCGGGTTGCGTCGGCGTTGCGCGTCGGTCGAGCGAGTCCACTGATGTGGCAGGCAGTAGCAACAACGTAGCTAGGGTATAGCACTATGCACAACGCTGCTTGCACTCGCTCGAATATTGGCACAGCAGAGTAGCTACTACGCTTACGCGCGTAATGAATAACGTTACAATCATACCAAAACGGTATAGTAGTTTAGGCGTGAATGAGTACCACTTAGACAGATAGACAGAATTTTCATTTATAATATTAGTATGGATAATTAATCAACATTCAACAAAGTCATTTTTGTTTTTAGGAACGTTTAGAATAAAACAAAAAGACAAACTTCTTGTCAAAACAAAATACAACAAAAACAGTTACTTTACTTCTATTTTAAATAAACTAATAGTAAAATATTAATATACCTACACAATCGCAGTTTCAGCCCTTAGGAGTAATCATATTCTTAAACATTATATGTATAAAATATTCTCGAGTAACTCTCTATTGATCTCTATATATTGAAACAGGATTAGTAATACTAATTAGTAACGTCATTCGATTATGAAAATTAGTTGTTTACTAATTTCATAATCGATTATCAATATTAGTAATACAAAATAATTCGATTATAGAAATCATTCATAATCGCCCACCACTACTTTGCAGTCAGGAACCTAACATCAGCCAAGTAAGCGTTAATGAAATGCATAGCTATTCCAAAATGGTCTTTTTATTAATAATAATCATAATAATGGAGTTATTCCTAAATCCCTGAAAATCAACCTTGCAAGTTTAGGGCTTGATATCTGGCTGGAGAGTTACATGCAGAAGGCGGTTCTGCTGTTGAATGCCAGGATTGTGCGGAAATTTATCTTCATGTAGCCCATATATTTTATAAGTTGTATTTGTATTAAAATACCCTTATATAATATATTGTAAATAATAGTGCTAATAAACATGTGATAATATAATATCTAGGGACAATGTCACACAGATCATCCTAGCCCCAAACTAAGCAAAGCTTGTACTATGGGTACCAGGCGACGATATACAGCAGGTACATACTTATGTAGTATTGTAATTACACTTAACGTCAAATTTAACTGTATTTAAAAAAGCTCCCAAATATTATCTTTATGTATAATCACATAAAAGTGATTTCTAGTTTACTACTAATATTAACTTTTGTCATTATATGAGTGATATCATGAGTTATAATCTTGCGTGATTATTTTGTTTTAAGCGTTTTAGAGCTATTTTGTGTTTCTATCAAAGAAACTTTGTTCACTCGTGTCAAAGATACTTTGATAGTAACACAAAAAGCCAGGTAAAACAACATATATTTCAATTCATTACGTATTTATGTCTTATTCTAATAGATTTATATACGTAATAACATGTATGTACTACAAACCAATTAGCAGACAATTAATTTGTAAGATAATATTAAATTACATTATTGTTAGCCACTTAAGATAAACCTCTCGTCGCCCAATATTGCACTAATTTGATTTAAAAGCAAGTTTAACTATCTGATAATTTTGAACTTGATATTAGCAATTAATATTTATTAATGACTAGTATAACTTTATAAATTATAGCCTAAGTGTTATTCGAAAATAAGCTATATTACTAGAAATTTTCATCAAAATCCGTTTAGAAGTTACATACATACATCTATACATCCATACTCACAAACCCGCAGTTTTACCCACGTTAAACTTTATAAATTATAGCCTATATGTTAATCAACTAATCAACCGGAAGGGGAAGACCACGTCGAACATTCTCTGACCAAATTGGAGATGTTCTCAAGAAAGGGTAGGTCAGAAGTACCCTAAACCGGCGAGCATGTATGAAGAATATAATGGCAGTAATCGAGGCAAAAGAAGTATGCTAAGATCGTGACAAATGGAAATCCGTTGTCTCTGCCTACCCCCCCCCTGGGAAACAGGCGTGAGTCTATGTATGTATATGTTAATCCAGGGTGTCAGCTAACTCCATACCAATTTTTATTAAAATCGCTACAGCCGTTTAGAAGTGAAGAAGTAACAAACATAAACACTCACGCACTCACAAACTTTCGCCTTTATTATATTAGTGTGATAAGGATTATTTTAATATGAGAAATAGAAATTATAAATAAAGAAAAATAGAATAAAATTAGATATTAAAATAAAAATTATGAGTATACATTTAATATTCAAATAATAATGACAATAATTAATAACTACTAAAATATGAAGCATTAATAGTCACAGTTTATCACTTAAAAATTCATCTATGTCGTAGTATGCTTTTCTTGCAAGAAAACTATTGAGTGTTATATATGGCAAGCATATTACTTTGTATGAAATATTTCGGGGCAATTTTACTTCGGTACATTGACTATGTACAAACAGTACCTACTGTACGTCACTCTAAATAACAATACCCGGCGATCTTACTGTTGGATTTCAAACCCTACGTTTTTATTAATATGTAGGTATGTCCTTCCCCCTTTATGCTTTTATGTAGGAGGTAAACGCAATTGACCGATCGAGTTAGTGAGCAGACTGGACGAATTACCCGACCGCATTGCGTTTTTTCCTTTATTTTGTTTAATAAGACGGTTAATATCAACTTTATTTGTATAACAAGCCAGCCTAGATACTGACAAGTAATTTTATATTAGCATAAACTTTAAATTAAACATAAAATCTAACTAGTACTAATTCTAGTTCGTAAACCCTAAACATTTAGGTATCCCTATTTATTTACTTTACTTGGCGCTTATAATTATTCTTAATGTGGGAAGGTTCTTTGTTTTTCAAACATCTCCATAAAAAGCCATCAAGAATAAATAGAATACCTCTATATTTGAATAAGAATGCTTAATGCTCCATTAATTCCTCCTTTGAAAACATCCCCTTCCGTTTACAATACCTGTTTATCATTGAATTCTTCAAAGGCCTTCCATTATGGCCTGTTTTCGGCATTACACAGGTCTATGGTTCTGTTACAATATCCATTGTCAAATTAATGGTCTTCGAATGTTTTGATTCAACGGTTCAGCACTCACAGCGCCCGGTCTATCAATCAAGATAGTAACTGCGTATTGAATACCCTCTTTGTAGCAAAAAGTACTTTGTGAGATTGGGGCATTTTTTCGGCGCCTTAGTGTAATTGCAAGACCATTTTGGAATGGCTATGGATTTCATGAATTCCTAATAGATTTAGTTAAAAAATTCATGATTATTAATTCAATACAAAGTAATATGAGATTCGAATCGAGTCGAGTCTAAGTATAGTCGGTTATGGGCGAACAGGCGACCTGACTTTTGCAGCAGGTAACTCTCAAAAGTTTGTATAAAATACGTCCAGTTTTCAAGATTTTCTGCGCTTTCGCGCTCTCTCGACTGCCTTCGCGCTACTGTGGACAAATTCTACTAACATAAATAAATAATATAGACATAGTGTTGGCAATGTTGGTCATGGTGATACTATTCAGAAACTACTACTACTATTACCCCTTCTCTGGTTCATTTATTCCATAGATATATATATATATATATATATATATATATATATATATATATATATATATATATATATTGCACGTATTCCGTGTATTGCATATTATGATGTATAAGTTTAGATTAGGTATTTGTATCTGTTACGTCGTGTCAAGACTTGTTTCATCCTCTAAAACACCTCTGCAACTGAGCGATGAGGTTTTTCGGATATATAATAAAGAGTTTTGTATTATACTTATTGTATACCTCGATACGACGTCTACGACCCCACACGGAATGAAGTACTGTATATGCATAGCTATATTGCTGATGGCGTTATATTCATCGCCACGCATACTATATATAATATAAAGCGCGATCGTCGTTATTAACACAAGGTCCGTCATAATAATAATACCTCAATATAGACAGAACCATTGACAATATGTAGTAAAAATATTAGACTTAAACTAGTATTATCGAATCCAGTTTACGCCAGATCGGAAGCTAAAACGGCACTATAAATATAATCGCTTGCTGGGCCTCGGGCTCACTCTGTGCGTGGCGTTCGAACGTGTCGGTTGTTGTCGTGTAGTTTTTAAATTCATTTAACGATAAATTGTTTAAAATAATTGTGCTAGCAGTTCTATCTGTTCTTGTGAAATATAAATTCGGTTGGATTTATGTGATTTCTTTTTAAATAACCTAACTGGAGTCTCATCTATAATATCAGAAGTCGGAAAAACCTAAGCGTTGCTTGTTGCCATCCAAATTACGTAACCTAACCGCATTTGTATTTACTTTTGTGATTTTCTTAAAAGAAATTAAAACCACGTTGTGTGATGTGTTTTGAAGTGTTGTGAAATACCGCCGACGCCGTGAAAATCGCATTGTCGAGCGCGTGAGAATTGTGATCGGTCGCGAAACAGGTCGCCATGTGTGGAGTCAAGTGTGTCGGGAAAAGGTGCGTCTAATGGAGCTCGTGATAGCAGCCCCCGACGCCGTTACGCCGTATCTATACACGGCGCTAGCATTCTCAATCCTAGTTTCGCTCTCAAGTTAAACACCGATCACGTAGGTGTGTTCGTTCGCGGTCAGTTTGACGAAAATTGGACGAGTTCTGTTTACGATCATTGAGCAGCGATGGCATAGTGCGAAAGCGAATGTAAGCAGCCTTCCAAGTTACAAATATATCTACACCGCACTTTAGATACTATCGTGAGTTGGTTAGAGATGATCGAAAGTAATTTTAGATCTCCCCCTATAAAATTCACTAAAATGCGGGTATTTCGGCAATTCAGTCAATTGCCAACGCGAGTCAAGAGTACTTCACGATATACGCTTATAGCGCAACGGGGTGGATCGTGCTGAAACAAAATCATTGTGACGACAAGGAATGTTTATTCGAGCCTTTATTGGATGTCACTGAGTGCATTAACTGTAAACAGAGTCCACGACGTGTATGCCTAAACGGAACAAGTGTAACCTTAATGAAAGTTTTATTTTTGTTAAATATTGTGTTGTATGATTTCACGTAAGTACATTTTTATCGTTTTGTTTGTGAAATGACGCGATCTATTTCACGTGGCCGATCAAGACCTTGCTTGAAAGGTGGCTCCCGTATCAGGGCGCAACACCATTCACATAGTTTGCCACGCGGTGGTTTACAATATGGTTGCAATCTTATTCGCGAAATTCGACCAGTAGTCGTCAGGTGCTGATAGCCGTCGCGGGTGCCGCTCAGTATCGCGTTCATTGCATGATAGCCATAGCATAGGTGCAGTAGGTTGACCACCGCTAAGGAATGGTACCTCAACTCACCTTATGATAGTGAGAAAATTAAGTGAAAAGATACGAACTGTTATCCCGGTTCTTCGATTTGGGTTTTTAAAAAAAAACCCGATTGAATTAGCACTACTTTTTATTTAAGAATTGTACAAGATATAGAAGACCGACCCGGACCGTTGTTTGCAATCAACTGAACTCGAGCAGTGGAAATTGATTGTATTTATAATATTAGAAATGCAACTATAGCATTTTAAGGGATGGATTGTCAGCCCATCTATGTACATAGCTGGGATATAACAACCCCCCGCGGAAGACTGAAATTCGGGGTAAATTTGCCGAAATTCAGAGATAGATATTATAAATCTATTCTTCCACAGGTATTTCATGCTCGGATTTATTATCATTTTCAATAGTTACTACGGTAAGGGTCGGTTTAACATTAGATTTTATTTTAAAATTCTTATAATTAATCATCATTAATCTAATACATTTATAAACTACAAAGACGATAATTCTTATATATATTATCGTAGAAAATACAAAGTATTGATTGCCATATTTCATTAAAATAGGCTTTTCTTCGATTATTTTATCGAGTTCCGAAAGAAAATTGGAATTTGATTTAGTCTGGGTTAAGTCATCTAAATCGATGTTCTGAATTGGAACTGGTACATAATTTTTTATCTTATTAACTAATAAACAACATGAGTCATTAATTATACTAAAATCTAAACTAGGAGTACTTATACTTATGTTTATATAATCATTAGAAGATATGAGTCTCGAACTTTTTGTATATACGGTACATTGATTAGGGGTGTGCAATAAACCCGCGCCGGACACTATTAAGTCTTTAAGTTCCGAGACGCCACACTCGATTGATATTTTAGTTGGTCTGGATTGTACAAAGATCCAGTGGTTATTCTTAAGTGGCTTCCAAATGTCTAGATCACCAACGATTGTCTTAGTTTCGCACTGAATTGGGATAGCACTCATTGTTTTTGTCAACAATTCACTTTCACATGTAGGGTTATTGTTTGTTAGCAAAACCACCGGAATTTCGCATAAATAGAACTCAGAGTTTATCATTTTACACTTATCTAAACTATCTAAATTACAGAAATTCAGTTTATCCTTAGAAATAGCAGTATATAAACTAGATGGCGATATTAAACTAAAAACATTAGGGTTGTCTACACCATGGGGGGTTGGCAACGCCAAATTATGGTATAGGTTAAACTCGTCATGAGTGACAAGGGGTATTTGTAAAACAAATACTAATTTATTATTATAATGATAACATGCAACACTGGATATACTTAATATTAAATGAATATTGTCTAAACTTATAGCAATCGGGATCTCGGCATTCATAGGTAGGTGCCTATCGTTATCAGCGAGTTCTCGGTATAGTTGAGACGGGGACAATATGTTTGGATGTAGGATGTTTTGACTACTTAACATAATAGCGTTAATTAAATCTTCTAACTGGAACGATAATGTTAGCAACGAGCTTTCGAGGTTGGTTAGTATGGAGTGGACTTTTGTTTCAGTAATTAAAGTGTTAGAAATTTCCGAGATATTATTTATTTGATTCATTAAGGAATTTACGGCTAGGTTAAGGGATATTTCATTGGTTTTCAGTTTACTGATGGTGTTTTTATAAGATTCAAGCGAAGACGTAGTAATCAAAATATTTTCCTTCATTAATTCCGCGAGTTTCTTTTCATTATTTTGAACGGATTGGATGGCAGAATCGTATTTGAATGCATCTTCTTCATCAAGAGTGCCGAAAACATGTTTGAATAGAGTGCCTATGCCTCCAAACCAGGCTGAGCGTTTATTACGTTTAGTAATTAAATGAGATATAGAATCATATTCACGTTTAATATCATTATATCGAATCGTAAATGGGGAAAGAATATTTTCACATTGGGAATTGCTTGATTTCTGACATGCAAATCTTAATGACCCAATGACTTCATTAAGATTCAATAAATGAGAACTAATATAGGAAACATCTACATGGCTAATTATATTCAGATCACCCTTAATTATCTTAAGTTTTCCTATGCTATCGAAGTAGATGCCGGAACTAGAGGGATATGGCTGGATAAAATCCTGTTGCGCATTGACTGAAGCGCTGAAATAGAAAATTAATATAGACATTAATCTCCTTAATATCTATTTATTAACTTAATCTAACAAACTTAAATAAGGCTTCTCAAGTCATTGAGATTGAAGTATCATTGTGACGTTTCGGCTGGTTTAATTTCATCCATATGATGTGTTACATGTCTTCGGTTGATAAGAAGCGTAACTGTATTGTTATTATGGACCTTTATGATCCGGTACGGTCCCTTCCAGATTGGGGATAATGCTTTTCTTAGTCTTAAATGATTTTTGAGGTAAACATAGTCGCCAGTTTTGTACTGTGGCGGTCTCCGTGTGCGAGAGTCATAATAGGATTTAGAAGATTCCTTGGATTTCAAAATATTTTCTACGGCTTTTTCACGAGTATGTTTCAATTTATGATGTAGCATTTTGATATAGTCTGAGTATGTTGTATTTGGGCTTTCATCATACATGGAGTTTGGGATATTAGGTTTATGCCCGAATACTAATTCGTATGGAGTAAATTTTGTGGTAGAATGCTCAGTGGTATTGTATGTAAGTATGGCGGTGTAGACATAAGTAGGCCAATTATCCTGATTATCGTTTGTAAATGATTTTAGATACTCTTTAAGGGTCGAATGACTGCGTTCTAGTGCCCCTTGAGTTTGTGGGTGATATGGTGAAGACCATAATTGTTTAATCCTCAAAAATTGACAGGTAGTTTTAAATAAATCCGAAGTGAAATTAGAACCTTGGTCAGTTAGTATGGATTTAGGAATTCCGAAAAGAGAAATAAAATGAATTAAACAATCACTCGTTTCTTCAGCTGTAGTACTACGTAAAGGATAAGCTACGGAGTATTTAGTAAGATCGTCTTGTAGGGTAAGAATATATTTAAGTTTTGCAGGGCCGGATTCTGGTAGTGGACCTACTATGTCCAAAGCGACTCGTTGAAATGGCATTGTAGATGTGGTAGTAATTTCCATAGGAGCTTTGTTAATTTTCCTCCAAGCTTTATTTTCTTGGCACAGTCTGCATTTTGTTACATAATTTTCTATGTCGCTTTTCATTCCTTTCCAGTAAAATTGTTCGCGAATTCTGTTATACATGCGGTTTGAACCTAAGTGTCCGGCTATAGGAATATCGTGGTTATCGCGTAGTATTTTGGGCCTTTCGCTTAGAGATGGGAAAACTATCTTATTTAAGTAAACATGTACACCAATCTGGGTGTTCTGGAATATATATGTTAGCATGTTATAAATTTTAGTATACGAATGTTGGTCAAATGGATGTCTAAAATCAGAGATTGCGATATCTGTTGGTGTTTCGGATTTAAGGATTTCGTTTCTTATTCGCTGTAGGCTATAGTATATACCGGTATAGGATATTTCTGAGAAAAAATGCACTTTAGTAAACATAAGGTAAACAATTTTATTTTCGTATTTTATTTTTTTGAAATGATATAATTCTTTTTCGCAGTTAATGATTTCATCCCTATTTTCCACATTTAGCAGGATATCGGATATATATGGATTTGATTCGTCAAGGTCTATGGATGTCGGAATTACGATTATATTGTAGATAGATTTTAGGAGATTTTCATTGTGTTCCTTTATTGGGGTTTCGGAAATAGTTTTCTTATTAGTGACCGACTTCAGAAACTTGGAATAATCGTTATTACCTATTGTAGGTTCCGGTTGAATACTGCGTTCACTAGGTGAGGGAATTTCAATGGATTCAAAATCTATATTAAGGTCAGTGCTTTGGGGGCTCAAGTCCAATGGCCCTAAATCTATAAGATCTTGTAACTGTGTAAGTGGTTCCTCTGGAATTCGTTCTGGAGATTGATTTAGTGAGGGATTTGGAATTGAATTTTGATTTGGAATTGAATTTTGTATTTGATTTGGGATAAGATTCGGATTTAGTATATTGTCATCGTTATTGAAAGAAAAAGGTATTGGAGAAGGTAGGTCCATTAGAACGTCCTCTAGAGGGTTGTCAATTTCACTTTCAGGACTTAGTAGTAAGGGGTTCGAAGAATTGTCACTGTTTTCGATGGGATTTACTGGGAAACGTGAAAGCGCGTCAGCGCGTTTGCGTTTATTTTACCCTTTTTGTACATAATTTCGTAGTCGAATTCTTCTAGTTTTAGGCGCCATCGAATAAGTCTGGAACCTGGATCCTTACAATTAAATAGCCACTGCAAGGGTTTGTGATCAGTTACTATTTTAAAACGATACCCATATAGATATGGGCGAAAGGTCTTAGTGCCGAAAATGATTGCGAGACATTCCTTTTCAGTTACACTGTAATTACACTCTGCTTTGTTTAGTGTTCGGGAAGCGTATGCGATAGGCCTATCTTGACCTATTGTTCCTTGTGACAGGATGGCTGAAATAGCAAAATTTGAAGCGTCACAAGTGAGGACGAAAGGTTGTGAAAAATCTGGATATGCCAGGACGGGTGCTGTAACTAGTTTTTGTTTTAAGGATTCGAATGCTAACTGTTGCTCGTTTTGCCATTTGAATACGGCTTCCTTTTTAAGAAGAGCGGTTAATGGTTTCGCGGTTTTCGAAAAGTTAGGAATGAATCGTCTATAGTAAGAGACAAGACCTAGGAAGGATTTAATGTCTTTTGGGCATTTTGGTATTGGGAAGTGAGTCATGGCTTTTATTTTTTCTGGATTTGGTCTTACTCCATCGCTATTTATAAGATGCCCTAAATATGCGACCTCTTTGCATAAAAACTCGCACTTATCTGGTTGTAATTTCAAATTATAATTTCTGAGTCTATCGAAAACAGATATCAGATTTTGGATATGGCTAGGCAGATCCGGCGAATAGACTACAATGTCATCAAGATACACGAAACAACGTGATCCTTGGAGGCCGGATAAACAAGTATTCATGAGTTTTTGAAATGTTGACGGTCCATTTTTGAGTCCAAATGGCATCCTAGTAAATTGGAAATGGCCTTGAGGTATGGAGAAAGCAGTCTTTGAAGCGTCATCTTTTGATATCGGGATCTGGTGAAAACCAGATGCCAAATCTAAAGTAGTAAAATATTGGCTTTTACCTAACTGATCTAATATTTCTGTGATTTGTGGAATTGGGTATGTTTCTCCTATGGTTATATCATTCAGTTTCCTGTAATCTATTACGACTCTCCATTTACGTTGTCCCGAAGCATCGCCCTTTTTGGGTACCACCCAAATAGGGGAAGACCACGGTGAATTTGAAGGTATTACTATATTTTGGTCAAGCATTTTATTTATTTGATTCTCCACTTCCTTTTTATGGCACTCTGGAAATCGGTATGATTTTGTATGGATTGGGACATCTGTGTTAGTTCTAATATCGCGTTCAATAGCTGTAGTAAAGGTCAGTTGATCTTCAGGGAGATGGAAAATATCAGAGTAGTTGGAGCAAATTTCCAACAGAGCATTAGATTCTTCTTTGTTGAGATGGGAAAATCTAAGTTGTTGAATTACTTTCCTAGTTCGCGTTGAAATATTTGAAGAATATGAATCAGGGATGGTCATAGAGGATTTTGTATCCAAAGGTTCTAGAACAAGGTCAAGATTTGAGTGAATTACGGCAGATTCTTCAGAGGTATTGACAATGGTTATGTTAACTCGATTATTTTCTTTAACATTAACAATACAATTAGCAACTAGCAAGGATTTAGAGATATGCTGATCTAGTATTACACCTTCTCGGATGTTTGGGTTGATGACTGTGCATTCAATCACGGCTTCGGTACGTGGAGGAATTGTATATAATGGTTCAGAAAATTTTAAATTAATTGAATTATTGTCGATACGGAGAGTACCTTGACAGTAATCAATCTGACATTCAAATTTCTTTAAAAAATCATTGCCAAGTATACCGTCGTGACTTAGGCTGATATCTTCTACAACATGAAACTCGTGGCTATATACTTTTGAAATCGTTTGAAATATTTGCATTTTGAAGCTACCTAAGGTTGGCGTTATATCGTCACCAGGGTCGATACCATTAAGCGTTATTATTGTGTTACTTAATTTTGGGATTTTAGACATTGAGTCTAATTTTAGTAAACTGACACAAGAACCGGTGTCTATTAGGAATGATAGTGGTCTGTCAGCTACGGGGGTTAGAATTGTTATATATGGTAAATATCTTTTATTTGTGTTTTTACGTATTTCGAAGATCATAATGTTTTCTTCATGTTTTGGTATAGGAGTCTGTAGGAAACAGGGAGCGGCGTCGCGAGTTTGGGGATTTCGTTCTTGTTGAGGTTGTTTTTTAATTAGAGCGAGCTGTGATTCAGGGAGAGTGGAATTAGGAGAGTTTGAATGTTTCAGAGCTTTAATCATTTTCAAGGAATTCAGGGGATTCAGCGAATTAATTGGATTATTAGATTTTGTAGAATTAGGATATTGTAAACGATTATGAGATTTTATTGTTTCAGAGTATATAGATTTTGAAAGATTCGGAGGATTTTGTAGATGTTGAAATTTTATGATTTTGGATTGATTCAGCGGATTTACTTGATTCAGTGGATTTGAAGTATTAGGAAATTTCGGGGCTTTTAGGTTGTCCCCAGATTTAGAATGAATTTTGTAAACGGTGTCATTATTAGCATATTCATTGGAATTCAGCTTGGGTCTCACGAGACACCACCGTGGGCCCATTAATTGTTTAAATGGTTTTCGTTGTCCACTTCATCTATTCCATTATCTTCTGATTGACTGACAACGAAAGCTCGTCGTGTGTGCGTTTGGGTCGATGGTCCCGGGGCAGTGTAGTTATTTATGTTATGTTGGCGGCCAAAGGTAGTAGATTGATTTCTACTATTATTGTATTGTCTTTTACGACAGTTCTCGATGGAATGGCCAATGTTCTTGCAATAACGGCACATTACCTCACTTGTGCTTACGCGTTTCGCATCCGGGCGAGGATTTTGAGGAAAGCGATTTTGGTTAGGTATAAATTTGGGTTTGTCATGGGCATTGCCGGTTTGAGGAGACCTTTTGTTAAAGCTTGCTATAATTTTCTCTTCTGTAACCGCAAAGTTAATCGCAGAATTCAGTGTATCTGGGTTGCGACAACGGACAATTTGGGAAATACGCGGTTGCAATCCAAACGTGAAAGCATGTAGGGCGAGATCTTCCATGGCGGCTACCCGGCCAACTATTTCAGCTTTCTTTTTAGTAGGGATGCATAGATTTATTTCGGATATAAGTTTTGCCAAACAGGTTTCCACCTTATGAGCAAATTGAGTAACGTTTTCATAGAATGTTTGTTTACAGTCTAATAGTTCGGAGATTAGGTTAGCATAATGTTTCCTTTCGCCGAACTGTTGTTTAATAAAATCTAGGAAATTTTCAAGGCTATCAAACTCTTTTATACTACATGTAGTCTCAGCCCTGTCTACTAACTGGCTAAGGATAAATTTAAAATAAATAGGGTTTTATCCGCCAAGGCATATGCAGCTTGACAATTTGAGATAAAGGAATTTAGTTTTTCGCGAGAGCCGTCGAATGGTTTAATGAATTTAAATAATATCCCGATTTCAACCTTTTCATTTTTACTTGAACGAGTGGATGCGGGCTTTTCCTCATTTGGGTCCTTTTGTACTTTGGAGTCTCCGTGCTCCTGGGTGTCTTGATTGTCCGCTTTTCCCATCATTATTAATCAGTATTAAAATTATATAATTAAATTGTATGAAGCCGTATCCACATTAACTTAGCCTAATGTTAAACAATGTATCGTTGGCTGTAATATAAACAATAGATAACAAGCTTGCAATAATTGGGTGTGGACAAAGTTGAAAGTAATTTTAGTTTTACTTTTATCAGTACAATGTACTAGGAGATAAATCTCTGAGTTCGAGTTCAATTTTATGCGAAATTGAAAGTTAGACTTACAGGATAATCACTGTCACGACACAAATCCGTTGCACCATTGTAGCGATGACCACGACCTTGGCACCTCGGGGATGGAGAACACGGGTTACCGTGTCTGGGGTAAAATGGTGGGTTTATCAACCCTGTCTTCAGACGGCACTGAGCACTCACTCACACACAGCACGTTGATATTAGTAAAAATAACACTGTTTTCACGAAATACACAATTTTGTGTATTTTTTTTTTTTATTTCGGAGACGTTTTCGGGTGAATTAGGGATATCGGGGATATCCCACCGCTGCCACCAAATGTTATCCCGGTTCTTCGATTTGGGTTTTAAAAAAAAAACCCGATTGAATTAGCACTACTTTTTATTTAAGAATTGTACAAGATATAGAAGACCGACCCGGACCGTTGTTTGCAATCAACTGAACTCGAGCAGTGGAAATTGATTGTATTTATAATATTAGAAATGCAACTATAGCATTTTAAGGGATGGATTGTCAGCCCATCTATGTACATAGCTGGGATATAACAGAACGTTGTGATACGAGGTATTGACAGCACTCAAACAGTCGTAGCTGCGCAAGACTAATCCAGAACAAACATCTGATAACCCCTAATCGCTTTTGTCAATTTATTCAATAATCTGGTAGGTATGATAGCAGTGAACTTTTTCAAGCTACTTTTTAGCAGCGTAGTTATCAAACCTGAAGTCTTGTCATCCTTTAAAGTTTGAGTGCACGTGTGGCGCAGCGGTTGGGACCGTCGCCTGGCCGCTCCGTGTCCCGGGTTCGATTCCCACGCGGAAAATCCATTTGTGTGAACCATAAGTAGTTGTTCTGAGTCTGGATATACTGTGTCCGTCAATTAAATGTTCGTCATATGTAATGATGTTGTTTTGTAAAAGATTAGGTCAAACAGAGGACAAACGTTTCACTAATGTGAGATCAGTTATGTAAGCAATCTCAAGACAAATGAGTTATGGTCAGGTGAGGCCGAGTCCGAGAAAGGTGGTTTGATATACATTTTCCCATTACAAAAAGACTGACAGGTAAGACGATTTCTTGGTCTCGCTGACTACTTCCACCATTATCTCATGCAAGTGATTTTTTATAAATACCGATTGTATTAAATATTTCTCTGAAATATACCTACTGAGCGTAAAAGTGTTCTCATACCGCGTGTTGCGCGATTGTACATTATTTCCAGGATTTTGATTTCAAAGGGGATAATGATGCCACATGCTGATGTGTATTCATTTATTTATGTTGCTGATGTTCTACAATTTAGAGTCGATGCCATTTCCAAGCCTTGGGCAAAGTTAACCCAGATATGGTAGCATGGAGTCAAGAAGGTACGTAAGATTTTATGATCTTTTGAATTACGTTACAAACATGAGTACGTAGGGGTGGAATAAACTGTGACCCTTATTTTGAAGTACTTTTCGTTCCATGTGCTTCGATTTGATTGCACTTGGACTTACATTAACGCTAACCAAAAGAGTTCACGTTTGGTGATGTACACTTTCTAATTAAATTCTCTTAGTTCTCAGGGAGGTTGGACCTATAAATGCATGAACCCTAGAAGGTGTTCATCATACTGCCAAGCCGTCTTTATGAGCTTGCGCTGTTGAGTGGCACGTATGGCAGAACGACGCAGGTTGGCTTGTGTCTGTGGCGAGGTTTGAAGGAGTTTTATCGGAAAGTATACTTTCCATTGTCTTATCTGCGTTTCTAAAAAACGTGTCCTATGAGCCCCATACCAGGTATTAAACTTGGGAAAAGATAAAAACAATTTACGTTTTATAACTTTAATTCTGTGTGTCTCTTGAGTGTTAGTACGTGATGTAGTTGCCTTTCAACCAACTGAGATGCTTTACGTGAAGTAACTAGAGGCTGTATGAGTAAGTTAACTGTAGTAGACTTCCTACTCATGAGTTTAAACTTAATGGTCTTGTTTTTGTAATCATGTATGCTCGGTTTGCAGGAAAGCTGGACACCAGGACGGGTAGTCCTTACAAAGTGACCAAGGCCTTGCAAAGCAGTCGCTATGAGGCGAAGCTACTCAGTGGAGGCAAGACTGCGCAAGTGGCGGCACAATGCATGGTGCCTTGGAGTAGTAAATGGTGTCCGGGAATATGCGCTGCATTCTTCGAACTGAGTTCAACTATCTCATCCTAACTTAACGAAAACTTTGCTTGTGGTCTTGTTTGTCATCATCCTGTAGGTACACCTAATTTCTTAACACACATTTGACCAACATACTAGTAGTGTTATCACAATAGGAACCATGACTGCATTTTCAAACATAGCTAGCTAGAGTTTAGAGGATGATGATTGACATTAATGCATGTAATGTACGGTAAGGAAGGGATGTTTTGTCATTCCTTATAATTTTATTGGGGAAATCGCTTATAACGCGTGTCAGCTTCGTTATTAAGTCTGGTAGACGCGTGTGCCGCGTCTTGTTACAGATAGTTGCTGAGGACGGTTGGAGGACCACGCAGTCGGCTTCACAATGCATGGTGCCTTGGCGAAGTGACTGATGCCCGGAGACTTGTGTAGCCTCTTTTGAGGTGGCATCATGCTTTGTGGTTGGGTGAAGGAAGTTAACACTTCTTGTTGTGTGTTCGTCACATCACCCTGGCGCTAGGCACCTGGCCCGCGTGGCCGGCGTTATGTTTTAAGATCAGACTTTGTGTTGGGCAAGGAGCTCTTGACTTTATATGTTGGGACGAAGTTCTGACTTTATCAGGCAGGAAATCCTGTTCTGAGAGCTGTTCCGTAATTTTTGATAATAAGTTCCAACCGAACCTTTTAATGTTATTCTGTTTATAGTACACTTCGTGTGGAGAAGGCGAGTGATAGCCTTGCTGGTTGAAACGGACTACCAGTGCTATCGAGTGGTGGCTCCCAAGGCTAATACTTCGGAGTATCTGACTACAGCAGACGTGCGCTCTGTAGGCGTGCAGGGCTTAGTCCCTGGAAGTCGTGTTCGCTGAGTACGCATCTGGCACTGTCCCGGCAGGTGCAGTCAGCTGGCAAACTTGATTCCGGTATGTGCGGCCTTTACAAGGTCCTGCTTTCACATCACCGCTACTAGGTGGCATTTCTCATCGGGTTAAACAGACTTCAAGAAGACCCAAGTGGCGGCCCAACATACTGTGTTGTAGCACGGGGGGTGGACCTCGGACACGTCCACCGCTTTCTTTGAGACTGGTCGCGAAGGTTGAGGTGGGCACTTCTGTGCTTTACTTCCCATATTTGAGGTCGAGGTGGGCACCTCTGTGCTTTACTTCCCGTTATTGAGGTCGAGGTGGACACTTCTGTGCTTAACTTCCCATATTTGCGGTTGAGGTGGGCACCTCTGTGCTTTACTTCCCATACTTGCGGTCGAGGTGGGCACTTCTGTGCTTTACTTCCCATATTTGCAGTTGAGGTGGGCACCTCTGTACTTTACTTCCCGTTATTGAGGTCGAGGTGGGCACCTCTGTGCTTTACTTCCCGTTTTCAAGGTTGAGGTGGGCACTTCGGTGCTTTACTTCCCGTTTTCAAGGTTGAGGTGGGCATTTCGGTGCTTTACTTCCCGTTTTCGAGGTGGTTGAGGTGGGCACTTCGGTGCTTTACTTCCCATTCATTTTTTGCAGTATGGTAGAGGCAGATTCGGCCGGATTTTGCTTCCCTACTGTGTGGTTGTGTTGTGTCGTAGTATTCGTTATCTGTATCGGCGAATATTGACGACAATAGCGCGCTACTGTGTTAGACGTTTCATATACGAGCTAACATAATACGGGTGTCGTGCGGGTGCCTTAAATTGCGCAGTTTGAGGTGTTTGCACGACATCCACTCTTCTCACTTTTAAAATTCATTTTTGGCTGGTCCTTACTGCCGATGTAAGAGTGCACGCTTGCGTCTGTAGTCAGGATTCTAAATTTCATTTTGGATCCCCTTTTCAAAAACCTTAAAAGGTTTTAAAGAATTAAGGTTTACGTGTGTTTTCTATATTGCAGAGGAAGAACTCTTTGGTGCCAATTCTGATGTAGCTTGAAGACGCCTCTGCCGCCTTGCCTCTGTTGAGTGATGAAGCGGTCGGGACGCCTCGCTGCCAGGAACGGCCGTATTATCGAATCCAGTTTACGCCAGATCGGAAGCTAAAACGGCACTATAAATATAATCGCTTGCTGGGCCTCGGGCTCACTCTCTGCGTGGCGTTCGAACCTGTCGGTTGTTCTCGTGTAGTTTTTAAATTCATTTAACGATAAATTGTTTAAAATAATTGTCCTAGCATTTGTATCTGTTCTTGTGAAATATAAATTCGGTTGGATTTATGTGATTTTTTTTTAAATAACCTAACTGGAGTCTCATCTATAATACTAGATAATTAAACATAATCTCTTGACAACTTGATACGAGCTAGCTAAATATCATTGCTAAAATAAAATAAATTTTATAAATGTTTTCATACAATCAATACAATGTGTACCTAAAAATCTATGTTACTAGAAATAATAATGTATACAACTATATTACTACAAACATGTTCTGACTATTTACAAGCGCTTTTTTAAATTCTACGAGGATAAAAACCTTTTTTATTTATTTATTTTATTTACCGTAAAACTAGAGAATATATACCTACCAAAGAATACCCAGCAGCATTGCTCTGAGTAATATGATCATAATCATACTGCAATCACGAACACATCCGCCAAGCGTGGACACAATTCTACTGTGGAGGTCTTTGGGGAGGCTTTCATCTACCAGTGGATGGTTTTCGGCTGTTGTGAAGATGCTGAACGCTGTAAAAAGGCATGGCATACTAACTACACATGATTCTTTTGTAGAATTTCCAAGCTAGCAGTAGAATTCGAGAACTATCGACCAATAACATCAGCCCTAGATCACGTAATTTGACGGTGCGACATTGGACATGGTTTTCGTTGGTGGACAATATTGATAGTTGTTTGATACCTACTTAGTTAAGGTCCTCTGCTACTCTCTGGTGCCTCTGACTGCCTCGTTGGCCTAGCGGTAGCGTGTTCAACCGCAGATAACGAGGTCCTGGGTTCAAATTCCGGGTAGGGCCAAAAGTGATTTTGGGACTTTTCTGTAAAAAGAAAAATTTCTCAGCATCAGCCCGAAGTCTGGGAGTTGGCGGTTTTATACCCCCGTGCCTCGGAGAGCACGTTAAGCCGTCGGTCCTGTGCCTGACCTCTTTCCGGTCGTGTCGCTAGGCGTCCCATCAGATCATGAGAGTGATGGAATAGAAAGTGCTCCTGTGTTTGCGCACACACTTGAGCACTATAATATGTCCCGCGCAGATGGCTAATCTCTGTTGAGACTGGCCGCCGTGGCCGCAATTCGGCTAGGAGGACATTATTAGTTAAGGTCCTTGTTACTTTTATTAAAACTTGCCATTGACTTAGTAGTTTACAATGGTTACTAACCTTAACTTTTCATACAATTAAAATTTATATTGAAACTCAAACCTTTCTCCTAAGTTCTTATTTTAATAGGTGAACAGTAGGAATTTTTGTGCAGCCAAAAATGTTATATAAGGATAGGTGTTCAAGATATCTATCTACTTTTCAATTTAATTATTTTAGTTTCTCGTACATAGCTTTTATTTAATGAATTAATTCTTGAAAAGTTAATTCAATTTTCAATTTTAATATTCACTTTTACTAGATATACCTATGTATTATATACAAGAGGCCCGCCTCATCTTCGCACGTGTAGAGAAACAAAGCAAATAAGTACATTTAATTTTACGCGTGTGTTGATTGGGTAATTTGAACAAAAAATTACTCATTCAATTTTTAACTTATTAACAGTTATTTTAACTTATCTATTATAGTTAGACATCATCACAGCGTTTGTTATGATACTTACTACAAATATCTATATAATAGTATGTTGTTTAATGTATCATTAACTAGTTGTGCCCCGCCGTTTTATCAGCATTAAACTTTTATAAATTATATTTATAATTTTTATTATAGCCTATGTGTTAATCCAGGGTGTCAGCTAACTCCATACCAAATTTTATTAAAATCGCTAAAAGCCGTTTAGACGTGTAGAAGTAACAAATATACACACTCACAAAATTTCGCCTTTATAATATTAGTAGGATAGTTTACGCAGCGCTCACCAAATAATGACTGTATAAAAATGTTGGATGCCTTGAAATACATCAATAATATCCTGGATCATTATTTACACACGATCCCAAACTAAGCAGAGCTTGTACAATGGAAACCAGATAACTGATATACTACATATACTACTTATCTTTGGTAAATACTTACATACTTATATAAATAATTACACCCAGACTCAGGACAAACAGACATATTCGTACACACAAATATCTGTCCTGGGTGGGAATCGAACCCACGACCTATGGCGTGAAAGGCAAGTATCGAGGTACCAACCACGCCAACCAGCATTATTGTAATTATTATGATCAATAGCTTATGTTACTCGTTGGTAATGCAGCTTTCTTTGCATGATTTTTTTATATCAGTTTAATCGTTTTTATTTACTTCGTCATTGTAACTATATTGATCAAATATTAGGATTACAGATACATATGTACCTGATAATATCGGAAGGAAATTAAACATAATATACCAATAATTCGCTGGTAAAAGGAGAAACTATGGTTTATTAAAATGTGCAAAACTGTGTACTGACATTGACGTATATTTCACAATAGCACAAGAATTTTGAATATAAAGTGTTTCATAAAAGGTTCGATTCGAAACAGAACCCTACATTTATTTCATGCAAGCAGTAAGCGCCACGCAATACCACGAATTTCAATTTGGCTTTAATAATTATTTTCTCATCTCATCCCGTGGAGGGCGTAGAAATCAACCGAATACCTACCAGAGAACGGGCAGCAGCGTTTTTCTGTGAACTATAGCAATCGAAAACCCGTCTGCCAAGCGTGGCGTTTATGGCATATATCCCCTTCTTTGGGGAGGCTTTTGTCCAGCAGTGGACGTACTTTGGCTGGCATGATGATTCATTCTTTTAAAGTCATGTGTAGACAATTCTATAATATCATTGGGAAGTTTGCTATATAATCTTATACCTTTCCCCATAAAAGAGTTACTTATTTTATGGATACGGTAGTATGTAACGTAAGATTATACTTATATGTAGTATTTCTATTATATGTATCGCTCCTTTAACGGAAGGAGTCTATATTTTTATGAGATACTTCAATTGTAATGTTAACCTCTTTGAACTTTTCTGTTAGCGATAATGTCGCGCCAAGATTACAGATGGTACATACATCTATTTTTTTAAATATGAATATGGTGCTAATGTCCGTAGAGCTTCCCCAGACATTGCATAAGACATTATACGATGAAGAACCATCCTGTGTCAACATCAGGCAGCCTTCTAATAGTTTTATCTGCATATGATGTGGAACTTAATTTGCCTGACATTTTTCTATTAGTATGCTTCATTGTAGGTTTTATTCAACAAATCTACACCCAAGAACGCAGTTGTCTCAACAGGGGCCAATCTAATTCCATTAACCTGTACATTGGATGTCATCTTTTTTACATTCGATGTTATTTGGTGACTTTGGTTTTCTTCATCATCATATCAGCTGAAAGACGTCCACCACTGGACAAAGGCCTCCCCCAAAGATCTCCAAAATTGTCGGTCTTGCGCTATCCGCATCCAGCGATTTCCAGCGACCCTCACAATATCATCGGTCGATCTTGTAAGCCTGCCCAAGCTACGTCTTTCAGTTCGTGGTCGCCACTCGAGAACCTTTCTACTTCTGCGGCTGTTGGCTCTACGAGTTATGTACCCCGCCCACTGCCACTTCAGCTTGGCAATTCTTGCGGATCTCAGCATTTCTGATTCGATCTCGCAGGGAAACTCCAAGCATAGCCCTTCCTTATAATTAATTTAAAGGGACTATAATAATATTTACTGCACGGATATTTGCAAGTACCAACAAAAACTCCAGAATTGTTAATCTAAGCATCTGCCATAAAATAACATAACAACACAACTCGTAATCCGGTTCTTAAATTCCGAAGTATCGGTCTACATACACAAAAAAAAACCTTCCTTTTTGAAGTCGGTAATAAATTAAAATAGAACCAATTGATTTATAGTATAGAATAAGGACAGGCTTACTTAGGTTTGAGCAATAATTCTGAATATCAATAGAAGTCAAATAAGTCCAAAAAAATATCCATTGTACATAAAAATATGGGCTCAGGAATGAAAAATGTTTAGAAATCGAGAAAGCATTATCCCATGGCCTATCCGAAGGGCTGACAAATCGTTCTACATTAGGAAATGGGTCATTTTAGTACGTAGACAAAAATATAGGTTAATACGCTCTAAAAATATGCCGGTTATCTACATAGGAAATAATATTGGTATATTTATAATATCAAAAGAAAATTTAAGATAAACTTCATAACCATATTTGTTACTGACTACCTACTGAACTTTATACAGTTATTTTCGGAGTCTTATTTCTTTGAAGTAATAAATTATGCTAACTATGTCGGTTTTGATATATGTACAAGATTCCAATTTACTCAAATTTTATTTTAAGAATTTATTTATTTAGAAAATTATGAAGAGCACAAAATGTCTGTCGATAGCTTTATAATATCAAATTAAAGTTTATATTCACCTGAAATCCATTGTTCTCTTTAAGGATTCGCTTAAAGTTACACCACCACCCAAAAAAAAGACATGTTTTTATTCACGTAGACTTTAAAAAGCGCTTGTAAATAGTCAGGACATGTTTGTCTATTATTTCTAGTAACATAGATATTTAGGTACACATTGTATAAAAACATTTATAAAATTTATTTTATTATAGCAATGATATTTAGCTAGCTCGTATCAAGTTATTGTCAAGAGATTATGTATAATTATTTAGTTTAAGTCTAATATTTTTACTACATATTGTCAATGGTTCTGTCTACGAGTATATTAAGGTATTATTATTATGACGGACCTTGTGTTAATAACGACGTTAAACATACTTTAACTTCATTGTTTTAACATACAATGTCCTTCTTTACGTACAATAAATTATATTGAACCGACTTAAAAAAAGAGGAGGATCTCAGTTCGATTGTATTTTATTATATAAATTAATTGGAAAATTCCACGAAGAATTAAACATACATACATAAAACAAAACAAATGCGGCAACTGACACTTCAGTTTTATCTTCTTTACGTAAAGTTGCAAAAAGTCTGGCTTATTGGTCTAATGGTTATATCACGTACAATGGTCCACATCGGGAAACCATACCCAATAGCATATTGGTGGGTCAAGATTATGATGATGATGATGGTCTAGTTGTTAATAACTGCTAAGCCAGAGCTCGATGGCCCAGGTCAATTGTTTGTGTGATGAGCACGATTATTGTTTCGCTGGGTCTTCTCAGTTGGGGCGCATTGGATCCGGTACATTAAAGTGGACATTCATGCGCAACAGTCATTATAAACACAAGTTCCGCCGTAATAATTATGTTGCGTTCTTACCAGACAGAAACTTAAACTTAAACAGAAAAATTTAGAAAAAATGTAGTACAGACGCTAGCACATCAAGCTATTCCAATCTGCCAAACCCCAGTTGAAAGTGAACCTTATGCTTTTGTGATGCAGTTGAAAATCTATAAAAGAAATTTGACAGGTTGGGTAGTTGGATGTGCTGGCGTCTGTACATTATATCTAAAAGTATAAATGTCGATAATTAAACTTATAAACTTGATATAAGCTAGCTAAATAACTATAAATCAGTACTATTATAGACTAAATCGTCTAAATGTTTTCATACAATCCGTCTACCTAAATATCTGTATGTACATAGGTCTATAAATAATTATGTATGTGTACTTAACTATATTACTACGAAAATATTTTGACTATTAACAAGCGCTTTTTTGAAGTCCACGTGAATAAAAACCTTTTTAATTTAACTTTTTATGTTTCTGTCTGGGTGTAAATTACCTATCACCATATCAGCCGGAAGACGTCCACAGCTGGACAAAGGCCTACCGCAAATGTCTGCACAATTTCCGGTCTTGCGTTACCAGCTATAATTAAGTATATAATGTTATTAGAAATCCGTTGTCTGGTTGCCATAGCACAGGCTCTGTCGTTTTTGGGATTGGCAGTATGTTGGTTGTCCCAAGATATATGCTACAGTGTATTTCTTGATTATTTTTTAAAAGAATAGCAATTGTCTACGTTATTTATCATTGCTCATTAAGATAGCAATGCGGCTCTCACTGTAGTTCAGACGCCAGCACATCCAGCTACCCCAATGTGTCAAATTTATTTTATAGATTTTGAACTGTATCACTTAAGCATAAGTTTCACTTCCAATTGGGGAAATTTGACAAATTGGGGTAGCTTGATGTGATGGTCTCTGTACAAACGCAGTGGCTTATGACAAAATTAGTAGAATACGGTCCCATTTACTAATGAGTTCGGTAGAGCCTGGTTCGGATTATACGAAGAAACCAACCTAATGCATTCATTAGCTAAGTGGCAATGTTACACATTCTCATTGCTTATACGTTTATTCGCGTCTGGACTGTGTCAAAAAAATATTAATGAAATAAGCATGAGGGTTAATTAGCACTCATACTTATTTCATTTACATAATATTTACACACATAATTTCAATTTTTTTGAAATTTTTTTAGTGGTAAATAACATCTCCAAGTTAACAAGTTAGAAAATTAAATTAAAAATTAATATTTTTTGGAATTTATAAATATTATAAAAATAATTCTACATTAAAAAAATTGTTAACTTTTCATTTGGAAGCCGTTTACTTTTTGATCTCAATAACAAAATTGTGTCAATCATTTGGGCGGGATATGCCATAATCGTCACGCATGTTAGACGGGTGTACGATAGCAGTATGGTGTTCATTGAAAACATGCTGCCCGTTCTCTGGTAGCATTCCTTAATAATAAATTAATGTTGTTATTGATAATTTAATGTAGTATTTCTGCGTGTGAGTAAGGTCACCCGAGCACACTGGGGTGGAGGGAAAGGTCAGCAACAGTGGTTTGTTGACTTTTTATAGGCCGACAACGCACACCCGCGACCCCTCTGGAGTTGCAAGTGTACATGACATGTACACTTGCAACTCCAGTGATCACACATTGTGTGATCACTTACCATAAGGTGAGCCACTTGCTCGTTTGTCGCCCTCTTGTATATAAAAAAAGTATTCCCTCATCGTGCTATTATTCGATGCCGTCGCCACACGGCACAGTAAAATGAATCTATTTTAGGTAAGGCGTTCCCGTGAATAACGTACATAAATTCATACAAAATCATACTTTAACCTCATTTTGGGTTTGCTGAGATTGAGTAAAAGTATCTTACTTACCATAACTTACATTTACTATGTCAGGTTACCATATACACCTTGTGATGCCGAAATACCATCCCATCTAAAACCCTATAAATAATACGGAAATACGTCCCAGAACGATATTTCTATCTACCCGTAAGTAAGAGGTTTTGGGCAACCTCAAAACAAGAAATGTCTCTTTAGATGAAAATCCCTCAATTAGGGTATTCTCCCTCACTTTCCTACCGAGGTTGAACGTAGTTTATTTATAAGAGCATAATCACTTACATTTTTATCAAGACTTATTTCTTAGAATTAAGTGCTATTTTAGCCTACTTCAAAATTGTGTGTATGTTGCACCATTTCTGTGTTAATTGGGATCTGATTTTGATAAATTTCAAAACCAAGTGTGGCCGTACCGGGTTCTTAAGTGATTGGCGAGGTTAAGCAACTAAAGTCAAAGTCAAAAATTATTTATTTCGTAAAAATTTTACATTTATATGGAATCTTCATATATTTTTACCCTACCGTGCAGTGCATGACGTGCCAGCTACTGAGAAACACTGCCAGAAAACTCAGTAGGAATCCTTTTTAAAAATAAAATATACTTAATATTAATTACAATCATGTGTGTTGACTCCAAACAACTCAATCCCAAGCACTTTATCACTTAAATAATCAGAAATTTTGTAATATGCCCTGCTAAACAATTTGGCTTTAATAATTCTTTTAAACTTATTCGTAGACAATTCTCTAATATCATTGGGAAGTATGTTATAGAATCTTATACATTGCTCCATAAAAGAGTTAGTTATTTTGCGGAGAGTAGTATGCAATATGAGATTATTCTTATATCTAGTATTTACATACATTGTGTGTTTCGCTCCTTTTACAGAAGGAATCAATATTTTTATGCACATATAGTAGGTTTTCATATATATACTGAGATGGTACAGTTAGAATGTTAACCACTTTGAACTTTTCTGTTAGAGACACTCTCGGGCCAAGATTATAGATAGCTCTTACAGCTCTTTTTTGCAATATATATATGGTGTTACTATCAGCAGAGCTACCCCAGAGAAGAATTTCATAGGACATTAAACTATGAAAATAACTGAAATAAACCATTTTAGCTGTGTCAACATCAGTCAGCCGTCTAAAGTTTTCACTGCATATGCTGCAGAACTTAATTTGCCGGACAGTTTTTCTATTTGTGGGCTCCATTGTAGCTTTGAGTCAATAGTGATACCCAAGAACACAGTCGATTCAGGGTCCAACCTAGCTCCCTTAAGTTTCCCATTGGTTGTCGCCTGTTTCACATTCGGTGTAGTGAATTTATGCCTTTAGTTTTCTTATCATTAAGCAAAAGATTATTGGCATTAAACCAATGAACAACTTTAGAGATTGCGTCATTAACATCGTCCAAATTACTTAATTGTCGGTTTATTTTCAACGTCAAGGAAGTATCATCTTCAAACAACGCTCGCCACCTCAGGCTGACTAAAGTGGTTTAATTTCCGACCGTCTCCGTGCCTGTAGTGCATTTGGTGGCGGCCCGGTTGTAGTCATTAGAGAATAGTCGTTAAGCCCTGTCAGAGGCCTACGGGGCGGCTTGAACAAATCTGACGCTAGGGTAACCACTGCCCATACGATAAGTAAGTAATAAGTAAAACGAAGTGCTCTGTGGTAATGGCGACAAATTTCACCAACCCAACTCATCTCGTGGGTGGGAGGGGGGGGGGGGTGTAGCTGTAGTCGCCCCTGTGGATAATTTAAGACGTCCAGCAGTGTGTCTTAAGTACTAATAAACATCATACCATCGCTAACCCGTCTACCAAGTTTACTAATATTACATATTCGTCCAAATGGTGTTTTGGGGAACGTCTTTGTCCAGCTGTGGGAGTTTTTTCGCTGCCATGATTAGGTACTCCACCCATCGATAAAAAAAAATCCTTTTTATTGAGTTGTGTACATCATTTGAAGGGATTTGCCATAATAGGCTAATAATACGCTTGTCAGACGGGTTGGCGATCGCAGTATGATGGTCATAGTACACAGACATACGCTGCTGCCCGTTCTCTGATAGATATTCCCTCGGGAAAATTTCTACGCCCCCCACGGGATGAGTGACATTCTATGCCGTCAGCCACAGAGCATAAAGACATAAATATTATACCTAAAGACATTCAGTTTTGTCAATATGAAGAAGCCACGAGACCATTTGGAGTTTCTAAACTTTAATCACAAAAGTTAACTTACCAAACGGTTAACTTACCAAAGAGTTTGCAGTAGGAATTAATTGGGAACATAATTGACTGTCCTCAATTAGTTTAATTAATGTATAACCCTTTTTGGGCAAACAATAAACTAAACATCTCCTACTTGTTTTCGCATGCACTTATTTCATTTTCAATATAGGTAATTCTGCAGGTATTCAGGATTACATACATACATAGACTCACGCTTATCTCCCAGAGGGATAGGCATAGACAACGGACTTCCATTTGTCACGATCCTTGCACACCTCTTTCGCTTCGTTTACTGACATTATATTCTTCATACATGCTCGCCGGTTTAGGGTTCTTCTGACCTGACCTTTCTTGAGTACGTCTCCGATTTGATCAGAGAATGTTCTACGAGGTCTTCCCCTTCCGGTTGTACCATTCATACAGGCCAGGTATATTTCTTTTGTCAATATTTTTTCATTCATCCTTTCTAAATGGCCAAACCAGGAAGATTCAGGATTACAATTTAAAAGGGTTTTTTACTGAAAATATCATTTAAAAGGGTAAACAGTAAACATTCTGTATTCATATTAGCACTGCACTTTTTTTAGTTTTCGTTTAGTATTAGGTTAAATTTTGACTGTCAGAATGATATTTTATTAAATGCATTTTTTTAGGATAATATTGAATAAACCCTTGAGCGTCGATGTGTAAAACTAAAAGGCATTAGATAATATGTCACCGATTATAGACCGTTTTTGACTGTTTATGATCTTTGAAAGTATTATTTTGTCCTGTACTGTTTTTAATTTTTGGTAATAATCCCGTAACGAGGTAAGATTTTTATTAATTATCTTATCTGATGTACGAAAATTTAGTTACTACTACTATTGTCTGATCAGGAATAGTGCACTGATCTATCAGTGCTCACAACTCACATACGACTTTTTTTCTAGTATGTCGAATGAAGAGGCGTCTGATAAGATATATGACTTAATGTATGTGCACAATAAAGCGTTCGAAACCCAATGGGCATATTGTATGGCGCTGCATTAATAGAAAAGTGTGGAATGCCAATTTTACTACCGGCCATTTTACTATCAAGATGATGTTGCAGACTATCAAATAAAAAAAAATACACGTTAGTTTAGATAAGGTAGAAAATGAAACAACTCCAATACCTACATTGTACTAGGATGTCATCGAAGAGCTAAATGATACCGGATACAATTATATAACCAAAATCCCAAAGTACGGTAGCATAAAATTAACATTTATACAAGCAGCAAAATAAAAGCGTCAAAAAGACAAAATGTCTTGATATTGCTGATGTTTTAGTTCCACAGAAGTTTGAAAGTGTCCTCTTAGCAGATTATTCCCAAAATGGATGTCGATTATTTCTATTCGCGAGTCTGGATGCAAGAAGAATTATGAAATGTGCCAAGCATGTGTTTGGGGATGCAACATTCAAAATTGCTTCACCACCCACACAATTATATACAGTACATGTTGACATCGGAAGTTCAAGTGAAATGCTATTAGCATTGTGCTTGTTTTATATTGCCTAGTTCCAGATGAAAAAATATACATACAAGATCATGTTTCAACTTATAACAAGTCACATCGCGGATTTCAATCCAGCCACGTTTACTACCGATTTTGAAGCTAGTGCAATCAGGCTATCTCAGAAACTTTTCCCTCAGCGAAAATACAAGGCAGTTCCTTCTATTTTGCAAGGACACTGTTGAGAAATGCTGGAAAACCAGGTACAAATAGGAATAGAAACAAATATTTAAGATCGCACGTAAAACGATGCATAGCGCTGGACCATTTCCCTCGAAATTTTATGGATGATGGGTGGTCATAAAATTTAGGAGAGTGAAAAGACCCTCAAATTGACTTGTTTAATATCTATTTTGGAAAAAATTGGCCGATAAAACATTTTTCAAATACACAAAAAAATTATGAAATCGAGGCGTGGAATGCACGTCTCAATAAAATTGTAAAACTTAGTTATTATTTTTAAAAATTTACAAAAGGATTCTAGTTATCACTTCAGTAAAATGAAAATGGATGATATCACACAAACTTCATAGATATACTTCGAGAATTAAATAATCTTGAAATTAGTATAGGCCATCGGTTTCGAAAAATTATGTAACTTTGCTATATATTTACACTATTTATAGACCTTTATTTTATGTATTTTGGTTTAAAGGAAAAACTGCACTATTGTTTTATTTTTTTCATTATGGAATAAAAAATTAAAGTGATGATTACATAATTTTCTCTTTTCTTTTTACAATATCCACGCTTGGAAATTCCTGTATCGTGAGAAAGTTAACAAATATAAATAAATCAGACAAATACTTGACCTGTGAGAAGATTGAAACCGCAAAGCGACTATCGTAACCATAGCGCCAATCGTGCAGTCACATAAAACGAACGACATCTAACCTTCCTTTATTTTTATTTCCCTTTTCTAAAGTCAGTACCACTTTATTGTCACCAATAAACTAGAGAATATTTAGAACTGCAATGGATGGGTAAGATAGTTAAACTTACGTGGGCCTACTATCAAATTAGAAAAGTGGTCCCTGGTTCAAGTTTTGAACTGGGACAACTTGCCCCCTCTATTTCTGTACTCAACTGCCATATCGGTGAAATCACACGCACAACTAGTAAAAACATAAATTACTATATCAAACAGTTATTGGAAATCATGGTTTATCTTAATTGAAATTTAACTATAAATACTTGATTCAGGTAACTTTCAGTCGTTTCTTAGAACCGTGCGTATAATTAATGTTGTCATGAATTATTTGAATTTCACGTGTATAGCTGTTGCGGTATTAAATTGTAAGTTGTATTTGGAATTTATTACTTAAAATACATAAATATATGTAAAATCAGGAGTGCCGAGCGCTATATTGTCACCTGTTTACTGAATACGAAAACAATAAAATGTACTAAATGTAATATTAGAGTATTAAAATTTGTGTTGTGGCAAATACGGCCAACACACGGCTAAGATGCAGCCCATGCGGCTCGTTTAACACGACCATCAAACCCTGAAAGAATGTGATGATAGTTTCTTTAAGATAGTTAATACCCTTAATAGGTTAACACTATGGTTAGTTCTTTATTGTTAAATGTAAATATTAGTTTTGTTGCATGTTATTATTTCTTAAGTTAATATTATCAAATCCTACACTGTTAATAGTCCTTAAGTTTGTTCATAAAATATACTCGTTCCCTAAGAACAATCGTAATAAAATTTTGTGATTTTTCATTTTTAAGTGGATTGTATTCTGTTTGAGAAATAAATATATCTAACCCCAAGGTGGCCATATACTAAAATGGCTCTAATGTCAAAGTGTTGCAACATTAACTCGAAAGAAGAAATACTGGTATCATGATTGACACCAGATTAAAGCTATGACCTGGATGTGTCGAGGACTGTGAACTCTAACTTCTAGGAGTTGCAGTGTCATTATTAACGTTTAAAATAATGAAAATAGTTACTTAGAAGAACAAACTAAGACTGACTGCGCCAGCTCCGACTTGTAGAGGAGTTTTGAAACTTATCCGAACTAACACTGAACTTTAACACTGAATTCTGTGCAAAGGCAATTAAATTCTAGACTACAGAAGTTAAACTAGGCGTTACCCATTACAATTCTTTAATTAACCTTGAATAATTTCCACAGAATCTTTCATACAAGTATTTTGTGTGATGGAATGGGAGATGGTACTTTTCGTTTCCGATATTGTAGTTTCTTGAAAATTAATTGGACTTTTCAAAACTAAATATTAAACTTTTTTAGTTATTTAGAAATAAATTCCTGTACTTCGGGTCACTTTAAAAACAGGTGCTTCACGAACACAAAGCACATGCAGATTCAGAATTATTATGTACCTACATACCGCATGTATATATTCTGATTCGAGGGATTCTTCGTTTATTATCTGTTGACAGTACGAGACAGTTCGAATTTAGTTACGGCCCCACACGTTACCTATAAATAATAATAGATTATATTTAAGAAGAACTTTTAATCGATTGAATGCATCGAAATATTTACTATATCTCTGAATGCATGATTAACTATTAGCAAGGAAGCAAGTCGAAATCTTGGAATTTAAGTGCAAATCAAGAGTAAAGAAAATAACTCCGTCCATATATATTTTTTAATTAAATTTACAAAAACAATATCCACATAAACTTACATAATTTATCATATGATCGATTTAAATTATTTCAAGACGTATTTTGCAGTTGCTTCTTATGCTCAGGGAACTTCGCTAAGTAGACATTAGATACCCGTCAATAAAGTACTACATTGCTGTAGTACAATACTCCGAGAAAAGAAAGGTAATTCACAGGAGTAAGCTGTCAAGAAGGTAATAAAAGAATGGCCAAAGTATAGTTGTCCTGTGCGGAAATCGAATATTAACCACCTAGATACCGCAGAGTAGTGAAACGACTATGTTAACGAATGCGCCACACGTGCATTAAATATTAATATTTTTAGGAATTAAAAGGATTTTATTATAAAAATGAGGTTTAATCACACTTCAGAATAAATCATTTAGAAATCAACAACAATTTTCTTATGACAAATCACTTATAACGACAAACTCAGCAACCACTGTACATTACACTCAAGATTAATCGATACGTGAACCAACAGAGCTATCATGACGCGTGCAGTTAGCCTCTCGGCTTTTACTGCTTCATCGGACAGTAGGGGTGAGCGTGGGCTCTAACCTCCTAGCAAAATATAAAACTACAAACTAAGTACCCGCGCCGGAGGGCACCCCCTGTGGGGTTCGAACCTCGGCTCTGGGCGGATACTGGCGGGGAGAGGGCGAGAGATCGTGGTTTTTAGGGATGTTTTGTGCAACTGTTGCTCTACGTTAATACGCGACGCGGGCCTCGCTTCCGGTTTAGGTCTGGAGCAGGCATTTCATCGGATCGAGGAGAGGCACCGGCCGACTGGGCCTTATATAGGCAAAGTCCGACGTGATTCATTGCCAGTCTTCAAAATTCCTAACAATATATAAATTTTCCACTGTAGTGGAACAGTGTAATCGGTCACTTCTATTGTTAAAAAAATAAAAAAGTACTTCAAACAGTTAATAAAAAGCTTGATAAATTATAGTTATATATTTTGCCTAGACTAGTTTCTTGAAAAATTATAAAACCATGAAGAATACTCCAATTAGAATAATAGTGACTGAACATACAATGCCGTCTAAACAATGCAGTTGTTCTATTTAGTATTATTTTTCATTGTCGGTACTGGAGAACGAATCCGACTTAAGTAATGCACAGCAATGTATCTCTTTTTTACTCGTTCAGAACTAAATTGCAGTGGAGCTATCTTTGAAATTGTTTGTATTCTTTTGATTGTTCTACTAATCAAATAGAATAATAGTTTACAACGCGCAACTTTGTAACTTCTTTCGTGGCCCGAACGCTGTTGAAAATTTGAACACAAATATAAATTCAAATTTGGAATTCATTTATTCCGTTAAAATGTTACATTTGGAATCGTCAATATTCTCCACCTACCGTGCAATGTTTTACGGCGAACGGACTACGGCCTACCTGATTCCGCGGCTAATTAACGAATTACCTACCTCCATTATCGACAATATTAATATGAACAATGTAAAACGTAAATTAAAACAATATTTTAAGTCACTGTAAGTATTAAAATGTATAAGAATAACTTAATCTGTAGGTAGCTGTATTAAGTGTATTTTCTTTTTTAGTTTAGTAAATTGTAAAGCATAGTGTTCTCGAATAGGTAGGTATTTGTTTATACTTAGATTAACCCATATTGGGAAGTGTCACGCTCAAACCCAAGAGGTTTAAATGACACTATAGGTATTTCTGAATAGTAATGTGTTTGTGATAATTAATAAAAAAAACCTACTGAGAAACATTATCTACTAGAAAACTCAGTAGGATTTTTGTTTTGTCATGTTCTAACCTAACCGAACCGAACCAAAGCTAAACCTATTGATCGTTTAGCGAGATGTCGATCTTCAATGTGTCGCACAAGCGCGCATTTGATTTATGGTGAGTCGCATTACAGTTTTGTCGTATAAGCGTTAATCGCACATCCATTTGTCGAGCTCACTTAGTAGGTACCCTTTTTTCTGTTAGTGTATCTAAATTTGAATAATTGTTAAAAGTTACTTTTTTTCAGCACTCATTAGTTTCGTGATATGCAATGAATGTAATATTGTATGCATTATAAATGAAGCCGATGAAGAAAATTTGGTTTGTAGTTTTGAGCCAGAGGCCACAAAATATAGAATATTCCGAAGCAAATGTGAAATGCACGCATTAGTCGCTTGTGAAAATATAGGTAAATAATAAAATCTAACTTTAATTAACGATTTATAATGATAAATATTTTATCTAGAGGCAAATTCAGGGGCCAGCACATCCAGCTACCCCAATCTGTCATATTTCTTTTATAGATTTTCAACTTTATCACATAAACATAAGGTTCCCTTTCAATTGCGGAAATTTGATTAGTATAGTAGTATATCAGTTATCTGGTTTCCATACACACACATATAGATCAAAACCACTGAAACTAAACTTATCCTAGAAAGACATCCCCCTGTCAGAAACTGGGCTGGTAAAATTTCTTGGAATATCCCTAGTAAGTATCTCCGTTTGTATAGAAAACACGCACAGTCCAACACACTGAAAATGCATCCACGCGCGTTCATGCGTGTTCTGTGTGTTGAACTGTGCGTGTTTTCAAGCAACGTTGGAACACGCATTCACGCACTATGCTGCATCATGCGGGGCAGTGTGCCAATTGCCTTAGTGTGAGCTATTTATATTTACTTACAATATTTTTTAAGGGAATTGTTATTACCCACCATACCTATGAACTTTATCTGAATTTAATATTATTATTATAGTTACTTACTTATTAATGGTATGGGCAGTGGTTACCTCAGTGTCAGAGTTGTTTAAGCCGCTCATTAGGCCTCTGACATGGCTTAACGACTGATGCCTATTGGCTACAACCGGGACCGACGGCTTAACGTGCCCTCCGAAACACGGAGACGCCCAGAAATTAAACCACTTTGGCGGTCATTCATCTATGGACTGGCCGCGAGCCTAGTTGCTTGCCCTTGCCAATAACTTACGGACCAGTGAAAGCATCTGGCTATGAGATTATTATAGAAAGGGAGAAAGCGAGAGATAAAGTCGCACGGTTTAGCGCCATTTTCTTGTGTGTAATAATTTTTTATGTGTAATAAAAAATCAATGAATGTAACCCTGAGGCGCTCATAGCTAGATGCACTCACCGGTCAGTAGCGATCGGCGAGTTAAGCAACTAGGATCGCAGTCAGTCCATAGATGGGTGACCATCAAAGTGGTTTAATTTCTGAGCGTCTCCGTGCTTCGGATGGTACGTTAAGCTGTAGGTCCCGGTTGTAGTCATTAGACAACAGTCGTTAAGCCATGTCAGAGGCCTATTGGGTGGCTTGAACAACTCTGACACCAGGGTAACCACTGCCCATACGATAAGAAGAAGAAGAATGAATGTAATAATATTATCTATTAACTCCTTCCGTAAGGCGCATTTAGATACTTCGATCAAAAATTAGTATTCCTAAGATTCTGAGATTTACTAGCAATAATAGAAAACAAAATTAGTCTAATGTTTTTTTTTGTTATTCAGATTTAGTAGAAACAGACCTAAAATATTGCATCAACGATCAAATATTAAAATCAAGGAAAATGTATGATGACGACAGCTGCCCCGAATTCTGTACAAGTCACTAACGGCCTGTGTACGGGGCATCTGTAATAAGGTCTTATGGTATAAGATACATTGATTCAAAAATACCTTTTTATAAGAATCTGATATCTACTAGCTATAATAGAAAGGCAATAACATTTATGTTTCTGTTTTCCTTTATTCAGATTTAGTAGAAACAGACTTAAAATATTGCATCAACGATCAAATTGTTAAATCAAGAAAGATGTATGATGACGATAGCTGCCCCGTATTCTGTCCAAGTCACTACCGGCCTGTGTGCGGGGCATCTGTAATAAGGTCTTATGTATACCAAACCTTTACTAACGGATGCTACCTAGATATGATCAACTGCAGAGGAGGTGAAGATAGAGGTAATATTTTTATGTGTATTAATCGCCAACAATAGTGTGGATTATTATAATAATAGTGTCCTCCTAGCCGAATTTAGGCCACGGTGGCCGGTCTCAATAGAGACATCTGCGCGGTATAGACATATTATAGTGCACAAGTGTGTGCGCAAAGACAGATTTCTTTTCCATCACTCTCATGATCTTTAGCTTTTCAGCACGGGGGTATAATACCACCTGATGAAAAAATATAAAATAAAATAAATAAAAATAAAAAAGGTTTTTATTCACGTAGACTTTAAAAAAGCGCTTGTAAATAGTCAGAACATGTTTGTAGTAATATAGTTGTATACATTAGATATTATTTCTAGTAACATAGATATTTAGGTACATCTTGTATGAAAACATTTATAAAATTTATTTTATTACAGAAATGATATTTAGCTAGCTCGTATCAAGTTATTGTCAAGAGATTATGTTTAATTATCTAGTTTAAGTCTAATATTTTTACTACATATTGTCAATGGTTCTGTCTATATTAAAGGTATTATTATTATGACGGACCTTGTGTTAATAACGACGGTCGCGCTTTAATGCTACCACCGGATCCAATGCGCTCCAACTGAGAAGACCCAGCGAAACAAACTCAGTGGGTTCATCTACTACCGGTTTCAACACGACCCAGTTGAGACGGTCCGGCGAAACATACTCAAGCGGGCATGAACACGGGATTTGGTCCAATTAGAGTAATTATTTAGTAGGCAAACACAATATATGCTCGATCGGTTGTCTGAATGCTTATTATTTTAGATTATATTTAGGTATACAAAAGAAAAACTTCGAAACAATAACATTATTCATTTTGAGACAGAGTCAATAATTTTAAATTAAGTAAATGATAGCAATCATTTACAGATAGTTCACGTAACACAGCAGATCAGTCATGTCTATATGGCTACAAGATCTCCAGCGAGCAATGTGCAGGTAGGAAGTGAGAGCCAGACGTCTTTGTCATCGATGTACTCTTTAGTGGTGTAATAACCCCTAGCCATAAGTATACGTTTAATATGTGTTTTAAAACTTGTGTCAGGCAGATCAGTAATTTGAGTAGGAAGCTTGTTATAAAACCTAATACAATTTCCTAAAAATGATTTATTAGTTTTGCTTACTCTAAAGCCTGGCATGGCTAGTTTGTTTTTATTCCTAGTATTTATATTATGCAGTTCACTTTTCTTTTTATAATTATGAATATTTTTTCTAACAAACATTATATTCTGATATATATATTCCGATGGCACAGTAAGTATATTTATTTCTTTAAACAAATTTCGCAAAGAATCGCGACTGCCTAAACCATAAATGGCTCTGACTGCTCTTTTCTGCAATACAAAAATAGCACCTATGTCAGCCGCCGAACCCCACAGCAGAATGCCATACGACATAATGCTATGAAAGTACGCAAAATACACTAATCTAGCAGTTTGTTCATCTGACAATTGCCTTATTTTCCAGACAGCATACGAAGCCGAACTTAATTTACCTGCTAACTTTTCAATCTGAGGACCCCATTGCAATTTTGAATCAAGTGTCAATCCTAAAAATACGGTCGATGGGACTAGATCTAATATTTTCGCATTAAGTGCAACTGTTGGTACAATTTGAGTCACATTCGGCAATGAGAACCTGATGCATTTAGTTTTCCCTGCATTTAACAAGAGATTATTTGCCGAAAACCATTCTGATATAAAGCTGAGTGTTTTATTATGCTCAATAAGATCTTTATCCTTTCTATTTACTTTAAATATGAGCGAAGTATCATCAGCGAACAAAACTATGTCTGATACTTTCTCTACCAGATAAGGGAGATCATTTATATAAACTAGAAATAAAAATGGGCCCAATATAGATCCTTGGGGCACCCCCATTTTCACAGGATGACGTGCCGAAGTGGCACCGCCTATCGAAACCATCTGTTGTCGCCCCGATAAATAGGACATCACAAGATCAAGAGATGTGCCAGATATTCCATAGTACTTCAGTTTAACAACGAGCGTACGATGATCAACGCAATCGAAAGCCTTAGAGAGATCACAGAAAACTCCCAGCGCATCCTGTGATCCCTCCCAAGCCTCCAATATTGACCTAATTAATGTGCAACCTGCATCCTGAGTAGAGCGGCCCCTTGTAAACCCGAACTGCTTGTTATGCAATATCTCATTCACGTTAAAGTGCGACAACATTTGGCTGAGCATCAGCTTTTCAAATATTTTACTTAAAGCTGGTAGTATTGAGATAGGCCTATAATTCGTGGTATTTTTTGAACAACCTGCCTTGAAAATGGGTATTATCTTACTTATTTTCATGCTGATGATGCTGAGAATTTTTCTTTTTATAGAAAAATTTCCAAAATCACTTTTGATCCAACCCGGGATTTGATCCCAGGACCTCGTTCTCTGCGATGGAACAGGCTACCACTAGACCAAACGCGAGAAATTTGATCCGGATGATTTGGTTTATAAACACATCTTACAGCCTTTTTAAAAACGCTACTTAAATTTAAGCCGCCGCTTACCCACGGGTTATCAAAATTTTAGCCGATTTAACTTTAAGGCGCGGTTAAGCGGGTAAAGTAATGGCAAAATTTAAACCTCGTCGGCCCCTGGTTTAAGCGTAGTTTAAATGGGTAAAATATGGCGGATTTTATTTGCATCAGCTGACGTTTTGTTTGACGTTTGTGTGGGAATTGGAATTTGAGGAAGTTTTTCAGTGTTTTACATTTTAAAATTTATACTGAATTCCAGTTGGATTCATTTATAAACTTGCAATGCCAGCAAAAAAAAAATACTTGAAATCATTCCATGTCTTTCATAGAGAAAAAATCATAAAGTTTTGACACATCATCCGATTTAGTTGATTAATTTTGGTCAAGCCATATACCAGTCCCAGAAATGTTGGCTGAAAATAAAATGACGTTTCTTAGCAGGTAGCTAAGAAACGTCATTTTATTTATACCTATATTTAATATAATATAATTCATATATTTAATAGAATCCGTGAACCCTAGTAGGATCATCAAAATTATTTAAATATCTATAATTCAAAGACTAGGGAACTAGGGAACGGCATTATTAATTCTAACATAAGTGATAAACCAATAATAAAAATATTTCCTTTTATATAATTGTATATAATTTCAGGTTTCGTTGAAGTACCATTAAGTTTTTGCCAGAACCATATGATGAAGAACATATTTAAGGAAAAAATTATAGTCTCCAATTTAAATGAACACAATCCCGACTTTTAATATACATTCGTATATACATACAAGGTGTTAATGTAATGAACGTAAGTTAAGGAGTTTCAATTTGCCTATGTATCTGAACAACGTGAAGCACATGAATATGCAAAATAGACAAGAAAGAATTAACTCTCCATACAAAAATAACATGATTAATTTTGTATGGGGACCCAAATATAATTTTTTGGAATAAACAAATTGGTTTTGATTAAAGATTTAATTTTCATGGTTAGAAAATTATGTTATGTTATTTATATTACACCTTGTATATATCCTAGGTAAATAAGTAATAACACAATTTTTGCATTTTATTTAGAACTTATTCGAAGTGATGATCTCATTATGACAAAAGCTGTAAGTTGTTTTTATGCTTTGTAGTTATGAGACGGTTATATCACGATCTAATAAAATTGAAGATTGAAGATTATGTTTTATTAGTTAAATTGATGTTTTCCCTCAAGTTCTTAGCCAATACAGGTTTACCAGTTAATCAGTTATTTGTATAGGTTTATTTAATAGGTATAAATATACACTACAAATTTAACTATGTTCTGAAGGCATACATTGATCTCAGAACATAAACTCGAAAAAATAAAACTCAAAATTCAATACAGACTGTTATTATAATATGTAGTGCACTTTATGATTAACAGAAACTGTTGTTATATATTATATTTTCTTAAAGATTATATTTTAATTGATGAGTTTTTATTTTTAAAAAAATCATATAATATATTAATTATATTTGCGCGTTCAATACATTAAGGCGTTCAGGACACTGTTGGGGTTGCCGTGGCACTGTAGTGCGTCCGGTATGTTTGCGGAGGCGCACACTGATGATTTCTACGCCATAATAAGAAAGAGGACCGCATCAATAGTAGGCCGACTGCCCACCACCACTAATAGCGTCTTCTCACATCGGTGGGACGCCCTTCTGCTCCATCACTGGGTAAGGATCCACACCAGTCGTAATATAGTCAGCTATATTACTAACACTTTTTATTAAATTATCTTGTTTCTACTACACTATGGACTTATGTCTGAAATAAAGTATTTGAATTGAATTAATATATTAACTTGTCTGGTATATAATTATATATCTAAATACAATTTTCGACACAAAAATAGACTAAACTTGCCCACTTCCAAACTACAAATCCATGCAAATAGCCCTACGGTTATGTCAATAAAAATCTATAACAAATTACCAAACAACATTTAGGGAAGAAAAAGATACAAATAAATTTATATACCAATTAAAAACTTCCCTGATAACCAACTGGATAATCCATTATCTGTACACTGTTGCGATGGACACAGTACACAAGCACCGGCCGAAATGCCGACATGATCTGCAAGGTAACGTGACTTTATAATTCACCCGTGTTAGTGGTTTCAGCATGAGTTATTTCTGCTTCACACACACTTCCCTTCCCGCTACGCTCACACTTCCCTTCCCGCTACGCTACGGCTCAGTGCGTCGGAGGTTCGCTGTGAAATAATATTATTTTTCTGCTATTTCGTGATTGTTTTGTGACCTGTGTTTTGTTTCTAGCTTTAGTGTTAGTGCTAATTACTACAATCTGTAAGTTTTTTAAGTGTTTTAATAAGTAATATCTGGATTTTTGTTCAAATTATCGTTCGGTGAGTAAGTTTAACTTTTTTCTTGTGAGGGTACCGCGTCATAGTCACAGTTACTTGTTATCGTGCTAAATTAGTTATCGTGCTGTTTACATTAAAGCGCTTGCTTATTTCTTGTGAATAACATGTCAAAAATAAATGATGTCCCCCCCGATAGAGGGCGAAACGTATTTGGGAGAAGTAAACAGACTCCCAGAACGCCCCCTTCAGGCTTCAACAAACGAGTGTTAGACGATGCGTCACCGACGTTTTGTACTCCCGATGGTCAACAGGAATCGGACATAAAACGTTTTCGGGGATCTCAATCCGATTATTCGTCTTCATTAAATATTAGCGATACTAACAGTGCGGAATATAATTATTGCGATCTTGTGACACAAGCTTCCGTTTATCTGTCAAAGGTTAACGAATTAGTCAGTGATTCCAACTCGGGTATGAATATCGCGAATAAGCTATCGGTGATGGATTGTACGCAGCGCCTTACCAGTATTATTTCATTACTTGCGCTTAAATCTTCATACAATGAAACTAAATTGGCGAACGCAGAACGTCAGTTAGATCTTTGCGTAAATAAAACCAATTCTGAGATTCCTACGTACGCGGAACAATTAAAACTGCGTTTACCGAAAAAAACCGCCGCCCCCATAGTACAGACGCGAAAACCGGTTCCTTCAATTATTGCGTATCCCACCGCTGAGCGATCAGCGGAGTACGCGACTTCGTCGGCGACCAAGGAAGCGCTTATGAAGGCTATAAAACCCGCGGACGACGGTTTTCAAATAGTAGGCGTTAAAAAAACTTCCAATTCTGGCGTTGTACTCCGAGTGGCAAATGAAACCCAACTCAATAAAATTCGATCTGTCGAGGCCATTCGTTCGGCGGGTTTAAAACTTCAAACTCCATCCGGGCGACGACCGCGCATACTTATAAAAGATATACCGTCGTCAATGGACGACCAGGTCTTTTTAACAGCGTTATACAGGCAAAATATCAAAGATAGTGATCTTAAAGTCAGCGAAGACGATTTTACATCTAAAACTAAAATTGTGCGCAAGCGTAACGTAGCTAATGGGCGCAAGTGGGTGGGAATTGAGCTCGAACCGGAGATTAGAAAACATTTAGTCAGCACTGAAGAAAAACTTTTCATCGACTGGGCTACATGCCCTTTATTGATGATTTAGAGGTAGTTCGGTGTTTAAACTGCCAGCAATATGGGCATGTTTTCAAGTACTGTAGTAATAAATTACCTACCTGTGCCTTATGTGCAGAATCACATCCCACAAAATCATGTAAGCACCACAATGACCCAGAATTTAAACCAGTTTATGCATCGTGTATAGCATATAAAAAACCTCACGACCACAAATGCGGCTCGGACAACTGCCCCACATTTAAGCATAAACTTGAGTAATATTTGGTATTTAGCAGTTAGTGCTAAATACCAAATATTAATATGGCTTACTTAAAAATAGGGCAGCTAAATCTTCACAACGATAGGGTTGCGACATCTGAGTTAGAAACTTTAGTCAATGAATACAACTTAGATATAGTGCTTGTACAAGAACAATATCAATATGCGCGTTTAAAAAATAAATTGGTGCAGCTAGACAACAAATCACGGGCTGCTATTTACGTAACGCGTACTAATTTTACGGTAAGCGCTATGCGAAACCTCATGACGTCACACTGTGCTGTCGCTGAAATATCATCCCCATCCTGTAAAGTTTACGTAGTGAGCTGTTATTTTCAGTATTCAGATCCTGTCGGTCCCCATTTACATCACTTGCGCCATGTTTTGATGTCCCTCAAAGGACACAAAATTATTATTGGCGCAGATGTCAACGCATCCTCTACGTTATGGTATGGCAAATACCGTTCAAGCGATACAGAACGGCGGAACGCCGTCGAAGATTTCGTCGCTGAGATGAATCTATCAATACATAACACTCCTGATGCACCGCCTACTTATTGTAGCCCTACTGGCGAATCTTTTATTGACGTCACTTTTTCAAGCTCAGACGTCCGAATAGATGGATGGCGTGATTTGCCTGACGCTTCATCCAGTGATCACCGCTTAATCGTGTACGAGTTTGTTCCTCGGTTGGTACAAAGACCTACGGCTATTTACGGTAACTATAGATATCGGCTCAAAGGGGCCGATTGGGATTTTTTCAGAGCTCTTTTTGCCGCGCATGCCAGGGATTTCACCCGGGATGAACTAACAACAGAGGAATGTGCTGTAATGATGTCGGACACTTTTACCTACCGTGCCGATATTGCCATAGGCCGCGTCCCTATCACTAATATTCGAAGATGCGATTGGTGGAATAACTACTTAATTAAAGTTCGATGTGAATTTCGGAGAACACGTAAAAAATATAATAAACTAAAAAAACGTAAAATTTTAGGCGATGTTTTAAATAATGCATATATAAATCTCAAAATAGCTCGTTCACGTTACCGCTCGTCAATAGAGAAATCCAAAGGCAATCTTATTAGAAAAATAGTCAATAAATTAGATAAAGAAGGCCCGTGGTCGCCCCTATACCATGAGTTTAAAGCAAATAGGTCTATAGATTTAGCTTATATTCAAAACATAAAAATCAATAATACCTACACCAGTGGCATAGAGGAGACCACGGAATTCTTACTTAATTCGCTCATACCTGATGATAGTTCCTTGAACGATAATGACTACCATAAGCAGATTAGACAGTGGGCAAACAATCCACCCTCTACGTATATGTCTAGTCTTCCTACAATTAATGAGTTTATGAATACTGTGAAATCGCTACCTGTTAACAAAGCTTCAGGTGAAGATAAAATATCCAACAAAATGATAATAGAAGCCACAAAACAATCCGGTGATTCAATACTAAAAGTTTTTAATCGTTGCATATCTGAAGGGACTTTTCCGCGTTCTTGGCGGAAAAATGGCGATAAACTGCCTGAAGACCCTAAGTCATACCGACCAATAACGTTACTGCCTTCCTTAGGCAAGCTTCTAGAACGACTTATTGTACCGCGATTGCTGCCGGGAGGACCAAAATTTCACGGAAATCAATTTGGTTTTACTGCGGGTAAATCGACAGTGGACGCAGCTATCTCAGTGAGGAAAGCTGTAAACTCGTCCGAATGTAAATACGTTTTGGCCATATTCCTAGATATTGCAGGGGCGTTTGATAATACTTGGTGGCCAATTTTGTTACAAAAACTTAAGTTACGCGGTTGTTACAGCAATATATATTCGATAATCACATGTTATTTCGTACATGGCTCTGCAACTCTTAAGCTTGGTCACTTCAGAGTCACTAAATCGTTAACCATGGGTTGCCCCCAGGGCTCAGTGCTCGCGCCGTATCTCTGGAACTTGGGTTTTGATGACTTCTTGACATTACCCTTGCCATCACGCTGCTCTCTAACGGCATATGCCGACAATGGCCTCTTACTTATACAGGGTAACTCCAGGAGAGAGTTGGAAAATCTGGCTCAAACTTGCTTAGGTATGATAAATGAATGGGGTAAAAGAAATCGCCTTACATTTGCTCCTCATAAAACCTACCAACTCCTTCTTAAAGGTGAACTAAAATCCCCCCCGGGCGTAAAACTTAATAATGTTACTGTAAAACGCAAAATATCAACCTGTTATTTGGGTTTAGTTTTAGAAAAGAATTTCTCGTTTATAGAACATATTAAATCAGATGGGGAAAAAGCTAAGCGAAACTTTTTTGCACTTACAAGGATATCGACGGCAACCTGGGGCCTCTCTTTTAATACTCTTAAAATCATTTACGGGGCAACCTATCTTGGGTGTATATGCTACGGCTCGGCTGTGTGTGCTGATAGGGCTACCATCGGAGCTGCTCGCCGTAAATTACTACAAAGCCAGAGGTTGGCGTTGATATTTATGTGTAAAGCCTATAGAACAGTGAGCACAGAGGCCCTACCTGTCCTAGCGGGTATACTACCGGTTGATCTTGAAGTTCAAAGACGAGTAGCAATGTATTATTCTACGCGCGATAATTTAGAAAATGATTTCTTATCATTACGCGACCGTGCGAAAATAACCAGGCTATTTATGCCAATAGCTGACTTAAATAACGAACTACTAAATGAATGGTAATGTAGATGGAATACGTCAACCAAGGGTCGCCATCTGCACCAGTTCTTTCCGGACGTTCGCGAACGGTTAAATAAAACTTGGCTAATCATAGACCATTGTGTTGCACAATTTCTTACCGGACACGGCAATTTTAAAAGTAAATTGTATAGTTTCAAATTAGTATCTTCACCAATCTGTCTGTGCTCAACATCCAGTAACGAATATGAACAAACTGCTCACCACATCCTGTGGGAGTGTGATCTCTGGCAAAATCAGCGTGATATTATGTTAAACAGCTTGCAACCAATATCTGGAGTAGTTTATTATACGGATCTTGTAGCAACAAGGAACAACTTCCGTGCGTTTAAGCGTTTTTGCCATACCTACTATTGGAATCAAATATAACAGCTCACTTAGGACCCTTAAATTGATCCTCGGTGCTTTTGCAGCTGGCTTCTCTAGTTGCAAATCTCTCATTTTATGAGGCTATAGCCTCTTTACATCATTCTGTCTCCCGCTTTGCTCTGGAGGGAAGTGGAACTATTCATTTTCTAACTCCTCCTTTTTCTGTTTCTGATTAAATTCGTTGCGGGATCCAAGACAGTTAAAGCGATTCCCCGGGACATGCCTGAGCTTCACCGCTCAGTGTCATTTCATTGTGTGCCACTGTTGATCCTGGCTTACAGGAGTTGCAGTGGTGGGTAAGAGGGAGGGACTAGTAAAAAAAAAATGAGTTATTTCTTTTTATTATACATACACAAATATATATATATATATAGATACTAGCTGTGCCCCGCGGTGTTACTCGCGTTACATTTTATAAATTTTCTTTGCTATATACCTCACGGAGCCCGAGACCTTTCCAACGAATGCAAAACCGTGGAAATCGGTTCATGCGTTCTGGAGTTATAGCGTCAGGAAGGAAAACCCGACTTATTTTTATATAGTAGATATATTTGGGTACGAGGAATTTCAATAAACTTCGTCGTAAATACCAGTGTTTTTTCTAGTTCTCAACTAATGATAGAATGTGAGCCTAAGTGTGAAAATGAGGTCAAGAGAAACGTTAAAACGACACCCATCAACGGAAATACAACACCGTCAACATTCTGACTACATGCGGCTCCTGAAATATTTTTTTGCCAGTAACATCCATAGAAATCTATTTACTTCTTTAGTTTAGCCATTGAGGTCAAGGATTAAATTTTCTAAATGTTGAATAGATTTTTCGAAATCATGTTGAATTGCGAGCAGGAAACCATTGGTATTAGACGTATGTACCGAGAAGACATAGTTTAGAGCAAGGGTGCTTAACTCGCCGTTTGGTTGTTTATATTTTCAATTAAACCCTTCATAATGATAAACCTTTTTGTTTTATGAATTAATATTTTGTTGTACGGTTACGTTACAACGCTGCGGGCCAAACTCAAACTCAACTTCTGTTCAAAGCACAGTACCAAGAACTACACTGAACCGAAGTAGCATCGTAGATACTTTTCGTCACAACATTGTTAGCGCACAATTTACTGATACCGCCCTTGGGGACAAAACTTGAGAGCTACAAGCGTTGTATGTAATATGAACGTATGCTTGTGACAATCTTAAAATGAGACAATAAATTATATTGAGAAATGACAATCTTAAATTGAGATATTTGTAAGTAAGAAATATATATTATTTACATAATTATTGTCTCCTTTAAAGATTGCCACAAGTACACGGCTTAGGTAATTAATTGTATTATAAGACGAGAAGAGGCAGCATGGGGAGGCTCCTCTCAAGATCTTGATCGACCTTGACGATGATCTGAAAGGGTTTTCGGCTTACATGTTAGATGACATTCATATTTATTATGATCCACACATTTACTTCATTCCCCACAGTCAATACGAATCTAATTTTTTAGTTAATTATGTCGCTGCACTTATTCTGTGTTTTTGCCAGCCATTTGTCATTTGTTTATTTTTTTTAGTCTTTCGGAGTTGTGTGTACTATTTTCAGTCTGTAGCCTGGCTATTTAAGTATCTATGGAACACGAAAACCTACCTTGATAATGCAAAATTTATTATTATTTTTATAATGGATTTTACTGGATATATTAAACTTACATACTGGATTATGATAAGTTTCTATAAAATAATACGTCTATGATCTTAGAATGAATATTTGTAGATAAACTATTTTCCTAGAAATTAAATTGTTGTAGTGTCGCCCATGAAGCTGTTTCAGTGAACGTTTAGAGCCAAATTTGAAAGCCATTTTGTTGCTTCAAATCGAGCGTGTGATTGTGTTTTATATAAAGGTAAAGCTTTTGATTGTGACTTTGTTCCGGTTTTTATGAAGTACAGCAAGTTAGAGATCCCTCAGTAAGGCCATCATGTCGATTATGATGTAAATTATCATCAAAATTTAACCGCACATCCGCTTTCATGTAATATCCAATGTTTAACTATTGGGTCTAAAACACTTTTTTTAATGTGGGGAAATCCTTTATAGATCGTCCCGCCGCTGGGTAAGTGACGGGGTATGTAGTACTTGGTACGGCTGGGTTTACCGACTAAAACCCCACGGTGTTCCTCAGACACCTTCAGTCTAGGCCACGGGATTCGCTCGCGCATTCAGCGCAGCCTGAACAGGTGCTGGCCCACGTTTCAGTAAGCCCCGCTTCCGTTGAGGGCATCCATGCCCCTCTCCTCAAAAGAGGCGCGCGTGGAACACGCCACCGTCTCGGGCCTATTCTGGTCGGAGGGTGGACTGCCCCAAGTCCACCGTCCGCAGGTCACTCCTCATGGAGGCCGGAGATTGGCGATGTGCGCCCTCTAACGACCGGTTCTCCTGGCATGGCTTGGACGAGAAGATAGTGCCTCCCGTTCTCGCCCCGCCACCTCTTTTGCAACCATCACCTACTCGCAAAAAGTGGCGACGATATTCCTGGCACTCTCGCTTGGATGTTAACCGCACCCATTGCAGCCCCGAGAATACAGCGCTGTGTCTCCCAAGCTAGGCATTCCACCAATGTGTCAAGCGCCGTGTCAACGGAGCCACCACAAAACAATGGTGACAACCAGGCGTCTCTTTTTGACCTATCAGGTGCAGGTCCTTCCCGAAGCACCCATGGTCCGAGAGTACCTGCGTAGGCCGATAACTGAGGGCGCCATGCCTTCTCCGGTCATTCCTCCATGATGGGAAGGTCTAAAATCCTAACCTAAACTAACTCGATTCATGTACTATATATCCTTTAAGGATACACTCAAATATCTATCGTCACATCAGCTTTTTCCATATATACAAATACAAAGCCATGATGACATTTTAGATGAGATATGACAAAAAAAACCATTTGTATGCATTTTGCTATGCTTTCGAACTTATAAATCGTAATGTTCATTTAGTCACAATAAAATAATTTTAATTATATTTTTATAATATTCTTGATTTCACACCACATCATCAGGCTGATATCGACCACCGCTAAACATAAGCCTCCCCCAAAGTTTTCTATAACGTTGCCATTTGGAGAGGTTTCCCGTAGTCACCGCACTTGTCATGCAAGTTGGAACCAGGTGATGCTGCTGCCTGACTACCTGCTGTATCTCTTAGACGTCTTTTACGACACCCATGGAATGGTATGGGGAAGCCCTGTTATTCTTTCTAGGCCAGAAACCACACGGCATATTCTTGATTTCATCATAATCATATCAGCCGAAAAACTGCCACTGCTGGATAAAGGTCTCCCCCAAAGTTCCCACAATTGCCGGTCTTCCGCTATTCGCATCCAACAGTTTCCAGCGACCCGCAGAAGCTCATTGGTCCATTTTGTAGGGGTCCTGCCCAAGCTGCGTCTTCCGGTTCGTGGTCGCCACTCGAGAACCTTTCTGCTCCAACGGCCGTCTTCACTTCAGTTTTGCAATTCTTCGGGCTATATCGGTGACCATGGTTCGCCTGCGGATTTCCATTTACTAAAACTCAATTCAACGGTTTAAGTTTTACTGTTTTTAAGGTATAATAAGCTAATCTGATCTTAAAATAGTAGTAAAACGAGCATCTCGCAACTCCGTATAATATAATTCATATGTTAATTAAATCATGAAGCGGGTTATTTACTCATGAATTAAAATGTGCGGGAACGGGAATGTTAAAACAATAAAAAGCTGCCTACTTTAAACATTCACTCAAAATACTTGTTTCAGTTTGTTTGTACAGACGCCAGCACATCCAGCTACCCCAATTTGTCAAATTTCTTTTATAGATTTTCAACTTTATCACATAAGCATAAGGTTCACTTTCAATTGGGGAAATTTGACAGATTGAGGTAGCTTGATGTGCTGGCGTCTGTACCTAGAATTCTATGTATAAATGTTCTGCCGTGATATTTCTATCATATGAAGTGAACACAAGCAAAGTTTTTTAAACAATTATAAAAAAAAACAAAAAGGTTTTGGTATGTAAGTCCGTATATGTCAGGGGACTTCACAACCATGGCAATTAACTGACACAAAGTACATCCATCCATCTTGTGTGGGTTTTGTACCCGAAACTCGAGGACGCCAACGTAGTAGCGTCGCAACCGCGACTATTATGTGGAACTTGGAATCTATGTTTTTTTTTTAGTTGTGTGGTAAAATCTCAAATAAAGAGATCAAATTTGGCACTTTGACTGCGAGTTGACGAGATTCTAAGGTATACGATAAAACCTTCTCAATATAGACAGTAGCATTCAGACAAGATCAATATATAAAAGAAAACGCACTCACAGGTATAAAAGTCTTTAACTTTTGAACCGATAATTGCGCGGGCCAAAACAGGAACCGCATTGTCTTTTCTCTATACTTGTATGCAGCAAAAGAATTTGGAGTCACGATTACACACCGTTTCATGGAGATGGGGCATACCCAAAATGAAGGGGATAGTGTGCATTCGGTCATTGAGCGCGCTAGTAACCGCAAGATGATATTTTTACCAGAGGAATGGTACTGCCTCGTTCGCTGGGCCAAAGCTGAAGGTGAACCTTATGATGTTAAAGAGATGACAACTCCAGAAATATTGGACTTTAAATCCTTGCTTCTAAATGAAAATTGGAATAAGGATACAAATAATGAGAAAATACATTGGACACGTATGAAAGAGGTAACAGTTAAGGCACATAATTTTGACAGGATTGAATATAAATATGATTTTGAGGACACACCTTAAACGATTATTGTCTTGCGATCTGGTACCAGGAACACTGCCAGATTATCTCGCGAATTTTTAATCAAGCAGGCGTATGAGGGAGAACTTTCTATAAGTCGCAACAAAGATAGAGATTTACTTACGTTATGTAAAAGTGACATAATCTCCAGAAAATATCACAATTTTTATGAAAATTTAAAATACCATAATGTATCGGAAGGAATCTCGGATGAATAAGAGTGATTAGTTAAAAAAATATTAATATTAGTTTTCAATGAAACCAAAAGCTGTGATTATTTTACCTAAGTGCTTTATTAAATCAAGAGATAGCAGTTAAGTTTGCGAATACTACGTAATAAGAATATTTTGTTGAGTTGATTTTAGTTACGTCACCAAATATTTTCTTTGTTGATTCAATAAGAAGACTGAATTAAATTAATTAATCTGAATTTAAATGTGATTTTTTAATCAAACCAAGAGTTGTGATTATTTCCTAAGTGCCTTACTTAATTTGTTCAATTAATTTTTCTTAAGCAAGATATTGTATTATTTAGATTCGACCAAGTTTTCTTTGTTAATTGTCAATAAATATATATTTTTCTTTACATTTTTGGTGTTATTTTTAAGTATTTTTTTACATACGACATACATTTTATTAAATAATAATAATTTAACAATGACGTAAATGGCATTTGCTACAAGCAATCATCAATTTTTCAAAAGCGACAATGTCGGTTCTGGTACTACTGACAAATCAGCATTAGTTTAATACCGTTAAAAATGTTACAAGTGACTTTTCTCATATTTACACATTAATTACCGGCTACACATAATATTGTACTAAACATAAATAACTTGTATAGCATAACTCTAAAATTTCATGAACCTACTTAAATTAAAAAAAAAGATGCGTGCAATTTACACTTTGCAACGCTCTCCTGTAAAGTTGCTGTTTTACAGATCCGACAATTTTAATAGTCATGGGCGGTCAATAATCTACTTGTTCTTGTAATTAAATATGTATAGTTAATTTGAAATACTAGTCATGTTCCGACTATTTGCAAGCGCATTTAAAAGACTATTTGAATAAATATAAATAATAAGTTTTATTTTATTTTAGCCGGTCCGTGATTGGCGAGGTTAAGCGACTAGGCTCGCTGTCAGTCATAGATGGGTGACCGCCTTAGTGGCTTTATTTCTGAGCATCTCTGTGCCTCATGGGGCACGTTAAGTTGTCGGTCCCGGTTGTAGCCATAGGCAATAGTTGTTAAGCCATGTCAAAGACCTAATGGGCGGCTTGAACAACTCTGATACTAGGGTAACCACTGCCCATACGATAAGTAAGTTAGTAAGTATGTATCCTCGGTATTTATTACATAGCGAGATAAACGATATCGTTGTTAATTGTGTTGTTTCTTTGTTAATTGTGTTGTCTTTTGTACTCGCCTGGACACTTGATTGATGCTCTCCCAATTTAGCGTATACCAATAAATAAATAAAAAACTGAAATCTACAATTTAATAGAATTCTGTGTTATTAAATACAGTCAAAGTTAGACAAGAAAACAGTATGGAGTGTCTGCATATATCAAAGTCAAATTATACCAGTACGAGATAATTACAATCGGACACAATCCAGATAGAACGCAATCTATTTTGTTTGGTTCGCAAACGAAAACAAGGGGTGTATAATGTCGTAGAAAAGCAAAGATCTTTAAGAAGAGACACTCCATTAATATGCTAGATAAAGTTTAATTTTTTTAATAATTTCTTCAATGTGCCAAAAAGCAACTTAGTTTTGGTGTACTGAAAGATAGTAAATTTTATAATATTAATGTAAGAATCGGACTATAATCTAAGAATTTATGTTGATATGGTAAGAATGAGATTATGTTGTTTGCTGATGATACTTCCTTGACATTCAAAATAAACCGACAATTAAGCAATTTTGACGATGTTAATGACGCAATCTCTAAAGTTGTTCATTGGGTTAATGCCAATAATCTTGTGCTTAATGATATGAAAACTAAAGTCATAAAATTCACTACACCTAATGTGAAACAGGCGACAACAAATGTACAACTTATGTGCTGTACAACTGTGTTCTTGGGTATCACTATTGACTCAAAACTACAATAGAGCCCACAAATAGAAAAAAATGTGAGCCGTCACGGGACGCCTGGCAGATGTAAAACATCTGCCAGGTCACCATAGCCTAGTTGGTAGTGCTCCTGCCTACGAAGCTGGTGGTCCTGGGTTCGAATCCCGGTAAGTACAAATATTTGTGTGATGAGCACGAATATTTGTTTCTGAGTCATGGATGTTTTCTATGTATTTAAGTATTTATCTATCTATATAAGTAGGTATGTATATCGTCACCTGGTACCCATAGTACAAGCTTTGCTTAGTTTGGGGCTAGGATGATCTGTGTGACATTGTCCCCAGATATTATTATTATATTATCGACAACATTTTGTAAAAGTAATATGCAGCATTCGAAGTCGAAGTCGAAGTATACGTCGCAGTCGAAGTATAAGTCGCAGTCGAAGTATAAGTCGCAGTCGAAGTCATGTCGAAGTCAAAGTATAAGTCGCAGTCGAAGTATAAGTCGCAGTCGAAGTCAAAGTATAAGTTGAAGTCGAAGTCGAAGTCGAAGTCAAGTCGAAGTCAAGTCGAAGTCAAAGTCGAAAAGAACATATTGTGATAGGAACTAAAAAATAAAAACCACGGCATGCGTCGCCACGCCAGAAATCTGTTTTGTTTCACAACAAAAAATGTCCGGCAAATTAAGTTCTGCGCCATATGCAGTTAAAACTATTAGACGGCTGACTGATGTCTATACAGCTAGAATGGTCTATTTCAGTTATTTTCATAGTGTATTGTCCTTTGGAATTCTTCTCTGGTGTAGCTCTGCTGACATAAACACCATATTTATATTACAAAAAAGGGCTGTAAAAGCTATCTATAATTTTGGCCCGAGAGTTTCTCTAAGAGAAAAGTTCAAATAGGTTAACATTCTAACTGTAGCATCTCAGTATATATATGAAAACCTACTATATGTGCATAAAGCTATAGATTCCTTAAAAGAACCGATACACATAAAATAAATAATTCTAACTCTTAATATAAATAATCTTATATTGCATACTACCTGTCTCCACAAAACAATTTACTCTTTTACGGGGCAATGTATAAGATTCTATAACAAAGATGATGATAATATTAGAGAATTCTCTGCGAATAAGTTTAAAAGAATTAATAAAGCCAAACTGTGCAGCAGGGCATATTACAAAATTTCTGATCATTTACACGACAAAAGTGCTTGGGATTGAGTTGTGCTGAGTCAACACACATAATTGTAATTAATCTTAAGTATATTTTATTTTTTAAAGGATTCCTACTGAGTGTCTGGCAGTGTTTTTCAGTAGCTACCACGTCATGCAATACACGGTACAATATAAAATGACGATTCCACATAAATGTATTTTTTATGGAATATATGAATTATGAATTTAAGTGTCGGGTTAGTCGTGCTCTGGGATCTAAGACACAACTATCGACAGGTGACAGGGTTTTCGTATACAACTATAGCGTAGCATAGCTATTTATATAGATTAAACTATTTAATTTTATATATGAATATGTATATGTAATCTACTCATATTGAACTGTTTTTTTTTTATAAATATCAATTATTTACAAATAAATTTATAAAATTCACTAGTAGTTACCTTACTGCGTAAAATCGCTTAATACTGATATGATATAAATGGAATCTACCATATGCTGCGAGCAGCTGGATCCGATTTGGACAGAAAATATAGGTTTATGATAGTAAATCAACGACTGTGTTGACTTAAACCAACCAAGTAGAGTAGAGATGAAAAAATACGTATAGTGATTTCATCAAATGACTTTGATGAAATTACTATACGTATTTTTTCATACAACTACACATACTACTACATTTACGAACTACATTTACTTTCTGAAGACTAATGGTGACCCATTAGTCTTCAGAAAGTAAATGTAGTTCGTGATTTAGGTATTTCTCTTAGCAGTAATCTATCATTTAATGTTCACATGGACAACGTTATTGCCAAAGCTGCTGGACTCATAGGATTTATAAAGAGAAACTGCTGGGAATTTAAAAAGACACTTTCTTTAAAAATTCTTTACAACAGCCTCGTGCGAAGCCCACTCGAATATGCGTCTCCTGTCTGGAATCCAATTTATAACATTCACAGTGATAGAATAGAGCGGATTCAGAAAAAAATCTCACGTTATTTGCTTTTCAAGGATGTGGTTGTCCTCATAGAGCAGATTATCAACAGCGCTTGCTACATTTACAAATGGCTTCCCTGAAAGAAAGAAAAGCACAAGCTGACCTAATGCTTCTATATAAAATCATGTACAGCGTTACCTGCACACCTGACTTACTAAAACAAATACGTTTAAACGTACCCCGAAGTGGCTTAGTGAGATCTCAAAAAAAATTTGAAACATTTGTACCTGTACGCTGTCGCACTTACTTAGGTAAATCAGCCCCTCTAAATAGAATGATGAACACGTTTAACGAGGTGACCAATAAATGTGAGAATCTTGATATTTTCCGAAATTCTATCTCTCAATACAAAACAAAACTTAAAAATATTGATCCGCAGTCGGCGCTAAACCTAAACCTAAACTTAAGCCACTAAGTCCATTTCTAAAAACAGGTTTTGCGATATAATATTTTAACTCGTTGAATTGTATTCGTTTAATTAATTATATCGTAAATGTATTTTATTTGAATTTTAATTGATTAATATATGTTGTTTTATATAATGTATTGCATAACTTTATGTACAAATTGTTTGATATGTGTTTTCTATTTGTTATGTATAAATCTTGTTATCTGTCAATTATTTAATTTACTAATACTGGTCAAGGTAATGTAACGTACTCGTCTGCGAACGTTGTGCATACCTGTAAGTGACCTACTCACACTGGATTAATATCTCTGTATTAGTTTCTTACAAACAGATTGTGAATAGGTTGTTGGTGAGCCGCATCAATAAAAAAAAAAAGAAAAAAAACGTATCAGCCGAATGATGTCCACTGCTGGACAAAGGCCTCACCCAGAGATATCCACAATTACCGGTTCATGGCTAACCGTATCCAAAGTTAGTAAATATAGTAGCAGTAAAGTTCATAATTTATATAAATAAAATAAAATAAAAAATGTTTTTATTCACGTAGACTTTAAAAAAGCGCTTGTAAATAGTCAGAACATGTTTGTAGTAATATAGTTGTATACATTAGATATTATTTCTAGTAACATAGATATTTAGGTACATCTTGTATGAAAACATTTATAAAATTTATTTTATTACATCAATGATATTTAGCTAGGTCGTATCAAGTTATTGTCAAGAGATTATGTTTAATTATCTAGTTTAAGTCTAATATTTTTACTACATATTTTCAATGGTTCTGTCTATATTAAAGGTATTATTATTATGACGGACCTTGTGTTAATAACGACGGTCGCGCTTTAATGCTACCACCGGATCCAATGCGCCCCAACTGAGAAGACCCCGCAAAACAAACTCAGTGGGTTCAACTACTACCGGTTTCAACACGACCCAGTTGAGACGGTCCGGCGAAACATACTCAAGCGGGCATGAACACGGGATTTGGTCCAATTAGAGAAATTATTTAGTAGGCAAACACAATATACTTATGCTCGATCGGTTGTCTGAATGCTTATTTTTTAGATTATATTTAGGTATACAAAAGAAAAACTTCGAAACAATAACATTATTCATTTTGAGACAGAGTCAATAATTTTAAATTAAGTATATGATAGCAATCATTTACAGATAGTTCACGTAACACAGCAGATCAGTCATGTCTATATGGCTACAAGATCTCCAGCGAGCAATGTGCAGGTAGGAAGTGACATATAAAATCATTATCCGTCTTTTAAAAATAGATCTAAATAACGCCTAATACAATCATCATTATCATATCAGCCGAAAGACGTCCACTGCTGCACAAGGGCCTCCCAAGGATCTCCACAATAGCCAGTCCTGCGCTGCCCGCATCCAGCGGCTTCCCGCGACCCGCACAAGATTGTCATACACGATACATACAAGTATGGCTTTCGAGGAAAACATAAACTGAGAGATCAAACAAAGAAGTGGCTTATTGTTGGAAAACAAATTGCCATGAAGCAGTAAGAACAAAACAAAAAAAGTTGTGTTTCGAAGATGATTTTGAACTTAATTTATCTAACACTGTCTCGACCAGCTACGCTTTGATCGCGTTTACGCAAACAAAGGTTAAGGTAAATCTCATCACAGTCGAGTAAATAATAGACCAAACCTGTTTTTAGGGTTCCGTAGCCAAATGGCAAAAAACGGAACCCTTATAGATTCGTCATGTCTGTCTGTCTGTCCGTCCGTATGTCACAGCCACTTTTTTTCCGAAACTGTAAGCTGTAACTGTAAGCTGTGCTGCTGAAACTTGGTAAGTAGGTGTATTCTGTGAACCGCATTAAGATTTTTACATAAAAATAGTAATTTTGGGGGGTCGCCATACATAGAACTGAAACTAAAAAAATTTTTTTTTGATCGTACTCATACATGTGGGGTGTATGGATAGGTCTTCAAAAATTATATTGAGGTTCCTAATATAATTTTTGTCTAAACTGAATAGTTTGCGCGAGAGACACTTCCAAAGTGGTAAAATGAGTGTCCCCCCCCCCTGTACCTTCTAAAATAAGAGAATGATAAAACTAAAAAAAATATATGATATACATTACCATAGAAACTAACAACGAAAATTGTTTTGAACGAGATCTAGCAAGTAGTTTTTTTTAATACGTTATAAACCGCAATTTGCTTTCATGTAATCAACTGAAATACTTGCTGCTACGGAACCCTTCATGTGCGAGTCCGACTCGCACTTGGCCTGTTTTTTTATATGTATAATAGGATGGCAAACGAGCAAGTGGGTCACCTGATGGTAAGTGATCACCGCCGTCCATGGAGACTCGCAACACCAGAGGGGCCGTAAGTTATGCCGGCCTTTAAGAAAAGAATAGGCTCGCTTCTTGAAGGTTGCCATGTCATACTGATTCATTTAGCATTTGCATTATAATTAATATTTGTGATCTTTAATAACATAGTATTATTATCAGTACATATAAAAAAAGCTAGAGATCTTGAACGTGTTAAAACAGACTAAATGCTGAAATTCAGTCGTTCAGAAATTAATTTTAATCTGCTCAGTGTTTGTTGGTGAAATGCAAACATGCGCTCTGGATTCAGTTAAACGCTTGAACAGAATTTAATATCCACTGCTCGTATTTGATTCTAATTACGTGAAATCGACTCTCATAGTCCATAATATAAATCTTTTACGAAGATTACAGCTTGTCACGGTGGTAATTTGACATTTCACTGATGTTTTTGAAGTTATACTTCTTTTGGCGCGATGGAGAAAAATGATGAGAGTGAATTTTTACAATGCGCGCGCACATCGACACCAAAAAATTTAACAGCATGAAGTTAGTTCTAGGTGGTATGAAAATGTATGAGTGTGAATTTTTACGATGCGCGCGCATCGTAAAAATAACAGCATGACGTTAGTTCTAGGTGGTATGAAAATTAATAACTATGTTCAAGTTGTATATTAAGAAGTATAACTTCTAACGCGTGTACATAAGTACACACAAGTTTTTTTTCTCTGTTTGTACTTAATTAATTTTGAGGCACCCATAGTCAGTTGTTCCCACCCTATGTTGGATGTGTTATTAGACAACAATCGCTTAAGTCATACATAAGAGTGGCCTACGGGACACCTTGAACAATTTTGCTATACCACTGCCCATACGATAAAGTAAAATATTGTTTAGTCTCTTAGCAATGAAATAAATTCGACTCATTGTTAACTGGTTTTAAATGCCAACGAGTTTCTTAATAAATTAATACCAGCATAAAGTTCCAACAAATTGTTTTCTAATAAATGCTGATGAAGATTTTAACAATTGTAAAATATTTGTAGCGCCTTTTTTTTCTTTGAAACTTAACAGGATTACTTTTCAATCTTCATTTCGTGAAAGCTTACCTCTTAACTTTTTTAAACTCAATGAATTTGATGGAATAATCCAATAGTTAGTTGAGTTCGTTGTAAAAGATCTTTTTAATGTTCATTCAAGCTTCAATTTCTTTGCCTTTAAAGTTACAGACGTTACTTAGAGTTTGTTATTTTACTTGACTAAGAGTATAAAAAGAAGTGATTTTCCTGTCCAGACACAAAGTAGCCATAGCGACCTACACCTCCTTTAAGGGCCTGACTCGAAAATGAAGGAGCATGCATTCTTTTTTTATTTTTATAATGTGTATAAAATAATATATTTTTACATAACTTTAGGTTTGTTTTTGTGTATACAAGTCCACATATATTAATTTTATTAGCATATATACGTCACAAAGTAGCCATAGCGACCTACGTCTCCTTTAAGGGCCTGACTTAAACATGAATTAACATGCATTCTAGTACTATCTAATTGGTATGATACAGGACGCTTTCACTGTTTCACCAGACATAAGAGGTGAGTGGGGGCTCGAGCCCTGGAGCAATAAATCTACAAATTAAGTCATCTACGCCAGAGGGCAGCACTTTAGAATTCGAGCCTCTGCTCGAGGCAATTATTAAAGTTGAGATATGTGAGACATATACAGATTATAAACATTATTGTAGCAACGAGGAACAACTTCCTTGCGTTTAAGTGCTTTTGGAATACCTACTATTGGAATAAAGTATAATAGCTCACTTGGTAGGACCCTTTGGCATGACAAGACTTTGGCCGCGCGGCGAGCAGACGCATTACGGCTGGTGACTAAAATCTACCGTGTAAACGATCAGTTGCAGGCGATCGCCCGCCGCATGAAGGAGTATTTTTTATTTACATACCTATTATTCTGCTCAACATTTTAGTAGGAAATGACTAAGCTGCATGCGATGTTAGTCACATGTGTAAATGAGCTAGCGATATGAGGCTAGGTGAGGCGATTTATTTATTTCTTTATTTATATCATCCCGTGTACCTAAACCCCCATAAGACTTTAGACCTAAAGGAATTACTTAATAAATGTTAACATGAAAATACAAGAAGACTGACAAAAAAACCGGCCAAGTGCGAGTCTGACTCGCGCACGAAGAGTTCCGTATTCTATAAATGTTTATTTTATTTTGTTTTTTAGTTAGTTATTTGTTATTTTAGCGGCAACAGAAATACATCATCTGTGAAAATTTCAACTGTCTAACTATCACGGTTCATGAGATACAGCCTGGTGACAGACGGACAGACAGATAGACAGACAGACAGACAGCGAAGTCTTAGTAATAGGGTCCCGTTTTACCCTTCGGGTATGGAACCCTAAAAAACAAGAAGATTAACAAAAAAAGTATTACCAGCCCGTGTGAATGGCACACCCGAAAGGGGACGACTTCGCCGAACATTATCTAACCAAATTGGTGATGTTTTCAAAAAAAGGCTAGGTCAGAAGTCCCTTAAACCGAAGTTCAAAGCACGTATGAAGAATATAATGAAAGTTAACGGGGCAACAGAGATTTGTAAGTTACGTGACAAATGGAAATCCGTTGTTTCTGCCTACCCCTCTGGGAATCAGGCGTGGGTATATGATAACATGAATAACTGCACGTGTGGTAGTTGCCGTAAATTGCCTGTTTGTAAAGTCCCTCGCGGTACAGGGTTTATTTTCCCGAGTTCCCAATAAATAGTATATTAGTGTCGAATTTTCTATGGCAACGTTTTACGTATGTTGACGTCCATTTTGGTATAAACTTGTATTAAACTTTCCTTACAAATAAGTTGCCTAAGGGTCTGTTTCACAATGTCCAGATTAAGTCCCGAATAAGCTACTTGCTACTTATCTATCGAATAAAGACATCGTTTGCGTTTCATAATCCATAAATAGTACTAGACGACAGAAATAGTGTCAATAACCTTAAGGTAACAAATAGAGCATGCCCTCCTCTCATTCCCTTTTTTAGGGTTCCGTAGCGGCAAAAAGCGGAACCCTTATAGATTCGTCATGTCTGTCTGTCTGTCCGTCCGTATGTCACATCTACTTTTTTCCGGAACTATAAGAGCTGTACTGTTGAAACTTGGTAAGTAGATGTATTCTGTGAACCGCATTACGATTTTCACACAAAAATAGAAAAAGAGCAATACATAATACATAATAAAATAGTAAAATGAGTATCCTCCGCCCCTGTAACTTCTAAAATAAGAGAATGATAAAACTAAAAAAAATATATGATGTACATTACCATAAAAACTACCAACAAAAATTGGTTTCAACGAGATCTAGTAAGTAGTTTTTTTTTATACGTCATAAATCGTAGACCTTTCTTTTAATCAAGTAAAAAACTTGCTGCTACGGAACCCTGCATGTGCGAGTCCGACTCGCACTTGACCGGTTTTGATAGGAGCACATGCCTAGTAAGTGCTTTAGTCGGAAAAAGCACATGTAAACGTGTCTTATTAATCAAATTATGCTAAATCTAATCGTTAGGCTAGTGTAATCTGGCAAAATCATAATAATATATTATGTACGATATTTTCATACACAGAGTAATTTCAGTGAATATGTTTTCTTTTTTATTCTTTAAAAGAGTTGTCTTTGAAAGAATAAACGTTGGCCTGCGTTGGCCCGCACTACTGAAATGAATCCTTGTGTCACCGATATTTTACTATGAGAATAGATGAAGTAATAATAATAATAATATCCTGCGACATTCATTCGCATAAGGCCATCTCATCCCAAACTAAGAAGGAGCTTGTACTCTGGAAATCAGATAACTGATATATTACTTTTTCTTGTAAATACTAACCCTTATACTTATATAGATAATTACATCCAGACACAGGTCAAACAGACATGTTCATGCACACAAATATTTTTCCTGGGTAGAAATCGAACCCACGACCTGCGGCGTAAAAGGCAAACTACCAATCACGCCAACAGCTCGTCAATTTTCCTCATTCAAATGAGTGTGATGAGAACGTGACCTATTTATTAAATTTGTGGCTTTTCTATGAATTGCAAGATAACATTTTTATATGTAAAGCGTCGCGGTATTATAAATAATAAGCTTTAATAGAACTTATTAGTTACCTAGAACAGATCGCTCTTAGACAAGATTGTTTATTTTTCTCGATTGTAAATCATTTGACGCCAATAAGTCTACTTATTTTTATTCTTATGAAGACATTTACAAATTTGTTATTATACTTACAGATACTTAACCAAAATTCCTTGATAAAATAGGTTAGAGTATTATTATAGTATATAATATAGCTTGGCTGGATTACAGTTGGCGTGGTAAGTAGATGCTTGCCTTTCACACATACAAGTCGTGGGTTCGATTCTTGGTTTAAAAAAAATCTTGCTTTTAAAAAGACAACGCCCGCACTAGGGAATCTAATCCCTGTGTCGCGGGGTACACAAATTACATCCAGACTCTAAATTTATAGGGTCACACAAATAGTTGTCCGGCGCGGAACTCGAACCCGCGACACGAACCGGCGAGGCGACTGTGTTAGCCGCTGCGCGACACGTGCAGTCAAATTCCCACCAAACACTGATATTTGTGTGCATGAACATGTCTGTTTGCCTGGATGTCTGGGTGTAATAATCTACATAAGTATGTATTTACAAAACAAAAGTAGTATAAGTATATACTATCTACTTATACTTAATGATGGAATTTATGTGGAATGATGGAATTATTGAATTTAGATTTACACTTTGCATTGCTAATGATTATAAAGAAAACTTAAATTTTGTGTAACTATGTCAAAGGGAATTATACATTTACCAGGAGGTAAATTAATTCCATTTCATTTCTTATTGATAACTGGAAGTGGCTCATTGTTTTACCCGCGTTAAATTTTATAAATTATCACAGCTCCTCCCCCGTAGGTGATAGCGTGATAATATGTCGACCATATGTTGACTCGACCTCTTAGTAATATTCATGCAAAATTTAAAGTAAATCCATGCAGTACTTTTTGAGTTTAGCCCGGACATACAGACAAAGAGCCAAAATATCTAAAAACTATATTTTTGGCTTCGATATCGTTTGTAGACAACGGCCCAAGTATCCTTTAAAAAATATTCAATGTACAGTTTTCACTTTCCTACGATTTTATTATTTGTATAGCAAATAATAGTATTACATGTTTTTTTAGAATTAAGCCATACACAACGCCTTAAATAAATAGTAGCTCTTGTCGTGATGCAATAAAACTCAATAGATAGAGCTTTATTGCGTTCAGTAGATTGAATTTGATTGAATACAGTGGCCACGAAAGCTAGAGCTCTTAGAATTTATTTACCCAAAGTACACATGCGGTCTATATAAACGAATAACTATGTTTATAGATAAAATAAATAGCAAATCATTTCTCATGTATTCTTCTTTTGCTTTGATATCTTACTCCGTTAAGTAACACTTATGTACAGATGCCAGCACATCCAGCTACCCAAATCTAGTGCTGATGTCTGTACTTGTGATGTTGAATGAAAAGCGCCAAGAGCTGCAGCCAATATGTAATAAAATAAATGTGTTCTGATTCTGCTCTCAGGTGTATTTGGTGTGCAATAAAGATACGTCAATACGGGCCTGTTGGCAAATGCTTGCTTTTCACGTCGGAGGTCGTGGGTTCGATTCTCACCCAGGACAGATATTTGTGTGCATAAACATGTCTGTTGGTCCTGAGTCTGCGTGTAGTACATGTAGTATATTAGTTATCTGGATTCCATAGTACAAGCTCTGCTTAGTTTTGGATCAGATGGCCGTGTGTAAATAATGTCCCAGGATATTATTGTATTTTTATTTATCTTATTTTATATCCCGTCCTATCTTATCTTATAATTATGGCCATATACTTAAGGAACTGGATTATTCATGCAAACAAATAATCTTCTAGTGGAATATATAGTAATATACGTCCGTAAGCTTCGGTTTTAGTGATTTGCTTGATGATTTAATTAAATTTCAACGAAAAGACCTATTTTCATATGAACCGAGACTAACAACAAACAGTTACAAGTTAAAGCACTTGCTACATACCTTATCTGATATTAATGAGGTACAATAATACATTGAAAAGAGGTGTGCAAAGATCGTGCCAAATGGAAATACGTTGTCTCTGCCTACCCCTCTGGGAAACAGGCGTGAGTCTATGTATGTATGTAATAATACATTGTCTCTCCGAGTCCATTACTCAGATAACAATAATACAGTAACAGATGAAAAATGAACTATTGAGTAGGTATATTTAATACACGCACAGCTTTTTAATAAATTACCTGATGACATAAAAAACTGTGATTTCATGAATAAATTTAGGTTTAAATCATTTATTCTCATAAAAGACAGAGCCACTTACATGAGAATATAACTATACATTTGGCAAATTTAATAAAGGTAACCGTCACCGAATTATACATAATATAGGTATCCTTTTAGGAAGGTATGTGTGATAGACACTCCACAGTTTTCATCTCAAATGTTGAGATTACGCTGAAGATTTAAGAGGGTAATGTTCCATTATATATTCAAATAGTTGAGCCCGAAAACTGCCGAATGAGTTAACATTTTTTAAATAGGCGGGTAATTGGTTGAATAGTTGTGCTCCCTCATAGGTAATACTCTTCTTAGCATAATTTGTTCGTATTTTTGGCAAGACAAGTAAACTAGGGCGGCGAAGGCTACGTTTTGATATTTGAGATTTTTTAATAAATGATATTTTGGTATTGATGGTTTTGTCTAAAATTTTTCTAATGAAAACACATGTATTATATATATAAAGATTATTAATATTCATTAGTTTTGTCTCTTCAAAGATTTTGTAAGTTGGTGTCAAGTATGGATAGCGAAATAATATTTTTATAATTTTGTAAATTTAAAGCCAAACTCAAGAAATATGTATATACTGTTTAATACTATAAATATAGTCACATGGCTTTCAGCAGCTTAGAGGTGAAATGTTATATATACACTTAAATATTCTATCTTACTCGGTATCTCACTATAAGTGAACTTTGTATGTTTTTATGAGAAATAAATATTCTTTGAACCGAATTCAACGCATTTAAATAATTAAATTTTAATTCGAGCTTAAGATAAACCTTTACTTAAATGGAAACCTTCTGAGTTTTTGGGGGTGTTTCTCAGTAACTGACACGTCAAGCACTGCACGGAAATACTGACTAAATACTGACTACAAGATATAAGACAATGAATTCACATCATCAACGATTTAAATAAATATAATAAGATGAAAAATAAAACAGAAAGGCCTAATTCTTGTGTACATGTTATAAGTCCAAGAGAAAATTTATATTCATGACGATGTTTTTTAAAACATTGTATTTCTAAATACACCTGGATTTCGGAATAACTATACACGGCAAAACGGTTCAGTCACAACCATTATAACTGCCAATATTGTAAACAACACAAAAAAGAAGCCAACTTACTTATTTCTGCGAATAGAAAACCAATACAATCTGACAGGTCTTTATATTTGAAAGTACTTACATAAAGAGGCTGACACATCTATAATTTCATGCAATTCCAGCACTTTCATCATGTCAGCCAAAGTAAGTCCACATACTAAAATAACGGATGAAAATGGAGTGAAACAAAATCTTTTTGACTAGTTCAGAAGAGGGTTTGACAAACTAGTAAAAACTGTTCAAAATCTTTAATAATAATAGTAATAATAAATACCTGGGACATTATTGATACATGGCCATCTGATCCCAAACTAAGCAGAGCTTGTACTATGGAAACTAGATAACTGATATACTACATATACTAATTTTCTTTTGTAAATTAATACTTACATAACTAGCTGTACCACGCGGTTGACCCCGCGTTAAACTTAATGAATTATAACCTATGTGTTAATCCAAGGTATCAGCTAACTCCATACCAAATTTTATTAAAATCGCTTCAGCCGTTTAGACGTGAAGAAGTAACGAACATACACACAAACAAACGTTCACCTTTATAATATTAGTGTGATAGTGTGATTACGCCCAGACTCAGGACAAACATACATGTTCATGCACACAAATATTTGTCCTGGGTGGGAATCTAACGCACGGCCTGCAACGAGAAAGGCAAGTATTTACTCATCATGCCAATCAGCCCGTCGAACTTTAAATGCGGCGCATGACTAATCATTTTAGAGAGATCTAAGATAGCCAATGTTTTTAAATCACATTTATATAAATGTAAATAAAGATGATGTGACTGGCTATTTATAATTAGTGCAAATTAAAAATAACATTTAACATTATAATATTATTTGATCATATTTTATTCGTTTAGTCATTTATTTGCTATCGCCAAAAAATAATGAACTCATCCTTTGGGCTAAATTAAATACTAATGACGTTATATTAGAGAATTGTCTACGAATAAGTTTAAAAGAATTATTAAAGCCAAATTGTGTATTACAAAATTTCTGATTATTTAAGTAACAAAAGTGCTTGGGATTGAGTTGTTCTGAGTCAACAAACATGATTGTAATGAATCTTAAGTATATTTTATTTTAAAAAAGGATTCCTACTGAGTTTTCTGGCAGTGTTTCTCAGTAGCTGCCACGTCATGCACTGCACGGTAGGGTAAAAAAATTACGATTTTTATGGAATAAATAAAGGTGATTGCCCATTTCTGTCTCCCTTAAATTAAACCGAGTATGATCATGAAATAAAATCCATTATTCATAACCTATTTTTATAATTATTATTTATTTGTTACGCACAAAAACTTTGTGGGGTTTAAGTTTTCATGTTTATTGGTTATTTAATTGACTAACTTTTATTTTAAGTAGATTTGCAAACACAGTTTAAGACTCGAATCATTACGATCCCATTAATCACTTGCTGTAAATATCAAACTAGAGGTCTTGTCATTTTAATAACTTACATTATATTAAGTTGTTCATTCTTTAAATGTATTAATATCGTTAATTAATAGATAGGTATTAAAAAAGTGAGTTTTACAAGAGCAACTGACACTTGACAGTATGCGTAACGATCCCCGCAAACGGTAAAAAAAAAAACTGTCAATGTCTATCTGGCTGTCATGTTTACTTGGTGAAAAACAAGCATGATTTTCGGATGTTTTTATCGTTTGTTGCCACTGTTTTTGTTTTAATTAAGTGTGTCGCCGCCGTTCGTTGTTAGGTCAGGCTATAGTTAGCTTAATTCTACTGTTGTTAATGTTCAATTAAAGTATAACATGCCAAAGCTTATTCTACACTTTCATATTTAGTGTCATTATCGTTATTGCTTGATAGTTCTAGCATCATCTTACTGTTAAAAACTATTTAGTTAAAGGGGACATATTTCTTATAATTCTTACATTGTTGCAGAGCCCATCTTTCAATTTACCAATATTTTTTGAGTAGGTACTCATCTACACCTAACCTCAAAACTGAACTTTGATTTACATGATTAAGAAAACCCCACAAAATATTTCTATATTTTTTACTTTATTATATGTTATGATATCACTCCTCTTTTACCTCCAATTTTGGTAATCATACAAAATTATTTACTGAGGGACGAAGCTCTATAGAAGAATGGGCAATTCCTTTTGTTTTTTTTTTAACGTAATAAATAATTTACCTCTTTTTTGTGGATTAATTTTTTTATTCAAATATAGTGCGGGCTAGCCCAAACACTATACTGGCCATGATTGCAGACATGCTGGACTGCATTAATGTAAATCACTGCTGTGCAACTTCGCATGGACGCACCACGCAGCAGTGATTGTAACACACATTTAATTTGTTATTTAAGTTTTTAATATTCTTGTACATTACTTATATAGACTTAGTTTTTGTTCTTATGTATTACTAACCAAAAATAAGTCATGGTAGATCGACAGTAAAGGATTTATTATTATAGTTTATAACTTTACATATTGGCCAAAATATTAGAAAGCTAGATGTCATCAGTCCCTTAAATAGCCACAATAAATATAAATGTCGCTTGAAAGGAAGTCTCGGTGCAACGAAACTATTTCAGTTCTTTGAAACATTTCAATTTCCTGGCTGACAGAAGATGCAGTGGTGGGTAAGAGGATGGGACAAAACAATCATTTTTCCTTTTTTCGTATGGGCCGTGGTTACCCTGGTAACAGAGTTCTTCAAGCCGCCCAGCAAGCCTCTGACATGCTTTATGTCGTAAGACAACAACCGGGACCGACAGCTTAACGTGCCAGCCGAAGCACGGAGACGCTCGAAATTAAACCGTTTTGACGGTCACCCATCTACAAACTGACCGCGTGCATAGGTGCTTCACCTCACCGATCACTTACTTGTTTCTATGTCATATCATCATGGCGGCTGAATGACGTCAACTGCTGGACAAAGTTTTCTCAAGGACGTTTGTGGGTTAGCCGAAATTGCAACAATATGATGGTCATAGTTCACAGAAAGACGCTACTGCCAGTTCTCTGGTAGAAATTTCCTCGGAACAACTTCTACGCCCCCCATGGATTAAGATGAGGTGGTGATATCGAACACCGTCACCATACATAAGGTTTTAGTTCAGTAGGTACAAACGCCAGCACTTCCATCTACCCCAATCTGTCGAATTTATTTTATAGATTATCAACTTTATCACATAAGCGTAAGGTTCAGTTTCAATTGGGTCAATTTGACAGATTGGGGTAGCTTGATGTGCTGGCGTCTGTACCTTTAAAGTCAAGGCTGCAGTTTTTGGAAAAATACACCGTGCAAACCTGTTATTAAAGTATTCTAATAGGTATGTTTTGGTTGCGGTCCATTACGATATGACGGCAATAATTAAATATGAAAATCCCGGAAACCAATATTTAGGTGGCCGAATGCTACCAAGAATTTAGTTGTTATTAAATAAAAAAATAAAATAAAAAGGTTTTTATTCACGTAGACTTTAAAAAAGCGCTTGTAAATAGTCAGAACATGTTTGTAGTAATATAGTTGTATACATTATTATTTCTAGTCACATAGATATTTAGGTACACATTGTATGAAAACAAATATAAAATTTATTTTATTATAGCATTGATATTAAGCTAGCTCGTATCAAGTTATTGTCAAGAGATTATGTTTAATTATCTAGTTTAAGTCTAATATTTTTACTATAATTATATTGTCAATGGTTCTGTCTATATCAAGGTATTATTATTATGACGGACCTTGTGTTAATAACGACGGTCGCGCTTTAATGCTACCACCGGATCCAATGCGCCCCAACTGAGAAGACCCAGAGAAACAAACTCAGTGGGTTCATCTACTACCGGTTTCAACACGACCCAGTTGAGACGGTCCGGCGAAACATACTCAAGCGGGCATGAACACGGGGTTTGGTCCAATTAGAGTAAGTAATTATTTGGAAGGCAAACACAATATATGCTCGATCGGTTGTCTGACCTCTAAACTTCTCTAAACTTGACCTCTCGGTAGCGCTAAAGGGTAGCAACATTTAAGAGAATAAAATTGGAGCATGAAGCCTTTTCTAAACAGCTAACCTGGGGATGTATGTTCACAGCATTGTATATTAAATCTTGATCTCTCACAGGCGTGAGTAAGATCGCGAGAGCTCAAAATCAAGTAAATGAAGGTTCAGAAAGATGTTAGTGTTTCCATATGCGTTGCAAGCGTAATAGGCTAATGTTACCGCTTATCGTCAAACAAGCAAAAGCCACCTTGATGATTACCAAATCCAGGACTAGCAGATCCCAAATGCCGAATTGGTATAATAAATGAGTAGGTACTCGTAAAGTTAGTACATTTTGGGGTACAATACCAAAATTGTCCAAGAGCTACTTGACCTGTTCGTCTGTCACAATAACTCATCTAGGTGAGTTATTGTGACAGACGGACAGCTCGAGTAGCTCTTGTAAAATATAGAAATATAGGTAAAACGAAAAAATAGTTTAAAAAAAATTGGCAGCATATGCCGATATGACAACTGTATCTAACACTTAGATACACTAATCTGCTTCAAAGTAGACAAGTGTTACGTATTAGATAAAGTGGGATATTAAAGGGGATATAGTTTTACTTGAACTCTACTCAATGTTGCTTTTGTCTCATGATTAAAACAGTCAAATTAACTACCCGTTCTACTCTAACTTCTCAAGTTTGTTATGTAAAAAACACTTTCATGTAATTATGTGAACAGTGAACTTACTATAACCGTTACCGATGGACTATACCGTTTTTAATATACCGTCTAAAATTTCATTTATGATGTTGGTGGTGTATGGGTAAATAACTCATTAAATAACTTACCAAATACTTTACAGGGCCTCTAGCACGAGTTCCTGCAGTTTACTTACTCGATCACACGTACAGTTTCGTCCTATACATTGAGCACCAGAATTTTAGTTCTTAATAGTTTCCGCGAGAGGCGCTGGTGCTCAATGTATGGGAGAAACTGTACGTGTGATCGAGTAAGTAAACTGCAGGAACTCGTGCTAGAGGCCCAGATCTCTTGTTGGGTAAGTGAGACGCTCACTCGACTGGATTAATAAAAATAATCGGCATTTTTGTGTTCAAACGGTAACATATCAAATTATACATTTCCAGTATAAGCTGAACCCGTTGTATAGGATTTCCATATAATGACAGATCAGCTTATATTGAAAAAAGCTTATACTGGAAATGTATAGTTTGATACAGCTTGATATGTAGCCGTGTGTACAGATGCCAGCACATCCAGCTACCCCAATCTATCAAATTTCTTTTATAGGTTTTCAACTTTATCACATAAGCATAAGGTTCACAGTCAATTTGGGAAATTTGACAGATTGGGGTAGCTTGATGTGCTGGCGTCTGTACATAGGTATACATAACATTCATTAAATACCAATTTAATTACTCTTGGATAAGGAAGTCGCCCGTGTTCATATATTATATCGATTTCCTAGACTTAGTTGACATAGTCATTGCGGTTGTGAAGCTTCTATATTCCAAGTCATTAATATTACATTAATTAATGGTAAGTATGTTCTACATACTTACCACATAACTACAACACTACATAACGTAAATTCTTAAGTACATTTGTGCTTATAGCGACTATAGACATACACATTCTGTAAAAATATGTACTGTCTATCTATTAAATATCGGAAGGAAATTAAACATATAATAATTCGCTAGTAAAAGAAGAAACTATGGTTTATTTAAATGGGCAAAACTCTGAACTGAGATGACATTCATGTATATAATTTTACAATAGCACAAGAATTTTGAATACAAAGTGTTACAAATAAGGTTCGATTCACTATCTATTATGGTTCATGAGATATATCCCTTAGACAGACAGACGAACAACCGGACGAACAGAGGAACAGCTGACTTTAGTTTCGGATACAGCACCTTAAACCCACCTATTCCTTTACTGGGGAAAAATCTTGTGGGTAAATAAGAAATTCACTGTCTAACTATTACAGTTTATGAGATACAGCCCTTAGAAAGAAAAACGAACAAACGGACCAATAGAGGAACAGCGGACTTTACTTTTGGGTACCTTAAAAACCCATCTATTCCTTTACTGGGGAAAACCTTGTGCGTAAATAAATAAGATGGCACATTATTTACCGGTTTCTCTAAAGTTTTCTAGGTCAGATAGTCGTCCTTTTATTCATACTACTAGCTGTACCCCACGGTTTTACCCGCGTTAAATTTTATAAATTATCACAGCTCCTCCCCCGTAGGTGATAGCGTGATAAAATATAGCCTATATGTTGACCCGACCTCTTAGTATTACTCACGCAAAATTTGAAGTAAATCCATGCAGTTATTGAGTTTAGCCCAAACATACATACAGACCAACAGATACACAGACAAAAATTCAAAAAACTATATTTTTGGCTTCGACATCGATTGTAGATCACGCCCAAAGAATCCTTTAAAAAAATATTCAATGTACAGTTTCCACTTTCCTACGATTTTATTATATATATAGATAGAAGATAGGTAGGTAAGATCACAGCTCCTCCCCCGTAGGTGATAGCGTGATAATATGTAGCCTATATGTTGACCCAATCTCTTAGTATTATTCACGCAAAATTTGAAGTAAACCCATGCATTACTTATTGAGTTTAGCCCGGACTTACATACAGACAAACAGACACACAGACAAAAATTCAAAAAACTTTATTTTTGGCTTCGACATCGATTGTAGATCACGCCAAAAGAATCCTTTAAAAAAAATATTCAATGCACAGTTTCGACTTTCCTACGATTTTATTATATGTATTGATTAGTATTAAACTCTAGGAGCCGATCCTTATACAAATAGTATATTAGAAGAAGAGAAAATCCAAAAGTATATAATCCGTCTCTTTTAAAACTAGCCGCTAAATGATTTAATAAAAAAATAGTGGAGCATATTGTAAAATAACATGAAAAAAATTTAAAAATATTTTTATTCACGTGGACTTTAAAAAAGCGCTTCTAAATAGTCCGAAGACGTTTGTTGTAATATTGTTAACCATATAATTATTTCAAGGTACATATATATATATTTAGGTACACGGATTGTATGAAAACGATCTTATTAAAAAAAAAATATGTCTATTTGTTTTCATACAATTCGTTCCAATTAGGGAAATTAATCCCTGTGTCGCGGAGTATTTTACAAACCAATAATACGGTCACCGTAGCTTAGTTGGTAGTGATCCTGCCTACGAAGCTGGTGGTCCTGGGTTCGAATCCCGGTAAGTGCAAATATTTGTGTGATGAGCACGAATATTTGTTTCTGAGTCATGGATGTTTTCTATGTATATAAGTATTTATCTATCTATTTAAGTATGTATATCGTCGCCTGGTACCCATAGTACAAGCTTTGTTTAGTTTGGGGCTAGGATGATCTGTGTGACATTGTCCCCAGATATTATATTATTATATTGTCAGACAAAAAATACATCCAGACTCAGAACAACAATTTATAGGTCACACAAATTGTTGTCCTGCGCGGGCTTCGAACCCGGGACACTAAGCGGCGAGGCAACTGTCTTAACCGTGCATTTATTTTAAATAGTTGTTATTCAGTTATTTAGCTAGCGTATATTCATTTACTGTCAAGCATAATATTCTGTCTATATTATGGTAAAAAATAAGTGCCTAAATACATAATATTATTCTTACTCTAAAACCAATACGTTTTTAGACTAATAATGAAATGGATGTGTCTTATTAGCTCATATCTGAGGGTATCTATATAAAAATGTAGATTTTTATATACACATAATATGTATCACTTTTCCTTAAAGCTATCAATACACATAATTTACTGTGAGTCATACACAGGCAAACTAAACGCATGCACCTAAATCATTTAAAATTGTCCAGTGTTCCAGAATAAATTCAGTATAAATTACAAACGTCATTTGTTTATTTTTCCAAATTAAAAAATAATTCCTAAAATCCACGTTTGAGAAATACCCATAATACCTACGGCAAACCTAATGAACTATGCGTCATTGGACACCGGTTTTAAATGGTCTCTTTCCCTCTTCTGTCATATTATAAATGCTGTCCCTTTCACTAATACGATTCAAGCAAGACTGTTTGTTTATATATAAAATACATGAAGAGGTCGCATTCAGTAGTTTGTTTTTATCTGTGATTGTGAGACGTAATTACAAATTATATTTATTTTAATTGAAATTAGTGATATTAAATTGTGTATCTGTAATTGTTAAAATAAGGTGAGAAATAATGTTCGGTGATAATCCTAAATAATGAAACATATACAGGAATAATTAAATAATAAGTTCCTGAATTAAGAATAATATAAAATGATAAGATAATATATCTCTTTATTGTACACTAAAACATTATAGGATTACATTTAAAAAATGTACAATTGGCTGCCTATCACTATATGTGAACTCTTCCAGGCAACCTAGGCAGGTATTGGAGTATGGAGTAACAGAGATAGGATAAAAAAATAGGGTAAAATGCTCGTAAAAATATAGAAATAAATTTACTAATTACAGTAACGTATAATTACTAAAATTTGTGTATTTGATATTTATTATTTCTGTTATAAATAACTAAGTTCATTAAGTTAGTTATATTTAGTTTAATCTGGAGGTGACATTAAGGTCAGTTATCATTTCGTGGTTTTGAAGTAAACAGATAATAAGATACTTAAATATAAATGTTTCCTACATTGTGTGCTAGATTTTTGTCCGATTACCAAAAAGAGGGTTATTTCATTCATTATCGTACAGTGATTACCCTGGTGTCGGAGTTGTTGAATCATGGTTTGTCAACTGGTGTCTAATGACAACACCCGGGCCTGACAGTTGCACGCCTCCCCCCCCCCCAAGCGATCAGAAATAAAAAAGGGTTATGATTTTAATGTTGCGTAGATATAAACTTACGTGTCGGTGTAGCTATAACCAGGCTTTTTCCCTGTTTGTATTATTTAAAGGGGACTCAAACCCGTTCTACTTCTCTCCGATAGTAAAAAGACATGGCTTAAACCGCTCGAACACAAAAGTGGTCGCAATATTCTTAATACCAATCCATTTGAAACCAATTAACCGGCCATTTAAAACAACAATTATCGTAGTGGAATGCTACTAGTCAATTTATATCGTCATCAGCTTAATATGAAGACAAATCTACGTTTAAGTATTTAATAATATTCAATAAAAAAATAAAAAGATATGTCGTTCAAATATTTACTGTAATACCATTATTTATTCATTTATTTTTATTCATTTATAAAATTTTTGGAAAACCAACAGTTATACATAACAAATATTACTGCTATAATAGGAAACATAAAGCCAATTACAGGTTTCCACGGATAGCGACTGATACACACATACAATGCTTCCGATTTTACTCTTAATCAGAGTAGCTGAAGACATACCTACATATGTTAAAATTTATTGGAAAAAAATAAGGTTCAGCTGCCTGCCTGCCACCTCGCTCTTGGTATTACGTACATACATACATAGACTCACGCCTGTTTCCCAGAGGGGTAGGCAGAGACAACGGATTTCCATTTCCTCTTGGTATTAAAGGGGTCAAAATCAAACGTTTTACATAATTTATTAAAATCCTTGCTTACTCCCACTATATATGAATTTTGCCTATAATTAGTCGACGAAAATGGAATAGATATAGGTTTATACTGGTGGTATAACTCCATACAACTTCTATTTCTCTATAAACTATTTTAATAATAATAATATTAGAAGTACGTACCGGAACCAGTTCTAGAAAACGGTTGTGCCAAGCTGTACTGGGACCGCTCTATCATTACGGACAGGACTATTGTTGCCAATAAGCCTCATATCGTTTTGGTAGACCGGTTGGAGCACCGGGCATTTATTGTTGATATCACTGTCCCATTTGACGATAACCTCGTAAAAGCCGAGAATGACAAGTTGTCAAAGTATTTAGATTTGGCTTACGAGGTTACCGCCATGTGGGATGTGAACTTAACAATACTTGTCCGTAAACGGTCTCATAACAAAGAGCCTCGACCAACATCTTAAGAGGCTCTCACTAGATCACTGGGTCAAGGGCCGGATACAGAAGGCGGCAATTATGGGAACGGCACGCATCGTGAGGAAGTTCCTCACTCTGTCGCCCTGACCACCGGCGGCCTAGGGCGTATAACCCCGCCGCCGGGGGAGCCCTGTTTTTTACGTATTTATTTGTGTATTATTGTTTTATATATTGATTTTATAAGAATAAATATGTATTATATATGAAAATAAATAAATAAGTTAGAATAATAATAATTTTATTATCAAAAAGCCAAGTACAAATTTTCCATCTCATCTACACATAAAAGCACAAATATATACATGCTTAAAGAAAAAAGAGATAGAGTGAACGTCAGTGTCTATCATGATAGTATTAACTGTATTTTATTATGTATATTTATATATTTTGACTCTCTCTGGACATGGATAAATCAATCAATTCATCGGTAAATCTATTATGAAAATTCGAGAGAGGTAGGGCACAGCGTTCATTTGCTCAAAGAGCAGCCCGACTGGGGAAGTGCCTCCACGTTACAGAAGACACTCCTTAATAATGACATTAATAATTTTAAATGTTGTGTTTCTGCGTGTGAGTAAGGCCGGCAACGCACCCGTGACGCCTCCGGTCTTGCGAGGGCACATGGGCGGCGGTGATCACTTACCATCAGGTGACCCACTTGCTCGTTCATCGCCCTCTGATATAAAAAAATATATATTAACCTTATATCTTCCATTCCAGCTATTAGAATGAAGGTCATCGTAGTTCTCTCAGCCGTCATCTTAAGCTGCATCGCGCAAAGACCTACGTACATCAAGAGGCCATTTGGCTACCCTGAAATACAACCTCCGACCGCAGCGCCAACAAATGTATTAGAAAATAAGTGAGTAAATAAATAAAATGTATTTGCAATTAAATGCAATTCTATAATTATATTGCCTTCGTTTGCGGCACAACTGCACGTGTGGTACACCGGTTAAGACAGTCGCCTCACCGCTTCATGTCCCGGCTTCGATTCCCGCACAGGAAAACTATTATATGGCCCATAAATAGTTGGTTTGAGTCGGCATGTATTTTGAGTCCGTCAATGCTATGTTTGTAAAGTACCCCGCGACACATGGTTTAACTTCCCTAGTGCGGGCGTTGTATTTTTAAATATAAAAAAGATAACCTTTTTTCCATAAAAGGATGAGGAACTACAGACTATTTAGTGTGTATTTTTTAAGGCAAAACCCGCACTAGGAAATTGGCGGAACAGCCTTTTCTACCAGATAACCAAAAAAGGTTTCCAAAGACAGAACACAAAGCCATGTGCATCTAGTGGGCGATCGTACAGATTATATTAGGCCTTACCGTTATGGACAAGCATTGATACATAAAAACTTTACAAGAAGTGATTTTAAGTTCATGCATGTATTCGCCCCGCGCCGAACGCATCTAGGACTTGATAATCTTGTCTATACTGGTTTTTCAATATGACAACCAAGTTTTCAAAGGATCTCTACCAATTGATCGTTACGACTGGCTCATTTGCAAAACACGTATTTATATATTTATTATGTTCATTCATAATACTTATGGTTATTCGGGCCACATAAACCCAAAGACGGAACACAAAAGTCAATGCATGCATGACATCATGATGCAATGCATCTGATTGGCATTCTTACTTACCGTATGGATATGTATCACACTAATATTATGAAGGCGAAAGTGTGTGAGCGTGTATGTTTGTTACTTCTTCACGACTAAACGGCTAGAGCGATTTTAATAAAATTTTGTGTGGCGTTAGCTGACATCCTGGATTAATACTTAGGCTATAATTTAAGAAGTTTAACGCGGGTAAAACCGCGGGGCATAGCTGGTTGATATATAAAACCTTTAAAAACAATCGGTACAATTAAATATTTATGGCTCCGACTAATTTACTTAAAACTTTATAGTCTTCTTATAGTAATTGTTATGTTTTTTTCAGATTTGGCGATATGGATGCGATTCCAACAACAACAATGAGACTTCCATTAGAGGCTATGGGAGACTCTGAACTGGTTAACAGGTTAAGCAAGTTACCCGTTGACCAACAGCCCTTCTGGTTGATCAACTGGCGGGCTCTGGAAGCTAACAGGAATAATCCACAGACTTACCCCACAAGAGGCAACAATTTCATCCCCAACAATTTCAACACTGTTTTTCAATAACTTGAGATTACTTACTCAAATAGATTACTAGACTAGAGACATAACATGTTATCCAAATAGGTATCAAGAATTAACTCCAGGAGTGTTATATTTAAACTCCTAAACTGTTCATTGTAGTATATATGATGTATTTAATAGAACTTGTAGAAGGATCTGCAAGAAGCGAAATAAACAAAGCCCTTTATGAGAATGCAGCACGACAATTTATGCTAATTGAAAGCTCGAACTCACTTCGTTTCGTTGTATGAAAATGTAACTACACTGTTATATGAAATTTGTGTATTAGAAACATTATGGAATGGAATATTATAAAAAAATTAAATACACAACCCGTACACACGGCTACACATCAAGCTAGAATTCCAGTATAAGCTGATCTCGCCTTGTATAGGATTTCTATACAATGGCAGGTCAGCTTATACTGGAATATTAGTTTGATATGTAGACGTGTGTAGCACATTTCACGCCATTTTGGAGCTATATAGGCGTACGTAATTTTTTTTTTTTTTGAGAAATTGTCGTTCGTTATCTATAAGTAGGTAACTATTTTGTGATTTTTTCTTATTTTCATTTGAAACTTATTTCTTTAAAGTACCAACCAATTAATATTCAGCGGTATAGATCTATTTAGAACTCTGGCAATATAGAAGAACATTGGTCGTATTTTATAAATATTATTCAGTTTTGTTGAAAATAACTAAAAAGTGTAAAGATTGACAGCCAAAGAATGTTAAATAAGTATAAAAAGTACTGAAAAGGGTATTTGATAATGAATCGAATGAATTTTTTTAGTTTAGTGACAAGCTAAAAGACTGCTAGTTTTTTAAATGTAGTTGTTCAAGTATGAAAAACGTGAATAAAATAAAATAAATTGATTATGTCGGTATTTTATTTTTGAACCACGACCATTAACTAACTAATAAGTGATATATCGGTACAATTTTTTTAAAGGCACTCTAATTAATTAATGATATTAATTTAACAATTACGTGATTCCGCCGATGTTGAACCGATTTTGAGATTTCTTTTTATTCCATAGGGATTATAATAAAAAGTATTTATTCTCTCCTCACTAGATGAACAACAAATACATTACAATCAAATATTAAACTTAATGTACTCGTATATCGTAATTGGTTCAACTTTGATATGATATGTATCACACTAATATTATGAAGGCGAAAGTGTGTGAGCGTGTATGTTTGTTACTTCTTCACGACTAAACGGCTAGAGCGATTTTAATAAAATTTTGTGTGGCGTTAGCTGACATCCTGGATTAATACTTAGGCTATAATTTAAGAAGTTTAACGCGGGTAAAACCGCGGGGCACAGCTGGTTGATATATAAAACCTTTAAAAACAATCGGTACAATTAAATATTTATGGCTCCGACTAATTTACTTAAAACTTTATAGTCTTCTTATAGTAATTGTTATGTTTTTTTCAGATTTGGCGATATGGATGCGATTCCAACAACAACAATGAGACTTCCATTAGAGGCTATGGGAGACTCTGAACTGGTTAACAGGTTAAGCAAGTTACCCGTTGACCAACAGCCCTTCTGGTTGATCAACTGGCGGGCTCTGGAAGCTAACAGGAATAATCCACAGACTTACCCCACAAGAGGCAACAATTTCATCCCCAACAATTTCAACACTGTTTTTCAATAACTTGAGATTACTTACTCAAATAGATTACTAGACTAGAGACATAACATGTTTTCCAAATAGGTATCAAGAATTAACTCCAGGAGTGTTATATTTAAACTCCTAAACTGTTCATTGTAGTATATATGATGTATTTAATAGAACTTGTAGAAGGATCTGCAAGAAGCGAAATAAACAAAGCCCTTTATGAGAATGCAGCACGACAATTTATGCTAATTGAAAGCTCGAACTCACTTCGTTTCGTTGTATGAAAATGTAACTACACTGTTATATGAAATTTGTGTATTAGAAACATTATGGAATGGAATATTATAAAAAAATTAAATACACAACCCGTACACACGGCTACACATCAAGCTAGAATTCCAGTATAAGCTGATCTCGCCTTGTATAGGATTTCTATACAATGGCAGGTCAGCTTATACTGGAATATTAGTTTGATATGTAGACGTGTGTAGCACATTTCACGCCATTTTGGAGCTATATAGGCGTACGTAATTTTTTTTTTTTTTTGAGAAATTGTCGTTCGTTATCTATAAGTAGGTAACTATTTTGTGATTTTTTCTTATTTTCATTTGAAACTTATTTCTTTAAAGTACCAACCAATTAATATTCAGCGGTATAGATCTATTTAGAACTCTGGCAATATAGAAGATCATTGGTCGTATTTTATAAATATTATTCAGTTTTGTTGAAAATAACTAAAAAGTGTAAAGATTGACAGCCAAAGAATGTTAAATAAGTATAAAAAGTACTGAAAAGGGTATTTGATAATGAATCGAATGAATTTTTTTAGTTTAGTGACAAGCTAAAAGACTGCTAGTTTTTTAAATGTAGTTGTTCAAGTATGAAAAACGTGAATAAAATAAAATAAATTGATTATGTCGGTATTTTATTTTTGAACCACGACCATTAACTAACTAATAAGTGATATATCGGTACAATTTTTTTAAAGGCACTCTAATTAATTAATGATATTAATTTAACAATTACGTGATTTCGCCGATGTTGAACCGATTTTGAGATTTCTTTTTATTCCATAGGGATTATAATAAAAAGTATTTATTCTCTCCTCACTAGATGAACAACAAATACATTACAATCAAATATTAAACTTAATGTACTCGTATATCGTAATTGGTTCAACTTTGTGCGGGACTGGTGCCTGTTTAGGTTTAACGAAACCCGCGTCCGGAACAAAAAAAGCGCTCATAATTATGCCTTATTTTGGAACAGTTTAAAAACATTTAAATCGTGGTACAAGTCCACGATTTAAATGTTGTGCAAGTGAAATCATAGCGTTTTTGATGGTGGTGTTTACGGCTGTCAGATCACAAATAAGGAACGCACTTTAACAAACTTGTTCAATAAAAAAGTAGGTCAGACGAGAGTTAAATAAAACAAATGGATTACGAGTAAATTTGAATTTGGAACAAATTAGGACTTTCCCCAACCGAATCAGACCAAACCAGTTAAAACCAGTTAATTAATAATAACGACTTCACCTTTATATTTGAAGATATTTGAAATGGGAATCCGTAGTTCTTTTTAAATATTTCAGATATCCGATCTGCGACTATATGATAGTTCGAATGTACGCTTGTACGACAAACTGGAGTTCGAAATCACTACCGTTACGCTAATAAGGCAGTATTCGATTTTAACTGCATGTGCAGCGAAGCGATTAAAACAGTCGCCTTGCCACTACATATCCCGGGTTCAATTCCCAAGACAACTATTTTTTTGACCTATTAATAATTGCTCTGGGTCTCTAAATGTATATGTATTATGTTTGTAAAGTACATATCTCGAGGCAAAGGGATTAATTTACCTAGTGTGGGAGTTGTCTTAAACAAAAAGATACATAAATGTGTGAGTTATAACGCCAGTGGCTTAAAATCAACAATACCAACAGTACCTTAATACAGACAGAACCATTTAGACAATATGCAGTAAAAATATAGCTAAAACCATTGACTTATATATATAACTAGACACGCTGTTTCGAATAAAAACTCGGTCCCAGTCCGGCTGTGCGCTAGGTGAGGGGCGCGCGCGCGGCGGCGGCCAAAATTGCTTAGTGAGTTGCAGCACCCGCGCTGCAACTCGGTGAGCAAATTCTCAATATGGGATTGCGCGTCTAGTAGAATACATATAGGTCAATGGCTAAAACTTAAAATTTCGATAATTAAATCTATATGATCTCTTTGACAATTTACATACGTGTACCTAAATATCTATATGTACCTAGAAACTAGACTTTATTAAACCGCTTGTAAATGGTCAGAACATTTTTGTAGTAATATCATATATTACTACAAAAATGTTCTGACCATTTACAATTTATTAAGTTTTAGCCATTGACCTATATGTATTCTACTAGACGCACAATCCCATATTGAGAATTTGCTCACCGAGTTGCAGCGTCCGCAGTCTACGTGAATAAAAACTTAAAAAATAGTGGAATACCAATGTTGTATGAATGATCCACTTATATTCCAACGGCACTGCAGTTGATAGCAGCAGGTTGTCGTCGAAGGCTAACAAGGCCAAAACAAAATACAGAACTAACTTCAACTTTTCTGCCTGACATTCAATTTGAACAATTGTGAATATTTTGAACCATAACTGGTAAAACATAGTGTTGAATTCCTTTATTAAAGTCGTTTAAAATCGAATAGCACTAGAATTACATAAATAACCACGTTAATGGTTGTTGGAGCACACTGCCAACATCGGACTTATATAATATAAATCGAATTCATTATTCAAAATATTCAGATTTCAGGCCTATATCTCATTTTGAAATTTGAATATTCCAAATTTGAATTTAATGACCTCGGATTCCCGTAACATAAGGACAACGATAGGCCTTCGCTTAGAATTTCGGTATGGTCCCATTAAAATAAGCCACCTCGGATCTACGTTGAATGAACGAATGTATAAACTAGTTCACAGTTAACTAAGTAGCGTCTCTATAGTGTAACTAAATCACTTCCCTACTATTAAGCCAAATCAAATCATTTATTTCTTTGCCAAAAAATGGGTAAAGAGTACATAAATGCTTTTTTTATATAATCGTGCTCCATGTTCTGCCGTCACATGTAAACCGTATCATGAGTTATATAAAAACATGAAAACATGTAATTTAAAATACCAATAAAGAATGTATAATTATGAATGCACAGTAAAATGTTTGTTAAATCAGTAATAATAAATGTCATAACATTAGGAAACTGTCAAAAAAATTCAAAGAAATGTCAAATCCAATCATGAAAAATAGAGCCAGAATTAAAATCCAAACTTGTTAAATCAATATAAATAAAAATGAATCTCTGGAATGTTTGTAAGCTCATTAACGCTGGATTAACACATACATAGGCTATAATTTATGAAGTTTAACGCCGGTAAAACTGCGGGGCACAGCTAGTTATATATAAAAATAAAATTTACCTTAGATGCTTAACGACTTTACAATTAAACCAAACCCATTTACTGTCCTGTTTTAAACTGCTAATGATTTCATAAATTATTCTGTTATTCTCTTTAATGGTCGTACACAATTTTTTCAAAGCCATATTTCTAAACTTCTGTTAAACTTCTTTAAATGTTGACAAAACACAATGATATAAAAGTGACTAATGGTCCAATTAATTAAACTTCAGGGTTAAGTTTGCTTTGCAGTATTTTAGTTAATTTTGTAGTTGTTGAATATTGCTGTGGCTATTTTTAGTTAGCTTTTAATTCGAATTAAAGACTTTAAGTCTACCCTACATGAATTTCTAGCATTATGTGGACTAAGTAAAAATAAGTATGAGAAGTATAAAGCGTGCTTTTAGATTTTAACAGTCTTTAAATGCGTATACGTCCCTGTTTCGAGTATATGAATTTAGACATTATAAGACTTTTTTAGTTCAGTTTTATCGTATTATATTTTCAGGTTTTCATTTTTGTATTGTTCAGTTTAATTTTAGTAGCGAAAGATAAATATATTTGCACACATTCAACCTATCCACAACCATTTGATATTTGGTATATTTACTTAATTCAAAGTTTAAAATTTGTGAGTAGCTACTTATTAACTCCCGTACACAGTCGTATATCTCGTGCTTATAGCACTGTAGAAGACTATTTCTAACTTTAAAAGCTATGTCCAGCTATTTTAATAAAATGACCAGAGTTAGCCTTCTTCTCAAAAGAGGTTTTATTCTATAGGAGGGTAGGTAATATGATTACAGTACTTATCGTTATAAATGGCCATAATATAATGTTCAATTTAAAAAAAAGCTATAATACCATAGTCTATTTTCTTTATTTTTGTTTAAACTCCACCAGCATAAAAATAATAAATCCCGATGTCATAAAGGACTTTAAAATCAGGCCATTAACGGACAATAAGCACGCCAATACTCATACTCAGAACACATTACATATACCTATAGTTAACAATTGTTCTTTCAGGTCTTAGTTAAGTTACCAATTAAAGAAAATATAGTACTTATAATATAATAGGTATCTATGTAAAAGTAGTTCATTAAAATTTTGGATGGAGTGTTTACCTATATATAAGTTACTAGACATTTAGATGTTAAAGATTGTGTTATTTTTGAAAATTAATATTATAGTTTAAGCTGTTGGTCAACCAAACAGATAAAATAAAAAATATAGGTCAAACAACTAGCTGTCCTGTGAGGGATATTCACACTAGCGGGCGCCATAGCAATGTCAACCTTAACGAAACGTTACCCCGTGCAATCCAATTTACTCAAACTTAAATGCTATAAAATTATATTACGATGTGAGGTCGTATAAATGCAGCGGTACTGCCTATTTTCACGAGTAAAAATACGCGTAGGTAATAGGTAATAGTCGTAATACGTTGGGAAATTTGCAAAGTGACGTTGCTTCATACGTAACTGCGTAAAATATGGTAATATCTCCATAAAATATAGGTGGAGGAAATGAAATATATGGGCCAGTAGCGACGTAGATAGATATTACATTTTATTAAAACACCTTTTCCGTAATGAAAACTTTAGGATTACTACCTGAGATATGAAGACATTGGGTTTTTTAAGGAACCGAATTTAACAGTGAAACTAAACGCTATAATAAGAATAACAACGTTTTCTTCATAATTATGTAAAACGGTTCGCATCGCACCTTCTTTCTATTTTATGGAAGATTAATTTTAACTAAGTACTTACCTCGCAATGAAACCTTATCGAACCGCTGCATCGCATCATTGCAGCAAGATTTTTAACGCTGACAGTAAAGCTAGGAGGCTTTCACTGCGTCACCGGACAATAGATGAAAATACCACTACGAACTACTTATACCAAAAGGCATTTGGTTTTGAACCTCGGCTTAGGGTGGTTACTGTTGTAGAGAAACATGAGAAGATCAGTTTCTAGTGAAGTTTTATGCAATTGTCTGTCACTCGTCCAGCTGAGGTTGCAAACTAAGGATCATGGATAGCGATGTTAGACGCACGTGGTCATATGTGTACGTTATAATTGTGTCCCGAGAATTCCAATATATTATAAGAAATGATAATCCCAAGGCACTATTGTGGTCCTGTTAAAATATCATAATAAATACACTATACAGATATTAAGAAACGATTCCAACCCAAAACTTTAACGGACCGATAACTGATTGGACAATTGACTTGATCAGTTGAGCTCTTAAATCGACCTAAATAACTAGGTTAACCATCAACAACTCCCACTCAAGTAGGCCTATTAAAGCTGGAACTTCCCACGTCTAAGGAGGTGACTGCGGTCAATGATTAATCCTCATGAGAAAGGGAAAGGATCTTCTACTGGAACTTACGTTCGAAAAATGATTATCCTTATTAGATTGTAACTTCAGTGTCTAATCAAAATAAAGTCGAATTTACCTTGTAGGCATTTTCAACAATGTTATTGGGATTTAAGAATGCACGCAAAGTAAATTCTGCTTAATGTCTACGTTATAAGAGTCAGTGCCGAATGCCTTTTATGTCCGTGACGACATGGGGTAATGCGTTTTTTAACACAAAAGGTGTCAAGGATATTGATAAGGGACGTGGATGGGGAATACCTTAGTAATTTGTCGACATATTTGTCTTAGCAAGCAATATGGAGGGTCCATTACGAGGTCAGCAAAGTATTTGTTTAAAACACTAACAAATATCGGTTACTACTATTGATTTCTGTTTTAGTAAACGTATTAAATTATTTATTCAAAATTAACATTTACAACAAAATAACTTAGGGATATATACTTAACTAACTACATTAGAAAGAAAAACTTAAACTTCAAAAAACTTAATTATATATATAGGTAAATGATAACTAACTACAGATGGCGTCGTAGTATTCCTCCGAATCAAGGCCACGAGAAAACATGCCCAGAAGACTGGCCACATTGCCTCGTTGATTTGCCAAACTAATTCTTTGGCCAAAGAAAAGCGAGCCCTCTGGTCATGGCAAACGTCAACCAACGTCAATATAGTAAACTGAGCTACTAATATAAAAGGGCATGTTTTCGGTTCACACACACACAACTATGCTGATCAAAAGCAATGTTCTACAAGAATCATTTCAATACTGAATTTAATTTATGTTTATGTGTTGGAATAATAAATGTCAATAATTGAGTATTAATAAACATCAATAATTGAGAAATAATAAAATTATGTATATGTTAAATAAGAAAACTCTATAATTTAAATTACGGTGTATGACCATTCACACCCACTCAATTGAAGGTTGGAGACTACACTCGAAGTTGTTAAGAACACACAGCGTTCATTCGCTCGAAGACCAGCTCCACTGGGGAAGTACCTCCCCCTTACAGAAGACATTACTTAATAATAACATTAATAATTTAATGTTTTGTTTCTGAGTGTGAGTAAGGTCGCCAGAGCTCATCGGGGTGGGGGGGAAGGGTCAGCAATACTTGTTTGCTGACTCTTAAAGGCCGGCAACGCACCCACGACTCCTCTGGTGTTGCGAGTGTCCATGTGCAGCGGTGATCACTTACCATCAGGTGACCCACTTGCTCGTTTGTCGACCTCTGACATAAAAATAAAAAAAATTAGGATAGACCATCCAACTAGGACCAACTTCGAGAAGGAGGTCAACCGTAGAATCCAACTCGGCTGGGCCGCGTTCAGGAAGCTACATAACATCTTCTCGTCCAAAATACCACAGTGTCGAAAGACTTCAACCAGTGTGTGTTGCCAGTGATGACTTACGGAACAAAGACGTGGTCGCTCACTATGGGCCTTATAAGAAGGCTCAAGGTCACCCAAAGAGCAATGGAGAGGGCTATGCTCGTAGTTTCCCTGCGAGATCGAATTAGAAATTTCTAAATCCGCAGGCGAACCAAAGTCACTGACATAAGCCCAAAGAATTGCAAATCTGAAGTGGCAGTGAGCGGTGCACGTAGCTCGTAGAACCGACGGCCGTTGGAGCAGAAAGGTTCTCGAGTGGCGACCACAAACCGGAAGACGCAGCGTGGGCAGGCCCCCTACAAGATGGACCGATGATCTTGTGCGGGTCGCTGGAAAATACTGGATGCGAATAGCGCAGAACCGGCAATTGTGGAGATGTTTGGGGGAGGCCTTTATCGAGCTGTGGACGTCTTTCGGCTGATATGATGATGATGATGATGTATGTCCATGTTAGCATACACTTTTGAGGTCTTTCACTATCTGCAACTAAATAGCACTACCTACGCCGAACATAGGGTCTCATCGAGCAAACACAAATGTAAATGACGCAGAAAATTGTTTGAAACATGGTCGCGAGTAACATATAAAACAGAATATTTCCCTTTCATTTTTATTTGACATTTAAAATAATAAGGTTTAAACCACCAACCACAAGTGACCAACGAACGGAATATAACTATACCAACCACGCCAACCATTTATAAAACAAAAATCTTCATCAAATTCTACTTTATAACTGTTTAACACGCTGGTCTATTTCTTAAATTATGAACACATGAAAATACATAAATGTTAGGTTTGAAATAATATCTAATTAGCGCGTCAGTTCTCAAGAGGCTTAAGTCTAATTTATTCTCTTCATGTTATTACCTGTAGGAATTATGTTCGTAACTGACAAGTAATAACATACTTCGGGATTTACCAGACTTTTTTCATATTTTTTCTCATTTTCAAGATACTTAGATACACAAATGTAGTTGTAGTGGTGTTCCTCTAACTCTGCTTGCTTTATTTTGCTGTTAGTTACAAAACAAAAAGCATAAGAGTCAATAACAAAATGTAATTCACAGAATACAACTTACATCCCAGACTTTCAACTGAGGTTTTTGGCAGTATGTCTCAGTAACTGCCACGTCATGCACTGCACGGTAGAGTAAAAACTGTCGATTTCACACAAATACATTTAGAAATATTATATAAGGGTCACATTAATATTTGTCCTAATAATGTAATAACTACTAAATACATTCCACTGTGACAGACGGACCGGCATCTAGGGTTTCTATTTCCTTTTATGGGGCCATTAATAATAAAGACCTTCTAGTCGAATTTCATCCGCGGCGGCCAGTCTCAATGGAGGCTGGCCATCTGCGCGGGTCATATTATAATGCACAAGTATGTGCGGATGGCCAGATGCACTCACCGGTCCGTAAGTGACGTAAAGCACGTTGGAACGTGGTCAGTCCATCGATGGGTGACTGTTATAGTAGTTTAATTTCTGAACATCCCCGTGCTTCAGAGGGCACGTCAAGCTGTCAGTCCAGGTTGTTGTCATTAGACAACAGTCGGTAAGGCATGTTCAGAAGCTTACTGGGAGGCTTGAACAGCTCTGAAACCAGGTAAACCATTGCCCATACGATAAAGAAAGAAGTGTGTGTGTAAAACATAGGGGCACTTTCTATTTTATCACTCTCACGACCGGTACCGGTACAGGGCCCCCCTGTACCGTCTAAGTCGCGTTACATCGTGATAGTGCTCGGCGTTCAAATAAATAAAAGTTAATTCAAAGTTAATATCGATTCCGGACCATTTATGACGTCACATGACGTCACATGTCATGTGACGTCATAAATGGCCCGGAATAGATTTTCAACGTCGAAGCCGATTTAACGATTGATTAAGACATTTTTAACTTTTATTTATTTGAACGCCGAGCACTATCACGGCACGAGCACTATCATCGGCACAAAATTTCAAAAATGACTTAATTAACCTTTATTTATTTGAACGCCGATCACTATCACGATGTTCGGTGACTTAGCTAGTAGCCCCCCAGGATCGACGAATATACGTGCTCTGTGAGGTACGGGGGCATAATACCGCCCACGGAAAATTGTCTTTACAGAAAAATCACAACATCAGTTTTTGCTTCACCCGGAATTTGAACCCAAGTCCTCATTATCTGCGGTTTAACACGCTACCGCTAGACCAACCAGACAAAGGACCGTTAATACAGTTAATGTTTATGCTAGCTTAATTGTCTAAGAGCACTGTTCAGCTGAGTCGGCTTCCGTGTTCTTTATTGGTACGTGAAAGGAATTTTTATGGGAAACAATAAAACCAACTACTTAAGATAGAGAAACCACGAGAATTTAGTTTTGTTGCAGTTTGAATTGTCTATGTACGTGCTAGCTTTTATTTAGAACCTTAATAACATACATTTAAAACGTTTACGTTGTTAGAAATAGTTTTGTAAAATGTTGAACCTTTACTGTACGTGTGGCGCAATGGTTACGACAGTTTTTTTTTAGTTTTTTTTTTTTTTTATTAATAAGAATAATATCTGGGGACTATGTCACACAGATCATCCTAGCCCCAAACTAAGCAAAGCTTGTACTATGGGTACCAGGCGACGATATACATACTTATATAGATAGATAAATACATATATACATAGAAAACATCCATGACTCAGAAACAAATATTCGTGCTCATCACACAAATATTTGCACTTACCGAACCCAGGACCACCAGCTTCGTAGGCAGGAGCACTACCAACTAGGCTATGGTGACCGTCAGTTGCCTCGCCACTTCGTGTTCCGGGTTCGATTTCCATGCAGGATAACTATTTGTGTGACCCATGTATGATGTACTGAGTCTGGATGCACTATGTGTCCGTTAACTATATTATGTTTGTAAAGTACCCCGCGACGCAGGGATACATTTAACTAATGTGAGCGTTGTCTTTAAAATATTATATTTTATATATATATAGATATATTACATGACTGCTGGCGCAGATAAAGAAAAGAGTGTTTTAAAGTAAGATGGACGATACGTTTAGCAAAATACACATAATAATTAAAACCGACTTAAAATTTTATATTAGACAACCATTGAAAGCATTTCCTATCAAACATAGACTCACACCTGTTTCCCAGAGGGGTAAGTAGAGACAACGGATTTCTATTTGTCACAATCTTTACATACCTCTTTTGCCTCGTTTACTGTCATTGTATTCTTCATACATGCTTGCAGGTTAAGGTACTGCTGACCTGGCCTTTCTGAATCCGATTTGGTCAGAGAATGTTCTACGATGTCTGCCCCTTCCAGTTGTACTATTCACACAGGCCAGGTATACTTCGTTTGTCAATCTTCTTTCATTCGTCCTTTCAAAACGCCCAAACCATAAATATAATTCAAAATCGGCTAACAATATTGCGTAACATAAGAAAAAAACTCATAGAACTGAAATTAGTCTTTTTCTGAAGTCGTTTTAATATCAGTGTTGAATTTAAAGTAGCTGCACGAAAAAGTCATATATTCTGGGATAAAGACTTCTAGGCTTCAATAATAATCTATAATTTCGCTTTAATGAGAGGAGGAATTTGAATTAAATACTAACCAACCAAATCATTCTAAATAAAAATATACTGTTCTTCTACGACTACTACTCGTTAATACTTTATTGAATGTTCTAAGACGAATATAGTGTCTAAAAGGTTCGCCCAAACATCACTTATAAACAACTCTTTAGGTTTCTATGCACGCACATTAACAAAGTAATTTTCATAGAGATATGTCATATAATAATAATTTAATTCAGAATAAATTCCATATGTGTTAGTTACAATGACAACTTATAAACTAGTGTTAGTAAAAAAATATTTCTTGCTGCGTGAGCATCGTGGCAGAGCCCGCCGACTCTGGGAAATATCTACTTGACTGCGACCAGTCGTATCCACCTTCCCAAGATCGGAGAGTCCCACCTATCGACCAACGTTTTAAGAATGATCTTGGGGCTGGCGCGCATACGACGTAGCAGAGATGCGGACCTTTTGCACACGATGGCCGAAAAACTATCAACGGCCGCGTCGGCAAGCATTCCGGACGCGCTACGTAAACGCGGCAGCCCCATCAACACCCGGAACGTAATACCCTCTGCGTAAAGTTGACCCACAGACTTCACGTGTAAAAGGATTGGCAGTAGGCTTTGAAAAGCGTCACCTTAACCTGAGCCTGAGCCTGGCATATACATTTTCTTGTTGATGTTGAAAGTACAAAATTGTGTCATAACTAATGTTTGTATATAGCACTAATCGTACCATACCAAATTTTACCATCCAGTTTCTCTTTTATATCAGGGGCGATAAACGAGCAAGTGGGGCTCCTGATGGGAAGTGATCACCGACGCCCATGTACACTCGCAACACCAGAGGAGTCGCAGGTGCGGCCTGAGAGTCAGCAAACAAGTGTCCTTCCCCCACCCCAATGAGCTGATGAGATGAGAGCCAGTTTCTAGAGAGAGATATAGTACTAAGTGAATAACTTTTAAAATGTCTAAGAAACCCGCAGTGCAAGGCGCGACTCATACTTGGCTGGTATATTGATAAAACAAATTAAGATGGACACATTTATTAAAATTCAGTAAAATATAGTAACAAGATTTCCTGGAGGAACTAGGGTGGATTCTTCATTCTTCGGAGTTTCCCTATGGAATTTATTGAACCCACTGGGCCTAAGCGGGTAAGTTAAGCCGCCATGAGGATTGGGAGGTACATAAATGTTTGGAGCTAATGTGCCTAATGTTCCTAATAAGTTTGGTTTTTGAGTTATTACTGGGTAACCAATTGGTTTATTTCCAGCAAAAGATGGTCGCTGACAGAAACTGTAGGGCCAGCAGGCAACAATCATCAGGACGATCACTGAAGATTTCATGGTGATCTGAAAGTAAATGACAGAATCATTATTATAACAGCCGAACGACATCCACTGCTCGACAAAGGATCTCCACAATGGCCGGTCTGGTGATGCCAGCATCCAGCGGTTTTCCACGACCTTTGCAAGATCGTCGGTCCAGCTTGTAATGACAGAATACTTTAAGACATTAAATATTCTGGACATATCTCATAGCGCCATCTAGTCCAAACTAAGCTTGTACTACAATTACTAGACAACGGATGGAAATACATACTTATATGCGTTTTAATATAGAAAACACCCAGACAAATAAACATGTTCATGAATACAAATATTGGTATTGAAGAAGAGTTCTTCAAGACCAACCTTTGGATCAGAAGGTAGGGTCACAACCAAATCAGTATGCCTATGAGTAAACTTACTCATACTTAGAAATAGCCAGCATAGCCAGTGAGAGCAACTGCACCGATCAATTATGGACCAGTGAGCTCTCACTGGTCCATAATTGAAGTAAGCGGTCAGGCTGTAGATAGATTACTCCCTACATACAATGGTTTAATTTTCGAGCGTGTCCATGAAGATCTATGTACGTTATTAATCCCACTAGGCAAATACTAGGATAGCCACTACCAGTACGATAAGATAAAACGGAGTGAATAGGAACCCAGAGGGGAAAAGAAACGGGAGCATATTTTGCTTATGTAAGTATGGATATTGTCCTCATCTCTATTTTCGCTCCGGAATTCTAATATCCATTTTTCTGGTGCTGGAATATATGCTGCAGATGAGAGGCATGTTTCATAAAAGTTCTGTGAGGTTTTGGCCGGTTAGAGCCCATTATTTTTTGTATAACATAGGATGACAAACGAGCAAGTGGGTCACCTGATGGTAAGTGATCACCGCCGTATCATCATCATCATCGCCATTATCATCTGTAGCTATCCCCAGGTGACTGGTATTTGTAACGGAATCCCCACGTAAAAAAGAAAGATAGATACTTACCTGTTAGATAACGTAGTAATTGCTCGTAAATTGTATTGATTTTTACTTGCGAACCAGTAACTGAATTATTGGAACTAGAAGATGTTATAGGTTGAATACAAGTAAAAAACAAAAATTGTTTAGACGTTCTCTTCACTTTGAAATAATGTACTGTACATGTACTGTTCGTAGTGCAATAGGTAATAATTGTAGCTATTTATCGTTATGCTCTAAAATGCAAATCGATGATAAAAAAAACCATGTAATTGCAATATGAATCGGATAAGTAATGCTTATGTATGTTTTTATTTGTTAATAACCGCAAAATTTTGATTTATTTATTCGTATTTGAATAGACTATTATTTTCTATCATTTTAGTTACAAAAATCTTAGCCCGCTCGCAACTACTGCAAGTTGTTGGAATAGAGTTGGTCAAGTCACCCTACTAATATTTTAAATGCGAAAGTTTGTAAGTATGGATGTATAGACTGACGCGCGACTTTCACGTCGTGGGTTCGATTCCCAGACAGGACTGACATTTGTGTGCACGAACATGACAGTGTCTGTTTGTGTCAGTTTTGGTGTAACTATATATATAAGTATGTATTTACAAAAAAAATTGAGCCGTCACGGGACGCCTAGCAGATGTGAAACATCGACATAATTTTTTAAAATTAATATGCAGAAAAGAACATATTTTGAGATGAACTAAATATGTCATAATGATAAAATAAAATATTACGATTAATAATCGCACAGTCGATTGTTATGTTTCACAAAAAAAAAAAAAAAACGTGGCGACCTGTCACTCCCCCGAAATCTTTTTTACGTGCGGCTATAGATGTTTCACATCAAAAGAAAACTAGTATATGTAGTCAATCAGTGATCTGGTTTCCATAGTACAAACTCTGCTTAGTTCAAGATCAGATGGGATTTTTTTTATTACCGCGCAATAATCTACTAAGTGCATTTTGATGAAACTTTGTAGTAGCTTAGCGTATAGTTTTATTTCATAAATTTTAACGCGAGGGAAACCGCAGGTCACAGAGCCAGTATACTGGATATATTATATATTTTTTTTATATTTTACTCTCTTTGTAATACTTACAGGTGTTAATTTCAGTTAATCCACATTCGACGTTCAAAAACATGATGGCTATTACACGTGATATATTTTTAATATATTTTTTTTTATATATTCTCTCTTTGTTTTTATTTTACTATGCTAATAGAAGCCTATAACTGCAATGTTAAAATAAAATCTTACCCTTTGTAGCACGAAATTCACGTAGAAAATGATTTTAGGTAACTTTTAAATTTTAGCAAAGGACGGACCCAAATTCTCAACTTTGTTATTAGAAAGGGCAGTTTAATAACGATTGATTTAACTTTGGTCATCTATTAAATGATTCATACTACCCTCAATTTAGCTTCGGTCCTTTTTAATGTATAAGTTTGAAAATGTGTTTAAGCAAATTTATTTATTTATACATTATGGGACAAAGAGTCCCCCTTGTGTCTGAATTTCTTTTTATATATAAGAGGATGGCAAACGAGCAAGTGGGTCACCTGATGGTAAGTGATCACCGCCGCCCATGGACACTCGCAACACCTGAGAAGCTGCAAGTGCGTTGCCGGCCTTTAAGAAAAGATTAGGCTCGCTTCTTGAAGGTTGCCATGTCATACCGGATCGGTAATACCACCGCAGCTAATTGATTCCACAGAGCGGTAGTGCGCGGCAAAAGGTTTCTTGTAAAACGCACAGTGGTAGATGACCATTCATGCAGGTGATAAGGATGCAATTTCCACTTTTGGCGAGAGGGTCTGTGGCGGAATGTGGCGGCAGATATAAACTCGAACGATTCCTCTGAACACTCTCCGTGATAAATGCGGTAGGGGACAAATAGAGACGCTACGTCTCTCCGCAGGGTAAGAGGATCAAGCCAAATAGTGGGACTCCCGTCGTCAACGACCATTCGAGCTGCACGATGTTGTACCTATACGAGTTATTAATTGCTCTGGTTAATTTTATTGCAAAAGTTCTGTGTTGTGTATATTAGTGAGTTTTCTTTTATTTAATGTTATTTTATTGTTCAATATTTTTGACTGTTTATGTAATTGTTTATTGTATTTATGTAATTGAAAATTGCTAGTTATAAGTGTATTGTATTTTGGACACAATGTATTTTGTTAACGAATTAATAAATGAAATGAATGATCAAGAGGAAGAAGTTTTTCAAAGTCAAAGTAATTTATTTGTTAAACATGGGTAATATGGTACATGGTATAAAAATTGTGTTGTATCACTATGTTTTGCTTTGCTTGCCTTGCAAGGCGTATAAATTATACAGAGCAAGCAAAATAATAACATAATAAATATTAAATTTCATAAATAGGGTAGAGTGATGAAATGAAAATGAAAAATGAAATGAAAAAGCGTTTATTCTGAGAAAAAAATTTACAATTCATTTTTACCTCTGCCAAACTGCAAAGCAGTTTGTTGGCAGACGTAGCTCCTTTTTTAACAATTTTATTAAGTTTACATTTTAATTGACACTTTTCCACTCTACTTAGATAACTATTAAACTATATTATTTTCTTGCTATATAATTAAATATTAAAATATTCCTCACGGTGAGGTTTTTACAGAAGATATTATATAAATGCATATGTATTTTGTTTTTAAAAGAGGTCTTTGTGATACCATTGTTTATGTCGACTGGGAGGCTATTGAAAATAGTTGGAACTAAAAAAGATCTACACCTTCGACCATAATAATTATCACAAGTGGGCACTTCAAATCTCCTCATATTATTGTTTCTTTGAGATCTTGTGCAAATAATATGGTTTTTGAAATCGTCACTACCATATTGATTTAACGCTACTGACAACACAGCCCTCTCATGAACCGGCAGGATTTTACATACCAAAAATAATTCTTCGTAAGCACTACTTTTACATCTGATTTTTGTGTTTCTATCCACTAACAGCTTCAAGAATCTAATCTGTATGTTTTTTAATTTATCCAGATATGTTTAAAAAGTGTTACCATAGCATGCCAGCCCATAAGAGAGTAGTGAGTCCACCAGTGCATAGTAGACCATGTACAAAGTTTCCCTATCAAGAACAAAACTAAGGTGGTGGAATTTCACAAGCACGTATCTGAGTTTGTCACATAGATGGATGATGTGTGTTTTCCATGAGAAGTGGTTGTCTATGACTAAACCCAAGTAACTGTTTTCCTCCACCACCTCAATGTGTGCACACTGACACAAAGCCAGTCCACTAGTGTGCTGACACTCATAGCTGTGCCCCACTATGCACGGCGGGCGTTCGATTTTTTTTTACATAAGGAGATCGTATATACATACATTTGGTTTTATTAATGTTAATTATGATAACATTGTTGTGAGCCCACTTGATAATATTAGTAAAGTCCTCTTGTATGTTACTTTCTATTAAGTTTAAATCTCTATCTGCATAAACTAGGCAAGTATCATTAGCATACATATATATTCGACACTTACGAACCACGTTGCACATACTGTTGACATGCATGCTATGTGCTATGTAGTAGATCGGACATTTCTTATTTTATGTTTTTGTCATCTAAAAACTCATTGACAGTATACCTTTTCAATAAAAAAATCTTAAGTTGCAATTTAAAATGGTTTATGTTACTAATGTTTTTTAAAGTTTTTGGTAATTTATTAAAAATTTTTGGAGCCATGCCAAGACAACTCTTCGAAAAAAGTGCAGTATTGTGTCTTTTTAACTTTAGTGTGCTTTGGTGACGTCTATTATAAAGTGTATCAAATTTAACAGCTTCATCTTTACAAATATTGCAATTACATAAATATAGAGCGATGAAAGCGTAAGTAATTTTAGATTAACAAAATGTGTGTAGTTTTTAAGCAACATATGGCTCAAAGACATTGTTTCTGAGCTTTAAATGCCATTTCTCTGTTGGTAGAGTTGCCCCAAAACATAATGCCGTAACGAAGAGTTGGGGAGACATATGCATGATATGCGGTAAGAACAGTATTACGGTTTGCAACCTTATTCATATTGTGCAAAGCGTAACAGATTTGATGATTTTTTTTTGTCATGATCTCAATGTGTATTTTCCAAGTCATGTTTTCGTCTAGCCAGATTCCCAAAAATGTAGTTCGTTCCGTTTGAATAATCTTATTTTTGTCATAATTAATGTCAAGAATTATAGGATCAGTTCTTTGTTTAAATGTCATTATTTGAGTTTTATTAAAATTAATCTGTATAAGTTGATACTGTGGTGCCCCGGCCCAGAGATGGCAGCAATATTCCGAATGCGGCCGTACTTGCGCTTTATATAATTGGAGGCGATGGGCCCATGTAAAGTATCAGCTCTTCGAAGGAGAGCTAGGCGATACCATGAGCACATGTGACGTCATAAATGGTCCGGAATCGATTGTCAACGTTGAAGCCAATTTAACGATTGAATAAGTCATTTGTAACCTCTATTTATTTGAACGCCATTTAAGAAATCGATGTTCGGCGACTTAGCCGGTAGAGCCCTAGGTGACCCACTTGCCTGTTTGCCGGATGACATTATAAATTTTTTTTTTTATCTCATCCGGCACTTTCCTGTAATATTTAATTCTGTACTTTACATTACAGCTTTAAGCCGTAAACTTTCAACCGGTTTACCCCATACCTGTCCTTAATGGGGTTTAACAGAATCCATTAAAACCACAATCTGGTTTTTCTATTAGAAAGTTAATAAATTTCCTTTAAGAGGAATTGCTGGTAGATTTTTATACTAAAAAGTGTTATTGGTGTTTGTCAAACAATGGATAAAACTTGGGCAAAAATATGAAATACTAAAAGAGTTAGTTCTTTACCTACCAAATTTAGTATTTGACAAAAATAATAAAACATGATGTGTGGCTAACGGCAACAAATACTTTCAGCCCATCTCATCCCTACAGGGGAGTCGAAGTTATCCTAAGGATAACCCACCAAGGAACGGGCAGCTGCGTCTCTGTGTCAAGTATGACCATGATACTGATCTGCCATGAACATCTCACGGATACACCAGGCTGCAGCAACACCTGTGTACTAGTTACCATATAACTGGGGTCACCAACTCGCATGCCAAACGCGGTGACTGTGCCTCCAAATGGTTATTAAAACCTTTGAGTGAGGCCTATGTCCAGAGTGGACGATATCAGGCGGATGATATGATGGACATGTCTATTTATCTTGCTCTTGGTGTTTTCTATGTAAGGTATATATACCTATACATTTACAAAAACAAACTAATTTGTGTCCGTCTATTACATGTTTGTAAAGTACAGTTCGGGTGTTTCTTCGACAAAAAACTATTTTAAGGTACTTATTTTCTTATCCATCACAATTATTTAACTATTATTAAAATAGTTAAAATAATTTTCTTTAAATTCGTGTACATATTTTTATAAATTAATTTTGTCAAATGTTAATTATATTTTACTTCGTAACGTAGTTTATTCATTCCAAAACCATGTTGTTTTCGTCAACATGTTGCGGATCCTTAAAGAGTATACCTATCTTAAATAATTATTGTTTTGAAAAACAAAGAACCTATTTGTACTTCTCTTTACAAAAATCGAATCATACAAAAGTTATATGGAGACATTTCAAAACACATTCCCCGTCACACAAAAGAAGAACTTTTAAAATCGGTTTACAAACAACTGATAAATCGCGTGACATACGTACGAAATACGGTCGATGTGATAATTTCGTTTTTCCGAACTCAGTTAAAAACTCAACCATAACTGAACTTAAATGCGCGTGTGGCGCAGAGGTTCGGCGCACCCATTTTGATGAACCATAAGTGAGTTCTGAGTCGGATAAGCTTTGAATCCGTCAATTACTCAATCGTCAATCACTTTACAAATATATAAATTACTTTGCGACCCAAAAATTGGTTACGCAGAAGCGGGCGTTGCATTTAAATATATATATACATAAAATCCCCCACAAATCACATGCGGGGATATGCCTCTTAATTACTTGGTCGCACGTACATTCTTGTGGGTTTTAGATTTGAGGACGGTAAAATCCATTTATTATAAAAATCCCTTCCTTAGAATCTCGATTCTATTTCAATAAAACCACTTATTTTCAAAAGAATACTGTTATTCATCCTTAAATTGCTTTAATACGGTACAAAAATACAATAACAATATCAGTTTAAAATACATTTTTGCAAAGTTTGAATGAACATTAGTATTGTAACATGCTAGTTTTCTTGTGAAAATTGCAAGTTCTTAGTTCTTTACTAAGCTTTATTCTTTTATTGTTTTTGTCAACTGAAGATCGTTTTACACAGTTATAGAAGTCCCGTAGGTATTAAAGCTTTGTGGGATTAGTTCGTACAATACACTATATACCGCTTCAATAGATAAAAGTTGGGGAAAACTGTATTATGGCTTAACTTGTCTTTTTCCGAATTCTATTGGTGTTGGTTTCCAAAGTGACCAGAGCGGTTAGGTATCATAATTTATCGAGTAATGCAATCTAACCTATAAACTTGCCGTCGGTTGTGATGGCGGCACCCCATCTCATTGGCGTAGAACTCCAGCCGAGGGAATATCTACCAGAGGACGGGCAGCAGCTTCGTTCTAAGTACTATGACCATCTCACTGCAATAATATTTTGTAATTAGTGCAAGTTTTTAATTAATTTATTGTAATTAACTTTAATAATGTAAAATTTTAATGCTGTGGTCATCTTAAGTGTTGCAGCACTATTATTTTTAAGTATGTACGTGTCTTATAACTGCATGAGTGTATGTAACGTTGACGATCCTTAAATAAATAAATAGCAAAAGCGGCCAAGCGTGGCGATTATGGCATATCCCCCCAGAATGATGCTTGGGGGGAGTCTTTGTCCAGTAGTGGACTTCTTACAGCTGTTATGACGATGATGAACCTGAAAACTCATAGGGATGTAGTAACCAAGGTTATACAAGGTGACAAATTCATTTACGGTTTTTACTACCTGCAACAATTATGATAGATATTTTCATGACAACTGGAACTGATGGCTTAAATGTATTAAATAGGTTTGCTGCATGGTGACGATGACGAATATTAGAATATCATCATCCCATCTCATCCCTAGAGGTCGACCCGAGGGAATATTTGAGGCTTTTGTCCAGCTGTGGACTTCTTATAGCTGTTATGATGAGGTTGAATATATGCAAAACACAAATAAAAAAAGTAATTTTACTATTATTTATATTTTGTTTTCTTTTATGAAACTTTTTATTTTCAGCCTTATTAAGCTGAACACAAGTCACAAGACATTTTAATTGTAATACTCGTAGTACAAAGTCTAGGTCATCGTGAGTATACAATACAATACGTAAGCAATCATACATTACATCACTTAAGCCGAACATTTCCGTGGTAAAAGCAAAATTACGGAAACTACGCATCAAACTTTTGTAATAATCTTCCTGTATTGAAGACTTTCCCCGTCAAAGAACTAACGTACTTTACGTATAGTTCAGACATGTGTTCTGTCTGTTGTAATTTGTGGTGACTGCGACCCATATCATATAACCCACCCATCTGTAAGAAAGCCCGGTTTCCACTGCGAAAGGGTAATGTGCGGAAAATGGTAAGGCGCAACGGACTCTTTTTTAATGAAATAGGTTTGCGTTTCCACCAACGAAGAGTTGATCATTTGGTTTCCACTGCAAAATGAAACTGAGCTCATTTCTACTCTTTCTACACGCTCGGCTCTTTTCGTCCGACTATTTGTTGGTGGAAATACAAGTATGCATTTCATGAAATGCATTCTTCGAAGTCATCCGGAGGAAATATTTTCCAGAACATAGCAGTGTCTCTCTGAGTTCTTATAAGCATCATACTACGATTCCCAACTAGTTTGTCAAGCGTGGCGATTATTATATATCCCTCTAAATATATGTATATGTTTTTTTTATGAGAACGCCCCCACTTGGTAATTTAATCCCTGTGTCGCTGGGTACTTTACAAACTTTATAATTAGACGGAGACAAATTTCATCCAGACTCAGAACAACTATTTATGGCCACCCAAATAATTGTACGGCGCGGAATTTGAACCCGGGACACGAAGCGGCGAGGCGACTGTCTTAGCATGTCCAGCATTGGATGTCTTTTTGGTCAAACGATAAAGAATTCCCCTAAGAACCTAAGAATGAACGATATTTATGTTGTAGTAGCCCTGAGATTTTTATGAGTGTTTTTACGACGACTATAACGTATTTTATGGTATGTCTCAGGCCAAGACAAATAGAAACGTTCAGTAACAAAGATATTTCTCGTGTGCGAAGATCAAACCCGAAACCTTTGGACCAGGAGGTAGTTTCACTGCCAACGAAATCACTACGGGCCATGTTAATACTCTTAAAACTTCCTTGCTAGCATGAGCTAGCGATAATCTTTCTTTCCCGGCATTACATTTTTATCCCCATAAATTCAGCTTCAGCAGAAACAACTTAAAAGGATATAAAAATAATGAAGATTTATTGTTTTATATTTACCAGTTAATCTTTTTATTATAAGTTTATTGGTGGCGTAGGCTGTACGTGTTTCTGAGTTTTCGACGGCGCCGCGGCGTTAGTTAAAATATATTGCGGTACGACTGTCAGTGCGTTCTATTCGAAACTGTAGTAAAAACAAAACATATCTGATGGAACTGAATTTGTAAATGAACAGGGAATTTATTAATATATAATCCACGCTTTTCACAATCTTATTACAAGTCCAGACAACATTGCGTTTGCTTCTATTCTTGTGTTTTAAAAATGTTATCAATATCAATGTTTTTAATCTTTTTAGTTTACCACTTGTTGACAGCTTAACATGTTTCTTTTGATTGTGCTAATATAATTGTCTCTTTTGGATTATACCAAACTATTAAACATAATCTCTTGACAATAACTTGATACGGGCTAGCTAAATATAATTGCTGTTATGAAATAAATTTTATAAATGTTTTAATTCAATCAATACAATGTGTACCTAAATATCTATGTTACTAGAAATAATAATGTATACAACTATAATACTACAAACATGTTCTGACTATTTACAAGCGCTTTTTTAAAGTCTACGTGAATAACAACCTTTTTTATTTTTATTTAAATTATTATGTTCTGAATATTTACAAGCACTTTTTTAAGTCTACGTAAATAAAATCCTTTTTCATTTTTTCATTTTCATTCCATTTTATTAATACGCCTCACAGGCAGATTTTGGTGATGCATTTTATATTAACCATACGAACAGGTAATGCGCAAAATGTAATGAATAATAAATGATATGATTTGATTTAAGGCCGATATCTCCAAACGGAACAGTAACAATGTGCATTCTTCCATATGCTATTACTTTTGACGGCAAGTATCCCATTTGACATGTTTCGTGTCAATTAGGATAAAATAATAGTAAAAAATAATAATTAAATAGATTGTTTCCGCCGTGATCGTCAAGTGTAATTTGAAAGTATATATAGTAAAAATATAGGTATAGTCAAAAATATAAAATTGTAACAATTGGACGCTTTAACTAACTTATGATTTAAACAAATAACATATAGATTTTAAAGCAAATTACACACGTTCAGTATTGAATTTATACAATCGGCAGAATACTCGTCTGCTCGAATCTCGATACGCACACACCCACGTATGTCATAGATAGAAATAGGGGGAAAGAAAGCCGCATTTTCCTTACATGACAAATTTTTCAACTCTCTTTTTCTGCGTACCTTAACCTTAAGTTAGAAGGATGTTAGAAAAATTTACTCAAGTGGATTTTCCAATAACGCACATTGTACAGATGCCGGCACATCTAGCTACACCAATCAGACAAGTTTTTTTTATACATTTTCAACTTTATCACAAAAACATAAGGTCCACTTTCAATTGGGGAAATTTGACAGATTGGGGTAGCTTGATGTGCTGGCGTCTGTACATACAATGTATATAAAATCGAAGTTTGTATAACAACAATAGGGGCGCTATCCTGAAACTGCACCAAGTTTCTAGCATTAATCATAGATTACCATATTCCTACCTCTAAATCGGGCAGCAAATACTGCGGGTCATATGCATGTCATTTGACCAAACAATAATATTATGGACTTATCGTTAGAACCTAATTTATCGGTTCAGATAAGAATATAATATGCAGTATTTGGTATTATCAGGTTTAATTAATGTATCCCTTGATATTTTTAACAATTGTTATCTAATTTAATCATTCATCATTTTAAGTTTTATAATTTCACATGTATTCTACCATACAGAAGAGAGGCGACATGCATTTTTATAGATTGAGCTCAATATGTATCCAACTTTTGTGAAATAAAATATTGTTATTTTAAATCCAATATCATTAAATTATTTATTAACATTATACTGCTATTACTAAACCTTATTAGTTATTAGTCTTCCATATCCACCAGTGAGACAAGTAAGGTAATTTCTCTTTTTTAACAAAACATTTACCTCGGAGCATAGATTCACCGTGCACTCTATTTTCCCCAAACCTGTGAGGGGTAGGGAGACACGTCGGAAAATAGATCAGTCGAGGACTTTAAGTGTTCTCCGAGGAACTGGAGTAATTTTAATTGCCAGAAATACACTTTATACACTGATATTTAAACCCAGACACTCGTTATCTGCAGTTTAACCGCTTTATTTACTTTATATTAGGGATGCAGTCATAACATATATAAAATCCAAATAATTAGTCAGTTTATAAGCGTAACTAAAACCAACTTTTTATTCCTATTAATTTGCAAGATAAAACTGTCATTATATAAAGATTGTACTCTACTTAACAAGTCTGAAAAATCGTAAGGGTAAAAATAAATCGGCTTCTTTTTGGGACTTTCTCGAATAGAATTATGGGATTTACATACAATGTTAATACATTTTTCGTCAATCCCATTACATAAGGATATATAAAGGCAGGGTTCTATCGTTAACACTATCGAACGTTGCCTTAATAGGGAGATGGAGAACTTAGGGTATAAGCCTACCACACTGGTCTAGTGTGGGTTGGCAGACTTCACATGCCTCCAAATACATTTTTGAGGAATTCTCAGGCATGCAGTTTTTAGGAGATATTTTTTAAACACCACTGCGTGCGCCACTCACTTTTCGAATACATGCCTTAGATTAAAATGTTATACCAATCTATGTTGGATTGTGGACGCAGTGGTCTTGAGTTTTCACTCGAGACCATAGAGGCCATAATCAAACGGTCCAACCACTAGGCTATGTGGCTATGACATTCTGTCCATAATGTATGGATAAATTGCAAGATAGGGAAACAAAACAACTTGTATTCACACCATACAGGCTGTTTTCGTAGTCATGCTCTAGTGCTTGTCATCGTCATGCCAAGCCATGTAGTTACCGGCCTAGAAAGAATATCAGGAATACCCCATACCATCTCGTGGATGTCGAAAAAGCCACTAGAGGATACACCAGGACGTCGGGCAGCAGCGTCACCTGTGTACTATTAATAGCTACCACCTATCTGCGGTCGCCAACTCGCATGCCAATCGCGGTGACTACGGCAAACCCCTCCGAACGGCAACATTATAGAAACCTTTGGGGAGGCCTATGTCCAGCAGTGGACAATATCAGGCTGATGATTTAGTGAGGCTATGGTGCGTTGACTACCATGCAATCGCTCGATATAGAGAGGCAGGGACTTCATTATTCGAGCTGCTCATTGAGCAAAAAATCCGTACCTAACTTACATTATGAAGGATTATTGCAATAAAGCCTATAGACGCAGTAAGATTCAAAACATTCCATTTATTAGTACATGGAATTTGGGCGCCTTAAAAACACTATGTTGTTCTACTCTTATTATATAAAAATACGTCAAAAAGGTTATTAGTTTTACATTTCCACCATAAATCAAATTTAAGCCATCCCTTGGCCCCAGTAAATGAAAGTATCAAGTCGTACTGAACACATTTTGATGTAATCATCACACTCACTGAGCTGTATGATCGTTTTTGAAGACAATTTGTGAAACGTAAATTTATTTCAGACCTTTTTACCCTCATTTATTTTTGACGGAAATTATATATTTTTCAGAGCACCTACATCTTTATTTTTTTTAATTAGTGTGTGGCTCTTGCAAATAAAACAGCTGCTAATGGATACAAATTGAACCGTACTTCGAACTGTTAAGTTGATGGAAAGTTGCTCTGCATCTTGGTGAAAGAAAGAATATAGGAGGAGACTTGTGACAAGCTACATGGTCTTCGATCCAAATAAGAGCAGCATTTATTTTTCTTTTCTTTTAAAAAGACAACGCCCACACAAGTAAATGAATCGTTGTGTGGTGGGGCACTTTACAAACATATAATTGACGTACATCCAGACTAAGGACAACTCTCTCATCATATCAGCCCGAAGCCGTCCACTGCAGGACCAAAATATACCAAAATATCATGAAACAATCTTTTTCTATGAGCGATATAGGCATTAGCTACCGCTAAGGATGAAAGTTCTGTTCTTAGTGAAGCAAGCTAAGCTCAAATCTGAATTAATGCCTAACTACGATGGAAAAATGAGGACAATGAAATAGAGAATAGAGTAAGTTTTACATAAAGGTAAAAAATACCAACGAAGGTAAGGAAATAGTATTCTGTAGCTTTATTTTGTTAGATGGCTTGAGCTCGAGAAGCTTCTGTAGTCCAGAAACGCAGTGAATACCTCCTAGACTTGCGTAAACACCATTATAGAAAAACGGAGTTATTTTTTATGAATATTGACATTTGTTTATTCGTAATTAAAATTCTTGTTTATGTGACAATCAGTCCAATTTTGAATTAATTGTCAGCGTTCGCGTCACTTTTGCTCGTTAAAAGATTTAATAAAATGCTTAACCATTAGAGATTCAAATTCAGAATGGTGGTTTTTTTTTACTTGAGTTCCATTCCATAGACTAGTTTATATAAAGCTAAGCTGTTATTCTTCTGTATTTGTATCGCAAGGAGTTTATATTAAGCCATCAGAACATAGCTCTAATAATAATTACTGTGCCAAGCAACGGAACTTACTGAATCCCACAAATATAAGTTTAAACTTAGAAATCATATATCTTTGTGATATACAGCACGATAATTTAAAAGTTTTTAGCTTTTGGCTACTATCGCAGAACCAAGAGCCAAAAGTTATGAAGATTAAAAAATAATTTGTGTTGTGTTAAGGCCCTGAATCACAGAACATATTAACTTTAGCGAGCAAGCCCAGAATACTAAATACCTGCTTGATGTTTTGTACAAATATATAAAATCTTCAAATATCTATGAGATTTTAATGTTTCCAAATGTTAGAACTATTTTCCATTCTTATTTATCAAATTAATATGGCAATAAATTATTTTTCATATTTGAAGAGATCATTACAAAAAATATTTTATTTACAGTATTAAAAATATAGAACCGGTTTCTACTTTTCTGACAACAACAACAACAAAACTAATTTGTTTAAAATCTATATAGGACCATACAAAAAGCTTTTTTCATCCCATTTGGCAATTAGTTAATACCGAAACTGATAAAATTAGATTATGGGTCATACAAAAACATTAAAAACGACTGGTTTTGGACAAGCTTACCTTTGCTAGCTTTTTTCCTGATTTTTTTTATATATACCCGCGGGTACTCTTAATTGTCTTTTAATGTCACCAGATGTACCTACACTAGCTGAAGTCTTTCTAAATAAAAATTTAAAACAAACTGTGCCTTAATATAGTTTTATCCTTGTAACAAATGAAGACATTATAAAAGCTTTTAAGAGTATTAAACAGAAGGGTACAGAAGCTTTATGGGGACTGTTTGTCAAAACAATTTAATTAATCATACAAATCATTGCTACAATCCTTGCAGTCATCTTTACTTATTGTATAAGTGATAGCGATTTTCTTGGTCTAATGAAAATAAGTAATATAGTACCCGTATTTAAGGCAGGTTGCACAAAAATGCCTGCTTTAAGTAAAATATATAAGTAAAATATTTAAAAAGGTCATGCAACTCTCAGGCATACAGGGTTATAAATTTACTCTGAATAGAAAAGTCCGTGGCACCATTGACTTTCGAATTCATGTGCCTTGCGTTTGAGCTCAAGACTATTGACTCCTCAGTGAAATAGTCCAAGCACTAGGAATATCAAACTTCATGATTTACTTAATAAAGCTTAATTAACTATTTAAAAAAACCCTCTTTTTAATTTTACAGCTCCCCAACGATTGAAAAGTCGTAAAAGTTTCCTAGCCACTACCGCAGCTACGATCGATTTCTGTGCATTGGGGGATATGCCATAATCGCCACGCTTGGCAGACGGTTTGGAGTCCTCTGGTAGATATTCCCTTAGACTTCTACGCCCCTCACTGGATGAGATGGTGTGATAAGATTTTGATATTGACCGCCGTCACAACACAGCTCCTTGAATAAATAAAATAATGTTAGTTACCCAGTCCAGAGACAACAATGAATGAAATGCGTGAGTAGGTTACCTTAACATAAATGTTTTCACTGCTTTTCTCTTCCGACTTTAAATCTCGTCTGAATTATGCGAAGCCATGCGATGCCGTTCATAATTTAGCAAACGATGGACTACATTCAACAGTAATGAAACATTTAAAAAAAGTTACGATAAAAAACATACGTCTTAAAATTGAAAGTGAATTAAATTAAATTGTGAATCTATATCGTATGAATATGAATAGTTAAGGAGAATCTAATTTAAAAGTGTTAATTTAACGATAATAACTAGATGGGTAAATAATGGAAAAGCTGTTTAATTTACTAGGATAAGTCTGTAAGTAAATTTAAATCGAGGCTTAATTCAGAGAACTGTCCTTCTCAGAATTTTAATAAACTATTTCATAGGCACTAGTTAGATTGAACAAGCTGTGACAAGTTTTACATTAAAACGGGTAATTTAATATTTGCAATTAAATATCTGTAAACGTTTAAGAAATATTGGTACTATAAATTAGAATCCTTTAACGTATTTTTCATTATATTAAATTTACTCTTATCTCAATTGACATTTATCAAAGATTTTTCTTGTAAAAACATGGGGTTTTGTTTGCCTCTGGTTGCATCAAAACGAATTCCCTGCGAGATCGTTATAGAAAGTAAGATGTTTAATAGAAATATGTCACCCTGACAGCTGTCACCTGGTCAGGTGGTTACTGGTTCCCTATAGGTTTCGAGGTCAGAAGGCAGTCTCTTGATCAATCTTGTGGCTAATAAATTACTAATAAACCTGGATAAGTTTCACAACTATTTTAGATCGTATTGAATGCCTAGCAATTACAATATTAATTCTTAAGTACTTTTAATTTTATTTTTTTATTTTATTTATAAACCAACGCCCGCACTAGGGAATCTTATCCCTGTTTCGCGGGGTAGGTACTTTACAAACATATAATTAGACGGACACAAATTACATCCAGACTCAGAACAGCTATTTATGGGCCACACAAATAGTTGTCCGGCGCGGGACTCCAACCCGCGATTACGACATTCTATTGCACTTGGCAATCATAAAAAGATCTATTTTATGTTTTTCTTCTTTTACTTTGTATTATATTGACGAATAGTGAATTACTACATTACTCAGTTTTAAATTTTTTCAAGGTTTACATTTTGAATTAATCCTTGACTGACTCCATATTTCTATGTGTAAATTTTGTGAATGTCATATGACCTGTCTTAGTCCGTGTCTGTAATAATCCGAAATGTATTTACATTTCACTATTGAAATAACCATAAATGAACTAATTTTTCCACTAAGCCTGGGAACCAACCTCAACAGGCATGCGAAAAAGTCAAGGAAGTAGAAGCAATATCGTTTGGTGCACTCTGGTATAACACCATAACCTCATAAAGGTTTTCTACACAAAGAGCGCAAAGGTAGGAAAAACCAGATGGTTTTATTTAAAAAAGTTATTCGTACATGAAACAGGGAGATCATTGTTATCAAAATATGCCTCAATAATCCTATACAAATTACGTCCCATACAAAAATAAATTTTAGACATCATTTACTAGGTAATATATCATTATATAACGTCTAAAATAAACAGAGTGGATACTTCAACAACGTTTTGTCGTGCACTTAACTCAACATACAAACTTATGGCTTTTTCAAAGTTCAACGTATACCATTACATTTTAATTGTAAAGCGTTATTCGTAATGCTAAGCATTTGAGATGGAACACCTTGTCTATGGATGCTAACAATACCTACCGCATAGCATGACACTAATGTGACTCTTATCTCTCTACAGCTATTGAGCAATTACCGTTTTTCTGTGACTTAGGTACGGCTTACTAAGTCACAGAAAAACGGTAATTGCTCTAGATTTTTTTTTTTCATATTACACAAATGGCCAACTGATCCCAAACGAAGCAAAGATTGTACAATGGAAACCAGATATCTGATATACCTATTATATATACTACTTTTTTTGTTAATACATAATTATATAGATAATTTCACCCAGACTCAGGACGAAAAGATATGTTCCCAACAGGACTGCTATTTCGGCATGACACATATAAAATAAAGATACCAAAACCATTTTGTGGAATACGATAAACAATTTTCAGCTCCAAATACAATATTCATCAACTCGTCGACATTTTTATATGAGCAGGTCATGTTAATGTTGGTATATTTTGCAATTTGATGGTAAACATGTTATTCAGTTTCATAGATATGTTTAGTTCCTAAACTTCCGCTACTTACTATTTATGTGACACTTTGTAATTATTTGGATCTTTGTTTCAATGATTGGTGTTATAACGATTTAATTTAACTAAATTTAAGTACCATTTGATTAAAAGTTATTGTTCGAATTAAATTTTGTTAATATTTTATTCTAATAAAATTTAATGTTAAATAAATATATAAGTGTATATAATATTGACATTCCTTAGTAAATAAATAAAAAAAATGAATTAAAACCTTTCTTTCTACTTAATCACCGCATAATCTGCATAGAAATAGTCTGCACTCAGGTGAAAAAAACCTTTGTTATGAAACCCAAACATTGTAAATCAAACGAAAGTTTCTCTCCTCACAAGAAAAAACATCCTAAATCGTTTTCCCACTATAAAAACGCCAATATTTCTGATAATACGACAGGTATGACAATGAAAGACCTTCGAAAAGGTCGTATATTAATGCTATTCGTAGACGTGACCACGAATGCAATGGTTCTATCTAGTGTAAAGGACAGCTTGACAAAAATTTCAACAATTGTATTGTACAGGTTGGTCTTTGTCGACCAGCCAGTAAACATGGAAGTTACCAGGTATAGAGCCAAAAAAATGCATTTAATGATTTTATAAAAGTTTTCTCAATTGACCTTCTATATCACACTTAAAGCCACAACATGATGATGATAATGCAGCCCATCACTGACACAGAGGCAGTGTAAGGGTCTCCTCGCACAATGAATACTTTTACCTACTCCTACTTTTACTTTTTCTTCCTAAACCTGTGTATATCTGTGAAATGTTTTAATTGGCCTTAATTTTTTATTCTATGAGTCTATTGTATTCTAGCTGTAAGTTTTCTAAAGCAATAAAATAAAATAGACCACGCTGGCCTAGTGCGTGAAAACTAATTTGCTTGTACCTTACCATTGTTGGAATTCAATGATTCTGAACGCCACCGTTATTATTTCTGTAAATATTTCTAAATACTTGATTAATTTTTATTGGAGTATTTTTCCTGTTACGGTAATTTAATAAACCGTGCTGCTTTATTGTCATTCATTAAAGTAATTTCGGCAGCACCCTGCCCAATTTTTGATAGAAATATGAAAATAACAGCTTTTTCAGCCGACTTCAAAAGGAAAGAGGAAGTTATCAAGCCAATTGTATGTTTTAGATGTATTTTACGCGATTTCTCCGTGGTTAGTGATCTGATATGGATATTTTTTTAAATAAATAAAAAAGGTTTTTACTCACGTAGATTTCAAAAAAGCGCTTGTAAACATTCAGAACATGTTTTTAGTAATATAGTTAAGTAAACATAACTATTTATAGGTGCATATAGATATCTTAAGCATCTTCTACATGGTTGCAAACAAACTGTGCAGTTTAGATGGTTGCTATCCATCTAAACTGCACAAATGCAGTCTAGATGGATGGCAACCACCAGGGTGACCTATGTTGAGACGTTGGTTTGCAACCCTGTAGAAGATATTTAACTCTCTCTTCAAGCCCTCCAATTCCCTTGTCGACTGTGTAATACAGATGAATTCCTCTAAAAAATGAGCAGAATCGTAGCAACAATTTTTGTTGGGCTATCCTCTGCACCGTGTTAAAACGATCGTTTAAAAACCTTTTTACTGCGTCATTTATTCATCGTTTTCGGATTTGTAGGGTTTATCTATGAATAATAATAATCTGAATTTGCAGAAAAGGGTTGTTAGTTGTTTACCGTAATATACTTTTATAAAGTGAAATACTTCTTAGGCGCGTTGTGCACTTTTTGCTTGAACAGAAATCATGGAACTAGCGTCATAGTGACGTCACGCTTCCCATAAGCTATATGAATATATATAGGTGTACTTTTTGGGTGAATAAAAAGCGTAAGTCAAAGTCAAAGGTACTTACCGTAAAAATTTTACATTTATGTGGAATCGTCATATTTTTTTTTTACCCTACCGTGCTGTGCATGACGTGGCAGCTACTGAGAAACACCAGAAAACTCAGTAGGAATCCTTTTTTAAAATAAAATATACTTCAGATTAATTACAATCATGTGTGTTGACTCAGAACAACTCAATCCTAAGCACTTTTATCACTTAAATAATCAGAAATTTTATAATATGCCCTGCTACACAATTTGGCTTTAATAATTCTTTTAAACTTATTCGTAGACAATTCTCTAATATCATTGGGAAGTTTGTTATAGAATCTTATACATTGCCCTATAAAAGAGTTACTTATTTTGTGGAGACGGGTAGTATGCAATATGAGATTATTCTTATATCTAGTATTTACATTATGTTTATCGCTCCTTTTACAGAAGGAATCGATATTTTTATGCACATATAGTAAGTTTTCATATACTGAGATGGTACAGTTAGAATGTTGACCTCTTTGAACTTTTCTCTTAGAGACACTCTCGGGCCAAGATTATAGATAGCTCTTACAGCTCTTTTTTGCAATATAAATATGGTGTTAATGTAGAGAAGAATTCCATAGGACATTACACTATGAAAATAACTGAAATAAACCATTCTAGCTGTGTCAACATCAATCACTCCTATCATCATCACGTTACTCTTCCCATGAGCTATAATAATATGTATAACTATTATATAGTAGATTATTTAGATTAGAAGTGATAAAAATGTTTCACTTCAATCGGCAGACTCCAAAGACTTTCCCGCTTGATTTTGGTTCTTTTTTTGAATATTCGTAAGCATTGACAGAGACAACTGCCTTTTTATTACTATTTTTACATGAAGCCCTTGCTAGCTTTACTGGACGATACTCAAGCAGGGGCTAAAGCCACCCAGGTAATACGACAAAAAAACGTAAATTGTGCTAGCGGCCACTTCTCTCGGGTGTGAACCCCGGCTCATGGTTGTTATTGACATGGCGAAGCAAGAGCGGGTCAGTTTATAGGGACGTTTTTTACAACTATCAGTCAATATTAATACGCGAAGATGAGGGCGTTACGTCCGATTGAGGATCAGACAGAGCATTTCATTGATACGAATGCAAACTAAGGGCCATGAAGATTCCCTCCACTGCTTATATTACAAGAGAAAAATACAGGGAGTATTTATTAGTACATTTACAGGGAGTATTCACTTCATCATCATCATAATCATATTAGCCGCAAGACGTCCACTGTTAGACAAAGGCCTCCCCAAAGATCTCCGCAACTGCCGGTCTTGCGCTGCCAGCTTCCAACTACCTCCCGCGACCCTTGTAAGATCGTCTTACCACCTTGTGGGTGGTCCAGACGCTGCATCTTTCGGTTCGTATTTATTTATTAGCTATATTGGAAATAAATAATCATTTTTAATCATTTAAATTTTTAATATTTTTTTTTTAATTTTAAGTACTATAAGTCAATATTCAATCATCTTCCGAAATAACTATCAGCAGTAACTTCGTGATGTCATTTTTGAATAGTTTAGTACTGAATGATATTAAAATAAATATATATTTTTTTATATTTTCCTACAACATTTGAAAGTAATATTATTAAACAACCTGTTTACCTACTACTATTTTAATTAATTAGAGCTTTTATCCGTCCAAAGGTTTTCTGGAAGAAATCGCTTAATGCGGTAAGCCAGCCATTGTACATGATTGTGTTATTTGTGTGCTACGAATTTGTCTTGTTCGAGTGTGTACAATAAAGAGTATTCTATTTTATTCTGTTTAAGTTTAAAAGAAACACATCTCCAGAAATGTATATATTCTACAGGATTGGGGGCTCCTCGGATAGAAGAGCGGGAATAGTTGTCCTGTATAAGGGCATTAAAGCAGCGATGTTATCACCTTAACTACTGCGCCATATGTGCAATCAGACAGCAAATCCCATGCCCGTAAAATATCATATGAAAACATATGTGTGTATGAAATATTCGCTGTGAGAAAAACGTATGAAAAAATAATAAAAACAAAACACTACTTATTGTCAATTTATTTTTTACTAGAAGCACTATCGTAGCGTCAGTACAATAAATAATACAGCAAAGTTTATATTTAAATAAGACGTTTAATTTAATTTTATATCACATGAAGACTAAGTGGTGCTGATGACATTGCTAGATGATCAGTTCATCTTACACGGACATGCATTTTTTATACGCAATACCAAAACACATCTTTCCAAATCAAGACTATGGAAATCAATGTTTTTAAATCATATATCCGTTTTTCGGAACTTGACTGTGATCATTACCAAAATCTATTCTTAATCTCGAATAGTTTCGTATTTCTTTTGTCTAGTCTGTTGTAATTGATTATCTTAAATATTATTTCAATAAAATGCTAATCACTAATATAATTTCAATAATACCTGTGCGACACCATAAGAGACTACGGGTGTCCACTTTGAGATCTAGAAATCATAGTCTAACAACATTCGACTCACAGACAGTTGATACCATTATGCTCTAATAAACATCATTTTAAAATAGTATTAATATTGAATGGTAACAAAAAACAGTTCCGTTAACACATGTCAATACGCACTTTGACTAATCATCAACAGGATGTTGTCCACTGCTGGACATAGGCATCAAAGGTGTCCACAGGAGATTGCCGTAGTCAAGTTATGGTAGTACACAGGCTAATGAACAGATGGCGCTACTGCCCCACCACGGGATTATATAGAGTGGTTCTGTTAGTACTATGAATTAAGAGCCATAGCCAATAATATTATTGTTCATTTCGGAAATTGATATGCTACATGTGTCGATAAAAACATTTTGCTTGGCAGGCGGGTTGACGATCGCAGTAAGATGGTCATTGTACACAGAAGGAAGCTGCTGCCCGACCTCTGGTATGATATTACCTCGGGTTGACTTCTACGCCCCCGACGGGGTGAGATGGGGTGATGGTATTCCGATATTCACCGCCGTCGCCACACATCATTTAGCATTACTTATAATTTATTTACCACAATAATTCTTTTAAAAGTCTCATAACTGAATTGACTGGGAAAATAGAGAAGAAAATGTCCCCATCTAATATAATCTGAGAGTTGTCACAAACAACTTATAAAAGTCAAATTTTATTATTTAAGTCGAGTTACAATTAATGAACACAATAAATAGTTCACGAACAAATTCTGATAGGTATTCTTTATTCTAGGCCTTTATCGTATGAACAGTGGTTACCCGGTAGTGTCGGCTTAATGTGTTCTCCGAAATCTGGAGACTCAACTGTTCACCCATCTATAGACTGACTGCGCATGTAGGTGCCCAACCTCGCTGATCAGGTGATCATAGGCGAAAGCTGCGGCTGTGAGTACCTGCAAATATATGTATGCAATTATTACACATGTTCAATTCAAATGTATAGGAAATATTAATTTCTTTTGAAGAATTATCAATTCCATTTTGCTTAAAAATATCTATTTATAACAAAACATTTATTTACATCATCACTATCTGGGGTATCAGCATGAGTGAAAGGTTATCCGATAAGTTAGGGAACATTGTCCGTCTCTTTAAGTATGTAGGTTTCGATCACTTAATGTTTTTATTTAATTATTATTTAAAAATACAACGCCCTCACTAGGGAAATAAATCCCTTTCGGGGAGTAATTTACAAAAATGAAACTGACGTCAGCAGCAAACCCAGCTTTAGAACATGACACATACATACATATACTACTTTTCTTTTATAAATACATACTTATATAGATAATTACACCCAGACTCAGGACAAATAGACATGTTCATGCACAGAAATTATTGTCCTGGGTGGGAATCAAATCCACGACCTGAGACATAAACGGCATGTATTTGCTAACCACGCCACCCGGCCCGTCAAATATTAACTAAATTAAAAAAAAAACACGTATACAGGTATATTGTTATAGGAAGATCATACGGAAGATTGATATTTTGGAAATATATATTCAAAATGAACCATGTGATTTCCAGCCCAGACTGAATAACAGTGATACCATACCTTCGGTGTCCTAAAATGCGACTTAAGGGCACACCAGGTAGACGGGCAGCTGCATCACCTATTTACTAGCGATCATAATCTGATTGCGGTCAGAAACACGCTTGCCAAGCGTGCATTATATAATTATTAAAAAAATCAACAAATCACGGATTCACACCTAGAATGGTGTGGAAAAAAGACCCGTATGTTATAGAGCAGTGTTTTTCAACGTGTGGGTCGCGACCCTCTGGGGGGTCATGCAGCCTGTTTAGAGCGGTCGCAAAGCTTCTATAGGGGCGGATTGAATATTTATAACAAAATAAAATACATGAAAAAAAAGCATTGGTTAGGGGGGTCGCGAAATATATCATCATCATCATATCAGCCGAAAGACGTCCACTGCTGGACAAATGCCTCCCCCACAGATCTCCACAATTGTCGTCTTGCGCTATTCGCATCCAGCAGTTTCCAGCGACCCGCACAAGATCATCGGTCCATCTTGTAGGGGGCCTGCCCACGCTGCGTCTTCCGGTTCGTGGTCGCCACGCGAAATATTTATTTATATTAAATGGTCCGTGTCATGAAAACGGTTGAAAAACACTGTTATAGAGAATGCAAAGACGTCGGTTTCTTATGGAAGCGTCTTAGCTTGGCTAGAAGATTGAAAAATAAATTAACACTTATGGTTTTAAAATACACAAATTGGTTTTAATATATTAAAGCTGAATTCAACTTTCCATGACAACTGAACTATTCTGAAAACATTCCCTATCACAATAAAAATAGGGTATATACCACATACAAAAAATAAATAAACACGAATTGATAACTTCCTTCTCTTGTAGTCGTTTAATAAAGAAAATAGAGATAGTACTTTTTTTTTAAACTGGCCAAGTGCGAATCGGACTCACCCTTGAAGGGTTCCGTAACAGCAAGTATTTCAGTTCATGAAATGAAAGGTAAATCGGTTCACGATTTATGACATATTAAAAAAAACTACTTAGATGTCGTTCAAACCAATTTTCTGTGGAAGTTTGCATGGTAATGTACATCATATATTTTTTTAATTTTATCATTCTCTTATTTTAGAAGTTACAGGGAGGGGGGGGGGGGACACCCATTTTACAACTTTGGAAGTGTCTCTCGCGCAAACTATTCAGTTAGTAGTACTACTCAGGTAGTAGTTAGTAGTTTCGGAAAAAAGTGGCTGTGACATACGGACGGACAGACAGACTTGACGAATCTATAAAGCCATTTGGCTACGGAACCCTAAAAAAGTGAAATTGTTTTATAAAAAATATAACTAGTCATAAAAACATAGGTACGGTCGAAGTAATCACTCTCCTTCTTTTTGCAAAAAAATTATAAAATTATAAAAGCATAATATTATAATATCGCTTTCATATTTATCAAAATTAAGGCTGATCTTAAGTTGGAGAAGTTTTTAGTATTTAGGAGTTATCTCGTCTTGAAGGACAGAAGATTTGTTAGGTGTTGGTGAGCCAAGTACCTTCAATCCCTATTATGCCGCTATTTTATTGAGACTCCAAAATGTTGGTTTTGTTTTAAGTCATTTGTATTTTGTTTAATCCAAATAGGGCGAGATATAAGTCGAGTTTAGCCAGTTTTCATTCAATGATAAACTCTGAGTTGTTATAAGGATATTTTATCTTTCCGCCAACATTTTGGAAACTTCCCACGGTTTCCCTAATGAATAAATATACATGATAATTTTGAGTATATTTTGAACGAACTAAGTAATTGATTCTAAGCTAAGATACATACCAAGTTTAGTTACCTCTCAAAATATTAAAAAAATATCTTGAAAAATATTATCATCATCATATCAGCTCAAAGACGTCCACAGCTGGACAAAGGTCTCCACCAAGGATCTCCACATTGGCCAGTCCTGCGCCGCTCGCATCTAGTGACTTTCCCTTCCGAGATCATCGGTCTACATTTGAGGAGGCCTACCCACGCTGCGTCTTCCAGTTTGTGGTCTGTGAAAAATATCACACAGTGTAAATTGCAATTTTGTAATCATTTAGAATTATGAAGAATTTTTGTTTCTTTTTTACATAATTTTTATATTTCACCCATAATACATAATTTTTATGCTGTTTCTTTAGCAAAAATGTAATAGTTTACTCTATTGTGTCTCACAAATACTTACCGTGAACCAATAACGCAGGGTCTTCTTAACCTACGCGGTGACGTCACTTCATACGTACAGAATACATCGAAGAAATAACGCTAGTTACTAGTATATCCATCTTTTATTGGTTCACTATGGGATTTACGTTTCAATGACAATAGCATATTGAATTCAAATATATTCCAAGATATACGTTTAGAATGAGAGAAAAATATCATTTAAGCTTACGTCTGTTAAATCTGGTCTGTGCACTTTTATTTTATCATTATCATTTCCCAAATATTTGAATAAAATAGGCTTCATAAACAGTGTAATATTAAAAAGAGCGGGACATCTTCAAAAATACCTATTGCCGAAATTAAAATAATTGGAATATCTTAGACTGTTACGAGACATTCCTCTTGGGGCCTCATTATTCGGACATGAAAGGTCAATATATATTGTCAAATTTGTGTCGGTATTATTATGCTTACTTTTAAATATTCATGAAAGTAAATTGGATTTATCCGTAAACGAATTTCGTTTTAAGAAGTGAGTTTGATTAGCTGAATTGGAAAACGTTGGGATACGGATCCATCATACTTATCAATATATTTTCAATTATTTTTTAATTGCCTGCCCTTTTTTTGTATTGTATTGCCTGTTGTGTATAAAGGGGAAGGTTCAGAAAAAAATGCTGCCAAATAATCTCAGAAGGAATCTTAATTTTTTTTATATAAAATTACCAAAAAACCCGAATAAACACAAGCATTATCTTAAGTGACAGTTAAACCTAATTGATTTGAGTGTGCCACTTAAAATTCTGACGGGCCTGTTGGCTTTGTTGAGAAATACTTGCTTTTCATGCCGGAGGTCGTGGGTTCAATTCGGCTCCCACACCCAGGACAAATATTTGTGTTCATGAACATGTCTGTTGGTCCGGAGTCTGGATCTGAAATTTATCTATTTAATATATCTACGTATTTACAAAAGAAAAGTAGTAATGTAGTATATCAGTTATCTGGATTTCTTAGTACAAGCTCTGCTTAGTTTGGGATCAGATGGCCGTGTGTGAATAATGTCCTAGGATATTATATGTATTATTATTCAACATCCTGGGACATTATTTACACACGGCTATCTGATCCGAAACTAAGCAGAGCTTGTACTAAGAAATCCAGATAACTGATATACTACATTACTACTTTTCTTTTGTAAATACGTAGATATATTAAATAGATAAATTTCAGATCCAGACTCCGGACCAACAGACATGTTCATGAACACAAATATTTGTCCTGGGTGTGGGAGCCGAATTGAACCCACGACCTCCGGCATGAAAAGCAAGTATTTCTCAACAAAGCCAACAGGCCCGTCCGAATTTTAAGTGGCACACTCAAATCAATTAGGTTTAACTGTCACTTAAGATAATGCTTGTGTTTATTCGGGTTTTTTGGTAATTTTATATAAAAAAAATTAAGATTCCTTCTTAGATTATTTGGCAGCATTTTTTTCTGAACCTTCCCCTTTATACACAACAGGCAATACAATACAAAAAAAGGGCAGGCAATTAAAAAATAATTGAAAATATATTGATAAGTATGATGGATCCGTATCCCAACGTTTTCCAATTCAGCTAATCAAACTCACTTCTTAAAACGAAATTCGTTTACGGATAAATCCAATTTACTTTCATGAATATTTAAAAGTAAGCATAATAATACCGACACAAATTTGACAATATATATTGACCTTTCATGTCCGAATAATGAGGCCCCAAGAGGAATGTCTCGTAACAGTCTAAGATATTCCAATTATTTTAATTTCGGCAATAGGTATTTTTGAAGATGTCCCGCTCTTTTTAATATTACACTGTTTATGAAGCCTACTTTATTCAAATATTTGGGAAATGATAATGATAAAATAAAAGTGCACAGACCAGATTTAACAGACGTAAGCTTAAATGATATTTTTCTCTCATTCTAAACGTATATCTTGGAATATATTTGAATTCAATATGCTATTGTCATTGAAACGTAAATCCCATAGTGAACCAATAAAAGATGGATATACTAGTAACTAGCGTTATTTCTTCGATGTATTCTGTACGTATGAAGTGACGTCACCGCGTAGGTTAAGAAGACCCTGCGTTATTGGTTCACGGTAAGTATTTGTGAGACACAATAGAGTAAACTATTACATTTTTGCTAAAGAAACAGCATAAAAATTATGTATTATGGCCTGGGCCTCATTATTCGGACATGAAAGGTCAATATATATTGTCAAATTTGTGTCGGTATTATTATGCTTACTTTTAAATATTCATGAAAGTAAATTGGATTTATCCGTAAATGAATTTCGTTTTAAGAAGTGAGTTTGATTAGCTGAATTGGAAAACGTTGGGATACGGATCCATCATACTTATCAATATATTTTCAATTATTTTTTAATTGCCTGCCCTTGTTTTGTATTGTATTGCCTGTTGTGTATAAAGGGGAAGGTTCAGAAAAAAATGCTGCCAAATAATCTAAGAAGGAATCTTAATTTTTTTATATAAAATTACCAAATAACCCGAATAAACACAAGCATTATCTTAAGTGACAGTTAAACCTAATTGGTTTAAGTGTGCCACTTAAAATTCTGACGGGCCTGTTGGCTTTGTTGAGAAATGCTTGCTTTTCATGCCGGAGGTCGTGGGTTCAATTCGGCTCCCACACCCAGGTTAGATATTTGTGTTCATGAACATGTCTGTTGGTCCGGAGTCTGGGTCTGAAATTTATCTATATAATATATCTACGTATTTACAAAAGAAAAGTAGTAATGTAGTATATCAGTTATCTGGATTTCTTAGTACAAGCTCTGCTTAGTTTCGGATCAGATAGCCGTGTGTAAATAATGTCCCAGGATTGAATAATAATACATATAATATCCTAGGACATTATTCACACACGGCCATCTGATCCCAAACTAAGCAGAGCTTGTACTATGGAAAACAGATATTTTTTTTACAAAAATACATACTTATATAGATAATTACACCCAGACTCAGGACAAACAGACATGTTAATGCACACAAATATCTGTCCTGGGTGGGAATCGAACCCACGACCTCCGGCGTGAAAAGCAAGCATTTGCCAACCACGCCAACAGGCCCGGCCGTTAATGTTATTTTAAAACGATATTATAGTAACTGCTACACGATTGGGCTATATAGTGATATTAAATTTGTTTACCGACAATTGGAAAGTTTCTGTATACCCCTTTACACCACCCCATAAAAAAGTTACTGAGTTTGTAGAATCGGATAGGAAAGCGTACACAACAAGAGTACGCTTATGTGTATCACTTTTTTCATTGGTTATATTTTATGTACATAGTGTGAGGCAACAGTATTTCAACTTTTCTCTTACAGAAAATAGCTATTACAGTATAATGATGAAGTGAATATCACCAGACATTTTCCAGTCGAAAAACTCATACGACTTAAAAATGTGTGTGCAAAGTTACCACTTGTAAAAAAAACTTATAAATGGAGTTGTAAGTATGAAGTTGGCTTTTGTGTGTAAAGGGGAAAAGTTTCACTCACGTCGTAGAGTATGACCATCATCGGCCTCTGTATTGTTTATTGGTATCGATAAATTTCACAAGCATCTAATCATGCTAGCTTTATTCAATGCTAGGCAATTCCTATTGTTGGATCTCTTTTGCCAAATCACTAAAAACATTTTGCGAATCAGCCATGCGCAGTTAAAGAGCGCTTGTAAATAGTCAGAACATGTTCGTTGTCATATAATAAACATTAAGATGTACATAATTATTTCTAAGTACATCTTGATGTACAGACGCCAGCACATCCAGCTACCCCAATCTGTCAAATTTCGTCTATAGATTTTCAACTTTATCACATAAGCATAAGGTTCACTTTCAATTGGGTAAATTTGACAGATTGGGGTAGCTTGATGTGCTGGCGTCTGTACATAATTATTACCAAGTGCATCTTTATGTTTAGAAATACAGCATCTATAAAATATATTTTTTAAGACAACGCCCGCATTAGCGAAATAATCTTGTATCGCGGGGTACTTTACAAACATATAACAGACGGACACAAATTACATCTAGACTCAGAACAACTATATATGGGTCACACAAAAATAGTTGTTCTGTGCGGGAATCAAACCCGGGACACGAAGCGGCGAGGCGACTGTTTAGGCGCTGCACCACACGTGCAAATGCGTTAATTTATGATAGTAATGATTTAGTTAGCCAGCTTATTAAAGTTTATTTGATGAATTGTCGAAATTTATAATTTTATATATATTTTACTACAACTTGGTGGACCTTGTAGTTATTACAAAAGACCAACTAAGAAGACCCCAGCGAACACTCTCAGCGGGTGCCTCAACTATCGGTTGAGACGGTCCGGCGAAACATACATTTGCACGAGATTTGGTCCACTTTATGAAGTTATTTAGCAGGCGAACGCAATATTTGCTCGATCTGTTATCTGATGAGGTATTTATTATAGGTTTCATAGCCTTAGAAAAATAAAATGAAAATATCAAACATCATTGTTAGTATGTCTATTCTATGTCTTCTTTGCTTCACGGCTTCTGCCCCTTTAGTTATTAAAATAGCAAACCATTTTTATCTTTAAATCCTTTCAGTAATCGTAAAATGGACCCGCATTTGTGGTTTTAATGCATAAATTGTAAAACGTACACTTTGATATCTACAAGCTATTAAAACGTTATCATTGTTCGCGTTTCATTCACATGTTTTAAATATAATTCTATTAAACTTATTATACGCTTTGTTCAGAGTTAACAATTCAAAATGTATTCATATACGCGAACATAATCTTGAGCTATGCATGTTTACATTTTAAGCAATTATATTCTACTTCTTAGCGTTTCGATGGCAAACTCGTTAAATTTTTGTGGCCCAGAACGTGGCCACACTGATTGCCCTGCTTGTGGCATTTCTAAGACCCTGCCATGAACATGTAGCAGGGCAGACTGGGCAAGCTGTTAGGTGGGCCATGGATTGGACCGATGCTCCGCAAATACAGTCCATTTTGGGGCTACTCGACAGTCCCCACCTAGACATGTTTTCTTTGCTTCGGCCCACCTGAGGCCGGAGTCTGTTTAGGGATTTATAAAGCTATTATATTTAAAAGTGAGCGACCCATCCCGGCTTTGCATGGGTAGATAAATACATTACTATTTTGAATAAAAAACGGTTATTGTGCCATGACTATAATAATCTAATGCTCATGGACTTTTTGTGGATGACATGTTAACCCAACAATCTGTTACGAATATTGGTTTTGTTTTGTTCCATATAAATGATTTATTTGCTGCTGTGCCCCGTGATTTTACCCGCGTTAAACTTTATAAATAATCCAGAGTGTCATCTAACTCAATACCAAATTTTATTAAAATCGCTCCAACCGTTAAGACGTGAAGAAGTAACAAACATACACACTCACAAACTTGTGATTATGTGAACTTGTTATTATCAAACTTGTTATTATTATTATTTTAGGCTCCAGCTCTAATATTCAATTCAATTCAAATAATTTATTTCGATAAATTATCCATATAATGTTAGTATCAATTACATTCATTATATTAAGGGTGTCTGGACTCTTACCCACCTGTGTAAAAGGGGAGAGTCCCACCAGTCTGAAAACACATTCATAATAATATATTTGAAGGCCTGGATACTATATTGTCGCATACATCACCAAGTATCATCTGGTGGGCCGTATGCTGAATTTAATATTAAAAAGAAGTACATTTTCAGATATGTACTAAATAGGTTGGCTGTGGGAATTATACAAGAGCCAAATAGAAATAGATTTAATCTATTATTAAAGAAATATTTATTAGATATTATATAACATACATTTTACATAATATATACTACTAATATTGTATATGCACTACAAGGAGACTTATCTGAGTCCACAGACAAAATGTTTAAAATAGTTTTGTAACATAATAGTTGTATAACAATAAAAAAGAAGAGCTGGACTAAGTCTTCTTCTTTATTTATTAATAGGACAACTTACAAAACATACACTTTGGAAAGGATCATACAATGTTATAAGTGGCTCAAGCAATAGTGCTGTTTTAATTACAAGTTGCCACGACATGCGTTAAAATTAACAAGGTATATGAGCAAACAATGTTATTGAAATATTTTTTAAGATACACTTATTTCATATAATCACTTAATACTAAGTTGGTACCAAATAACTTGCCTATTATTGTATGGGTAATGATTACCCTGGTGTCAGAGTTGTTCAAGCCGCCCGTTAGGCCAATGACAACAAATAACGACTTTTTTCTATATGAAATAGCGACTGGTTTTTTTTTTGTTTATATTCCCTCCACTATTTATGTTCACCTTGTATTGATTGATGGAATATTTGTAATTATAAAGGTTTTACATTTGATTTTGCTTCTAAAAAGAAAACGTCTTAAAAATCTTTTAACGAAGAATAACAATCTTACCAAATTATAATCCAAACGAGCCATATTTCCTTTAGAATCTTTGAAAAGAAGCAAAATGAGCATTATTTGTTATATCTACTTAATTTCCCTTTTGTTATCCTGAATTATTAGGGAAAACACAATAAGAATTATCTAGGCACTCGGCGATGCCACGATGTGAACAATGCTTTGTTTTGCGCCCATTGACCGTAAAATATTAGATTTTTCTTTTACTTATACGTCAAAGTGGCCTATGCCACAGTGGGACGGAGAAGCGAGCGCGGTAACTCAGCGGATAAAACGCCAAAGTCGCCCATACCACAGAGAGACAATAAATAAAAAAAGGACTAAAACACAAGATTTTGTTAATGTCCACTTGACGCAGTTTAGCCATGGCGATTATTGGATACTATTTACCTGCGCGGGTTATATCATTTTTCCCTTACTCTTATCATCTGCTCGCCAGCACGTAAGGAAAGGCAATAGGTCAGTTAAAGGATCGACGGTTGTACGTGCACTCCGAGATTTGACAGTGTGACACCGCCAAGTTCCAGATTCTGCGCTTATTGGATTTGAATTAACGCGGAAACTAGCTTGTTTCTAAGGTTTGTTTGCGCAAAAACAGTTTAACCCTTATTAAGTGTAGACTTTAAGAAATTTTATATTTATTTTGTTTTCATGCGGTGGAACTACGAGATACCTCAGTGTTTAATCCATTGGTCTCCAGTTCAAGCCCAAAGCCACTTTCAAATTCAAATGCGTATTAGAAATTAATTAACTCGTAATTTAACCTGCATGCGTAGGAGTGTTACAAAATGTCCTTGATGGCGTATGAAGTCTGTCAACTCGCATTAGGCCAGGGTGGTCGACTATGTTCTATATATTCTCATTATGGATATATCCCCATGCACTCCTGTGGGTAACTAATGGGCTGCATTACTATATGCGGTGGAAACTGAATCAGATGCAAGCAGGCGTTAAGGCAAGTGAATCGTATTTGTAATAAAAAGAGGCCAAGTGCGAGTCGGACTCACCCATGAATAGTTCCGTAGCAGCAAGTATTTAACGTGATTGAATGGAAGGTAAATTGCGGTTTACAATTTATAACGGATTAAAAAAAACTACTAACTAGATCTCGTTCAAACCAATTTTCGGTGGAAGTTTACATAATAATGTACATCATATATTTTTTTTAGTATTATCATTCTCTAATTTTAGAAGTTACAGGGGGGGGGGGGGGGGGCACTCATTTTACCACTTTGGAAGTATCTCTCGCGTAAACTATTCAGTTTAGAAAAAAAAGATATTAGAAACTTCAATATCAATACCTATCCATAGACATCCCACATTTATGGGTATGCTGAAAAAAAACATTTTGAGTTTCAGTTATAAAATAAATAAAAAAATAAAATAAAATAAAAAAGGTTTTTATTCACGTAGACTTTAAAAAAGCGCTTGTAAATAGTCAGAACATGTTTGTAGTAATATAGTTGTATACATTAGATATTATTTCTAGTAACATAGATATTTAGGTACATCTTATATGAAAACATTTATAAAATTTATTTTATTACAGAAATGATATTTAGCTAGCTCGTATCAAGTTATTGTCAAGAGATTATGTTTAATTATCTAGTTTAAGTCTAATATTTTTACTACATATTGTCAATGGTTCTGTCTATATTAAAGGTATTATTATTATTATGACGGACCTTATGTTAATAACGACGGTCGCGCTTTAATGCTACCACCGGATCCAATGCGCCCCAACTGAGAAGACCCAGCGAAACAAACTCAGTGGGTTCATCTACTACCGGTTTCAACACGACCCAGTTGAGACGGTCCGGCGAAACATACTCAAGCGGGCATGAACACGGGATTTGGTCCAATTAGAGTAATTATTTAGTAGGCAAACACAATATATGCTCGATCGGTTGTCTGAATGCTTATTATTTTAGATTATATTTAGGTATACAAAAGAAAAACTTCGAAACAATAACATTATTCATTTTGAGACAGAGTCAATAATTTTAAATTAAGTATATGATAGCAATCATTTACAGATAGTTCACGTAACACAGCAGATCAGTCATGTCTATATGGCTACAAGATCTCCAGCGAGCAATGTGCAGGTAGGAAGTGAGAGCCAGACGTCTTTGTCATCGATGTACTCTTTAGTGGTGTAATAACCCCTAACCATAAGTATACGTTTAATATGTGTTTTAAAGCTTGTGTCAGGCAGATCAGTAATTTGAGTAGGAAGCTTGTTATAAAACCTAATACAATTTCCTAAAAATGATTTATTAGTTTTGCCTACTCTAAAGCCTGGCATGGCTAATTTGTTTTTATTCCTAGTGTTTATATTATGCAGTTCACTTTTCTTTTTATAATTATGAATATTTTTTCTAACAAACATTATATTCTGATATATATATTCCGATGGCACAGTAAGTATATTTATTTCTTTAAACAAATTTCGCAAATAATCGCGACTGCCTAAACCATAAATGGCTCTGACTGCTCTTTTCTGCAATACAAAAATAGTACCTATGTCAGCCGCCGAACCCCACAGCAGAATGCCATACGACATAATGCTATGAAAGTACGCGAAATACACTAAATTAGCAGTTTGTTCATCTGACAATTGCCTTATTTTCCAGACAGCATAGGAAGCCGAACTTAATTTACCTGCTAACTTTTCAATCTGAGGACCCCATTGCAATTTTGAATCAAGTGTCAATCCTAAAAATATGGTCGATGGGACTAAATCTAATATTTTCGCATTAAGTGCAACTGTTGGTACAATTTGAGTCACATTCGGCAATGAGAACCTGATGCATTTAGTTTTCCATGCATTTAACAAGAGATTATTTGCCGAAGATATAAAGCTGAGTGTTTTATTATGCTCAATAAGATCTTTATCCGTTCTATTTACTTTAAATATGAGCGACGTATCATCAGCGAACAAAACTATGTCTGATACTTTCTCCACATGTATGGGGAACCCCCAAAATTGTTGGTATTTTTCTAGTTTTGTGTGAAAATCTTCATGCGGTTTGCAGAATACATATACTTACCATGATCCAACAGTACAGCTCTTATAGTTTCGGAAAAAAGTGACTGTGACATACGGACGGACAGACAGACAAGCAGACAGACATGACGAATCTATAAGGGTTCCATTTTTTGCCATTTGGCTACGGAACCCTAAAAAGTACGTACCTATGTCTAAACAACACGCACTCCCGCGCTACGCTGCGTGATGCGGTGCAGTGTGCGAATCGCCTTACTCTTACACAGGTTACATAACTTTTTATGAATACGTCTAATGTATACTTACTCATAAAAAAATATATAAAAAATTTACAAGGAATTCTTATCATAGATTGTATTATTTTAATAAAGTGCTTTGTTTTCAAGCTTATTTAGTACTACTACTATAAACTAGCTCTTCCAAAAGTCTTTATCCTATCGTGAAATTACACAGAAAACCTGTAATCTGATCCAAACGTGAATCCGAATATTATCATTAGTAAGATAGGAGTGTGTCTATTTATGTATGTATATAATTCTATTAACCGCAAAGAACGTCTCTATTGTAGCCTCTTCGTGAATACTTTCAAGAAGTTTAATATTTTATTCATTTAATAGTTTAGGAACTTGGAAACTTAGGTAGAGTTACCAAGTTCATAAACTGTAAATAACATGACTGGTACTGGTGATTTGAATTTATAACACCAACAGTGTTATAAATTCAAATCACCAGTACCAGTCTATTAAATGAATAAAATATTAAACTTCTTGAAAGTATTCACGAAGAGGCTACAATAGAGACGTTCTTTGCGGTTAATAGAATTATATACATACATAAATAGACTCACGCCTGTTTCCCAGAGGGGTAGGCAGAGACAACGGATTTCCGTTTGTCACGATCTTTGCATACTTCTTTTGCCTCGATTACTGTCATTATATTCTTCATACATGCTCGCCGGTTTAGGGTACTTCTGACCTAGAATTATATGATAGACTATATACCACTGGTACATTTAGATAATGCCTAGCGATAATTGATTACACATAGATAATTGCTACTTTTCGACTTATAAACATATGTCGAAAAGTAGCACTTATATTTTAAAGATATCTCCCGCACTACGTTTATTAATCCCTGTGTCGCGGGGTACTTTACAAAGATAATTGACGAAAAACTATTTATGGGTCACACATACATTTCACCCTTGCGGCAATCGAACCCGTAACACGGTGTGGTGAGGCGACTGTCTTAACCGCTGCGCCACACGTGTAGTTTGTCAACTTCAACCTAAAACCTGAAATTAAGAATTATTCTTATTGTTAATATGTATAGCTTAGAGAATAACTTTAACCGTCTCGTTTGAATGTTGAAGTTTTACCCGACAATTCACCCTCAGAACTACAACTCAGTAGTTCATTGGCTTTAAAATTGGACGTCATACAAAGGCATTCATACGGTAGATTATGAATCTACCTTACTAATATTCCTTTGCATAACGTCATACAAAGGGATTCATACGGTAGATCATGAATCTACCTTACTAATATTCCTTTGTATAACGTCATAGAAAGGAATTCATACGGGAGATCATGAATCTACCTTACTAATATTCCTTTGTATAACGTCATACAAAGGAATTCACACGGTAGATCATGAATCTACCTTACTAATATTCCTTTGTATAACGCCATACAAAAGAATTCATACGGTAGATCATGAATACTATTATAATACTATTATTATTATAATACTATTATTAATAATAGTATTATAATACTATTATTATAATACTATTATTAGGTTTAGGTTTAAAGAACATTTAATCTCAAAAGAACAATTACAGTTCACTTATATGAGAATTTAAAAAAAATTACAAGTGCTTGTCGTCTTGTGATAAAGCATAGGTACATAAAATAACTATAAACATAAATATAACTAACTAAAATACCACACAAAAACTTAACAATTATTGATTACAAACTAATTAATGTTGTAGGCAGAACTTAAAACTGGCCAGCTACTCATCATCAGAATACCCACCTTCGTTTTCGTATTGTGTCGTGTAGTTGCTAAGTAAGGTGCGTGTGTGTGCCTGTATGTGTAAGAATCAAATTGTACCTGTTTACGGTGATAAGGAGTGGGTTAGTGTGTGAGTACTTGGGTGAATAGTAATATTCATATACGGGACAGGGATTTATCACACAATTAATATTAATTGTTAAAAGCAACGGGCATGTGCCTTAAAATTTCTGGCGTACCTATCGATTTTTTATCTTTATAGTCGTGAAATGTAATAAAGTATATAGAACTGCTGCAACATGTTTTAACATATATATATCGTCCCCGTAGTTGGAAAACTAAATAACTCTGATTTTGTAGTTCTGAGATAAACGCGATTTAGTGATTTTTTTTTAGTTATTGTTCATTTGTAAGAAAATGTGGGACAATTTTGCCGTCGGCGATTTTATATTTTGTGGACCTGATAACCTTTCACATTATGCTTTAACAAACTGAACTCTATCTTTACCTATAACTAAATAACAAATAAAAAATCAAGTTGTTTAATTTTGCCACAACTGTTTTTATAACGTAACTGCAATTAGCTACTTATTTCGGCTATTTATTTAGTTTTCCTACAAGCTAAATACATGTGGTAGAGTCAAATTAGGTGAAATAAGTGCAGTTATTGAATTTATCATACTCGAAATATTTTTAAATGTAAAATTTAGTGGCTTTGTATGTTATTATTACTTTGATATTTTTTTACCTTTTGATGGGCACATATGAAATAAACGCTGTATTATGATATTAATAAAGTTATATTAAGGAATAAATAGAAAAGTTTATAAAAGGTGTATTGTTATCAGATACTTATCATGCCACATCCTTAAAAAATATACATTATCATCTTTATCATATCAGCCGAACTCCACAATTGCCGGTCTTGCGCTATTCGCACCCAGCGACCCGCACAAGATCATCGGCCCATCTTGTAGGGGGCCTGCCCACACTCTCTCCTCTTCCAGTTCGTGGTCACCTCTTGAGAACCTTTTTGCCCCAACGGCCGTCGGGTCTATAAACTATGTGCCCGCCCACTGCCACTTCAGTTTTGCAATTCTTCGGGCTATGTCGATGATTTTGGTTCGCCTGCGGATTTTGACACTTCTGATTCGATCCCGCAGGGAAACGTCAAGCATAGCCCTCTCCATTGCTCTTTGGGTGACCTTGAGCCTTCTAATAAGGCCCATAGTGAGCGACCACGTCTCTGTTCCGTAAGTCATCACTGGCAACACACACTGGTCGAAGACTTTCGACTTGAGAAACTGCGGTACTTTGGAAGAGAAAATGTTACGTAGCTTCCCGAACGCTGCCCATCCGAGTTGGATTCTACAATTGATCTCCTTTTCGAAGTTGGACCTACCTTGTTGGATGCCCGGATTTTAGGATTATCGTGCCCTCCCCCTCTCTTCGGACTTGAAACAATCTTATGATATCCCAATGTAACCTGTTCAGCTCCTCCTCCAGTTTGATGATCTTCTCGTCGGTCCGCTGTATGCGAGTGTTATATGTTGCCAGGGCCAGAGGTTGTTGGTTTTGGTAAAACGGCGTCTGCCGGGGGTTTTTAGCACCCCGGTTTCTATTTCCTTATTTTCTGTTTCTATTTCTGAATCTATTGTCTCAGCGAAATATAGTGTTCCATGATTCTTTTTCAGGGTAACCCGGTGAGACTTGTTCAATAAGGGTTTCAATAATTGCTCGAATTGTTATAATATTACTTGTTTCATCTTCAGAATCTCTCGACAAAATGGGGTTTATTCGTTCAAATCTCTTTACTCTTTTTTTCTTCTTATCCAATGAAATATTGATGTCTATTAAAGAACTAAGTTTCGTTTTTATTTTCTTCTTCTGTGTCCGGAATCCATGTATATCCAGAATCAGCAAAAGATTCTTCATCTGTTGAAGGTGGCGTTGGTTTGATACCCGAAATGGGACTTGAACCTCTTATTTCCTTTGATGACAACTTAAGTTATTTAATTTTATTTGCCTAGCATCTTATAATTAATCTTCATCTTGTTGTAGAAGAATTAAATAACACCAAATATTTATAAATTAGATACGTTATATCAGAATTCTGGATAGCAGAATTAAATAAATAGAGTTATTTAGTTTTCCTCGAACTAAGTTAGTTTTGTAAAAAAAAAATTAAGTTGAGGAAAAATTCAACAACTCAAGTTATTTAACTTATTCGACATTCATCTTGTCATTGACCAGAGTTATTGATTTATTTACTGAGTTATTTAGTTTTCCTTTAAAAAAATTGTGTTTGTCTGAAGATATTTATTATTCCATCTGTCATGACCTGTCTGACAAAAATGGCTATATCTTTGGAACGGAATAAGATATGAAAATGCCTGTAAGGCTCAAATATGCGGCAGGTTTTAGGTGTTTTGAAAATAGGAAAAAGTCAAAATCGCCAAAATCGGACTTATTTAGTTTTCCAACTACGGGGACGATATGTTTATTGATGTATACAAGCATGTATAATTTGGTAGATGCTGATGATGCATATAATCGTAGCTTGACAATACATACATCACACGACACACTTTAATACAATGCACGAGTACCAAAAACTCCCAAAAAGTACACACTACGCAACAATAATATAAACTTTTTCCACTGGAAATGAATAAAACAACTGATTAGAACAACATACAGTGCATCGCTATGCGTAGCGAGCGGTGCGCGTCGATTGGTATGATTTGTTCATTTGCCAGTGTTAGCCCCGCCCAATATAGTCTAGGAGTCAGCTTATAAGTTTTTTTTTTTTTTATGTGTTAATTGATTTATATATTTGTTTTAAAAGTTTATGCCTAATGGTCTTATTATGGTATTTTTTTTCCTTTGTATAACGTCATAGAAAGGAATTCATATGGGAGATCATGAATCTACCTGACTAATATTCCTTTGTATAACGTCATACAAAGGAATTCACACGGTAGATCATGAATTTACCTTACTAATATTCCTTTGTATAACGTCATACAAAGGAATTCATACGGTAGATCATGAATCTACCTTACTAATTTTCCTTTGTATGACATACAATTTTTATGCAATTGTTTGGAAAGTGAAGAATTCCTAAAGCCCTGTAATATCGTATCCATTATTCATCGGTAAACAGAACAGTTAATTTGATCGCCTGAAGGAAAGTTAGTAGTTAGTAATTTTCTCTGTTTTATAATACGGTGTTGTTTTTACTAATGTTGAATAATAATTATGAGAAAACTTAAGCATCAAGCGTAAGTACTTGATGCTTAAGTTTTCTCATAATTATTATTCAACATTAGTAAAAATCGACCCGAGGGAATATCTCCCAGAGAACGGGCAGCAGCGGCTCTCTATTTACTATAACCATCATACCGCGATCACCAACCCGTCTGCCAGGCGTGGTGATTATGGCATACCTTCCAAATGATGGACGCAACTCCATTGTGAAAGTCTTTTAGGCCTTGGCCTTTGTCCAGCAGTGGAAATTGTACAGCTGATATGATAGATTAATGAATTACTTATATTCATTCCCGAATCTTCTCGGCAAAAGCTATAACATCAATTTCGTCCCACGCCGAACAACTATTTGTGTAACCCATAAATAGTTGTTCTGAGTCTGGATGTAATTTGTGTCCGTCTGTTATATGTTTGTAAAGTACCCTGTAACACAGGGATTATATTCTCTAATGCGGGCGGTCTTTTTAAAAAGAGAAGAGAAGAGAAGAGAAAGAGATTTACGGTAGCAACCAAGTTAAGTGTTTTAGAACATTTTTAATATTTACCACTGCCTTTAAAAGAAGGAGGCGCTCAATTCCATATCTTTATTTTTTGTAATTTTTAACACACATAAAGCCGTTATCATTACTAAGATCATTTCTATGTTAATACAGGCACGTGAAAAATCATATACTATTGAGAACCCTTTCCAAACTATTGATTTTTGAGTATTATAGCATTATTCGTAATGCAAAGCATAAATCTAATCTGAAAAATATGTTCACAATTTGATATGATCTTTCACATGCAACTTTGGACATATTAGACGGTCATGTTATAAAAAAACCAAAGCCGATAGAAAACACCTACATCCTCCGAAAGGGTGTTAGCAAGGGAATTCTAAATCGACTCATCCGTAGAACAAAGTCCGATCTGCTGGGGTGATAGTTTTCAGTAGAGGCTAGAGAAGTTGTTGACATGTGTAACTCTTGAACGGTGAGATTTGACATTTAGATTTTTTGGTATGTTGTTATAACACCCCAGCCTAGTTAAATGGTATATAGATTATATTTCTTATGCTTTTATTTCACGTCATAATGAGTTCCATATCAACATAGGACATTTTATGGCGGAAGAGCGTGGGTCCGTAGTGGACATTATACGTTTTTTTATGGAGACGTTTGAATTAAATGACGTTCTATATAAATATGGGGCATTATTTATTGGAATTATTCATCTATCGAGAGTCCTTTATAAATAACCACCTCAAAATATTTAAAGATTACGTTGTATTCGAAGGTATTCATAAGACTACCTTTGAATACAACTAAATAATAAACTAAAACTGACGTCTAATATCGTTTATTAATTAAAAATAAACTTAAAATAGCTAACAAAAGCATTGGATGGCATCACTTTGAATAGCAATCATATTATTACTTTTAATTTACGTACTTTTTACGTACTTTAAATTAGTATTGTCCTGTGAAGTGGTGAAAGCCTTCTAGGCTGATTGTAAAGGTCATGTAAAATTAGCATAGTCTACAACTGACAGATCTATGTACCTATTAGAACAATGCAGGAGACGCGCATGAAGCAATTTAAACTTCGTATTAATTATAAATAACATACATATATTTTCAACAATAACATATTTTTTCGAAATACCATTTAGTTTTTATTATTTTACCAATGAGAAGCATCGTGACCTAGATGAAGTTCTATGCTAAGGAATAATTTTAAACTGTATACCTGAATTGTCTTGGTAGCTTGTCATAGTCAAAACTTAAAATAGTAATTAAATGGCATATCGTATCACAGCTTGGTCACTAGGTAACCTAAACGATTACGACTTGGACTTAAATAGCAGTCTTGAATTTACATAAATATTTATTATAATTACGGAAAATATTATTTACTATATAATTATATATTAATTACTTAATGCAAAATAAATCATAACAATCAGTCTTTATAATATTAGCAATTAATATCATGACCAGGCCAATGTGCACATACTTTATAGTAATGAAAACGTACGTAGACAAACATTTTTTATAAATTTGAGTATTTACCAGAATTAGCATTGCTTGGTTGTTAAATTATTAGCATAGAATACAGGAATATTGATTATACTCTAAAGGAAATACTTCTGAGCGACACATATCCTTTAACTCTTTTCTAGCTGGAGGAACGATAACACGTCCAGAATATGCAGGGTTTAGTTCAGTTTCTCGTGTTACCACAAAAATATATAATAAGGATGAGTCAGGTTCTATTTATAAAACAATTTGTTGGGATTACTACCATCTGAATAAACTTCTGAAATTGAACTGCAGTAAAACTTTTTGCCCGTAATATCTTCATCCTAGCCTTATTATTAAAAGATATTTAAAGTCAAACATATCATTCAAGGTTACGTTGCGAACAACATAGGCTTCTCCTTCATTCTTGGCCAATCTTACTAATAAACGATATTCATAAGGGGTATATTATATAGTTTTGGTTTGAGAAGCTCCCTCGATGACAGAATGGACACTGTCCCTTCATTTTATGTATGTCTCTTCTGAAAAAGTGGCATATATCTACAATGAAAATACGATTACAATTTTGACTGACAATTTTGTCTGAACAAAAGCGAAACTCTTTGGCCGCTTGGTCTACATTAGCCTGGGTAAAATTTAACAGGCAACTGCTGACCTAAATTGGGTCAAGTTTTGCCACAGTTTCATCCCATATATAACAAACGGTCTTTCTTTTAGCCACATCAAAAACCGTAACGCTTAAATAGCTTTCTAGTAATATATGTAAGATGGCTTCACAGTACTATATGTTTATATTGCAACGAGGACACTGCAATACTTTTTCAAAATCCGATACAGCAGTATATTTCACTATGATGAGTAGGTTTCCGTTGGACTCCTCAGCGTCCTTTTAAATCTTTAAGTATGAAAAAATAGTGCTAATGATAACAGATCGAATGGACATTAATAAGACACGGCATAGGAGTTTTCACTGAATGTTAGAAACTAACCGGGCTAGTTCTTTTGAAGTGAAATTTGAATACTTTGAAAGCTCACCGTCAAGCTTTAAAACAATAATATTATTCTATTCATAAGAACTTGCTTCATATGAAGAGAAGATTATCTTATTTTATTTCAAATTATATTTTTATTTACTGTGTTATTTAATATACATAATGATTCTCACTTCTATCATTCTACTTTATTGTGTGTAATGTATTTATATGCGTACAAAATTGTAAAAATAATTTGTGGACAACGGCTGGTTCCACTGTTCGTTACTTATTATAAGTTATTTATTATACCCTCAGTGTAAGTGTTTGTTGTCCTATACAATAATAATAATAAGAAAGATCTGTGGTGAGAAACTTCTAACAGTTTCTCGGTCTGTTTACGAAACTAGAAGGTATTTACAACAACAATATATTTGGTTGATAGCTGTAAACATCAATGGCAGACGGATGAGACATAATAATCGGTATTCTGTTACAGATATTTTTTTGATTTCCCCATTCTCACGCTGAACTTCTTCCCACATATCAATACCTGACAGATTCCTTCTGAACCAGAAGGCAAAGATTTGTTGTATCATGTCAACGTCATCAACATTCACAGATACAAAAACTAAAGTAAAAAAAAATGTGTTACTTTTATTATAGATATTCATAAAATACTCTTGATAATTATCTAGCAACTATTAAACAAATTTTTAGTAAATATCTAACGATATTTTTAAATGAACAACGTCCTAACTGATTTCATTAACCGAGTATCAAGGTCTCATGTTTATATCGAACCAACAAATCGTATCACAGATTTCGTAGAAATACGTCTAATATTCACATGAAATCCTTAGAAGTTCAAAAGTGTTCGAACAAAATCGTCCTAATATTTTATAAGACCTCAACTTTTTACTGTTTATTATTACAGAATAAATTATTCACCTGTAAATATGTATTATGCCTATCTTATTATTATACTAAAATTGCGTTTGTATGCCTCTCCATCAATAAACGTCCTATGTAAAAATCGATCGCCCACAACTATTTACTGACCCAAAAAGCAATATAGAGACAATTTTTCTTAATTTTAAACTTAATAGTATGTAATCACCAAATAGTACAACTCAAATCGTCAATTTACCGGCATTTACACTTTTCTTTATATAAATAACAGAAACATTTGAAAATAATGAAACAAGCTAAGGCCTTTAAATATATTTTTTAAGCATATCCAACATTTACCGTGATCGTAAATTCTCTAAAAATATGTCTTTTCATATAAAACACTTATAAAACTTATCATTTTCGTAAATCTGAAAAAAAGTTAAGCGCATGACACAAAACTGCCCTCACTCCAACAAACAGCGGCCGTAC